>OY776090.1:7790521-9040521 GCA_963675205.1 Catocala nupta | reverse complement strand
AACACATATTATATATTCTGCTTCATGTCCCTATAAACAGAACTGAAGGGCCTACTGCTTGATATATGTACATATGTTCACACGTGTTTATACAATTCACACCTTTCAATGATACTAAAAAAAATCTAAAACATCAAGATCTTTATTAGACGTGCAAAATTGTTTATTGATATACTTACGAACGAAATTTTCTCGGCTCGTAGACAGCGGTCGCATTGATGTTAGTGTCGTTTAAATGTTGCCTGTCATTCGTCTGACCGTAAATATTGTGCGGATTTCGTAGTGACTTTCGCCAATTAATATATGAATCCCTCTTGGAGTGAGTTTTGTGAGTGTTATTAATCTAATTGAGTGTAAACAAGCCCGTATGCGCCGGCGGCGGCGCCGCACCGGTGAGTCACACAATCGCGATGTGGGTCGTCGCAGGGCATTGTGCGCCGTGCTAGGCTGTGGGGCGCTTGCATTGTATGATTGTATGTAAAGGAGGCGCAGGCGGGCGCCCACCGACGCCGACGCTCCAACTGTCTTCGAGAAAGCACCGCTTAACTGTCATTGTAAATGACACGAAACGATACCAGATCTCTACACTCATCTCTTTAGGAGAAACTCTTCGCCTGGCTTCAGTCCAAAAACAATCCATTGTCTTTAAAATCATTAATTCAGCATTCGAAGCTGTTCACTTTCATTCACTAAACACGCGTCGCCGTTGTTTGTTTATCGACTGGCCCGCGTCTTTCTCTCACGATTTGTGTCGTGATGAAGAGTCTCGCAGATCCACGAAACGATAGCTCTCCTGCTCTCGTGAGTAGATCTTAACATTTAAAGCCCTAGCTAAGAATTAATGTTTGTGTGTAATTAAATTTATTTTACTTAAGACTTAGTTTAAAAAAATTACGATCTTTAACTGCCATGTTACGTTAATATAGCTCGATTCGTATTGAACAAGCAGATATTTAAAATACACAAAATTAACGATCATGATATTTATTACATTAGCGTATATCAGCAATCATATCAGCAATCAAGCATCTGCTGGGTGGCAGGCACGTGATGCATACTAATTGCTTTCATTCTAAAATAAGCGAGGAAATGATTGAATTTTTTCCTGTTACAAAGTAGTAGTTAGTAAGTAGTCGCCTGCGATTAATGCGGATAAATGCTAAACAAAACGGATGATTATTACGTTAACTTTAAACCGCGGCTTAATAGATATGCGGTCTGTGATTAGCAAGTCGTGAAACTTGATTTGGCGGTTAATCGTTAGCATAATGTGACAAAATGATGAGTTCGCCTCGTTACGGATACTTCTACTTAGTGAGTCTAATGGCCGGTGCAAACCGGGTAAGATGCATGCAGCATAAAATAGCATTATACCCTTGACCCGGCGTGGGAGGGAGACGCGAGCGTATTTTTAACCGAACGGGTCATTAACCGACGATCCGAGGTTAGTCTTGCAAGGTTGCAAGAATTGCAATTTTAAATCCGTAATTATAGCTGAAATCATTCAAATATTAGTGTTACAGTTTGTTCATGGACATCTGCGTATAGAAGTAAACAGTACGCAGTCTAAACTTAACACTACACTACACAAAGTTTGTTATTGACACAGCTGCCTGCGGCGCTACAGTCCAATTATTGTTGTTGCTAATACGTTAGTAGGCGACTGTCGAATTGGCCAAACGTATTACTAATGCATACTCAATCAGATTGTCTGAAGTAACAGACTGTCGTTGTACAATATACAGGTAACAGGTACAATTTGTAGTCATCGAACATTACTTCAACCATGCGTATCGGTTTATTTCTAGAGGCTGTTTGTTTATACTCAGCAAGTGTTTCTTATACATCGTCGTAGTGATTACCATTAAAAAGTATTGTTGTTTTTTGATAATACCTAATATATTAGAACCGCTGCACGCTGAATAGTCTGGTAATTTTGTGTTAGCTGACCAGTTTGTTTGGACAAAATAATCACATAAAACTAATTATACAATACGATTGAAACGAAAAGTGCGATTGTCATGGCAGCCACCCGTGGTGCATATATGGATAGGTACTGTCAATTCTTTTCAATTTACGGTTTCATTTATCTTTATAGGATCTTTAATTGTAATCAGGGTTAGGGAGTAGCCTGCAATTTGGTAGAGATAATTCGATAACCGTAGCGTATGTATGATTCGGAAATTGCAATGATTGCGTCGCAGGCTAGGCTGAGCAGATGAAGTAACGCGCAGTGCGCCGCCCGCCCGGCGCATGTTGCCGATATTGGCAATGCAATTACAGATAGGGCTGGCGTTTTAACACATTCATATATGTACATCTGTGTCTGTATCATTTCACAGGTTTATCGATACTAGCCTCAATACTTATAACTTGTTTTGGATTTTAATATTTTATGCAATAAAATTCGGAAAATTTTAGCATACGATGTCTGAAATGACGGCTAAACCGAAGCATATTAAATTTATAAGTTACTTTCAAAACATGTTCGAATATTCGGAATATATTTGTGAATTGGTACGGAAAGTGAAATATCGTGTTGTGACGGGAATAGTACAAACCTTCATTAAATTGTCAACCCTGGTCGCTCCCCGCCTCACCTCGTTCGCGCCTCATCCCCGCCAGAAGCTCCGCCCTCACAAATATTTGCTGCGCTACAAGAATTTTGCATTAGCACCTACCGGACTGACCGCTCGAAGCGTTTATTGAACTGTACTTACTTTATCAATACTCTCATAACTAGTCTGTTTTCTCTGTAGCGTTCAGCTGTTGGAAAAACCAATCAATTTTAATGGAAAATAAAGCCATGACGTTTGATTATAGTGTTCTGATACTATCATAATCATAATAGACTAAACTCTCAGAACGCTGTAAAAGAGTTATTGTGGTCACATCAATGAATCATACTCGACAAACGGTATGACCTCGGTGGCAAAACGTCCAATCAAATTATCTTTGCGAACATAGTTATGCGTCCATCCCTGGCTTTGCTTGCGCACAGGTGCTTTTAAATTCTTGCTTAAATAATTAAAACTTAACAATAATTATGGGTACTGTCATTTGTATACTTAGTAGATTGACGTCAGTTGTGTAATTCATTGCGCAATGTTTTTATTTGTAGGTCAAAAGTTTAAAAGTAACCAAATTTTTTATGGTAGGTGATTATTTATTTATCAATAAAGAGATACTCAACTAAAAATATAACATGGCACGTGTGCTTCATTTATCATATGTTAGTTATTAACAATAGATATAGTAAGTATAAGTTACAAATAAAGCAATGTTCTGACTAAACTACATATATTGGCTTAAATAATAGGCTTTGTTACCTACCCAAGTTATGGAGTTTTAGACTTTACGGAAAACCCTTTTTGTTAAAGCTCTTAGCTAGACACACAATGTTACAAAAAACTAATTAAACGTTCTTATCTACCGTTAATATTAGTCGGTATTAGATTACTTACAACGTGACCTTGTTCCTCGCGATTATTGTTTCGTACCGTTGGATTAGTTTCGAAATTGTAGCTTGATGCTATTGTGTTACAATAACTTACAGATGTTCTTGTTATTAGGTATATCAAATTGTGTTGAGAGTGAGGTCAGCGTCCGCCAGCGATGACGCTCGTGATTAGACATTCGCGTAATTTTCACTAAACCGTATCACGCGTGTTCTCAGCCACTGCTCCATGAGACTCGTTCACTGTTAGCTTTTCTATTGCTCTGTTACAAAGCCCGCCCGGAGACATTATTTAAAACAATTCCCATATACAGGTTAAATTGTTTCAATGTACACCGTATACAAAATGCCCGAGTATGTCCGTAGAGAGTGCATTGACACCTACCGAGTGGCAGAACGTGAGCGATGTAGAGCTGCTATTATTTTATCTGGTTTTTAACCTATAATGGGAATAAAGTTGAAGATCAGGCAGCGTTATCAGATAACTGAAAACTTATATTTGTTATGAAATAATTATGCTTTCTGTGTGTGATTATGGCTCACGATTATTATCAAAGACCAAGCTCCAATGTATTGTGCATAATATGACTCACAACTGATAACATACAAGTGCGCATTAAACCTTGATTTTACCTATAAACGTTTTACCTGTTTATTGCATTTTCGCGTATCAATTGATATCGTCTATTCGCGGTATACGTTGTTTATCATATATATTTTTTAGGACCACGCAATGACTAATTAAAATGAGCAGGCGTTATAATAGAATTGCATAGGGCTATTGAGGGCGACAAGTGGTACTTGGTGCGTGGGATCACTCCCTTTGCATACAAATGTAATACGCAGGCGTGATTTGTCGCCTCGATCCAGTCGCCTGCGCTAAATGCAAAACTGAGTAATAACTTAGATAACTTGTATATAACTCGTTTGGGTTTAATAAAACTAGATCGATGTTAGATTCAAATCGGTTTTTGAATTAGTGTTCTCTGTTATAAATAGTACAGCCGTCAGTGTCGTGACTCGTGACTGACATTGCTATTATTAAGGAGATGAGAAGTTAAAGTGTCTTTTATGTAGAAAGGCAGATACGTACGATAAGATCATTGTTCCAAGTATTCGTTTCTATTCGGTCTATCAGGTATTTATAGAGAGCTTAATTATTAAGTGGCACGAACATGTTGTTGTTTGAACTTTTGCCCTTTCTATGTTTGCTTTTTGGCGCGCCTGTGCCCTGTCTATTTGCGTCGCTTCCCGGAACATTTACGCTCATTGCTGGATGACACGATTCTTAACTTTCAACATAAAAGCACTAACTTTACACTACACTGGTTTAAAATGTAGGTCGCTTTGTTGTATGCAGTCGGCTAATCCACGTTTCCTCTGTGTGATTAGTGAACAAAATTACGACACTACGAATACAGGACGCCTCGAAGTTGTTGTAAATTTAGCTTCGTACTTAGCCAAGTGGCTATTACCTGCGTTTATGTCAAGCAGGCTTAGTCACATGTGACTTCATGTAACCTGTACATGAATATTTATGTTATAAAGAGAAAAGTTGTTGGAAAACGTGCTGTACAACTAACTACAGTACAGCAAGAAAAGTATTAGCAGTAGGGATAGTCAGTAGATTCCAGTAGACGTTCCGATGAAACAATAAAGACTGTGTTTACAAACAAACTATGACGCCTGATGTTTTGACACATGTTTTGTCTATCAATCATTTTATTTAATCGATAGAAACAGCGAAGACATTAATTAAATGTAAGTTTGTGAGTTATAATTATGAGTCTTATGAGGCTCGAGGTATTTTAAAATTTAAAAGCATGACAAAATTGTTTCGTTTAAGATCAGAACAAATGACTTCGTATTCAAACTCTGCTCGTTTATTATACTACTGTGGAGCTATCTACATAAAATCTTTTTGCAAGTCACGATTAGTCTGGCCAATATCCGCCGACTTGTCATTATTGTGCGTATTCTATGTAAATCAACGCCGCATTTACAATTTGTTGACAAAAAATCTTGCGAAAGGCCTGTAAGTGTTAACACGGCGGGAGATTACGCGGTGGTGGCGCGACATGGACAGTCGGGCAGCCTTCCAATTACGAGAGCTATGGGATCGGGTGCTGCGAGCGTTAATTAGAAGGATCCCCGGTCCCCGTACCTCGGCCACGTATAACTTTTTCCGAAGCATGTTCGCTTGCTAACCAATTACCGGCCAACACTGATGAACGTTGAGCGTGCACGAAAGTTCCCACTCAATTTCATTACGCTTCGCTGTGCGTACTAACAATTAGAGAGGTTTCTATAACCGCGATTAATTCATTGATTAGCAATATAGGTTGCTTTATGTATGCACCTTGCATGTCATTTATCAAATGGTATTTGAGCGATTGAAACGCCGATTAATCGATTCTCGTTTCTTTAACAATTGCTAAACTTAGATCGATCTAAGACGTTAAGACTATTGGAACTATTAACAGTATTAAAAGCTTTTAGCGGCGATACAAGAGTCGTGTTTGTCATGTGTCGCGTCGGAGGCGATTAGGCTATTATGTAGTCCAAATCGACGTTGGTTTCGTGCTCTAAGTAATGCTGTCAAGTTTGTTTTCATACGGTAATGCTTGTGTAAATAGCAGCCTCCCCTCGGCGCTTTTACGCACGAGAAGCTTATTTACGTATACGTTTAATTAACACTTCAGCGCCAGAGTGGATCCGAGCGCTGCATATTGGAATACATGCGCGTTATGATTTACGCAGCTGTTGATATGTTCCGCAGGCATTATCTAAAGTGGTTCGCGTTTTATAAATAGTTGTGATGTAACGCGTATTGAAGTCTCAGTGTACAGTTAGACTGCAGACGTGGTCGTCGGCGTTCTATTCCCACTTGCACAATGCACGCACATTCCGCACGCACTGCTCGCATTCTTCATACCGCAGTTCAATCTAATAGATTTCTGTAATCTCAATTGAATCGCAACAGAGTCGAGTAATCTGCTGTATCCTGCTTCACTGGCTCATCGTCATTCCTTAACATTAAAATTCTGAGTGCAATGAATAATTTATTTATTTGAGACATCGTTTAGAAGATGTAAATATCTCCAATCAATAGTTATCAAACAGTTTTTGTTATAACGTTTAGCGGGTAATTGACGTATGCATTGTTTAGTTATATTGCTTTTAAACAAAAAACTAAAGTCATTATGGAGGTTCACACGGAGACAAGCATGAAAGCATGTGTAGTTTTTATAAAAAGTTCTTTTTTGAAACACGAGGGAGATTAAAATTTAAAATAGATTGAATTTTGTTGAGCCTGTCACCCTGTCTGCCATGGGGAGGAGGGGGGTACTAGGTTTGCTTTGTGTTGGTTTCTGATGGTATATTAAAATGCGAATCGTTTGCTTTTAAAGGCAAAGGCATTTTAGGGCGGGTTTACATAAACATTTTAATTTGTAGAAGATGATACCATTTTCACGTGATGACGACTTTGATGTTCCTTTGTATATCGTACGTTTTGATTTCACCCGAGACATGCTGTTATTTGTGAGATCAAACGTCTTCAGCTCTCTTTTTAAGCTGCTGTAGGCCGATCTTATGAACCCACCCATGTTAGAACTTCAATTAAATTATATAACTATATGTTATACCTATGTATGACAATTACATTTGTCTTCATTTTTAGTTTCACAATTACATGTGTCAAACATAAGGACCCAAATATGTCGGCTGTATCATTATCATCTCTAGAACGTCTTTTGACAATCGATCAATTACCTATATTGCCTAATCAGAAGCTACGAGCTCCTCAATTACTTAGCAAAGAGCCTTTTTATTATGCAAATACAGTTATATCTTTCAGATACTTTGTATATGCAAATGATCCTCTTTATTCCAGCGTTTTTTTCTTACCGTTATTGACAAAAACGCTTACTTATAAATAATGTTACATTATTTTTAATAAGCTTCATTTTTATACATAATATTTTACCGTCTACCATCGGCCTTTGCGCGTTGCACCGGGCCTTGCTGGAAAATTGCACTTGATCCCCCTCCTCCCACCTCGTCTGCTCTCTCTCTGCTCTCTACATTCGATTTCCGACCTACTACAATTACCTACCTACACCGTGATAGCATTAATATTTATAAGAATTTAGCTTTTAAGTCTTATAACCGCTTTATTACATACAATGCACGGCCTTTTTCAAGTTACTTTTAACTTTAGTTCCAACCGCATTGTACTTACTTGTAGCAGTATGTAGTAAGTAAGACATTATCGATAACGCCTAATGCATTAATTACCGGAATTCCACCACGATGTAACGTCATCGGCAGGTGGTTCGCGGTCGTGAGCTTAGTATGCGTCAATGGGCCGTGATCAGTTTTTGCTGCGAGTTATAGTGTAGGGAACAATGGCCGATGACGTGCATTCCATCCACACCACCGTTAGCCGCCGGCAGTAATCGCCGCAGTGACCAATGATCACCTCGACCGGTGCGAGCTACTTGCGTCGCGTCGCTGTCGACGTGATGCACCTCACTAATCAGCATTTACAGCTTCCGCGTCGGCCTACAGACAAAAACTATTTAAAAATTATCTACCATGTAACTATCTACTTTTTACAACTTAGGACGAGAGAAACCTCATAAATAATCTTTATACGCTTCCGTCACGAAACTACGAGTTGAACAATGTACAGTACTGCTTTAAAACGTTTTTTAAGCCTCTAATTCTGGATCTATAAATCAAATTAACAACTTTCTACTGACTTAGATCGAAATAAGAGTAGACGGGGCGCGGTTGGCTACGAGCCAGACCAAACAGGGTAAAAAGCAAGGGCGGCGGCGACGACCGCGCCCCGAAATAGCGAGCAAAGTCAAGGCGTGCGCTTAGACGATGTACTAACGGGCGTTTTGAAGCACATCACTGCACGAAACGTCGGTAGGTACCTACGCGTTTTTAAATACCGGCTAGACACACCCTGCAACAGCTAGCAGGGCGTGCCCACTAGACGAGTTACCGCGCCAACTACAGCCTTGTTCGAACTAATTTAGCTATATCTTTATATCACGATATCATGCGCTTCAATAACCAGTCTAATTTAATATAACAACCTATATAATAAAAAAGTTATGAGGTGGGGTTTCTAATATATACCTAGCTATAACGTATCATGTTCATCTGAGGACTAATAAGATCCTCTTGAGAATTTCGTATAGGTAATGTGTCTACGCACACATAAAATATCTAATTATTTTCGCGAGACCTAAATTAGGGTTGATAACGAAAACCGGTCGAATGAAGGTCGACCTAATTTTTGTGAAGCATGCTCATGTCTCAATGTAAAATAAAAGGAGTGGCGGCTTTCATTTAAAGCGAAGGCCTATCACGTACACGTATTATGGGGCACAATAGCGGTGCGCCGCCCGGTGACTCACGCCCCAGCAAGCTTGAGACAGAACAAGGACATCCTCACATACAGCCAGCACTGTGGCAAATCGAAACATAAACATCGTTACTACATATCCGTCGGTGCTATTCACCATTGTGCCACAACAAATTGCAGACATAATAGACTTCGCAACACTCTTAGCTGTGTGCTAGATGACACATAGATATTTTAAGGATAATAACAGCATTAAGAAATTCTGACGTTCGTTATTGTGTTCTTTCTGCTGGAAACTATGCCTAATAAGATTTTAATTGCTCGTTATTTGTCTCACTCCTAGGCGCATGTCGAATAGTTAAGATCTTGTATTGCTTGTTGTACAGATGACTTGAAGGCGGTTACGAAGCGTCTGATCGTGCAAGCCAAGCGGCAGGGCTCCGCGGACAATATCTCCATAATCGTGGTGTTCCTGAAGGACCCGCGTGACATAGCCGCAGACAACTGCCCGCCCATGGATCTTGGGTGAGCTCTACATACATTTTATACACTATTTTATATTTACCCAATTAAAGCTTTGAACTTTCGACGTTTGCATGATCTAAATTCCAAAATAATCGATTCACATTCCTTTTTACCTAAATATCTCATAGGAATGTCTAGCACTGACTCTTGAAAGAATTCGTCAGGGTCGTGTTTTGCTGTAAGTAATAATAGAACACAAAATATTCAAAAGTATTCTATGTCTATATTATGCTCAATAAATATTCCTGATGCAAGCTTTTCGTTCGAAAGACATAAACGCCAAGTATTATTGCGAATAGTGACTGTTTATTAGGCTTGCGTTGCGTGCCATTAATGGCGTTAATTTAATATGTCACGAAAACATAATTTTTCTATTACTATTTTTAGAATATTCGCCAACAGAGAATTATAAATGATGTCATATTTGTTACGTCAACATGCTTAATAGTAATTAATTTCGTATGGCGATATACTACCTAGTTTATATGTATATTTAAAAAAACTTGAAGAGTTATTCAGTCTTTAACCGGTTACAAGTCATACATACATAAGAAGCGCGTAAAAATGTAGTCGAACGATGAATGTGACATTATCTCGTACGGTCGTACCAGACGACCTTGGGTAAAGTTCGCCTATATCTTCTAAAATGTCTCTAGAAAATGAAAGTTTATCACTTTCATTGATTAGTCTCCTTTCAATGTTTTTCAACATATTAAAAATGGGCTATTGTTTAATGTTTTTATAAGTATTATTGATATTTGAGGGTATAAAAAACTTACTAACTCGTTAACAGTTAAAAAAATAATTTGGACATGTGTCCTATAAGTGGGTTTATTTCAATACGGCAGTGGATAACATAAACTCTCACTATAGTAAATCAGAAAGCATCACATTTAAAGATTAAATTATTAGCATAAGGCGTAGGTTCAAAATGTTTTAGCCCTTTTGTTGGGTGACTATTTTAAGGAGTCTCCTTCTTTCCTTTAGGCTGGACAACGCGATGATGAACGCACCGCCGTTCACCATCGAGACAGAGGCGTGCAAGAGGAAGGTGGATGCCGCTGCGGCCGCCGCTGACGCGGAGGCCAGTGAGTGTGCCGACGCCGAGGCCGACGCCGAAACCGGCGACAACGGAGTTGAGAACTCTGATTCTGATAGTGAGGATCTCGGTCCCGAAACCGCCGTCGATGCAGACGATATTGATGCAGAAGCCAGGCAGCAAGAACCCCAGCCTCCCACACCACCTGCACACGCTGGTAAGTCACATATCTTTTATAACAAGCTCTTATTCACGACATATATCGTTCGATTAACTTAAGTATAACAGTTTTAGGTGAATGGCAACTTGCCAAGGACCATCTTCCAAATTACGTAAACGTATTGAATCTGTTTATCGACTCTTCTATCCTATCATATTCGAACCAATAAATGGTAAAAATTATTCTTCGCTATCCTGTGTGAATGAATTGGCTATCACAGCATAAAATACTGTATGTGTATACCAACAACCAACAATATATTCTTTGGTATAAAACTATAATAATATAGCTTCGTATGTAATTAAAGGCGAAATATTCCATGATTATATGTCTGTGTCCTGTTCTTTCTTAAAAAGAAAAAAGAAAATAAAGAAATATTGTATTTTGCCTGGTGAGGGATGTTTACCTGCAAATACGAATTTGAGTTAAACCTTTTCTATTGTACAATGGTGGCAAAATGTCGTAGCACTCGCATCAGAACAAACCAGTTTTCGTCAAACGCACTTCATGTACAAACTCAATCAGCTGTTGGAATCTTAAACAGCTGATATGCGTTGTTTTGTGCCGATAACTAGCGCATTTTAAAAACAAATGTGTCAAATAATTCTAAAATATTTTACTTTCTTTGTATAGTAACTACAATATTTTGATGTCACTCGTGTTATATTCAAAGAAGCACATGAACCACATTTCAATAAGAGCAAAAGAAAAAGTAAGTATCGTTGTGAGTCACGCTTTATTGATTGTTACATTCACCCACATCCACAATCCATGCGTGCATATGCAGTTGCTTACTAGCCGAACGTTTCTAGACGGCTAATGTACAGTACCTATGTATGTAGAATTAAATGACGAATTTATCGAACCGATCTGTGTGAACATGGAAGTGGACGATAGCCGACTTACTACCGATAGAATCTAAAAAATTTTTTATAAAATTACAACAAAAAATACTTACTATGTTATCACTTTTTATTTATTATTTAATTCAATTTGGTAGATTTATTTCACGGCTGAGAACTTGGGAGTCGGTTGTTTTAAAGAGTTCCATTTTTTATAACAAAATACGTAAATTAGGATGACATTGTTACGATTTATCTCTTCTTGTCAAATTAAATTAAACTTAGTAAATTTTACATTTTACGATTTGTTTTAGTTTTAGCAGTTAAAATGTGATAGCAGGACTGTCGAGGTTTCAAAGAATAAAATAAAACTCAACCATATAAGCAAGGATAACATGTGAGCACGTTATTTAAAAAAATCGTTAGGTACCTACTGTTGTCTTTTATCATATCAATTTATGGGGTATTGATAAATAAACTAATAGACGTATTTCGTTAGTAGGTATTTATTGGTATGGAAATTGAATTATAATTATAAATGTATGCAAAGGTATGCCAAGGATCATAATATATTACAATAAGAATTATTATAAAATGACACGGCATCCCTATCTGGGTGCAAGCAGGCGCCCCGAGCCCCGCCTGTTACCCCCCTGCGCCCTCGCTGCCGCTGCCGTCCCGCTCGCTCGCCTCGGCCCTCTCCTCTCGCAGTCGCTCATTGAACGTCCGACCGATCTGTGCTACTCTCTGAAAGTCGCTGCTATTGTATTCGGGCTTTGTCTATATTTTTACGGCTCGAATATCATACCGCCTGTGAAGATACAAATCTGTGCAGTGAAATTACCGTTCACGGTATGTGCTTTTTAGCGAATGTTGTTGATTATTTTCACATACCGAACAGTTTGTGAAAGGTTATTTCTGTGTTGATTCATGCGGAGCGGTGTTCTGGAAATAGAACGGTTCGTTCGAAGGCGCATCCCTCCGACGTCGGTGAGCGCAGGATTCCCGGAGGTTCACTCACATGTTCTCGCCTTCTTGAAACTGTCCAATTTCGATCTCGGGCGTGTCTCCGCTGGTCGTTCTCGAAATGGCGTCTGCGAATCTCGCGAGTTTGAAATCGCGACCGGTAAAATATCGTTGCTAGCACGCCGCTCGTAAACAACACCGGCGTCCGTAATTTATTGCGATTATGTCTAAGTTAATGTTTTTTTTGTCTCTAATCGAATGAGTGAGGTATTTTCCTGCAAGGGTGTGTCACCTGTTGATATCTAGGGTTGCGAGAGGAGTGATAGATATTGCGTGTCTGCCAGGTGTTCAGGGAGCAAATAATATCGCGTTGTTCGTATAATTAGTATACCTAGTGTTTGTTTTTGTGATACGTGCAGTGGAGGAGGGCCACGTCGACGGTGCACTAGTGGATAATGTAGCTGAGAGTGGCGAGGACTCTGAAGACGAGTGGAACTACTACAAGGGCGAGGGCGAGCGCGAAGAACACAATCCTAGCGAGGAGCCCGACGAGGCGCCGCGCTCTGATACACCCTGCCAGGACAATGTGAGCATTGGCTTTATTTATATTAACCACGTATACATTGCATCTATTTCTATTTATGTATGTACTGTTTCTAAATAATATTTTCTTAACTAACTTTCAAAATGTAAATTTCAGGCCAAATTTTCGGTATACCAAGTTAGTAAATTTTTGCAATGACCTAAAACA
This sequence comes from Catocala nupta, assembly GCA_963675205.1. Lineage (NCBI taxonomy): Eukaryota > Metazoa > Arthropoda > Insecta > Lepidoptera > Erebidae > Catocala > Catocala nupta. Next base: position 9,027,338 of record OY776090.1, on the reverse strand, counting down.
GTATGACTCAATTTGCATGATACATAAAGGATTAAATATAGTACAGGTACAAAATACCACACTGATAGTGTCAGCACAACAGTTCATACTAATAATTAATTCATAACATTTTACATAGTGGGATATAAGCAGTTTACTTTGCAGGTCTCCTCCATATAATTGATACCAGCCATTGCCTGTGACATATGATGTTAATTTTGGTTATAAATAATTACAGTCGGCTTGGGAAAGCAGTTCAGTAGACATGAACAGCTCTCCACTGAACCCGGACGCGCCCGTGTTTGTGCCGGGCGGTGTCGCAGGCGCGGACGTGCTGCTCGCCGAGTCACCACGCAAGCCGCTGCCTATGGATGACATAGAGCTCCCGGACGTGGCACAGTTTGAGACAGAAGCTGTTGTGAGGCCAGCAGAATTACTAGACTTGGATAACTGTGATCAGCTTAATGGCCATCATGTAAGAATTGCAACTTATATTTATAAACTATAGTGTTTGTTGTATATTTTGGAATAGCCTATGATTACACTGTCATCTTGACATGTCCTTTAGCCGAGTCGTGCCTCTTTGTGACATTGGTAGCCTTGTTCAGAATGTAAGGCTAATATTAATATTTCATATATTAAACAGTTTAGGCATTTATGTTCTTATCATCCTTATCTCATGTTATAAGCTATGCAAGCTGTATCTTGGCAAAAGTTTATCAACCTTTTTGTGGAAGTTAATAGACCATGCCGAATAATATCTAACTAGAATTGATAATTTTCATTATTTTTAGTAGTTAGGTTCAGTAACTACTTTACTATATATACTTTAATCTCTTCTCGGACTGCCAGAGGCCTGACAATTGTTTTAATGTCTGGTATTCCAGCAAATTACAGGTTAAGATGATTACCATATCAATATGATGATACTCTATCACATCATATTTACATAAAATTTAGGCTAAAAAGAGAATTAATACAATCTTTGTATGAAAAATAATATTTCAAGAAAAGTATATTAATATTTTTATATATATTATATAATTCGCTACCAATAAGTTTCTTTAAAAATTGCTCTGCTAAATGTTTATGTATTTTCTTTCAGAATCTATCATTAGACGAAGCCGTTAAAGAACACTTGAATGGTAATGATAAGTGTAATATGGACAGTTTGGGCTTTGGATTCAATGTTGGCATTGAACCTGAGAAAGTCAAGGATACTGGTCTCATACAAGACTTCGAGAGAATACAGAAAGACACAACAGACTTTTGTAATATTCAGGTATGTATTTACCAAGATAATTTAAGCAAAATTCTGTTAATAGATCATTGAACATTCAAGTATAGCATACTTATGTATTTATACATTTATACCTGAAAGGATACACATTATATTTCTGATCTTAGGTTCCATGCAGAATTAGGTATTGCTATCTAGAGGTATGGTCACCCTCAATAATATGTATATGTAATAAAGTTGCATGTAAATGTCAATGTCTGACATGCCAAAATATTGTATGGATTTATTGTAAGCAAACCTAATATTTACTGCAACTTGTCCATTGTAAGTAAATAATGTTTCATATGTTATGTATGCCTTTAATAATGCAAAGATACACTCAGCAGCACCAAATCTTGGCCAAGTGTGATTTATGCAATAACAGAGATTTTAAATGTTTCCAATGTTTATTTATGATGAAGGTAGTTTTAAAATGTGTTTACCAGTGGTTCAATAGGGTAATTCATTATGTTTGAGTGCACTATAGTGTAACTTTTAACTTTTAGTTGAATAGTGTCATTTGGCCCCTTAAGTTGCAAGTTGAAATTTGTGTATTGTGAGCGATTTCGGATAGTTTATTCAATCATTGTGGTTTTGTGCCTATTATTCAATAACTAAAGGTGCTTCAAAGCCGATAAAAATGCCCTTAATACCAGCACAGGTTGCACAGGACTGGTTACACACTGTAGTGCTTGACATACCACGTTCGTCGCTGCAGTATGCCCTAAAACGGTACCAGGAGACAAGTCAATACTCCCGCAGACCAGGCAGTTGAGGCGTCAGATACACATCTGCCCGAGACGACCGCTGTATTGCGCTAGAAATTTAATTAATCGCTACTTGATAGCTGTTGAGATACGTAATCGCCTTCAAATCATAAGAGGCTTCAATGTTAGCGAGCGTACGGTGAGAAGACGTATAGATGTAAATTTTAAAGCTCGTAGACCATCACGCGGTCCCTTTTCAGACGTCACCGAGTAGCGCGACTTCAATTTGCATGTGAACATGCTAACTGGACTTACGAGCAATGGGCTCGAGTGCTGTTCACAGATGAGTGTAGAATCGCTTTGCGTGCTCGCGTGGTCGGGAGCGAATGTGGAAAAGAAGAGGAGAGAGATTTCTACACAACACCACCACACAAACTGAGTGTTCATGGAGGCTCTATCATGGTTTGGGAAGGAATAAGTTCTGATGGTCGTATGGAGTTGGTTATGATTGATAACCGGCTAACTGCAACCCGATATATCGAAGAGGTCCTTCAGGAACATGTTTTGACATATTCGGGATACATTGGCCACAATCAATTCCTCCTAATGCAAGATAATGCGCGCCCCCACGTTGCAAATTGCGTTGATGAATACCTTCAAGAGGTTGGTATTCAAAAATTGCAGGCTCGTAGTCCAGACTTAAATCCTATAGAGCATGTCTGGGACATGCTTAAAAGGAAGATAAAGTCCACCACCAAACCGCCACAAACTCTTAACCAACTCCGAAACACAGCACTGGCCGTTTGGGAAAGTATTGTTGATGTCAAAAACATCATTCAAAGCATCCCAGATGGAATGCAAGCGGGTATTAGAGCTAGAGGAGGAAACACTCGATATTAAAAAGCAGTGACAATAAAAAACAGATTTTTCTAATTTTATACCATTTTTAAATGAATTGTGTAAAAAACGAATTTTTGTAAAAGTGCTTAATTTTAAAAGCATTCACAATGATTGATTGCTTCTACCCCTGTTCCTGTGAGAAAAACACATGAGATTACAAATTACTGTCAATTTTACGTGTGGCCAAGTTGCCATGCCAGTGAGTGTATGTATACAATCTATTGTTTAATAACAAAGTAAATATAATAGATGTATAAAAATTTTTGCCTCATTGGATGTGATGTATACTCCTCACTGCCACCATGCTTAGTGTTTTGGGTTCAATCCCCATGTGGGACAAATTCTTGTGTGATCTACACAAACTTGTTCTGATTCTGGTTGTTTCACTTTGTTGATTTAATGTTTATGTTCCTTACGACACAGAATCTTTTCTAGTGCTGGAGTTTTCTTTTTATTATTAACAGATTTTAATGGAACTTCATTTCAGAATACATCTTTTTGAGGGTGACTGTACTATTAACAGTTCCAAACTACATGCTTAATGGACAATCACAATAAAACTTTACCTGACCCTAAAATTAAGTTTGGAATCATCTGCAAATGTAACTTGTTCATCAGCCATCTAGTTTTTATGTGATATTGATATTGTAATGAAATTGATATATCTACCTATTATTACCCTGTGATTTCATAATTAGTGGGTTTTTTAGGAATCTAAGGAATTATTTGTTGGTCTGTCAAAAATATTTAGTGCAGACAAACATTGCATTGTTTCTCAAAACATAACTCTTAGTAAACATTCAGGAATTATTGTTTCCTTGTATTATGTTGCAGGAAAACTTTATAGACTTTTGCTAACACATGATTAAAATGTTTTTCACATGTCTTAATCATGTAATCATTTCTCATTAGAATGAGTTATTCTATACAGTAACATATTTTTGTTAAGTAAATATTAACATGCAAAATATAATGAACAAAAAATATGAACTAAAATGTTTGAAAAATTAAGCCTGACTGATATGCAGACTTCATATTTATGTTAACGCTCTATGGTATTATTCATTCAACACTATGTTTTAATAGTATTTTGTAATGTCTTAGCCATCATTGTGTATATATTATTCATATCATTAATATTTTTTATTTATTTCCAGGTATTCCAGACACATACAGAAACCAATCCTTTTGCCGTAGAAGGCAATGATGAACTGTTTGAAAGGCTGAAAAATAAGGAGAGAGATCCAATGAGTATGAGTTTTTATCAGGAAAAAGACGACGACACGTGTGAGCGGCTCGCCAAAAACGAATCACATGTTGATCTCAATGCAGTTCAACTGCTACCCGACAGTGATGATGAAGACATACAACCAAATGGTCAATGTGAAAATGATGATAAAGAAAATGTCAATCCAGAACAGCGCACAAATCTGTTTGAATCAGAGCAGGATGTTCTGGAACCTAACAATGATATCATCAGATTTGACGACAGGCCGGGTGGTCTCCCACAAACCGTGGATAACTTCGATCATGGAGACAACTTTGTAGATTATAATGTTACTAGTTCCAACAATATTGAAAGTTATTCAAACATGGAGTTTGAGTCCAGCAACATCACAGATACAGTGTTACAAACAGACACCCCTGAATCTCATAAACTTCTGTTTGAACAAATACCTGAAATACCGGATGGCAAGAGTTCTGAATTAGGTTTTACTAATGATGAAATTCAGGACCCATCAGAGAGTGAAAAAGATATTCGACCATTCACACCTCAAGATGAAACATCACAAGACATTGAAATGGAAAGTAAACTTGAAGATTCACCATGTGTGGAAACAGTGCCCCAGTTGAGCATGGATCCTATGAAGGATGGTGATATAGAAATAGAATCACACCATTTGCCTGAATCTGATCAAGTTGTCTCTCCTCTACCAGTAGATGTAGATGTGCAGCTAGCAGATTCAAATGAACAGTTTGCTGTATCTCCTGCACCATATGAAAACGTAAAACTTGAAGAGACAATCACACCAGAACCAACTTTCGATGAACATGCAGACCAACACAATGTAGACACGATCCAAAATGTGGATGTACATCATGAAAATGAAGCTGATATTGATTCTGCTCCAGTTTGTGAAATAAATGATAACATTGAACCTGATGTAAAAGAGGCTGTACTTGAAGCCCCTGAAATCAAACTGGATACAGATCATTTAACAGAATCTTCTAACGTTATAGAGGATGATCTAACTGCTGAGTCACCTTTACCGTCTAAGTCGCCACTGCCGACTGAAACTCTTCTGCCTAGTGAATCTCCGTTACCGACGGAGTCACCACTTCCCAGTGAATCTCCATTGCCGGTCGAGTCACAGTTGCCAGCCGAAGATTTGCTGCCTAGGGACTCTCCACTGCCGGTGGAGTTGTCTCTACCGAGTGATTCGCCTGCACCCGAGGAGCCACTTTTACAAGCCGAGGTCATACAAGAGAGCGCTTCTCCAATGCCTAAGGAATCGCCTTTGTCTAGTGAACACATTCCGACGCAGTCACCACTTCTGGTAGAATCGGAAGTACCTGCAGACGCTCCGTTACTTATCGAGCCTTCAATGCCAATCGAGTCACCCATACCGGTACAAGATGCGCTATCCCCGGTACCTATAGATTCTGAATTGCTACGTGAGTCTCCACTACCGAGCGAATCGCCGCTCCCCACAGACGCATCGCTACCAAGACAGTCCCCAGTGCCAACGGAATCACCTCTACCGACTGAGCTTCAAATGCCGATGGCATCCCCAGTTCCAACTGAACTTCAAATGCCTGCTGAATCCCCGTTGCCGGTCGAAGTACAAAGGGCAACAGAATCTCCGATTCCGACGGAGTCACCAATGCCGATGGAATCACTGATGCCCACAGAATCCCCGATGCCCACAAAATCCCCGATGCCCACAGAATCCCCGATGCCCACAGAATCCCCAATGCCGACTGAATCCCCGTTGCGGACGGAATCACCAATGCAGACGGAATCACCAGTACCGACAGAACCTGCAGTGACGAGTGAGTCGCCGCCTCCAGTCGTTACAGAACCAATTCAAACGGATCTACTGGAGGCGCCGTGCGACGCGCCGCCCGCTGCCTCGCCGCTGCCGGCGGACGTGCCGCTGCCGGCCGACGTGCCGCTGCCGGCCGACGTGCCGCTGCCGGCCGACGTGCCGCTGCCGGCCGACGTGCCGCTGCCGCGCGAGTCGCCGCTCCCCGCCGACGAGCCCGCGCCCGCCGACGCTGCGCCACTGGAGCCTGAGATCACTCTGAAGGCCGCTGCACCTTTAGAAGCTTCTGCGCCGATAGAAGACGCTGTGCCCTTAGCTGAGATGCCATCAGAGCTTGCGGCTTCCATAGAACCCGAGGCGCCGATAGAACCTGTTGCACCATTAGAACCCGCAGCGGCGTTCGAGTCCGTCGAGCCTCTAGAGCTCGCCGAGGCTGCGGAGCTAGCCGTGGCCGCCGCGCCGCCACGTTCGCCCACGCCCGTGGAGCCGGCGCGCATCGACACCGCCACTCCCGAGTGCGCCGAGCCGCAGCCCACGACCGAGCGTCTGACGCCCGATGTATCGGCCGAGCGCGTGCCCTCGCCCGCCGCGGTGTCGGCGCCCGCGCCCGATCTGGTCCCCGAGGAGCCCGTGCACCAATCGCATGTTGAACTCGTTACGGACGTAGATATCGGTATCCCCGAGTCGCGAGCGCAGGAGATCTGTGTGCCCGTCACCAGCGAGATTCAGCTAGAGGAGGCCGTCCAACCGCCCGCTGCGGCGACGCCGCCCCCTACTCCTGCCGTCGAGCCGACCGCACCCTCGCTAGAAGTGGCCCCGCTAAGCGACACTCCTATCGCGGCCGATGCGACCCCGCAGGGTGCGGAAGTCGCGGCCGCCGTCGCCGCGGTCGCCGCTGTGGGCGCCGCGGCCGGCGCGGCTGCCATAGTGGCTAAAACGAAATCGACGGCCACGACTAAGAAATCACCGACTACTCCGACCGCAAAGGCGGACGCGCGCACACCGAAATCGGCCCCAAAATCGACAGCGGCCGCCCGAACACCGACCGCCACGACGGCAAAGAGGCCCGCCGCCGCCCCCGCGGCTCGCGCGCCGCCCGCCAAGGCACCCACGCCGGCGACCAAGGCGCCGCCGTCGGCCTCGCGAACGACTCCAGCTGCGCGGACCCCGAGCGCCGCCTCGAAGCCCGCGACCCCGGCCGCCAAGAGCGCGACACCGGCCGCTCGCACGACGCCGGCCGCGAAGCCCACGACACCGGCGCGCGCCCCCGCGGCGGCACGCTCTCCGCCCGCCAAGTCCAACGGCGTAGCGGCCAAACCCGCTCGCGAGGCTCCCGCCGCCGCCCGCTCCGCGTCCGCGACCGCGCGCGCGGCCCCCGCGGCGCGCCCCGCACCCAAGGCCGCCGCGCCCGCCGCTCGGCCCGCCGCACCCAAGTCAGATGCGGCCACGAAGCCGACGGCGGCGCGCCCCGCCCCGCGCCCCGCGCCTGCCGCCGCTAGGCCGCAGCCGAAGCCGGCGGAGCGCAAGCCTCTGCCGAACGGAGACACAAAGGATGCTAAGGCACCCGCCCGGCCGGCGGCGCGGCCCGCGCCTATCACTCGCCCCGCGCCGCGCCCCACACCCCGCGCGCCCGCTGCACCCGTCGCGCCCACCACTAAGTGAGTACACATATTTCTATTTTCCACATTTTCTTTTCATTTAGAAAAAAATTATACTTGAAAGTAAGTATATGCCAATTGCATCATAGCTTAAACTTAAAACAAAGTATGTGCAGGCTTGCTTATGAATAACTATAATTTGTTATTTAGTGTAATCATTGATGTGGACTGAAAACCATAAACACATTTCTCGTGGCTTCGGAAAGTGGCGTTGATAAACAGTGGAACATACTTATATTGAGTCTTCGACAGTCGTCATCAGTGATTCTCGGCCTGTTCGATACCGAACACATTCCTTTAACTAGTGATATACGTCATCTATGACTCCACACATAACGCACAGTTTAGAGAATCTGATCTTCGCATTATAAACGTGAAACTTTTTAGTGGCATATGTCCTGATCGTTAACGGAATGCTGTTACAATGACATTTTGTGCGTAAATCACTATTAGAAAACCAAGGTGTATGAGGAGGCGCGCAATGTATCGTCTTATACCAAATACTCTTCTATCTAAAGATCTCTCATTGAAATGTTCTTTCCAGTTATTATAACAGTATGTTTTGTATTTAGGTTAGCCTTAGGTTTAGTTATCTCTGCCATTCATAATTGTGTGTATATCTCACGCTAAACATAGCTTCATTTACTCAACTCAGGGTTCCATTTATGTATGTAATATGACATTATGTGATTGAACAGAAAAGTCCAACGAGTAGTTTATGTAATTAATGTGTACCGTTTTCGAAGGACGAGCGCACCGAAGCCGTTGCCCCGGGCGGCACCGCCGCTGGACAAGCAGAGTAAAGATCTCGCCAACAAACGCATCACAGCCAAGGCCGCGCCACCTAGGACCGCCCCCGCCAAGGTATAGAACATTCGATATTTAAGTCAACATATACACTTGTGGAACTATTAGTTGTCCAGTGAATCATAATTATTAGTTCTAAGAGTTAATTTCATGTTAAGTATAATTATGTAAGTAAATAATGAAATACAAAAATAAACAAAAAAATTTTGCGTGCAGACGACGGGCGGCACGGGCGTGAAGCGGGCCGTGCCCAAGAAGCCGGCGGCCAAGGCGCACAACGGGCTGGCGAACGGCGACGCGGCGCTGAGCAAGCCGCCGCCGAGCCCGCCCGCCGCCGACAACGCGCTGCTGCCTGACGTCATCGCGTAGGCGCCACGTCGCCGATTCCGATTCCTATTATTTCCGCTTGAATTTTGTGATTTTCTATAAGTGTATGATAGTTTTAACGTCGCTCGTGGCGGCGAGTCGTTAGGTGCGGGACCGAGCTCCCAGTTTTATATTATAGAGTCGCTTTTTATAGACGTGTACGTTGCCGATTCGTTGTCGCGGATACGCGCGGGCGCGCGGCCGACCGCCGCTGGCGGCCGGCGGCGGGCTCGCTCGGCTCCGGCTTTAAACGGTTATTATCCATTATAATGATTATAAGTCTGTTTTAGAATTTTATATTACCAACGAATGATTGATTAAATCTGGCTTTTAATTTATTTTCTTTGTATAACCGTATTATTTAAATAAAAATGTGAGGAAGGACTGAGAAATTGTTTTATTTATGAGTAAATTTAAAACTACACCGAATACAGTTAGATCGATATTGAAACTCGATTGGAATAAATAACATTGTTTACTTATTGCTAATGCTTATGAAATTTTCAATATCCATGTATACTTAAAATATGGTGTTACAAAGAAAACTGGAACATAGTATATTACTGAAATAAATGTTTATCACCCTTTTATGTTCTTTTCTTTCTATAAACAATTATTATTTAAAGTAAAGGTCCAAGTGCGGGAATCGCAAATCAGTATCACGTAGGTTGTCTGCGATCCAGCGCTCCGCTTGTTGTGTCATCTCCTCGTCAAAGTAATCGCGCCAACCGCCTGCCTTGCCTGTTCAAATCAGTACATACATTAAATCCTCAACAACGAAAATATGTTTATTTATTAGTATTAATTGTATGGCTTATCTTGGCACAGCCACCATCACAAACTGGAAATCAATTTACGTAGTGAATTAGTCGAATTTGGGAGTAAAATAGCAGAATTGATCGATCTGCCGTTTAAAAGATACAAGGTGGCATTGATGGCTGTGCCAAACCACAAGGTCTTGTGGCCAAAACCACAACACCGAACAAAAATCTAACTATACCAATAATTACTCGATAATTAGTCGACATTGATCACAAAATATCAGCATCGATCGATCCTCCGGTAGCTGCGGCACGGCCATCAATATCTCATTGTATCTTTTAAACGGAGGACCGACCAATTCTGCTACTTTACGACTAATTTCGACTAATTCTCTACGTAAACAAATTTCCAGTTTGCGATGGTGGCTGTGCCAAGACGAGCCATATGTCTAGAGTGATATGAGTGGAACGTATAATTAGTGCGTCATATGCTGCAAATGTGCGCCGTATAAAAAAGTGGTGCGTGTAATCGTTTTGAAAGAAACGATTTCTGTTGGAGTAACCTTGTTCCAAAAGGAAAATTCTAAACGAATAATCGGAGAGAAATATTGTGTATGGGCAGAGCTTATATTTGTGCGTCTTCAGGTTTTCGAGATATTCCATTTCCTGGTGGAGTAACGTTTTACAGAATCGTGTATGTATCTCTAAAACTATTGTATGTGCGCCTGTACAATAAACATGCACGAGTAGCTCTTTATTTTTGACAGAATTAGATTTAAGAAATTCTTTATAATTTTCAAATTATCGCCCTTTTTTGAAAAGCCGAAAAATTATCATAGCGCCTAAACGAGAAAACGACTGAGTGACCACATAGTTTTTTACAGTTACAGAACTGAAAGTTCTAGTAAAAGTTATAAAACATTTGTAAAACGCATATTGGAATTTGTAAAAGATTCATTAAACAATGCTACCAAAACTGTGGTCTCTCAGTTCTCACACTTATGGCCAGTCCCACAACTAACAAGTAAAAATTATCCGAAAGATAAAACGCATGCTGTCTCACTCTTGTTAGGATAGAAGAGAGATGGCTATAATTTTATCTTATAGATAAATGCTATTTGGAGGTGGTAGGACAAGCCCTTAACCTTCTAAATCTGGGTAAATATATAGTTTACAGGCATGTTTTGTATACAGACATTTAGTAAAACATATTTACAAGATAATAAAACATAATATAAATATGATATATAGAATAACAAATGTATTTCAATAATTAACTAGTTTGAGTTGACTGAATGACTACAAAAAAGCGACATTAACTTCATTCAATCGTTCTTTCAATAAATCAATATGTACGCGACTGTACGTCGTGTCGAATAAAATAAACTTGATTATCTGTTTTCTGAAGCACCCACTAATTCTAGCAGTTTGTGACTAATTTCAACCAATTAACGACTAATTATTATTGGTGCAATCAGATTATCGTCGCTAGGCATTGGGCTTCTGAGATATTGAGGTGGCTGTGCCAAGATGAGCGCTTTAAGTATCTTTTAAACGGGGGCTCGATCCATGCTGATATTTTGTGATTAATGTTGACTAATTATTACCGCTTCACATTCTATTTGATTAATAAATTAATAGAAATAAAAACACATTGAATAATTAATTAATTATCACTGGTCTATACTGAAATTTCTTCCTGAGATATTTTGTACTGTATACCCAATACATGAGGCACTAATTACGGGAAAATACTAGTTTTGTTCTAACAGCTCAATTTTTTAAATTAAACAATTTCACAAATTTCACCTAAAATACTAGATTGTCAGCCATTTTCAAATTGTTTAAACGCTGTTAAATTATCTTTTATATGATTTCCTTGAATGAGTGGCTTCAGGGAAATCTCTTCGTAAATTCGAACAGTAATCGGCATACCACCTTCCTTAATAACGCTCTTACATGGTACGAATATCTTGATGGAAATGAAAATTCATAATGAAAAGTCGTCCGAATTCATGGTTCCAAGAAAATTTTCATCACCCAAACAAATGATTTCCAAGCTTTAGATTCAGATTTATTCATTGAAATAACAAAATTTGGGTCCTTCACCATTTGTTTCTATTCTAATCTGTGGACCATCGAAGATTCCCGCTTTAATTTTTTCTGTACTCAATCCTGGAAATTTACGTGAAAGAAATGCAAAACATTGGCCGTTTTTATCGAGGGCCTTTACAAACTTCTTCATGATTCCGAGATTTTATATGTGATGGTGGCAATATAATGCGATCTCGATTTACCAAAGGCAAGTTAATAACGTTATTTGTACCAACCGTCAGATTCTCACGAACTGGCCAGACTTTTTGACACCAATGTTGTTGTTTGTCACGGCTGTCCCATAGATACATAAAGCACGGGTATTTGGTGTATCCACTCTGCTGCCCGAGAAGAAAATTGACGATTTTTAAGTTCATAAAAATCACCCAGTTGTAATCTCAATACTTGATTTTTTCGAGTACTAGAGAAATTGTGTTATACTCTTCTTTGATGGTCGTAGAGTGTGCAAATTATCTCAAAGTATCGAAAATACGTCATTTTCACAATGGGAAATGGGTTTTCGAAATTTTTAAAGATATATTTGCCACAGTTATAACAAATCCATCCGGATTATGTAAACAACGTCTGCGAGTCGTAGACATAGCGAAAATTAGCAGAACAATGATTCCATGTCAAGTTAAATTGTTATGACTGCACATAAACTCTAAATAAGGATAGTTATGAATTATTCAAAAACTAGAGCTGTTAGCAAAAAACGAATGACATATTCGGCATCAGGGCATTGATATCTACCTACATCTACAAAAATATCCGAGGAAAATATCAGCAGTATTTTTTTGTTGAGCTGTGATTATCTATGTGCAAGTTAAGCCTAACCGCGGACGGAAAATAGGCTATTCTCCTCATACGATGTTGTGCCTATCTAACGAAATTGTCGCAATATCACTGTTCGGGAAATAAAGATATTCAGCGGGGTATTACTTGCCTTTTCTAATAAAAGATTCTTCTCCGGTTATGAGAATTCCCAGTTCTTTCATGACATCATAGTTAACAGATTTGTTATTCTTAAAACTGTCAATGCTGAGGTGATTGCATAGGCGTTCAATTTCTTCGTCAGAAAATTCTTTGCCGAAAAACTTCTTAACTCGTTGCACGGATGCTTTCAAATCCTGTAAAAATATTCAGTTATAGATTTATATCACTGTCAAATACAGTTGTGCACACATGACTAAAAAAGCAATGCATTCACATAAGTATAGGTACCTACTGTTGTTAGTTGTGCACATACTCGTATGACTAAAATGCAGTGCATTCTCATAAGTATACCTACTGTTGTTTATAGAATCGAATTTATGTATTCAAGGTAAGGTAAGTTACCTTAGATAGTTCTTCATAAAATAAGAACAACATGTTGGGATGATCCCTTTTCTCCCAAGATTCTTTCAGGTGCTCAAAGAAAGGTGTCCAGTGGTCTGCAAAAGATTAATTTTGAATTAATAACTAGTAGGTACTACCTACCTACTAACCAACTTCTAAGTAAACTTACGTAAATTATTCATGAAGAAGTTCCAATACGTTTTGAAATCGCCGATATAGCCTTGTGTCCTCATCAGCCTGTTGAGATGGTAGAAGGATACTGCGACATCTCTAGGATCCCGCGCTACGTACACCATTTTAGCTGTGTCGAGTAAAGCAGGCGGCAAAAGCGACAGTGGCATGTGCGACTTGATGAATCGAGGAGATGGAGTTTCGGCTAATTGATCTGTTCCAGGCTGGCAGACAAACTCTAAGAGCTCTAGTTTCTCTTTGCTGTGACTGTTCTCCTGTATGAATTTCTCTTTGTTCATCGGATGTACGCAAATGCAAAATCTACAATGTGAACACAATGTAAATAAATTTTTTAATTATAATTTATAATACATATTAAAGGTAATTGGTCGCATAATTAAATCAAAACAAAGCTCTTCGATTCCCAGGCTTCGAAATAAAAATCAACTAGCACAAACGCGTGTGAATGAGATATTTTGATAATATCTACTTCGTTAAATGTTAAAATACAAAGAGTTAATATATTATGAACTCACTCTAAAAATGGGTACCGCTCGGTAAGTGGTATAGCGTTAGATTTTTCGTAATCTAAATCATTAGCTACCATCCAGACTAATTCTTGAGTCCACGTTGTACCTGTAACCAATTTATATTAATATTGTACGTTTGTTACTGTTGCTGTTAGACAACAGTTACTACTGGCCTATCATAGATATAATAAAATAATTATTTATTATGAATAATAGTAGAAGAAAAGGTAGCCATCCCATTTGTTCGCTACCTAGAACGCAAAGCTAGTCAAGATCTAATTATTTAGGTATGAAGATAAATATAATTTTATCCCATCGCTACTATAACCGCCCAATGTACTGAATGGTTTGGGATACTTAGGTACATACATGCATTCATTCGTGTAGTAAAGTTATTTGACTATTTGCATAATTACCTGATCGTGGGTAGCTGGTGACAAACACATCGGATGCTCTTATCGGCATGTTATATATTTTTGCTGCTTCTTTTCTGTATGTTTGAGGGAAGAAGTATCCCTTGGGACCAACGCGGACGAAGCCAGTGTACTCACCTGAAAATTAAAACTGTTTAATGATTTATAGGCTTAAAGTACGGGCATTGATGTAATTATATGAATGTTCGAAATATACATGAAAACACTAATTAAACACTACACAATTATTATGGCTAGCACAAAAAAATACGAGTTTTGCGACCAGTAGCGACTGGCGGGAATATTCGTATTTCGTCTATGACCCTTAGGCCGTCCGCTGCGTTAAGCGGGTGCACGGAGCGGGCGCCCGGAGCGGAGACCCGCGCCGTGCTCCGTCACGGACTCTCGGGTGCCTGCGACGGACTCCCGCCGCACAGTGATTCGGCTAGAACATGCTAGCGGGATCTATATTTATGACGTAATTTCCAGGCACCACTGATAACGACTTGTAAACAACCCCCCAGGCACAGTACATAAATATACAGTAACCTATTTTCATACAAACGGTCGGAACTCGAGTCATACCTACGCGCCTCGACGTCGGCATGCGCTCGGCTCGCAACCAGTCGCGAATGCGCGAATGCGCCGCAGTGACGAACGTACGGTGTGTTGTTTTTTAAACAGTAACCGCGCGAACTTCTTTTTAAACTAAACATATAAATTGTAAAGTAGCTGCAGGTATCTATAACCAAGTAAAAGATATTCCTTTTTCTCCTCCTTGTCCATGTTTCCCAAAACAATTTTAATTAAGCTTTATATTCGAATGCGGATTTTTTATACTTTAAAATATAATAATAAAGCATTCCGTACGTCTCAGTCGAGGAGCAAATATTTTTCAGTCGCAAATTTATAAGACCGATTTGTTATTAAGTCTTAAATCTAACAAAAACATGTATTTTTAAAATAAATCTACCAATTAAAAAACAACATGCATTTTTATTGAACACTTGCTATTCCTTTCACAAAGTATTTTATTTGTTTAAATAAAATAAAAAGTATTTACAATCACAAAAATAAATAGAAACTTAAGTAGGCAGATTTAATTAAAATGCTGTTAGTGGGCAGCTCAGCCCTATAGCATGTTTATGTACCGCGCGGCTGTAGGCATTTATTTCAAAGATACGGCCGAGTTACAATACTGTATATTTATGTACTGTGCCCCAGGTAACGAATTCCAAGAATGAATTTGTTTATCACCTCATTAAGGTATCTTATCAGGGGGTCAAAGTAACCCTTATAAGAGAGGTCATTTCCATTTACAAATCAGTTGCATTTTATGCACACTTGTGATAACATATTTTAAAATTGGTAGCAAAGTGAAACGAGTTTTTGTGATGGAATATTCTGTTGAAGGTATGTACTCTATTATGAATTATAATTTTTATAAAAAATATGTATACATTTGGTGTAATATCAATTTGTAAATGTATAGATAAATCCAGCAAATTTTACATTAATTGTAAACCTTAAAGAGTAGCAACTTTTTGATCCACTCATATCCACTTAGATTTTCTAAGTGAAAATAAATAAATAAATAAATAAATAAATATGTAATACCTACAACATTCAGGCACAGATTGATACATATTATAGAACCCGAAAAGGCCCGAAAGAAAATTTTATTTTTCCAGAACTAGTCGTGACTATGGTGAAAATGGAGTTTTTTGAAGAATGGCTAAATCATGACAAAGCTGAATGAAGCAGTGCCATTTTTTATTGTTTATGTGAAAAATTCAATATTTCTGATGTTTCTGACGATTCTCTAAAACGACTCAAAATGAAAATATCAAGTCTTTCAGCAAAATTCAATCAAAAATGGACTTCTTTAAAGTGTAACAAAGAAATGTTTCTAATCAAACATAAAGATTGGTTAGAGTGATTGTATGTGTGATAATAATATTATATTATACTTATATTGTGTGTTGTAGTTGTTTATAATTCATATCTTAGTATATAAGTTATTTAATATTATATTTCTTTTACTTATACACCTTGTTATTGTAAATAATTGATATATAGATACTGTTAGTGTACTAATTTATTTAAAAAGAAATAATATTTTGTAAATTAATAAATGTGGGTACTATCATTATGATTTTTATTATTTTCAGCTCCGCTCGCGTGCTCCGTTGCGCGGACACGTTGTCCGCGGGACGGACCATTAGATTGCGATTAGGTACCTATCTGATAGTTTCTGGATCACCTACAACTGGTTAGACTTGACAGTCGACAATTAAGTGATCATCTGCCAAACTATAAGAAATAATTTTAAAAAGTTCTAAATAGTAAGGGTATTTTATGGCTACATAACAATATGTTGTTTTAACATACCCTAGATTGACATTACGTATTATATATCAAGACGTGGTGATTAATCGAATTGAGGTAGTTATACTTTATTTCTGAAAGGATGCTACTTTAGAACACTTATTAAAATATAAAGACACTATACTCTACATGAGTAGGTGTTGTATACATTCATGATTTTTAACGACCAGTAAAAATAGCTAAATTAATTATTCATGCAAATTCTATGCACACAGGTACGTATAAAAATTACAAATCAATCGATAAATGATTAAATCGTTTTTATGAATAGTCGATTTTATAACTAAAATAATTAGTAAACATGAAGAACCTTGATAGATTAATTGCACTCGCCGTTACAACGTATAGTAATGTCTGCTGTTAAAAGGTACAGGTATTGTAAGGAGAAACCAATTCAACTGTCCTTGCGCTCTGTTTCCGCAGGTTTAATTAAATAATTCTCGTCTTATTTAAGATACGCCTTATTTGATACTTACTATATAATTTTTAATAACAATGACATTTATCTATGTTATGTATACCCGGTAAACCTATATTTGTTGTAGGTACTTGTATAATTAAGTACATATTTTACAAAAATATTGAGATTTAGCAGCTTATTAAAATTTTGCTATGAACTTTAATTAATTGCGTGCATCTTTATACGGTTCACCTTGGTAGCGGTTTCCATTTAAAAGACAAAGAAGACAAAGAGTTTTCACTTTATAATCATTATGTATTCAATAGTATTTTCTTAAAAATATTATTTTTGACTATCTGTCACTACACAGAAATGATGTTTACATAGTTTAAATTATTGTTTATAGGAAATCAGTATCTAATAAGTAATAGGCAGTCCGGTCAATGTCCGATAAAAATATATGTATTAGCGAGACGGCAAGATTTCATTTGTTTGTATTGTTGTATAAAAAAGTCACACTAGAACATAATTATTATATGGATATAAAGAACACGGACACTAGGCCCGTGGCTTACATTTATTATTATCTTGTGTGGGAATGGAAACGCAAAGCTCAGTGTACTGGCAGATGATCATTATGTACCTAAATCTGTCTGATTGTTGTTGAAAAATTCCCTTATAATGTAAGTTATAAAATTCAGCGTAAGAAGCAAACTTAGGCCTATTTAAGTTGTTACTTACGCTGATCCAAGTTATAAGTACTTGGTAGATCGTGGCTATATATTTAATAATATTTAATTGTTGATAAACTGTAATTTACATCTTGTTGATCTCGAGCGTCATGCATAAATAAAGGACATTAACTATTCATGAAGCTTTAATAAATTATCGTTGTTCAACAAAAGAGCAAAATATAACTGGATTTTTTTGTAAAGAACCTTTAGATGTACTTTAAGTTTAGTTGGTAAATGTAGGACAACTCTATGTGCGATCCTTCGTGGATATTATTATAGAGATCCATTGTTATGTCAATTTAATTGTGATATAATGTTATTTTTGTATGAAAACAATAGTCCAAAAGGACTAATTACATGTCATAATACTTATTTCAAATGTGGGGCTAATGATAATCTTAATTTAATATTAATTGCCTAATACAATAGCAGTTAATTGCGTAGATAACGGATTTCTACAATTAGATGTCTTTCAGTCAAAAGTAAATAATAAGATTAATAAAATAGTATCTAGCATCATTATGTATTTAAAAAGTTAAAACGAATATACCAAGTTAGTTTTTATTGTCTCTTCAACTAAAAACACTTGTTATCATGATTGAATAACCTGCTTAAATAAAATGTTTATGGGTTAACGTTAGAGAGCAATGCTCTCTAAAATATGTTAATAATTATGATAATGCAAGTAGGCACGTGTAATACTAATAACTCGACAATATAGGCAATTTCAGACACAGTCTTGCGAACAAGTTTAGTACCGTATGATTCTTGATCGCATTAGTGTAGCTTTTATGTCTACCTACTTACTTTGATGCCACAACCAACATCTTTGATTTCATTCATATCATATTATTAAAGCACATCATTATTACATAAATAAATAAGCCCTTACGGCAACTACAGTATAAGATTATGAAAACATTGTAAACCAAAAAAACAATTTATTACTTTTCTACGCTTTCTTCGCATAAATTAGAAGATTTAAAAATAATAGAACAGATAATGTGCTAGATTAACTAATAACATAAACAACACAATTACTTTGGTACATAATTTAATAATATGTCAATAGAAAACAAAGATAACAAAAGTGCGTCGTTCCGTTGTTTATACGCAATACTTGCATTTAAATTAACTTACCTTTAAAATATTCCAACAACTTTTGAGTTTGTTCTGGTTCCACGTCTTCTATTTTAAAAGGAAACGTATTTGACGCATCCATGTTGAATGTTTTATACACTTTTGAATTAATTATATTCGTCAATACGATCAAAGAGAGTTATATATTTATTTAATATATAATTCTTAATGAAATACCGTTACGATGTAAATGGATCGCGTTATACGTTTACGCACACGAGCTACAAGCGTGATAGTATGCTCGCTACTGATCAGTGAGAGCGACTTGCGATAGTCAAATCAACTGCAACTTCGTTAAGGTCGATATCTCTTGTACCACTTTTGTGTTACAATGTAGGCTGTCCTTAAGAATTGGTTTGCTCGTGTACATGCAACTGGTTATGAACTCCAAACAGTTCCATTATATTGTGCCTTTTCAAGGATATTATTTTATTGTAAGCGTTCGTTATATGCGTCATTGGTGATTGTTGCGATTTAAATTAGGTAAGTTATATTTCCTAGACTAGTGGCCCTCGTACAGTTTCGTTTCGGTGAAGTCATAATACTATTGTTGTATAACTATAAATAGATACAAATAAATCTGTTAAGTAGACAAGTAGACATATTTACAAACCTGGCAGAATTATCATTTTATTGCTTTATATTTATCTTTAATTTTTTTGTTGCCAGAATTAGGCAAATAATACGAAAGTAAATAAAAACAACAACATAAAACGACACGGCAACACAAGCTGCTGTCAAACAGGAAATACGGATTTAGGACAAGGAGATCTACAGAGGTAGTAATGCTAGTGACCGAATTAAGTTCACCATACTCCGACGCATATTTAATAGTTAGTAACTTTGACAGAGACGCTATTATAAATTATATAATAAATATAATATTCTTTTGAGGTTGTTTATATACAGCTTGACGTTTTGCGAAAGTGTGTGTTACAACATTCTTGTAGTTGTTATTTTCAGGAAACGTCAAGCTATGGCAAGATTACTACTATTAACCCTCGGTATATTCCATTAGGGACAAAAATTATATTTGTAATTTCAATATATGAAATTTGCCGCGATACAATTTTGCAATAGTTTTAAATAAGGTAGGCAGGTACTATCAGGTGTGACAAGTTGTGACAGAGTCGTGCAGTTCATAGATAAGACACTATGTGCAGTTACTGTGTATCATCATTTATTAATTCATTTTGAAAACAAATACATGCAAGCGTCTTTATCATGCGATTTACCAAAGCTATATATTATTATAATTAAAAATAAATATCCAACAAATAATATACAGAATCCGCGTCTATATTTTAAAACTGTAACGAACCTTTATCTGTACAGTGGAAATGCATTTGATAAACTATTAGAGAGAACTGTGCCCATTACCATTGATTAACAAATATTTGTTTCGGTGATTGTCTGTTTTTCTTATCGCATTTTGACAATTCTTATAAATAGTAAACGCTTTCGCAAAAACCGAAAGCCCTAAAAATTTGATTCACCTAAAAAATTTACATTTTGTTTATAGAAAATCGTTGATGTTTTGTTACATAAGTACATGTATCGTACATGTATGTACCTACTTACATATTTTTGATACATGTATTGTAACTTGACTATAAACTGAATATAGCTTGTCTTAAACTAACAAAAGCAGCCACCATTATTTATAACATTTGTTGAATTGCAGTAATGAATCGGAGAAGATACTAAAACCGCAGAATAAATTTGTCTGACCTACAAATCGAAGTAGAGTTCATGATTGGGCGTGGACAGGAATACCTAAGTACAAAGATTTGTAAGCAATCCGTACAAGCAGGGCCAAGATTGGATATAAATACAATAATATATAACACGAAAAAATAGGTGATCCCATTCTCTGTAGTTCCTTTTTAATCCTAAATATTGTTGGTTAAAAGATATAGGATATTTTATGTGAATATTACCTAAACAGTATGGTGTGCACTGTCATTTTAATTTGAGCCATTTTAACTTGTTCCTATCTGTATTAGCTCTTCAACGCTGATACGTATTCTGACACACATCTATTAATTAAATTAAAACATTTTACCAAGCTATTATTCATTATTTACATAAACAAAAGCAACAATCATAATTCCCTACTTAAATAATAGATATTAATAAACCTAACTACTTATGAATAAAACAAAATTAGAAGTAACAAAATACCAAGTTATTTGAAGTATAATAAGCATTTTTTAAACAGAAAATGTTCGTCCGCCATCTGGTGGTAGATTGTTTTCTCTACAAATTTAGACATTTTGCCGACCACTGGGAAAAGGAAAAAAGATGAGATGGAAGGATAGGAATGAGTAAAGTAAGTATGTCAGCTGTCGGCACTTTTACATAACCGACAAAACTCAGTAACATTAACTTTTTCGATTTCTTGTAAGCAGGTGATTCTTTACTTGGCGAGCCTATTCATCTGTGGCGTTATTAAATAATTAGCAAAAGTGGGCTCTACTAATATTGATGTATTATGACAATAAAAATGCTATATTTAATCAACTTCATCACTTTAATTTGTTTTGCGGCATATTTGTTTTCAATGCAGCCATTATTATTTATTTTATGTTATTAGATGTAACCGTCAACAGGCTCGGTCCATAGTCATTACAAGATGGCAGTTCGACTGTAATTTGCAAATCTATTGGAACTTAGATATGATAATGTACTGTAATACCTGCTCACAATAACTATACCTACTCCATTTGTTAAGTACTTAACTAAAGGTAAACAATCTTGATGTGTTTCTTTATCTAAAAACTCAGTTTAAAAGTAAAATTCTGCTAAAGATCAATGTAAATACAACAATAACGATTGCTAAATCTACCGTTAGTTTAGTAGTAGTTAGCAGTAGTTTATTTGTTTAATATGTGTTTGTGTAAAAAGTCATGTCAAGAATTTTTACCTTTAGTTAAGTACCTAACCAAATGGAGTATTATTATATAAAATAAGTATTAATTGCTAATGTGTGGGAAGCGCAGGTCCGTGTCCTTCAAGTTATCTGCGATCCAGCGCTCCGCCTGCTGCGTCATCTCCTCATCGAAATAGTCGCGCCAGCCGCCTGTCTTACCTAACAAAAGACACCATTTATAAATTATATTTTGATAATACTGGTGATACATTGTTGGTAGTAAACGCCATAGCACTAGATCGGCAGATTAACAAACCCAGCCAAAGCCACGCCGATCAATGTCGAGAGGAAATGCGGCGATCAGAACACTAAAGCAAAATATCTTAACAGATATTATATTGCTGTGTCGCCGGGGCCGAACGAAATATCAATGAGCAAGAGAAATAACTATAAAAATTTTGTTTACAAACAATTTAAGACGCTTTTTGGCTATGTCTATATGTTTTTATTAATCTTATTAGTTTCTTCAAATTTGTTTAGATATGAGACGACTGAGAATAACAGTATAACCGAATGATCTTTGTTATCTTTTATCCTTATAATAATTAAATGCAATAGTAAATAGGTATAGATTATCGCTTATTTTTCTCTTATATTATTATTCAGGTAGAAAACAGGGGATTACGTTTGTGTGGAATTAACATAACATATCCACTATTCTTTTTTTGGATATTGTGGGAGATGTTTGCGTTTACCATGGAAAAATTAACATCTTGAGCTGCAGCAATACGCGCCAGTGTCCTGACACTTGTGTCTTTCAATTATGTCTAGCATTTCAGCAATTTACAGAAGAAGTCATGTTAAGCCATTTGGAGCAGCTACTTCCTCGGGTGCGTTAGTCTAACAATAAAATATTTTGCTGCCAGTGTGGAGTGTTTATTACACAGACCGATCTTCATTCAAAACCCTTAAAATATGACATTCTTGTGTAACGTTGCCAGCACATGCCCTAAGGCGTAAACGCTCTTAGATAAGCATCGATACAACTGCTCTCTTGAATAGATACAAACACCTATTAGCATCTCTAAATCGCTATTGAGCTAGAGACGTGATGCAGGCGCGCATTTGAAATATAATGTATTGGTGCAAAAAATCGCCTAAGTATGAGGCGTTAAATTACTATCAGTGTAGTCTTGTCTACATGTTTGTCAAGAATAAATTTAAAACAGCACCAAATATTCAACAACCATCTATAGTTACTCGTAGATTTTATTAAAACCTTTCAGTAATCTTTAGTTAAATAGGAATAGGAGAAGAAGAAGAAGATAGATGCTCTTGAAATGTGGTGCTGGAGGAAGATGTTTGGGATATCTTAGATGGAGTTCCAAACAAATATCTCCATACTGAAAGAACTCGGCATCAAGCAGCGTTGCGCAACTGTTCAGACGCGTATTCTAAGATTCTTTGGGCACGTGTCAAGGGACAATACTGACTCTATAGAGCGTCTGGTCGTTCAAGGAAAGGTGGAAGGCAGGAGAGCGCGCGGCAGATCACCCATGAGATGGACTGACCAAGTTAAGTCAGACGTGGGTGGTCCATTGCATGAGTGTACAAGACATGCCGCTAACCGGAAGAAATGGCAGAACTTCGTGAGGCGTGTGACGTCGACTCTTCTGGACACCTAGAAAACATGATGACCACGACCATTCTATCAAGAATGAACGACTAAGAAGAAGAATCTTTAGTTGTTGTCATCTAGTATTTATTGCCTACTGTATCTTTGTATCGTTAATGATTTTGTAATTAAGTGACAGGCACCGAATGCTTGTTATCGAGCTGAGCAACGGAATGTAGTTGATGTTTCAATTAATTAGTATTTTGTTGTTCTACGCCAATATTGTATATACATACATACATACATATAGATACACATCTGCATCCAAGAGAGATATGCAGAGACTGCGGATTCTCACGATAAGATTTAAAGTTAAGTTAAAGTCAAAAATCATTTATTCATTAAGATCACAAAGTAACACTTATGAACGTCAAAATATATAGGTTAGTGAGTTAACTAAGTTACTGAAGCTACTGATTCTACAAAGATTACATAGGTACATTAGCCCACACATTTATCGCCGAAGTGGTAGGCAGAGGTAGGTACGGTTTAAAGTCTCGCAGCGACCCTATTACTGTGTTCCAAGCACATTTTCAGACTCTGGGCAGTTATCAAGAATTTTATGACAGAATATCATAATGTCACTGGGCCGGAGATGTCACGTACAGCAGTCGTATTCTCTACAGCTGTGCCACTAAGGCAGTCGTGGAAAGGTTTGTATATGTAAAAAATAAAAGCGGAACAATTATGTCAAAAAATTGACGACCTGGATGGCGTAGTGGTTGGTGTAACCAACTGCCACGCCTAAGGTCGCGGTTTCGATACCCGCACAAGTCAAACATTTGTGTGCATGAACATAGATGTTTGTCTTGGTCTGGGTGTTTCTATGTATAACAAAAAAAGTATAAGTATATGAATCTTTATCCATTGTCTAGTACCCATAGTAGGTACAAGCTCTGCTTAGTTTGGGCTATATGGTGTTGTGTGTATGTGATAGAATACTATAAAAACAAAAAAAACTACTCACCTTTCCTGATAAATGTCTCATTATCAGCAAGTAACCCATATTCCCTCGTCTCCTCGCTGTTAACTGATACGTTCTTTCTAAAGCTTTCAATGCTGAGGTGATCACATAAACGTTCTATTTGTGCCTCATTTAGATTTTTTTCTAGAAAGTCGGCGACACGGCGTATTGACGCCGGCAAGTCCTGTAAAACACAAACATATGCATAATGTAGACAGCCCCACTGGTAGACATGGGCCTCTTCTCAGTGTTAAATAGATTAGGCCATTATCCACCCCGCGGGCCCAATATGTATTGGCAAACTATAAATATTTAAGAATATTACGGAGAACACTCAGACATGTAGGTTTGTTATCTTTCATCGTTAAAGCGAACGATAAATAGGTATTTATTACACATACACATGTTGAAAGAGTGGAATTATATAAATAATAACGATCTTTATTTCTCTTTCCTTCCTTTTATACTCTCATATAGTAAAATATGCAACTTACTTTGGAAAGTTCTTCATAGAACAAAAACAGCATGTTTGGATGATGCCTCTTCTCCCACGCCTCCTTGACGTGTTCAAAAATAGGGCATAACACATCTGAAAATGTGTATCATGTTTAATTGGTACATACTAAGTATATATATAAAAGTATTATTATAGTAGGTATGTTACTACTGAAGTTGAAAAAATACTGTTAAATAATTGTGTACCTACTGGAATCAAATCACTTTACCTAATATTCACTTCGCATACCCAATTCACTGACAGGCTACTGCAATTAAATAATAAAATACTTGCGCACTTGCGGATTAAAATGGGATTTTAAAATTGAAACATTCAGTGAGATAAAAAATTGTTTGCTAAGCTTTAATGTAGGTTCTGGATTCTAACAATCAATTATCTTACATCAGTAGGTTCAAATTATTTTATATCATCAGTTAATTAAATTATTTCAGGTACCCAACATAAAAATCCTACATAAGAACAGCCCATCAAATAAGAAATAATGATTTCAATATGTTATATTAATTTACTTTTTGCTTACAGATAAGCATATTTCTTTGACGTTATCTATTTTCCTAATCTGGCCACACTTCCAAGTGTAGATATAGATTATATAGACTAGCAGCTGCACAGATAATTATTGGTATTATTATATCACATGTTTTTTTAATTCCCATAACTGTTATTTTGCACTTCAAATAAACAAATAATTAACATAATATATAGATACACAAATTAATTACAAGAAATATAGACTAAAGAGAAAAAGTAAAGCAACAAAATTAAAAAGACTCATAATATTACTATTATTGGTATTATTGACTACTTACATAAATTCTTATGAAATATGTTCCAAAATTCTTTAAATCCGCCTTGTAAGCGCATCATCTTGAATAGTCTGGCGTGGTGATAGCATGATACAGCTACGTCTCTCGGATCTCTCGCTACATACACCGTCTTCGCAGTGTCTAGCAGGTTGGGATTCAGCAGAGACAAAGGCAAGTGCGTTTTGATGAAGCGAGGCTTACTCTCCGGCATCGCAGCGAGCATCTGACTCGCAGGCTGTCCTATTATAGTAAATAATTCCTTCGCCTTTTGTTGTCCTATGTCTGAATCAGCTACATTTTTTGCCATCTCATCGATTCGAGTTAAATCGATTAACATGAATAGGCTGGAAGAATATTTTTATATGAAACCTTTCTATTTTAAATATAAATTCCAAATAGAATCACGCTATTTTTTTAAGACTACGCTTACTCTAGGAATCACGTCCTGTCGCGTGGGACTTTACAAAAGGAAAGGAAAATATACCTAGACTTTAAACTATCACTTGTGGTAATTGTCCAGTGTAAAAAATTGCAGTTTTAAAATATTCAGCTCAGCGGTAACGGCGCGATTAGCGCTTGCCCACTGCACCATCAGTGCAGAAAAATAAATTGTATTTAATTAAAGTAATGAAAACAAATCACTGTTAATGTTTTAAAACTTGTTTTAATGTGGAAATAAACACAAAACAAACAAACAACTTTATTTAAGCGGTTTGGTGTGGAGCCAAATGTACATTTATGCATCAAGGCTATGTTGTGTATGTCAGTAATAGTTTGCAATTCATGTATACTAGCATTATAATTAAAAATAACTGTTGTCTGTTGCCATTTCGCGGGCAAACTGTTGAATTGATAGCTAGTTAGTATTAGCTATTAATTTATCAAACTTTCCCGGGATCTAATCTGTTAGCTCAAAAGCAGCATACGCTATTTTATTACTACTGTACTTTGCCCTAACACAGACACTGTAAAAGCTTGTTAAATATGGAACGCAACCTATACATATACCAGTTTATGTTACATGCCTTATTAATAAATATACGTACTTATTAAAAAGCTTTACTTAATGTTATTAAAATATAATTATTTGTCCTCATATGTATAGTATCAACAAAAAAAATAAGTACGGTACATCTCTATGTGTTGCCTTTATGTGCTAGTACGCCATATCTGTTTACGAAATAAGACTAGTAACGAAAAATGGATATGTCGGTAAACCATACGACCAAGGTGTAGGTACTTACTCCAAAAAGGCATATCTACGGGTGAGTGGAGTCGCGGCGGCCGTTGTATAATCAAGATCATTTGCCACCAGCCATACGAGCTCCTGTGTCCACGTAGTTCCTAAAATATTCGGTCTTAAGTTATGAAATTGTCGTTTACCTATGTCCTACATCTAATTTTATGGTTCTGTACAAAATGCAATGGTTATTTTAAAATTCATTAATATTTCGCGATTAGACTATATACATTATTAATAACAAATATCAATAACGTTTTATTAAATTTGTATTTAAAGTTTAGCTTGGCTTGGTGTCTGCCGATATTCATTGAATCAATTCGGAATAACTAAATGAAAGTTGCTGTTTTAATTTAATGTCATATTACCAAAAAAAATGTTTTTTTGGTTTGTTAACCATAGTGGTCTTAATACAAGCAACTATACATGAAAAAAAGATTATTTATTAAAAAGATTATATAAAAAAAAAAAAAAAGTACAACTTCACCGATTTACTTCATGCAAAGCGACCTCTCATTTAAATTATTTGCTTATTATTATTATTTGATTTCAGCTCTTTTTTTCTAATAGACTGAGGTATTTAAGTACTATGTGTAAATCTTCCTATGGTATAACCTTAGAATTCTGTATTCTGAGGATATATTGTAACTTAGCCTCCGTAATAGTAGCAAGCCAAAGTTTTATATGAATTGTTTGGAATACTATATTAAGCCTACTTTTAAACAGACAGATCGTTACGAAAGTCTTTACAGCTATGACAAAAAAGAATAAAAATATAAAAGTTTTATCTACCTAATTCGAATTATTCATAAACTTTAGTGTATGATTCCTCCTTTTTTCCTCAAATTAATAAATGTTACCTATGTTAGAAACGGAAATATACAATTAAAATGTAGTAATGTGTAAACCTTGCTTGGTTGTCTTTAATTGGAAAATGGAATAGACAAAATATGATCGGCTTTATTCCAAGGTAAACTACTTTATGAATAAATAATAAATATTCTACCACATATACACAACACCATCTAGCCCAAACTAAGCAGAGCTTGTACTATGGGTACTAGACAATGGATAAACATACATATATACATCTTTTTTTGTAAATACATACATATTATACATATAAACACCCAGATCAAGTCAAACATCCATGTTCATGCACACAAATGTTTGACTTGTGCGGGAATCGAACCCGCGACAGGAGTAGCAGGCGTAGCAGTCGGTTACACTAACCACTACGCCATCGATCATCTAAATAGCGTAGTAGACGTCCATAATATGTTTAAATATTTTATTTTATACTTAGTTTTAGTTTGTAAGGAAATTTAAAAAAAATCATGTTCCATTTGTCTCATCTACAATTTTAACCAATTTTACTGTATTATATAAACACTTACGTTGTATTGTAGTATAAATGTAACTGTAAAGTTTGATAAATAAATACTTATTATTATTATTAATTACGTGTATAAACATCAATCCATTTTATAATACAACTGTATTATAAAATTCGATGCATGGTAACTTTTTTGCAAAGCGACCATTCATCGGTATTTTAATTTGCGTATTTTAATCAGCAAACTCTCTTTAGCTCGAATATATCCCATTTTCGAGTAGTGAGATTTGGCATTTGTCCGTTATCGAGTAATTTATATTTTCTTACATTAGTAGCATACCCAGGGTGGGTAAGCTACTTCTTGTTTGTGTTATGTTATGTACCTATATGCAAATCGTCTCTAAGAGGAGATTGTTCAACGTAATGTATAAATAATACGACATTGTTGAGTATTTATTATTAACTAGCTTTTGCCCGCGGCATCACTCGCGTAAGTGTAGTTTAGGTTATGTTAGTAATGGTATTTTTCTGGATGAAGGGTATCCTACATCCTTTCTGTTCCCATGACAACGTGTGTGCAAATTTTCATGTTGATCGGTCGAGTAGTTAAGGCGTGAAAGCGTAGCAAACAATCTACAAGAATAAACTCACATCCGTGTTCATAATATTAGTTAGGATTCAACTATATCCCTAAAAGCTTTTGTGATACTCGCCAAGGCTTCTTACAATAACTGTATAATACGCTATTAATTGGGCGTGGTTTCCATTATATCGACGAATAACTAAGATGTAAATCAACATAAGAAATGATAAATCTAATCTGAAATAATTAAATTTATGGTTAACATTTTAAAAGAGAACAAGTTCTTTGTTTTTTTATTTGTTGTTTGTGATTACCAGATCGCTGATAGCTGGCGACGAAAATGTCAGTGGGTCTCAGCGGCATGTTGTAGATGTTGGCAGCATCCTTCTTGTACGGTTCGTACACTATGTAACTCTTTGAACCAATGCGACTGCATTTGTAGACAGCTAAAATTATTATACATAATAATTAATCAATACATTTACAGAACAGAATAGAAGACAATTAATTTGCATACAATGTAGGTAGGTACTTAAAAGATGCAACGTAGCTGATTATAGGGCTAGATACATTTTGTCGCTTTATGGCATGCAAATGGTTGATACAATGAAAGAAATTATAAGCTAAATTAAATCATTGTGCTAATGAATATAATGATTTTCTAATAACCATGACTTCGGTTTTGTATTAAACTTTTGGTGCATTTTATACCGGTATGAATACGTCCACACAAGTAGTTTTGTGAAGTTTTTTTGGGAAGACTAAGGCGAACGATTCTTGATCAGATCGGAGACGTTCTGGATAAAGGCCAGGTTAAGAGCACCTTAAACCGGCGAGCGTGTATGAGGAAGGTTATGAAAGTGAATGAAGCCAGAGAAGTGTGTCAGGATCGTAGCAAATGGAAATCCGTAGTCTCTGCCTACCCCTCTGGGAAACAGGCGTGAATCTATGTATGTATGTAAGTAGTTTTGTTTTGGAATTAAAGTGGAATTGGCATCTCAGTCGCAATAATATGTTTTTTGTATCGCATTGTATGTTGCTTGATATGTGAGCAATCGGCGTAAGAAGGGTTGATAGTATTTAATAATAAACAGTATTTACTTTTACCTATTAGGTACTTTTTTTTATAGCAAGAACGATCGTTTTAGATAAAGACTAACGAGATGCCTCTATGCTATGGTGCAGGTATGGAAAAGCTTTTGGACATGACGGGATCACATTATGATTTATTTATTTCTTCTACGTATCCGAAACGTTATTTTTAGTACAGGAGTCATGGTAAATAAATAAATTTATATAAAATAAATATGCACCTTGATCTCTTCACAAGTGGCGTGATTATGCCACAGGATAAACGAGATGGTATATATTCAATCAAAACTATAAAATAATGTAACTATATTAACTCAGCCTAAACAAGTGTCTGTCAGCGTCTGACTGACAGCGAAAATCTACTTATATTATAAATCTGAAGTGATGGATTATTTATTTAAACGCGATAATGTTTGAAATTAACAGTCCGATTTGAATGATTAATTATCGACGAAGATTGTAGGCTTCTCACGCATCATCACGCGACGATCCTTAGAATTGGTTGAAACCGCGAAGCACAGCTAGTTACGTTAATAATTAATTTTCTAAAATACTTTTAATATCTTTTAAGATAAGAAATTGATGAGCTCCGCAGTGTGACGGTGTTTGCTTCTAGCTACCATTGGTCGTCTATCACCAACATCAATATGCAAAATAACATTTTCGCTTTGAAACCACTTATTAGAAGCAGAAGCAAGGTCAGTACCCAATAAGTAAGGTAATAAGGTGTTGACCTTGAATCAGGTGAGGGAAATTTCTGGCACTTGCCATCTATCCAGGTGTGCCCGACATACCCTTTCCGCTCCCCTATTCCCGCGGAGAGGAGTGCGTAAACACATTGCCCCTCGTAAAACAAAGAGTTTAGGGAAATGCTATATAATCAAATAAAGATTGTCCTATATTTGTGAGTGACAGGAACAGACACTTTCTTAATATTTAGGTACCTTTGTAATTCCGATCTAATTCCTCTTGTTCTTCTGGTTTGATTTGCTCAAATTGATAAGGAAACGGCAGAAAGTGTTTTGCCGCCATAATTGAGCACAGAACTAGCAAATACAAATATATAGAAAGCACTGATCTTCATAATCTGAATTCTACGTACCTTTCGTCACTCGTGTTTGATATCTAACAAATTGATAATATTCTATCATATCTAATCCGAGGTCTAGTTAGGAGGTTCTATAGGTATACAGCTAACATATCTGAAGGCTAATCTCACGTAGCGATATTCGATTGTGCATTTATTTTTAGGTCAATTTAAGATTGAAGTTGTCTAACTTCTGCTCTAGGAATAATTCCTGTGTCGCGGGGAACTATACAAACATTTAAACAACGGACACAAGGAACATCCAGACTCGGAAAACTGTTTGTGGATCACATTTGTTTTTTGTTGCATGTGGGGTTCGAACCCAGAAAACTCGGTGTAGTGGCAGTGGCGAGGTGACCACTTAAACCACGTTGCCAGCCGTGCAGTCTAGAATTCGACGAATCAGTAAAAATATTGCCATATTCGGCGAACGGGCCAGGTAGAATTTGCTACATATTCTGCTAACTTTAGGTTCATAATAATCTCTGTCGAAGATTTCAGTGTTACAAAACTTTTGCTTATCTAGGTACTTGTAGCAATTTAGTTTATAAGCCCAAAGATGAGAATATATAATATCAAAGAAGTGAAAGTACAAATGTTTACTTAGAAACTTAAAAGAAGGATTTGAACATTGTCGAATATTTAATTTAAAAAATATTTACATATTAATAATTGATATGTGAAGTATGTAGTAAAAATCTTAAGCGAATGATTTTATGATTACTCGATTAAGTTTGTTGGTATCTAACCGAAACCCTAAGAACAAATAAAGTAAACGCAACGTAACGATTTCATGCATTTTTAAAAGTGTTGTATATAATAATACGCGACAGTAGGTAGGTATATTTCCGTGACAAAATTAGGTAGTGAGAATTTGCTCTTGTGTGGAATTAGCAGATTTTCAATTATTAGTATCATTACACACTCTTTGTATATATATATATATAACTTCTAAAACGGATTGGACCAGCTGAATAATTGTTTCAACATAAATACTATTAATTATATTAGTTTTTATGGAACCTAACTAATCCCTTTAAATATTTTTTATAAAGAGCAGAAATACAAAATCGGTCAGGCGGTCATAATGGGCGTTTATTTTACATTATTTTTGATTTAATGGTTATAGTAACTTTGTTTTTTTTTTAAGTAATTAAACGTGTGTTTATTGGTAATATTTTTAGTATGAACTCTAAAATACTTCTTATTTCAAAGTTCGTGTTAAAAATCTTACTAGCAACCGTGGTAACATGCCAGATGACGCCACGTACATATATGTATATACAAAAAGTGGGCTTTATATATGTACGAGCCCCAATGCAAAAATGTTCGTCTAGTCACACATTATGAAGAACACATTTTTCTTTTTAACTTTCTTCGTTCCTAGAAAGACACTAGCAGTAAACAATTTATTTAATAAAATACTCCATATAAATAACGTTATTTTGGTACTATTGAAAAAATAATCCTTTTTTAAAATTATATATCTTAGTTAAATTACTGTTTAAATGGTCACGCAAAATAATTCGTCTAGTGCTTAATTGATGCAAAATAGTTCGTCTATGCCTAATGTTAATATACTTTTTTAATTGTTACACCAAATTTAAAAATAAATTATCTTAAAAATAGAATTCAATTGTTTTTAAGATGTCAAAGGCTATAAAAAGGCGTGTTCCAAGTATTTTTTCATTATTTTCGCTAATAATTTTGAGCAATATGGGTTGTGGAAAACCTATCGCGGTAGAAGTTTGAAAAATTATTATTTCAAGCAGTGATAATGGGAAATCTGCATACCAAATCGCCAAAGACTTATTATTGCCAAGATCAACTGTCCAGTCAATAATCCAGCATAGCAAAAATAACGGTACAGTTTCGTGTTTGAAGAGATCAGGCCGCCCTCGTATTACGAGTGAAGCTGAAAACCGTGTTTTAAAGAAAATTATTAAGAAAAACCGTCGTGCTCGTGCAGGAGAGCTTACCGTACAATGGCGTGATATGATTAAAAAAGATGTCTCGGTCGATACTTGTAAAAGAGTCCTGAAGAGAATGGGTTACGGCTTTTACACGGCTAAAGAGAAACCCTTACTCACATTACTTCAGAAAAAGATAAGGTTAAAATTCGCTCGTGATCACTTAAATTTGGACTGCTGACCAGTGGCGTCAAATAATATGTAGTGACGAGTCCAAATTCGAGATGACTGTCGGTGATGTACGAAAAAAAGTTATCCGAAATAAAGATGAAGCATTTCACCAAGACTGTATCAAGAGAAAAGTGAAGTTCCCTGCGTCTGTAATGATATGGGGCTGCATGTCAGCACAAGGTGTTGGTCGCCTGCAATTTGTAGACGAGACTGTTAATGCAGTAAAATACCAAAACATTTTAGAAACGAGTTTATTGCCGTCCATTCCGATTTTTAAAACATCAAAATGCCTATGTTTTCCAACAAGATGGTGCTTCCTGTCATACTGCAAGGACAACAAAGGCTTGGTTCACCTCTAAACAAATACCTACAATGGAGTGGCCGTCAAACAGTCCAGATTTGTCTCCTATTGAGACAATGTGGTGGAAAATGAAAAAGATGTTGCGAAAAAATCCATCAAGGTCAAAAAAAGATTTAAAGGAGAAAATTAAGACTGTTTGGGATTCAACAACTCCAGAAGAATGTGAACAGTTAGTAGCGACGATGCCACTTAGGATTAAATCCGTTATTGATGGTAAAGGAGATACAACCAAGTGGTAGACGAACTGTTTTGCGTGTTCAACTGCGATAGCCGAACTGTTATGAGGAAATAAAAAAGGACGCGGACGCTCAGGTTGTGGAATGAACTCCCTGCCCAGGTTTTCCCACAAGACTACAGTATGGGGTTCTTCAAAAAGGGCGTTAAAAGGTTTTTACAAGGTCGGCAACGCGCAAGTGATGCCTCTGGTATTGCAGGCGTCGATAGGCTACGGTAACCATTTACCATCAGGTGGGCCGTAAGCTTGTTTGCCACTTTTAATTGATGGAAGAATTCATATTTTTTTTGTAACGACAAAATATTTTATTTGAGTACTTCACAGTAAATAAACTTAATTTAATTTACTAATCTCATTTTTATTTGTTAGACTCATTAAACCGACATTACTTATCTATATTACACTTACAATACATGGTTACATTCAATTTTCTTAGTAGACGAACATTTTTGCATTGGGGCTCGTATATGTTATATTTTAATAGCTTCGTTATCACCGAGTTAGTATTGCTAAACCTCTATTTTCAATACCTCTTAATGACGAAATGAGGCATATAGTCCAATGATCAATCTCCATATTGATAAGCAACTAAATAAATAAATAAAAGATAAATAATCACATTTGTTTGAAGGTTTGTGGAAAAATACTGACACTTAAGAGTTTAGATGTGATCTTGACTTTTTGTGCAGTTCATTTGTTTATTGTTATTTATTTTTTAAAACGACAAACGTTGTAGTTGTCTTTCTACAAAGATCTATATATTTTGCAGCTACAATTATTATTTTCTTTAACATGTTTTATTCAAACTATTTTCTGTTAATACCGATAAAGCGTGAAAATCTATTGAAAGTAGTGATTAAAATACAGTTGCTGAATCGCATACAAGTTGTATACGACTTAGCATCAGTTTAGCATATAATTGCAATGCAATGAAGTCAAAGAAAAGTAAGTCTTTTGCTCTTTCAAACTGTGAAAAGAAAAGCACACTAAACAACGATTTGGAGTCTGCGTCTTCTTCTTAAATTAACTCAGAGCCGCGTTTCCCTGAACAGACAAAGATGTATATAATATGATTCTGCTAGCATATATATAGCATAATTATAATATGATGTTATAGAGTGATTCTTTGAAACCGAGTAAATTTGATTCATTCATACGGTATACGACACATTACCTTGTGTGGGTCAATACACGTTATGAATTATATCAAAGGCATTGATTTGCACCCAATAGCTAAGAACTAAGACTGTTTTGATAAATTGGTGAACCAGATTAATAACGATCAACGCAGGGGTACGAAGGTATTTGAGAAAGAAATGATACGAATGACTGCTCGAATAATAAT
The DNA here is from genome assembly GCA_963675205.1 of Catocala nupta. Classification (NCBI taxonomy): domain Eukaryota; kingdom Metazoa; phylum Arthropoda; class Insecta; order Lepidoptera; family Erebidae; genus Catocala; species Catocala nupta. The sequence goes on along the minus strand of OY776090.1, from coordinate 8,992,372 downwards.
ATAAAAATATTCTCCAGAACGAATTTCGGCCACGGCGGCCGTCTTAACTACGCAGGAGATATTATAGTGCACAAGTGTGTGCGCAAATACAAATGCATTCTCTGTTCCCTAATTACTCTCATGATCCGATGAGACGATAATCCGACACGACCGGAGAGAGATCAGGCGCAGGACCAACGGCTTTACGTGCTTTCCGAGGCATGTGTGTGTACTCCGGGCTGGTATTGAGATTTCTCACCTGAAAAACCCAATAACTTTTTGTTGGCCCGACCCGGGATTCGAACCCGAGACCTCATGCACAGCAGTCGCATTCACTACCGCTGCGCCACGGAGGCAGTCTGCGTCAGGAGGAGGGTAATGTTTTTCGAGCATATGTATGTATGTATGTGTGTGTATGTATGTCTGTGTACACACACACTTTTTTCCAAAATTGCATTATCTGATGAATTCAACGACACCTCATATGTCAAAAACCGTTGGGCTGCAGAGCGTGCCAAAGAAATGGACATACATGTGTATGTATGTATGTCCATTTCTTTGGCACGCTCTGCAGCCCAACGGTTTTTGACATATGAGGTGTCGTTGAATTCATCAGATAATGCAATTTTGGAAAAAAGATGTACGTGGTGGCGTCAATGTCTTTGTTTAGCCCTTCATAAAAACTGTTTTGTTTGGGATACAGGTGTGGTTTTTATGTTCTTGAGTTTTTTAACAATGTTTAAAAAAACATTGTACGCAATGTTATAGAAACATTGTACGCAATGTTTAAAAAAACATTGTACGAAACTCAGTTTTGGTCTAAAATGTTCCTTATTTTTATGTCACCAGTATTTTATTGGATGTGAATAGTAGGTATACCGTCGTTATTCTCTACAAATTGCGTATTATTACTGTTTTTGTTTCAACACGATTAACCACCTGGTTCAAAAGTTACAAGGTTTTCTTGGTACAAGGTCCATAACTACTAAAGAAAAATATAAATAGGTATAAATCGAAGAATATTATTATTATTTTTTATTTTTTTATCCGAGCGATAAATTGATGTCTAGTTTCACTCATTTTCATATATGCACTTTATGAAAACTTACACTGTATATGAAATAAAGAGGATCAACAACCATTTGTTAAGTTACTCGGTAAAGTGCACTTTTACCGAAAACTAACTTGTACGGAGTGTATTTAGTAGCTGAATGAACTGAAGTATTATATGAAAATAATCAAAATGAGAGCCATGTACTCCATGACTCTCTCATGAAGATATGAGTTTAAATGTTTGTGGGTGAATCTTTGAATGTGGACGAGAAGCAACTCTGTCCCACAATCCATTGCCATCCTATATCTTTGGTACGCCATACCTTAATATAAAATTATGTACTAATGCTTTCGCTACCTCGTCCGTTCTTTTTGTAACTAAGGGATATGCCTAAATATATTTAGTGAGTTCACATTGTAATGTGAGAATATAAATATAATTATAATTAAGTTGCTTTGCATGCTATGCTGCTATGCATGCTATGCTGCTATGCATGCTGTGCTGCTTTGCATGCCATTCATGTTATGCATGCTATGCTTGCAATACATGCTATTTTCGTTTTATTTTATTTTCATTTTATTGTTTTCGGAATACCAATAGCTTGAAATACAAAGGATAAAAACTTAAACAAATAACATCATAGCTATAGGTATTCGCAAATAGAATTTAAACGTGAAAACCATACATAAAAATAAACAGGAAAAGTATTTAACCTATGAGGTTGTCGCACTTTCTGACCGCACTTTTGCACCGAAAAAATCGAGGGAGAACATTTTTTTCATCTGTGAGGGTTTAGTTCTGAACATCTCAAACTCGCTATTTCTTTTAGGGCCGGCTTTTCAATCGTCAGATAACTTTTATCTAAAGAATATACATATATACAAAAGCTGTCAAAACGTCAAACATATTCCGCAGATAAAAGTTATCTGTCGATTGAAAAATCGACCCTTAGAGATGTGATTAACAGATCTAGAAATACGAATAATAAAAAAAAATTGTCGGTAATTAGTGTGGCTCGAGGTAATGCTAATGGTTGATTGTGCCGAACGGGTAGTTTCCGTGGTGCCCAAATATTAACTTTAGTAAGTAAAGCAGAGCAATCGACATCTCCGTCTACTATTTTCAAAAGTGTTACAACGTCGGATACAGCACGTCTATCTTTATAGCACAATAAAGGGCTTTAATTGCTTTAATATGTTTGAATTTCGAGGTTGATCTAATAATAAAACCCAGAGATTTATATGCCTTTTTTACGATAGAGTCAATATGCTTATCAAATACCAATTTTGAGTCCTGAATTAATCCAAGGTCCTTTATGGTAGTTAAATATGTAAGTGGTTTGTTATTAATAGTATACAGACATTGATCGGGTTTAATTTTTCGAGTAAAGTTTATTGCAAAGCACTTGGAGATATTGAGATCCAATTTATTATCAGTACAATATTGTTCAAATTTGTTCATACAGCTTTGTAAAAGTGCACAGTCGGATGGACTATTGACGGCAATAAATAATTTTGTGTCATCTGCATGTGATAGAAAGTTGGCATGCTTAAAACATCAGGTTACGTCGTTGATAAAAATCACAAAAAGCAATAAGCCTGACAAAGACCCTTGCCGTACACAACAAACAATCGGCATCCACGCAGATGTAAAGCCATTAATTGAAACTGCCTGGGATCTGTTTGTAATATATGAAGAGAATTCTCTGAACAAGTTACTGTGTATACCAGCCTTATTTAGCTTCTCCAGCAGTAACAAATGATCAATACGATCAAATGCTTTACTGAAGTCAGTAAAAATGGCGTGCATTTGCGACTCCATATGCGATTTTATGAAATCGTTAAAAACCAATAAGTTAGTTACAGTAGAACTTCTGCCGAAAAATCCGTGCTATTCAGGAATAAAGTAGGACTGTAATGCCGCATAGACCTAATTGTAAACAATTCTCTCAAAAATTTTAGAGTATATACAAAGTTTGGTTATATGCCTGTAATTTTTATATTGGACCGATCCCCGCTCTAATGTACAGGTGTCACAAAGGCAGATTTCCAGTCCATCGAAACCGTACCTTCTTTTATGGACCGCGCAAAAATTATCTATAACGGTAAAACTAGGTTGTCAGCATTGTCTAATAAAAAAACAACGGAAGGATAAACGGAGGTATATTATCGGGCTCAGCGCCTTTATTAAGGTCGATAGATTTTAGTAGTCTTTTAATCTAGATTGGGTTAATATCAATATTACCAATACAAAGATTATTAGGACCCTGACTATAATCCGGGTGCGGCGTTTGGTTAGAGCCAATCACATCTGGTACCTATACGAAAAGATGATTGAAAGTATTCAGCAAACAAATTAGAAATTGATTCCCCTGTGTCTGCAGAAGTATTTTTCAGATTCATTACATATAGAAGCGCATGTGAGGCTCTATTAAGAGATTTAGCATAGCATACGAGGGTTAACTTTAGCCGTTTGCGCAGCGCACGAAACGGAAGCTCTCATAAGAAATTATTGCAACAATTTTCATTGATTCGCCGCTCCTATTGGTCGTAGCGTGATGTTATATACCCTTCCTTGATAAATGTGCTATCCAACAATAATAATTATTCAATTCGAACTAGTAGTTTCTGAGATTAGTGTGTTAAACCAAACAAACAAACTCTTCAGTTTTATAATATTAGTATAGATATTGATAATACCAATGAACAGTTATTTTGCAATAGAAATAGATGTTTAATGTTCTGGTCGTATCAATGTCAGATTGTCATGTGAAGCTAGTGCTATAAATTAGTATGAACCGCAATATCCTAGCCTAGAATGTCGTATTCCTCGTGAAACTTTACGAACATGACGATTAAAAAGAGCGGCCGTGAGTCTCATGCCAGTTCGTCTTATAAATTCCACGCTCTTGCATGGCTGGACATAACAATAGGTAAATGTAACTTTACATTAATAAGTGCTACTATGGTTAGATGTTCATAAGTGTTACTTTGTGATCTTTGTTTTTGAAACATATAAGGTTATTCCCAAAAAACAAAGATAATTTAACCACAAATAATAGTAGGTAGTAAGAAATTTATTTCATTGATGTGTTAATAGTTTATTTATTTCTTACAAATTTACAAGATTATTTTATAGTCTACATGCTTGGGAAGCGCAGGTCCGTGTCCTTCAGGTTTTTTGCGATCCATTTCTCCGCCTGCAGGGTCATCTCATAGTCGAAGTACTCGCGCCAGCCGCCTGCCTTGCCTGATACGAACAAAACATTTCATTTTAAATTTAAAAAGATATCTATAGGTGTATTTCCTGTTTTGCTGACTCTACAAACATTTGTCCTGTGTGAGCTCTAACCCACAACACTCGCCGCAGTGGCAGTGGGAGACAACAACTTAAACTACTACATCACCCGTGCAGTCAAATGGAATCAGTTGGAGTAATTAAAAATGTAGCAAATAAATACCAAATAATATAAAATAATATAAATAATATAATACTTTCATTTTTTACGCAATAATAATATGAGCACCATAAAAATGCAGTTATGATTTACCACTTCACCAGCCGTGTCAAAATATGCATAAATAAGTAAACTGTTATGTCAGTGAGTTTGTTTAGATGCAGATAGCGTTTATTGAGATACAACATTACGTGCCCTAAAGTTGATATTATTGAATCTTCAAAAACCTTTTTATATTTTCCAGTAGCATCATTGCTTGGATTAATGTTTTTCCAAACTAGCATGACAATTCGCAGTGTAAACTGTAAACATATTGAACTTGATTTGAGTAAAGATGGACTGCATTTTAGCTATTCAAATTTGTATGTAGGCAGGTACTTGCCACTATCCTAATAATGATTCATGACTATTATATACGTAATGCTTGTTGATTACGGTATTTTAAGCTTAAACCATTAAACTAAATGCTCAAAGAAAGACCATGTCCTAGCAAAGTTATATACCTTACCGGCTACTGTACTAATCAGAATTTCTTGCAAAGCACCTACTACTTGCATATATTCAGGCACAAGACCATATAACATGTACAATGAATATTTATATAAAATATTATTTACAATCACCTTTTCTTATAAAAGTTTCTTCCTTCGCAAGTATGCCATGTTCTCTCATCTCCTCGAAGTTAACCGACGTATTCTTTTTGAAGTTCTCAATGCTAAGGTGATCGCATAGTTTATCGATTTGCTCCTGAGTCAGTTCTTTGCCTAGAAAATCAGCAACTCGCCGAATAGACGCTGGTAAATCCTGTGAATAAATGTTTTAATCATGTTATTATATATTCCTAGGTCATGATTATATTAAAATATGTAACGTCCACTGACTGTATTATAGCGACTGTTTAGCAGATATTCAGTGCAAGACGCGATCAAGCTAAATTAAAAGGTTATTTGAGTTCATCTGCCTTGATGATCCTTGATGTTATGAGGCATATTGCATTTATGTTTGATCGTGAGCTTTTGAGTTCGATTCCTGGCTTTCAAAACATTACTGGATTATTCAGTTGGGAAATTTTAAGCAGCACGAAATATGGCAATGTCTCAGTTAAAAAGGCTCGTCCTCGTCCGTACGAGTGACCTAAAACTATAGCTTACAAAATATCCCGGACTCACTCAGGTTAAGGAGCAGGTGGAAGTACACCTCCGCCTTATAAATGCGTTAGTCGAAGTGTGTATTGCAGTTTTAATTCTAGGAGACATTACCTTGGAAAGATCTTCATAAAACAAGAACAGCATGTTCGGGTGATTCCTCTGTTCCCATGCTTCTTTGACGTGCTCGAAGTAAGGCAGCAACGTGACTAAAAAAGTAATAAAACTGATTATTGATTTCGATTATTCTGTGGTTTAGTTACATACAACGTACCGTAGAAAACCAAAACCAATAAATTTGTTACGATTACTTACACAGCCCTTTGCGAAAAATTTCCCAAAATTCACTGAAGCCACCTGGGAAGCGCATCAACTTGAACAATCTGGCGTGGTGATAACATGATACAGCGACATCTCTCGGGTCTCGTGCGACGTACACCACCTTCGCAGTATCCAGTAGTATGGGGTTCAGCAGAGACAGTGGCAGGTGGGTCTTGATGAATCGAGGAGAAGGCATCGTAGCAACCATACCACTCGCAGGCGTGCACAACATTGTACATAGGTGTCTTAACTGTTCTTCACTTGATTTGCAGTCATTTCCTTTAATAGTTTTTATGTATTGTTCTATCTTGTCTTCTTCGAAGAACATGAAACCACTAAAAGAAGTTATGTTGACTAAGTAAAAAATGTTAATCTTAGAATTTACAAGGCTGCTTTTACTGCTAACCATCTCAGTTATATAAAATAATATAATACTCTATCACATACACACAACACCATCTAGCCCAAACTAAGCAGAGCTTATACTATGGGTGCTAGACAATGGATATACATACATATATACTTTATTTTTATATAGTGTCTTATATATGTTAACCATTTAATATGCGTTACTGTATAAACCATTTATTAACTTACAAAATATGGGCAAGGGCATAGGTGGTGTAAGTTATTATAGTATCCACATATTGGCCATCACTGCACTCTGTGCCAGTGATGACTAAGTGATGACTGAACATAATATTATGAAGTATAGCTACTGCTTATGCCCGCGCCTTCGCGTGAACTCTACGGAAACGAATACCGAGACAAAAGGTGTGCAACTTAAATCCAAATCCCTTCAACGGTGTACGCTGATGAAAAATGTTTGAGTAGCAAACATACCAATATCTTCACAAACATTCACATTAATAATATGAATATATATTAGTTTCACAATAGTATTTTGTATATGATATTGGAAAAGATGAATAGCTCGGCAATAGAATTAAATCCAAGGCATCGCCAGGAGAACTAAAAAAAGTAAAATTAATAATGACAACCATAAAGGATTTCTAAAATGAAATTTGGAGTCATATCATTAAGAGAATGAATAGGGAAATGCGTGTGAACGTGCACAATTTAAATATAAAGTGAAAAAGATAATCGGTTAATTGAACGTGCGAAAACGTCACACACTGGCGACCGCAGAACACATTCGTTTCATGTTGGGGTTATGTCCGGTCAATGAAACCGGACTTTTCCCGAAACAACTGCAGGCACGCGTTTATGTGTAGGTATGTATGTCCCGCTTTTTGTATTGAGATTATCTGTTTATATGTTATTTTTGGCGTGCTTTGACTTGCGTAATACGTTTTTCAGAGCCTTTCTACTTCAATAATTTAGTAGTCTTTTTTAAAACGTACATAGACTAGTATTGTTTATACTTACTCCAAAAATGGATATCTTTGAAGAAGAGGTATCTCAGCTGCTTTGGCGTAATCCAGATCATTAGCCACGAGCCAAACTAGCTCTTGTGTCCAAGTTGTTCCTGTTAGTAAATATAAATAATAGAATTAAGGAGAAAACTCCAGCAATGTACTGTACCAGACTGATTGGTTAGATTTTATTAGAGATCTCCTTCACTAGCGCTGAAGCCCGTTGTCATGGAAGACTCATAAATACCACAAAGTAGACCCTGACTCAAAACAATCACATATGGATCAGTCAAATAATTGATTCGATTGTGATTCGAACAATACTCGTTGCGGTTTATGACTTAATTCCAAATCGTGATATTGGTATTTTTCTCGCCATTTGTATATTTGTCGATAATGTTCTAATAATAATAATAAATTTCTTTATTCATCCAAACATTAGTACACACAGCGACGCATCAACCTAGACTGTTTGGACTTTGAACTATTAGAAGTTGAACGCTGCGAACCGTGTGAGAGAGTGCGTTATATTTTTGTTACGCTCTATCCTTGCCATTACATCGACACCACTATGCACTGTCCCTTTCCGACAATTCTCTATTTTGTATGTAGCCCAGTTATGCATATATATGGTGTCTAACTTGATGTGTAGCTGTGTGTACAATAAATATACACATATTACATAAGTAAAAGAAAATACTAAAAGTAATTAGTAATACTAAAAAAAAAAACAACATATCTGGCGCCCACACTAGGATTCCCTGTGTCGTGGGATCCAGTCTGTAAGCGTCCGGAAGTTAAAAATTGTAAAAATATTGCATTAGTTGTGTATATGATACTAATAATAAGTGTGTATGTTACCAGAACGTTGATAACTGACAACAAATATGTCAGTAGACCGTAGCGGCATGTTATAGATGTTGGCAGCATCTTTCTTGAATGGCTGGTATACCAAGTAGCCTTTAGGTCCCACACGCAAACACTTCACGTCTGTCATGGCTGAAATAAAATAATAATATTTTATTTTATTTAATATGAAGACTTGGCTGTTAGTCAAGAGTATTGTGATGGTATTGATTGCATGATTATAATGTGTAAATCTTCTATATTGCTTAGAGATTTCATAATTGAATCGTTGAACTATGATTAAAGAAAAGAAGGTGCATACAGAAAATTATTGTATCTGTAGTTTACAGCGACTAGATCTGTCAGGATCTTATCTGATAATTTTTATGATATTCTTGAAAGTAATCTAATCCTATAGTTTAAATTGTCATAGACGTTTTACGTTACTGTATATTTTGTTTAATTTGTGTAGAAAGTATTTATTACTTATAACAACACAATTTAATTTATTTCAGTGATAGCAAACTGATTTTATGATACCTAAATACGGACAAAAATACATTATTCAGACTAAAATATATGTATGTTACTTTTATTATAGAATTATGTATAAAATATATATGTATATACATATTTACTTTTGTCCGTTAAGTATAGATGGATATATAAAATAATCGCAAATGATTTAATGATTATGTTATGGTTTCTGCCTACTTTTACCACAGCATATCAAGATTAAACACCGCGCTATAAATATATGAAGCACGTACGAAATGTCTACTCCTTACATATTACTACTATAATAAGATAATATTATCATCGCCAATTTATTGTTGTCAGAGCCGGTTATGCAACGCTTGCCGCCTTGATCTTAGGCGAATCGATGCGGTGGATATTGTTTCATATTACTTCATATAATATTGATCTATGTGTCGATGTAGTAGCGTAAGTTATGACCTAGTGGGCGGACATCTTTTTTGTAACATTCTATGTGTTATGATATGATTATTAATTTAGTTATAAGTGGGTAAACTTTAACAAAATATAATTAACCCAATAAAGTACCCACATTTAATATTTTTTCGACACAAAATATCCCACTGGGTCGGAGTGTCGCCGGTCTGCACTGACTGGCCCCCACACAAGATACGATAATATTTTTAAATAAATACTTGCTTCTGAGGTTATTTCTAACAAATGGCTGTAAACGCAGTTTAACTTTTCTCATAATTGTTGTCTGTTTGACGTAAAAAATCGGATTCATAAATAGTACTAACGAATTTTAAATATATTAAATATTATTCACCTAACAGCTCATGAATAATACGAGTATTTACTACTGCTTAGAACCATTATTTTTTTATAGATTAATTCTGTTATATTTATAGATCTACATTTTGTATTGTCTATAATCTTTAAATAATAACATTTAAATATATTAGACGTTTATATTGCCAAACAAGTATATATTCTTCCCTAAGACTATTCAACATCTAGTTAAATGGTATAAGCTGTCCTTAAACTAGTAAACCAAATGTTTTACTTTATAGTTCGTTAAACATTTGGCATGCATGCTAATAATGCATACGCATTATTAGCTTGCCCTATCAACTTAGAAAACCACGACAAAGAATCCATTTAAGTTCTAAAGCTTTGACGAGAAGGACTACGAAAAGGAGAAGTTTTCCAGAAACCGTTTGGTATGCGACCATCGGTTTGAAAATGAGCAAATCAGATGAATCTCATATTCAATGAGAGCAAGAATTAACACAGTCTATTTGAATGTAATTAATACAACTTGTTAGTGACGGTTGACAGGTGACAGAAAGTGTAATCAAGAGGTTAACTGGAACTCCCTTCACACGTTTTTCTTGACGACGCCTGACGCCTCCGTTTGTTTTGTTACAATCAGCAGACTGTATGGATTCGTTTAAGATAAATCTATTATAATCAGAGGTAGTTCTTTTAAACAAGACCTTTCGGTTTTGTCTTACTAATATACTTATTTATTCTCATTAAATCTACTACTAGCATAGATTCAGTTAATCGAAATTGGAGGAAAGAGAGAATAAGATGGACTTCACTTCATTTAAAAACTGTTAATAATGTCAGGCTTGTGTTATTGACAAACAAACACTGTTATCCTATCAATATAAAAATGCCCCTATTTTCCTTGGTCAAGCCATAACTTGGAAATGACTTTTCCGATTTCATTCATCTTTCATTTAAAGTTTTCTTTTGTAGAAGGTTATTACGGAAAGTAAAGTTAAGAAAATTGCGCAGAAAATTGGATAATTTCAGAAAACATAACGACTATTATAACCTCGCGTGTTTGACAGTTTGTCTAAGACAGGACAACGTCTATCGGGTCAGTTAGTATTAGTATATATTGTACTTACCATGATATAAATTGTTTATCTCCGCCTGTTCCTCTGGTTCAATGGGTTTAAACTCATAAGGGTAAGGCAAGGATTTCTGTTCTCCCATTGTTGTTGGCACTTCTGAGTGTTAGCAGCATACACTATCAACTGATCAGTTACAACTATCAGTGACATTTTCATTGAAATTAATCTTATCAGTTATAATTATTTATCAAACGGCTATCTTATCAATGGATATAATATTATGATTGATTAAGCTATTTATAGGCAGCTACGGTTGTATTGATAGACAGCAGTACATTGTTAGATTTCGAACTAGAATAATTGCTCAAATTTGCATTATAATTATTCTTATTCGTCTGTTGGTCTCTTCGATTCTCATTGCATCCCACGAAATACTGGATCACTTTTGATAGTGCCTCCGTTTATAAGATTCTTTCAGAAACTTTATATAGGAATTGGTAATTGTAAAAAGCTTTATCATTTTTGTTGCCTAGTTATAAATACAAAAATCGATTATATTCCACAAATATTTTTAATTACTAGGTACAAGGTATGCGTTATTCGTTCAATTTTATAAATACAATGTGCTGTAGAGACTGGAGCCTGTACCAGGCGTATCCTGCGTTACAAGTCTCTAGCACTCCAGGTAACTTGAAAAACTATGTTCTTCTTACAAAACAAGAAATTATGATTATGGTTTATAGTAATGGATTTTGGCGGTTTATTTATTTTAAAACACTTTTATTTCATAATTTTGAAACTCTAGTACTACGTGTTCACACACAGCAGACTTCAACGTGCGTTGGTGTTTTACATAAGACATCTTTAATGTCCTATGCTTCTCTTGTTTTGACCATGAGAGTCCACCGTCACAATCTATTTTATAAACCCCTCTTGTAAAGGCAATTGGCACTTGACGGATGGTAAAAATTTACTTATCTTCGTTGGCGGATTGAAGTAAGTATTGATTGAAGCTTGCTTCAAGATGTAGCCAATCTTATCAGTGAGACCCCTTACATCTGGTAGTATAGCAGACTGGCGCTCGACTGTGGTTGGCTTTTCTCGGGATCCGTGACGGCGGCGCGGCTGTTGGAGCTTGTTATCTTGCAGTACTTGCTTGACATGTTGAAGCTCAGCGTTCAGATTTTTCTTGTTACAGATCCCGTGGGCTCTCTGAAACAAAGACATTCCCATTGTATATGATGGTGGTGAGGTTCACCGTTTAAGTACCTATTTGTATGGGAGAGTCACGCTTCGGCACGAATGGGCCGGCTCGACCGGAGTGATACCACGGCTTCACTAAAAACCGGCGTGAAATAGCGCTTGCGTTTTGTTTCGTCAAGTGAGTGAGGGTACCGGAGGTCCAAACCCTTCTCCCCCTATGATGGCACAGTTGAATTACCGAACGCTACCCCAGGAGGGTACTAACTGCGCTAGCGTTGGAGAATCCCTCTCTGGGCGTCCACACTCAGGGAAGAACGTACCTGAGCGTGAACGCCCAGGTCGCCCCTCGTATTCTGGAGGGGGCAAAACTGCGCTCAATAATGCCCGAGGCTAGAGTAGAAATACCATGGTACCCCCTGCCACGCTGGCCGTGGAATTTTGCAACACCAGGGGATTACATAGTAATCTTAATGCTGTTCACCATCACCTTGAGACAGCAAAGCCAGCCTTGCTCTTCTTGACCGAGACGCAGATATCGTCTCCAGCAGACACATCCTACCTCAACTACCCTGGGTACGGACTAGAACACTTCTTTCTGTCTAGGGCCGGAGTGTGCGTGTATGCCAGAGACGATATCAGCTCTCGTCGCCTCAGCAATCTTGAAGGTAGGGACCTCTCCATCTTATGGCTCCGTGTAGACAGCGTTGACCATCCCCGCGTCTATGCTTGCCTCTATAGGTCCCATAGCGGTGACACCGAAACTGACCGACTCATTGAGCACATCCAGATGGCTTCAGACTTTGTGCAGTAGCAGATCCCGTCCGCAGAGATCGTTTTACTTGGCGATTTTAACGGCCACCACGCCGACTGGCTCAGTTCCAGGAAGACCGATCATGCGGGGAGATCTATTTACGACTTCGCCTTGGGATATGGTCTGACACAACTGGTTACCACGCCCACGCGAATCCCAGATGTGGAGAGCCAAAATCCTTCACTGTTGGACCTTCTGCTGACTTCACATCCGGATGGCTACCGCGTATCTGTTGGCGCCCCACTTGGTTCCTCAGATCACTGCCTTGTCCAGAGTACAGTGCCTCTCACGTGCCCGCCGCAATCGCGTGTCACACGCAGCCGCCATGTGTGGCACTACAAGTCAGCAGATTGGGATGGGATGCGGTCCTTCTTCGCGTCCTACCCTTGGGGACAAGTATGCTTCTCACCGGATGATCCTAATGCCGTTACTGACTCTGTTGCTGATGTGGTGCTACAGGGTATGGAGCTTTTTATTCTGTCCTTTGTGGTACCCATTGGTGGCAAATTTCGGCCTTGGTTTGGTCCATCTTCCAAAAACGCTTCTCGCAGGAAGCAGGAAGCTTACCAAGCCTTCAAAAGAGACATTGCAAGGGCGAAGTCGGAGCACATTGGTAGAATTGGCGAGAGGCTTGACCGTCTTCCTTCGGGAACTCGTGCATTCTGGTCTCTTGCCAAAGCTATCAAAATTTCTGCAAGCCATCCTTTCCACCCCTACACATGGGAAATGATTCGATGGCCCACGACGCAAAAGAGAAAGCCGATCTTCTGGGCAAACTTTTTGCGTCCAACTCGACTTTGGATGACGGGGACAAAAACCGCCTATACCGCGGTGTAACGGTTGTATGCCGGATATCAAGTTCTACCAACGCTCATTGTGCTTAGCATTTCTATCCCTTGATATCCATAAGTCGAGTGGGCCTGATAGTATCCCTCCTATCGTGTTAAAGATGTGCGCTCCTGAGTTGGCGCCGGTTTTAACGCGACTATTTCGGCTCTCTTAATCTTCTGGCGTAGTCCCGACATCATGGAAGTCAGCATTGGTCCACCCGATCCCAAAAAAAAGGCGACCGCTCAAATTCGTCCAACTACAGACCGATAGCCATAACCCCCCTTTTCTTGAAGATAATGGAATCCGTTATCAACTGTCAGCTCTTACGGCACCTAGAGGGTCATCAGCTGCTTAGTGACCAGCAGTACGGTTTCCGTAAGGGTCGGTCGGCTACTGATCTTCTAGCATACTTAACACATCGTTGAGCACAGGCGATCGAGACAAAGGGGAAGCCTTGGCGGTAAGTTTGGACATAGTGAAGCCCTTTGATCGTGTCTGGCACAAAGCGCTTCTTTCGAAGCTCCCTTCCTATGGTCTTCCCGAGTGATTATGCGAATGGGTCACTAGCTTTTTAGCAGATAGAAGCATTAAGGTCGTAGTCGACGGTGAATGCTCTAAATCCATGCCTGTAAATGCTGGTGTCCCGCAAGGCTGTGTGCTATCGCCTACTCTGTTCCTCCTCCATATCAATGGCATGTTGCAAATAAGCAGCATTCATTGTTATGCGGACGACAGCACGAGCGATGCTCTCTATACCGGCCGCGCTAACATCTCTCGGGAAAACGTCATTGAGAGCCGAAACAAATTTGTGTCTGAAATTGAGACCTCTTTAAAGAAAGTCTCAGATTGGGGCAGACTTAATTTGGTCCGATTTAACCCCACAAAGACACAAGTCTGCGCGTTCACCGCTAAAAAACTTCCGTTGGTCGTATCTCCTCGTTTTGAGCACATCCCCATAACTGCCTCAGCCAATATTGGAATACTTGGTGTTGACATATCAAGTGAAGTCCAGTTCCGCGGCTATTTAGAGGGTAAGGCTAAATTACCTTCGAAAGAGCTTGGCATGCTCAACAGATCGAGACAGTATTTCACGCCGAGCCACCGCCTACTACTTTACAAGGCGCAGATTCGGCCTCACATGGAATACTGTTCTCATCATTGATCCCTATCTTCAGGACCCGAGTAGATAGGGTTTCGGGGGGAGAACTACGGGTCTCCTCTTTGGACCAGGGTACTGCGGGGTCAGAAAGCCCACTGCGCTTCGAAAGGTGTGTTCTATCGACCGCTGACTAGAGCGCGCGGTGCCTGACATTGGTGTTGGACTCGCAGGGGTATGTGGTTGGCCGCTGGGGACGACATGTTTGTTTGCTTGGCAAGCACGTTGCGTTCGAGCGTTGGACTCAGGCGCGGCCAGTGCAAACCAGTTGGTCGCATGAGGCACGGAGTTGCCTCTAGCGAAGTGGCAGTGTGGTTTAACTGCTGCAACGCATCTCGGGCGCTTGCCTGCTCAGCAAGTAAGAGTCATAGCTGGAGTGACTCGGGCCACACCCGGCTTGTAGGCCTATTTGGGTAGGCGTACGGACGTACGTCGGGAAGTGAGCGTGCCTTACACAGCTTCGGTACCATACTGGAGATATGGGAGGCGGCTTCTCCGTCGGCTTCAGCGAGGTTTTCGTTAGCAACTCCCTGAGTTGCGAGTGGTGAGCGGCTTTATTGCTCCGGTACCTATCTGGAGAATAGGTAGTGTCACTTGGGCCTGAGGTAGCTCGCTTACGAGAACCGGATCTCTGAAGTTAGGGTGGAGAGTCGAGATTTGGGGACAAGACCTGTCTATAACTGGTCCCGGAAAGTGCTCTCGGGCACTGAAAGGTACAGCGGCTCCCCTAATATAACCTATACGGTTGGTGTAGGGGAACGCTATATCATAAACTGGGATAGTCGTAGAGAGGGAGATGTTCTCATCTTTGGGCAGGGGCACCCCAGTACCAGCTTCCCTCTTTAGACCGCATTCAACGGAGAGCGACTCGAATCGTCGACTGCCCGGTTGTTTCAAATTGGCTAGATCCCTTGGCGCTGCGTAGAGATGTGGCCTCGCTATGCATCTTCTATCGCTTTTACTATGGGAAGTGCTGCGAGGAATTGTTCGGACTGATCCCTGCCGCCTCTTTTCGCCATTGTCGTACGCGACAGAATTTCCATTCCCATCATTTAGATGGTTGGCAGTCCACAACTGTGCGCTTTTCCAGATATTTTCTGCCTCGCACAACTAAACTGTGGAATGAACTGTCGCCTGCGGTATTTCCGGACCAATACGACCTACAAACCTTCAAGAAAAGAGCGTACTCCTTTTTAAAAGGCGGGCAACGCATTTGTAACTCCTACGGTGTTGCGGGAGTCCATGGGCGGCGGTAAACGCTTACCATCAGGCGATCCGTCTGCTCGTTTGTCACCTAAATCATTTAAAAAAAAAATACGCAGTGTGGCTCAAGGTTTAATCAGGATTCCTGATAACAAGTACATCTAAGAAAGCTAATGAATTATTTGCCTCTAATTCCATAGTAAATTGTATGTTATTATTAATGTAATTAAGAATTAAGCTGCTAGATAGTAATCTATCGATTTATGTATATCTATGTTTATATTTTATTTAAATAAACAGTCATGCACATCATGATGAGACACAGAAAATATAAAATACTGTAGGTAATTATAGGTCTTGTTTGCGTAAACGTTATATAAAGATATGGACTGTGTACTTGAGTTTAAAATTGTGTAGTGTAAATTCAATGCCGAAAGTTATATATATATATAAAGTCTCACGCCTAAATAGAGAGGTTGGCAGGCAGAGGTATTACGACTTCATTTCGTCAGCTGTATCTTTAGGTCTCAAGTTATGGGGAGTCGCCTATTATTGTCTACCGGGTAGAGTTCCAGACGTCGTGCTGCAACTGGGAATTTCTTGTCAAAAAAACACAATCACACTTGGCTCTAACCGGACCATAACCAAAACCTCATGCACAGCACACGGTCATATGTCTGTACATAAGAGAGAGATCTTTGTACTCAGAACTGAAGGAAAACCTCCATAATAGCGGCAATTCTATATCCCACTCGAGATATAAATATTGATATATATAACTATATATATATCAATATTTATATCTCTCGCTGTTTGACGTATGTGATACAATAATAACTAAAATTACGTGTATAGCAGTCATGCACAGCAGTTGTATTAACCTGTCTATTGTTGGATCGCCTGACAAAATTGAAAACCTCAACCTAGCTCAATAAGTTAATAATCACTGCGCCACTAAGTCGTCCTGATCTTATTGCACACTAACTTTTGCTCGCAATTTCGCTTGCGTAAAAGTTGGTTAAGTTATATTAGTCACAGTATTTTTTTAAGTAAAATGTAGCTTATGTTACTCGTTGATAATATGTGACTGTGTCTAGTAAAAGGAACCACTTTGAGGATTTTAGTTTTTTTTTATACTACTAATGTGGCAAACTAGCATAATAAAAATATATAAAATAAAAATATAAACAGTTTCCGATTTATATGCATCTTTTTAAAATTAGTCGAAACCGAATCGGTTGTTAGTACCTTAAATAACAGTTTGTGTAAAATAATACACATACCTATAATAATAATATTTCATCCTAATAGGTCACGAAGTTTAGTACCAAGGGTACTTTGAGTTAATATTTTACAAGCGAAGTATTTTTCATTTGGCTTGATTGCAGACGCGCGGGGAAGTACTAGCGTTACGAGTAAGAACAAGGGACGGCGGGGGATGAAGGCTGGGCGAAGCGCTCGCCGCGCGCGCTCTTTTCTTTAATCGGCTGGCCGGCTCGCACTCTCATGCCGACGTCAAACATTTTGGGCTGGATGAAACAGACGTCATTTGTCATGCTATTAATTGTGGCGGTCAAAATAAGAATAATTTCATGATGACATAGATCATTTCAGCTTTCTTTTTTGCCCGTTGGTCATATAAAATTCACGCCGGATTTATACTTCGGACTATTTATAAAAAAGTTCCGTCTTTCCAATTCAAACACAGCTAGAGACGTGTTGGAGTGTGCCGTTTCAGCTTGCCACAATTCAAATACTGTTATGGCAGTCCTTGTCGGTAATGAATCTGGTGATATCATGAATGTGCATTCATACAATTGGGCCGATTTCTTTAAAGAAAAATCTCTATAAAGCGTGACACAGCTGCTCTCTTACAATCATTTTAATGATCCCGGAGTCCTCCGAAAGGTTTGATGATCAAGATGTCAAAAACAGCGCAATTTTGTACTTCCACTTGTGATTTCACACAAAATGTTAGTCCGACTGCAATACCTCCAACAAGGCTATCGTTTGAGCGACAACAATATTTGTTCCACAAAATTCGTCAGTGTGTTTCCCCTGAGGCTCGAAATGTGTTGTGTCCAGAACCTATAAAAACTATTATAACAAGTGCTACGGAAGATCCGTTACATGACGTGGAAATGCCGCTTAGCCGCCTGCCGCCTTAAGTACTGACTCAGCAGCCCCGTCAACGTCGGCACTTATAGTGGAAAGCCAAAGACGGGAAAAACCCAAATGTGGCTATTGTGGTCAAATGGCCCAAATGTGGCAGAAATCAAAAAACAAAATAAACAAATAACTATCCTTTAGTTTGTCAAACTGTACTATGTTTTGTTTTTGGAAGCAAGTGTAAAGTTTAGCAACAAAGTGGTACCTGACTCTACTCTTTAATATTATTATACTTAGATATATAAAATTTAAAATCCCCCGACACATATTGAAGGAGTTGTGAAAAAAAATATGTAATTCGCCATTTTATGGTGGCAGCCATCTTGGATTTACAATTTATCATAGTGTGTAGTATTCTACTTGTCAAGTCCTTTCATTTGATACCCATATTGAGGGAGTTCTGAAAAATATGTAATCCGCCATTTTATGGCGGCGGCTATCTTGGACCGATTTTCATCAAACATAACTAAGAACACTCCCGACTAATTCACCTTTCAAATAAAAAAAACAAAATTAAAATCGGTTCATCCGTTCGGGAGCTACGATGCCACAGACAGACACACACATACACACACATACACACACACACACACACAGACACGTCAAACTTATAACACCCCGTCGTTTTTGCGTCGGCGGTTAAAAACAATTGTAATTGAGTAGTAGAGTCTCGCTGATTTCAGCATGAAAGAACCGCCTCGACCGGGGAAGGACTACCCGCTCACAAAATATTGACGTGAAATAGCAGTATTCCTACTGTTGTGTTTCATTCGGTGAGTGAGAGTGCCGGAGACCCAATCACCCTCTTTCCCCCTTTCCTTACCTTCTCCTTTCACTTCCTTTCCTAAAGTGTCGGCAACGCGCAAGTGATGCCTCTAGTGTTGCAGGCGTCCATAGGCTACGGTGACCACTTACCTACCATCAGGCTATGCTATGCTAACCTAGTGGTATAAAAAACAATGTCTTATTTTATATTGTGGTAAAGCGGTAATAGCCGATCCGGTTTATTGTATATTAACAATAATATATCATTTACCGCAAGAAATATTTAATATTAGGTAGTAAGGAATTTCTTTTGAACATGTCACATAAATACATATGTACATATAATTATAATAATAATAATAATCTATCACATACACACAACACCATCTAGCCCAAACTAAGCAGAGCTTGTACTATGGGTACTAGACAATGGATAAACATACATATATACTTTTATTTGTAAATACATACATGTTATACATAGAAACACCCAGACCAAGGCAAACATCCATGTTCATGTTCCATATGTATTTTCAGCGTTTTAATATTTAATTTATTTTACGTATTAGTTTTTCTAAATATATCACATAAGTTTATTTTATAGTCTACATGTGTGGGAAGCGCAGGTCCGTGTCCTTCAAGTTATCTGTGATCCATTTCTTCGCCTGGTGCGTCATCTCCTCGTCGAAGTACTCGCGCCAGCCGCCTGCTTCACCTGATAACAACAAAACATTTCCCCTTAATATACGAATAAATATTAAGTTAGGGAGTTCATGTAGACGCATATAGCGTTATATTGAGATATAATATTCGGTGCTGTAAGATTGATATTATTAAACCTTCAAAAGATATCATATTTGTTCGGTAGCATTGTTGCTTTGAATGCTTTTACTCAGTAGCATAACAACCCGCTATGTAAACTCCAACATATTGAGCTTGAGTCGAGTGAAGAAGACTTGTACTTTTGGCTATTCAAGGTTGTAAGTAAGCATGCTTGAAGCCGCTATACTGATATATCTTTTGATTGATTAACTACTAGCTTTTGTCTGCGGCTTCGCTCACGTAAAAGTAGGTTAGGTTTAACAGTACTTTTGTTTAAATATGCCTATGTTACTTGGTGAGGTAGGTGATGCCTTTCTAATAGTGAAATAATTGTTAAGATCGGTTAAGTTGTTTTTGAGGTAAATCCTTATAAACAAACAAAATATCAAATCTTTACTCTTTATAATATTAGTATATACTATTGTTACGTGCTGGGTTCGACGGATAAGAATACAAAACAATATTACAGACTAAAACACGTTTTATTCTATCACACAATTAACATACATTTAATACACAATAAACACTATTCTACACTTTTCCACTGTAACTGCTTCAAACTCCGTAGTATTTTCGCTTCCGCTTCGCTTCGATGAACACTTGACCGCTTACGATAGTAAAAACTGACTCGGCGGTGCGCGTGTGCTCTATTTATACGCGGGTAAAGCGCTTCTGGAGTTTTCCAGAAAATGTCACACACGGCACGCAACAGCGCGATGATTCGAGAATGTGCCAGCGCTCTCTCCACTCAACTCCTACCGACAAATACGTAGTTCCGTAAGGTGTCAATAGATGGTGCTGTAATAAATTATTATTAGAAACCGCCGACTCTTCCCCACAGTGCCGACAGAGGGCACTAGCCGTAACACTGTCCCCCTCTTAGACATGTTCGTCCCGAACATTGTTGGATCCGTAGTAGCGTGCCAATCGATCCATATGAACGATCTTTGGTGTACCTCGTGGTCCTTTCTGGATCCGGTAGGTGACGTCATTCATCTTAGTGACTATGCGATAGGGTCCATCCCATTTTGCCTGCAACTTAGGAGATTTTCCTTTGCTGCGTACCGGATTATGTAACCACACCAGCGATCCTTCCTCGAAGCCTTTATTGTTCGCCTTCCGATCGTAACGGGTCTTCATCCTCTCAGACATCTGCTGACCGGTCTGTCTGATGCGCTGGTATACATCATTCAACCTGCTGCCAGTGCGTGGACCCTTCATGGCAGAACAACTCGTGCAGTTACGGCACCATTCCTCAAAGTCTTTTCGACAATGGATCCAATAAAACCGTTCCCGGATCTTGATCAGAGTTCTCTTAACTCCCATGTGATCTCCTGAACTCCCATTATGACAGAGTTGTGAAACTTCCGGTACCTTGAGCTTTGGCACAACCATTTGTAGGTGATACTTGTCACCTCCAGCATTCTCCCATTTACGGCACAGAACTCCATCCTGGATAACCAAGCTTTCCCACTGTGTCCAGTAACACTTGGTCATAGAGCTCATTGCCGCAACTTCACACCAGCGAGGTCTAGAAGCACCTGTTTTCTTCCATTTGAGGATGGGTCTTATGTCTTTGTCCTCTTGTTGCGATCTCTGGAGAGTTTCCTTCCAATCTTCGCTAAGAACCGTCCTTAACATCCTCACTAGTCCTTCCTGCTTGGCCTCTGCGCCTTGCCTGGCGCAGTGCTTACACTGGTCGGGATACGGTCTACGCGACAGGCCATCTGCATTACTATGTGACTTGCCACTGCGATGCTGTATTACGAACTCCTGTAGTCGTTGTCCGACACGCACATCAGGTGTTCCTCTTACCGGCGACTGCTTTCTGCTACGTAGACTCCTTCGCTTCGGGCAGCGCAACCTGATGTGGCCTGTTTCACCGCAGCTATAGCACCGGGGTGAAGCCGACACTTCCCTGATACGTTGAGCGCGATCGTCTCGTCACATTACTTCCACCTCCAGAGCGTGAGCTAGGGCGTCCTTAAGGTTTTTGAAGTGTCCCGTCGGTGAAAGCTTGAACGAGATTTCCGTCGATGAGCGCAGGTGAGGACTGGTACGCCTTTTGCACCAGCTTCTCCACCTCAAGGGCCCACTGCTGCAAGGTTTCACCAACACGTTGCGATCGGTCTTTCAACTGGGCGCGAAACACGTGTTCCAGGTGCGCGTCGCCATATCTCGCCTCCAATGCCTCCAACAGCTTCTCGTACGTGACGTCTTGACCAAGCGCCTCTAACACGGTCAAGGCCTGGTCGCGAAGCCCCAAGGTGGGAGCAGTAAGAGCCTGTTCTCGCGTCCACACGTTAGATTTCATGACGGTCTCGAACTGGATCTTAAAGGTTGCATAATTTATCAATTTGCTTCTGATTCAATTCTTTGCCTAGAAAATCAGCAACACACCGAATAACCACTGGCAAATCCTGTAAATAACGATTGAAAACATAATTATTTTACATTATTATATTCAGTTTGATCATAATCAATATTATATTAATTGTATTAAACAATTGTTGCACTATGCAGTAGCCGGTGAGAACTCCAGACCTTAACCCGATCGAACACTTCTAGGTCCAGCTAAAACAGCGAGTAAGTCATGTGATCCGCCCCAGCGACTCTTCAAGACCTCCAAGATGCTGTTATTGCGGAATGGACTAGTATTTCTGAAGAATTCGTCTTGCGGCTCGTTCGGCAAATGGAAGCTGTAACTAGGGCGAGAGGAAGTTGCACTAGGATTTTAGTAGGATTTAATTATGTAATTTTCAGCTATCGTTTTAGGGCCCAAGTTATATGTGGCTAGTGTATTACCATCTACCGGTCACAGACCAGACTTCGCCCTGTTTCTGTAAATTTCTTGACAAAAATCCTACTGACACTGGTCTAACCAGGCATCGTACTAGAGACCTCATACACAGCAGTCGCATGCACTATCGCTGGGCCTACGAGGCAGTCTTCTCAAAAATGTGATAAATATTATACACGTAATTGTAGATATTATTGTATCACATACGTCTATCAGCGAGAGATATCGATAATGGTTCGAGTGTGATAGAAATGACGCTATCATCATGGAATTTTCCCTTCAGTTCTAAGTACAAAGGTCTCTGTAACCGCCTGTTCGTCACATAGTGTACAGTAAAATAATTATGTGTAGTCAGCGACATTTGTGTTGATAGCATAAGCGAGGTTTCTTTTTCTTTTTTTTTTAATATTCAACTCACAAACACTAGGCTTCTCGCCTAATGTAGCGTTATTAACATGCATACGTTACCGGACGATATCTGTATTGACAGCTCTAAATTCTATAGCAATCCTTATCTTATGTA
Source organism: Catocala nupta (assembly GCA_963675205.1). Classification (NCBI taxonomy): domain Eukaryota; kingdom Metazoa; phylum Arthropoda; class Insecta; order Lepidoptera; family Erebidae; genus Catocala; species Catocala nupta. The sequence goes on along the minus strand of OY776090.1, from coordinate 8,969,566 downwards.
CGATGTACGATAAGTATATTAGCTCTCTCGACTAAGCAATTATTAGTTGCAATGCTTTATATAATTACTATAAACTAAGTAAATACTAAATACACAAATAATATTGAGGATCTGCTTATTAGGCTCTATACAGTCGCTTTATTTGGCACAGTGCCAAACTCCATTCTGCCGAGTTTCTCGACCAGGGAACCCGAGTTTTCATGGACAGCAGTCGCGTTAGTTATCCCTGCGCTACGCCACGAAGGCGTCCTGATGGTATGTATCGCACATATAAAGCGATATACGTATACAAAGTGGGAGGTGGATATAGTGATGAGAATAGAAAAGGGTATGTTAAGCTGGTTTGGGCATATAGAAAGAATGGACGAGAAAAGACTGACTAAGAAAGTTTATAAGGCTAGTGTGAATGGAACAGTCGCAAGGGGAAGACCTAGGCGAACGTTTCTTGTCCAGATCGGAGACGTTCTGGACAAAAGCCGGGTTAAGAGCACCTTAAACCGGCGAGCGTGCATGAGGAATGTTATGAAAGTGAATGAAGCAAATGGAAAGCCGTAGTCTCTGCCTACCCTTCTGGAAAACAGGCGTGAATCTATGTATGTACGTATATAATATCAGTATAAAAATTGTCTGTCCTATTTTAAACTGACCCACTGCCGGGTACGGGCCTCTTCTCAGTGTGAGAATTCTAACCTTAAATTATGGTGAAACGTCAATATCTGGCTACCAGCAAACATAGATAATTTATCATAAAAATGTATTTAATATAATAATAATAAACCCCTCTGGGACATTCGTTATCTCATCATGAGACTAATGTGATATCGGAGGGCACAGTACACTAGCTTTGATTATCGATATCGATATTCGCCTTAAGATATAAACAAAAAATGTATCACCAGGTTAATGACTCTCACATGAGAAGAGGCCCATGCTTGGCAGTGGGTCAGTTTAAAATAGGACAGACAATTTTTATACTGATATTATCTACGTACATACACAGATTCACGCCTGTTTTCCAGAAGGGTAGGCAGAGACTACGGATTTCCATTTGCTTCATTCACTTTCATAACATTCCTCATTCACGCTCGCCGGTTTAAGGTGCTCTTAACCCGGCCTTTGTCCAGAACGTTTCCGATCTGGACAAGAAACGTTCGCCTAGGTCTTCCCCTTGCGACTGTTCCATTCACACTAGCCTTATAAACTTTCTTAGTCAGTCTTTTCTCGTTCATTCTTTCTAAATGCCCAAACCAGCTTAACATACCCTTTTCTATTCTCGTCACTATATCCACTTCCCACTTTGTATACGTATATCGCTTTATATGTGCGATACATACCATCAGGACGCCTTCGTGGCGTAGCGCAGGGATAACTAACGCGACTGCTGTCCATGAAAACTCGGGTTCCCTGGTCGAGAAACTCGGCAGAATGGAGTCTGGCACTGTGCCAAATAAAGCGACTATATAGAAAGTCATAAAGTCCTCTGACCTTATGACCTTGTGACCCCCTATTATACAGAGTGATTTGGAAGTCCAAGGGCTCTCCCTTTACCTTTACCCTAAAAGTTCACATGAAGACAAAGAGGTTGAATCCTGGGTTTTTACAACCATCTCGTTTGCTTACGTTCTAAATTAAAATATAGGAACATAGACTTAAACTGAATTTTATATATTAATATTTGGTATTGTAATTGTTCTATGTTCTGTTTTGTGAGCCATAATAAATAAGGAGATATAAAAAAAAAAGAGGTTGTTTAGATTCTATCCAAATAGCGTGCTATTAAGATACATCATTCGGTTCTGTAAGGTTAATTTTATTGAAACTTCAAAAGGGATCATATTTTTCAGTAGCATCATTGCTTTGAATGCTTTTACTTAATAGCATGACAAGCTAAATATAATATAAGCTGTACAATACAAACTGTAAACATATTGAGCCTGATTTAAATAAAAAAGGCTTGCTGGCTTTTCTATATTGTTAGCAGACAATCCTAGTCACTACCCTAATGTACCTCTTAGTCTTTAGATTTATGAACTATTATTTTTACTTAATTCTTGCATGATTCTAAACCAGATTTTTTTAATGTCTCTTGATTAAGTAAAAGAATTTCTGCTTTTTCCAACTATCTCATTGACATTCGCTTTACCTATGTACTATTTGCACTTGGACACATGTAGTGTTCAAGTACCCAACGATGATACTTTACAACATAAACATACAATTATATGTAAAGCTTATCGAGTAAACGTTTCGTGATTTCACCTTTTCTAATAAAAGTTTCTTCCCTAGCAAGCATGTCATGTTCTCTCAGCTCCTCAAAGTTAGCCGACGCATTATTTTTGAAGTTCTCAATGCTAAGATGGTTGCATAGTTTATCAATTTGCTCCTGAGTCAGTTCTTTCCCTAGAAAATCAGCAACACACCGAATAGATGCTGGCAAATTCTATTAATAACATTAAAAAATACATTGTTAAATATAGTTTGTTAGATCATAGTCAAGTTCCCTTTTTTTTAACAATTTCTGCGCTAGTACCCATAATAATTCCTGTGTGGCGGAGGACTTGAATGTGAATGGAATCAATGAACTCAAAGAACACCTAGACTGGAAATTATAAATCACTTCTCCTTCCGTGTTAAGTCCAAATTACAAGTTAAGTTGAAGATATGTTACATTAATTAACTTTTTCTTAAAAAATAAGACAACTACCGTTTTAAGAAAAATACCTGTGTCGCGAGGAACTTTACAAACATTCAAACAAGGCACACAAAGTTTGTCCTGTGTGGGGAGGATCGAACCCACAACACTCGACGCAGGGGTATTGGTGAGTGGTATCACTTAAACCACTAACCATGGTTAATATCTACCATGGTTAGTGGTTAGCCAGAGATGCAATAAAGCTGTTATTCAACAATTATTTGAGTACCTTGAATGCTTCCTTGATCCTGCGGTAAGTTTGGCTCGTAAAAGTCCTCGATCAAAATCCGGCAAAGTGGTATACAGTTTTCTGTTAGGAATTTCACTGTAGCAGTACCAAACCTGGCAATGTGCCCTATAGATGGCTATAGGGTCGACATTTAGATGGCCTTGTGACTATGTGACTCTGACTTACCCCTATGTGAAGAGATAGCTAAAGGTGCACCTCTGCCTAAACCTCCATAAATTCATCAGTCCAAGTCTATATTATTACCTTGCAAAGTTCTTCATAGAACAAGAAAAGCATATTCGGATGATTCCTCTGGTCCCATGCTTCTTTGACGTGCTCAAAATAGGGCTGTAACGTGACTGAAACAATAGTGACAACAGGTAATTGCTTTGGGTTGGTTACAGGCAACGTATCGCCGAGAATTTAATGCAATAAATTAATAACGGTTACTTACACAGTCCTTTATGGCAGATATGAGTAATTATAGACCGATTGCTGTATTGTCTGTCTTTGGAAAGCTCTTCGAGTCTATCATCAATCAATCATTTTCCAACAGATTAATGGTCATTTGAACAGTTGTCAGCATGGGTTTCGTACTGCGCGCTCTACGTTAAGTAACCAGATCAATTTTGTTGATTACATAAGTACGCGGGTGAAGAGTGGCTGTCCAGTTGACGCTGCATTCTTCGATTTTCGGAAAGCATTTGATCTAGTGGATAATGATTTACTCCTAATGAAGTTTGCCACACTGGGGTTCTGTTCTAGGCTTCTTAAGTTTATGGCTGGCTATCTTAGAGATTGTAAGCAATTTGTTAAGGTGGAAAACTATAAGTCGCCCGAATATTATACACGATCGGGGGTAAGCCAGGGCAGTACCTTAGAACCCACCCTATTTCTGATCATGATCAATGATTTACCAAGCGTTCTCTCTAGGGCGCAATGTCTTCTTTTTGCTGATGATCTCAAGTTGTACCTAAAAATCACAGATAGTAACGATTGTGTCGCACTGCAGCGCGACATTAATGCAGTGGTTGAATGGAGCAAAGAAAACAAATTGCTATTTAACACACAAAAATGTAAAGTAATTACCTTTACCCGGTCTCGGTCTCCGACTACAACGACTTACGAAGTATCCGGTGCTCCTCTCGAGCATGTCACAACAATACGTGATCTTGGGTTAACCCTTGACAGCAAACTGAACTTCCATGAACATATTAAAAAAATCAGCAAGGAAGCTAGCAAATGTTTAGGGTTTATAATTCGAACTTCCTCCAATTTTAATAATGTGGACGTAATGAAACTACTATATAATGCATACGTACGTAGTAAATTAGAGTACAACACGATTATTTGGGCTCCACAAGAAAAATTATACATACTGATAGTTGAAAAAGGCCAGCGTAAATTTACTAGGTATTTATATAAACGTGCATATGGATATTATCCCTTTCTATATCCATCAATATTTGTTTCTGGAATGGTAGGTTTGGATACTCTTGAGCTCAGACGGAAGTATATGCTTATAATGCATTACTATCTGCTATTAAATAATAAAGTGGACAATCCATCGGTGCGTGATTCATCTGTACGTGCCAGACAACTACGTGCGAGGTTGTGGTCGTAGACAACATCAACTTCTTGCGTATCCATCGTCCTGGCATATTACAAAAACGAGTAATAGTCCCACCGTTACAGCTATCAACTTAATTAATGATTTTTTAAAAACTAATCCAAATGTTGACATATTTTTTGATAAGACTAGTCTATTTAGTAATTATGTAATGACATACTTAAATTGTTTTGAATAATTTTATTTCTTATGGTGACATTTATCGATGTATCATGACATTTTATTGATAGTATTTAATTATTTTGTAATTTATTATCTTATTCTGTTGACATATTCATTTTCAAATTATTCATTCATTTTTTACTTATTGAATTGTATTTTATTTCTTATTTTTTGTACAAGGATATTTAAAATCATTTTCTTTGTTGACATAACATGTAAGCGTCTTGGTGCATAAACTGTAAGCTTATATTGTTTAAATAAAGAAAATCTAAATGACATATATCCCGAAATTCTCTAAAGCCACCTGGGAAGCGCATCAATTTGAATAATTTGGTGTGATGATATATGCACGACACAGCGACGTCTCTCGGGTCTCGTGCGACGTACACTACCTTCACAGTGTCCAGTAGTGTGGGGTTCAGCAGAGACAGTGGCAGATGGGTCTTTATAAAGCGAGGGGAAGGCATCGTAGCAATCATACCACTCGCGGACGTACACAACTTTTTACATAGTTGTTTTAGCTGTTCTTCGCTTGACTTGCAGTCATCGCCTCTAGTAGTTCCTATATATTGGTCCTCTTCGAAGAACATGAAACCACTGCAACAGGTTATGTTGAGTAGGTAAGTAATTTAAATATATAAAATTTTATGGAGTTGCTAGTCTGCTGTTACCCCTTTAGTATTTGTAGCAATTTATAGTGCAAAAAATCTATATCTATACCTATACTAACTTAATTACAAACAGAAAATGTTTAAATTTTTGTTTGTTTGTAGGAACTCAAAAACTATTTAATCGATTTAAAAAGATCAGAAATCTATATCACCGAGTAACATAGGCTATTTTTCTAAATATACTGTTAGTATCATAATTTTTTTTAATTTTTTTACTTGTTGGAATGCATTGACGCATAAAAGGGGAGCGGCGAGGATATGTCCAGGCTCAGCTTTTTTCTTTTTTTTTTTTTTGACCCAGGAAAATCCTTTATGGATACCCCCTCCCCCGGGGGGGGGGAAGGAAGTTATGTGCGACTCTCCGCCCCTGAAGGGGGTCGGTATACACACTAAAAACCTGGGGTGAGCAGTCCCTCCGCCGACGGGGTAGGGCGAGATGGGGTCGCGTTAGCAGTCACCATCCCGCCCCGGCGGTTGGCTCGGCTGATGGTAACCGGGCCTCAGCACCTGTGGAGGGGTGGCCTTGCTCACCAAGGCCACTCCTCAGACGTGTGGGGCCGTGCAAGCCGGTAGAGAGTCCCCCGACTCTGTACCAGTGACCCCACTATACAGGAGCGAGAAGGCGGGCAAATCGCCTCCTCCTCGCTCCCGTCCGTCTGCGCCGGAGAGGGTCAGCGAGGGGATTGTTCTCCCTGACCCTCTCCGCGGCCTCCTACTGCGCCATGACAGCCTCACAGAAGGAGACCACTGCCTGCCACGACCTCTCGCCGCCGAGCATGGCGTTGATCACGCTCGGCAGGGAGAGATCCCCGCCTATTACGGCCGAAAGCGTGTGCCGCTGAGGCCCCCACGCGGCACACGCCTCCAACGTGTGGAACGCCGTGTCTTCCGGCGCCCCACACTCGTGGCAGACCGGGGTCGCCTCCCGTCTCGCGATCTGGTACAAATACTTTCCGAAGCATCCGTGCCCGGAAAGCACCTGCACCAGTCGGAAGGTCAGCGACCCGAATCGCCGCCCTAGCCACCCCCGAAGGACCGGGCGAATGGCCTCCACCGTCCACTGGCCCGGGACCGGTGGAGCCAGGTCCTCCGTCCACCGCCTCATCAGGGCGGCCCGCGCCTGTCGCCGCATGCGTGCGATCTCCTCCCACCCCGGAGGCTCCCCGCGGGACCTCCTCGCCGTCACGTAGTGGTAAACTTCGGCGAGGATCTCCGCTTGTAGCTCCCAGGGGGGGTCACTGGCCAGCACGCACGCAGCTGTCCAGGTCACCGTCCGGTAACCACGTATGGCCCTCGTCGCGACGACCCGCTGCGGACGTCGCAGCAGGGTCTTATTGTCGCGACTGAGGGCGTCCGCCCAGACCGGTGCCCCGTAAAGGGCCATACTCCGGATCACTCCGGAGTACAGTCGGCGACATGTGGCGCTCGGGCCACCCACGTTGGGCAGCAGCCTCCCCAGGGCGGCCGCCGCTCCCAGGACTTTTGGAGCCAACTGGGTGAAGTGTACCCCAAAAGTCCACCTCCCGTCCAGGATGAGACCCAAATACCTCATTTGGGTCCCAAGCCGGACCAGAACCCCGTCCAGGGCCACTCGCGTACCTGGAGGAGGTCCCCCCCGAGGCCTATGAAACAATAGGGCCTCAGTTTTGGAGAGAGCAACCTCCAATCCCAGGGCTCGGATACTGTCAACCACTAGGGCAGCTCCCACCTCGGCCAACCGCACCGCCTCCCCGAGGTTCCTCCCCTTGACTACGACCAGGGTGTCATCAGCGTAGCACGCCACCCGCATACTCGCGGGAAGCGTGCCCCGAAGCACCCAGTCGTAGCCAACGTTCCACAGGAGCGGTCCCAGTACCGACCCCTGTGGAACCCCGCAGGATACGCGACGGCGCCTCAGACCATCGCGTCCCTCCACCAGGACCTCGCGGTCCTGGAGGTAGTCGGCCAACAGCTTCCGCAAATACAGGGGCACTCCGTGGTACCGGAGCGCCTCCTGTACTGTTCCATGCGGGAGGCTGTTGAAGGCGTTGGCAATGTCCAGCGAGACAGCCAACGCCTTGTTCCCCCCACCGACCGCTTCCTGCGTCCATTCTTTGAGCCAGAGCAGGGCGTCTATTGTGGACCGCCCCGCTCTGAACCCATACTGGGCCTGCGATAAAGCCGGCCCAGTCCCCTCCAAGTGCTGGATGACACGGGAAGCCACCACTCTCTCTAGCAGCTTTCCCGTGTCATCCAGCAACACGATTGGTCTGTATGCGGAAGGCGAGGTTGTGTCTCGCCCCTCCTTCCGCAACAGGCACAATCGGCCGTCCTTCCACAGCTTCGGGAACCGTCCAGACGTGAGGCATGCGTCGAACAGCTCCCGAAGCGGATCGCCCATCTCTCTGAGGGCAATCCGGAGGACCCGCCCCGGGATTCCGTCAGGACCCGGTGCCGTCCTCTTGCCACATAAGCGGCTGACGGCTGCATCCATCTCCGCCTCTGATATAAGCGGGATGGAGACCGGATCCAGTTCCTCCGGGAAGGACGGCGCCATCATCGGAGGGGTGTGGTGGGGGTTCTGTTCGGGAAAGAGCCCCACCAGTACCCTGCCCAGGAGCTCCGGCTCCAGGGACTCCGCGACGGGGGTCGTCAGGCCCCGAAACTTGTTCCGGGCAGCCCTGTACGGACGCCCCCATGGGTCCCTATTCAGGCCCTCCAGGACCTCACCCCAGGCCCGGGACTTGGCCTGGCCGACGACCAGCTGCAACTCCTTTTTGGCTGCACGGTACCCATCGTACAGCCGGAGCTCGGCCTGTAATTCTTCAGCCGACAGCTGGTCATTCGTCCGTCCATGCCGCCGCCGCCTACACCGCGTGTAGGGACGTCGCGCCGCCGAGCAGGCGGCTCGGAGATCTTCGATCTCCGAGCTCCACCAGTACACTTCTCGGCGGCCGGGGCGGCGGCGGGCCCTCGGCATGGCCGCGTCGCAGACGGCCGTGACCGCTTCGCGAAAACGGCCGGCCGCGACGTCTAACTCCGCCGTCCCCCTCTCCACTGAGTGTGTGGGGGCGGCAAGCCACGCCTGGACGATGGCCGCCTCTTCCACCAGCTTGGCGTCGAGGCGACTCACCGACCAGCGCGGAAAAGCCGCTCGCACCACGCACCGGGACCCTTCCCGACTGTCGGAGGCGGAGATCTCGAACCTTATATATTTGTGGTCCGAGAGCGTCTCCACCTCCGACATCACCCTCCAAGCCCGGGCACGTGCCGCGACAGCGGGGCTGGTGAACGTTAGGTCCACCACGGACCCTCCACACCATCGCACGCACGTGTGGACCGACCCTCTATTGAGGAGTGTCAGTCCTGTGGCAACCGCCCACTCCCTGACTATCTCCCCTCGAGTGTCAGTGGAGCGGTTGCCCCATTCCCGGGCCTTAGCGTTCAGGTCCCCCATTAGGAGGACCTGATGTGGCGCCTGCCTTCTCACCACCGCGGCCAGGCTTTGACTGAGAGGAGGGGGCCGCCAACCCTCCCAATGATGGCCACGGAGCCGTTCAAGTCCCCAGCCCAGTAGGGACTGGGGGAGACAAAATACGGCTCCGCGGCGACAGCCACACCGATTTCCCACTGCGCCAGGCTCTGCATGAGCAGGTCTTGGGCCCTGGCGCAGTGGTTCAGGTTCGCCTGGAGAAAGTTGTGATGTCTGACTTGATCCATACTAATCAGACATCACAACCTCCCCGCACAGTGCTTCACGGCGCGCTAACTCAGGGGCGGCCTGACTTGTGGCCGCAGGGATGGCTCGGGTCCCAGGGGCCTTTCCCTTCGTCTTCGGGGGGATGCAGCTGCGCCCCCCCATAACGTGCCCCGGGGGCTTTCCTGCCTCTGCGCAAATAGCGCAGCGCAGCCCGGCCTTGCCACAGTTGGCCGCCCGGTGACCTGCGTCTCCACAACGGAAGCACAGGTCACCCCTGTCGGCCGCGGCGGGACACTGAGGGCGCGTGTGCCCTAACCCCATGCACCTGAAGCAGCGCATGGGGCGCTCCCCCAACGCCACCACTTTCACCGAGCTCCACCCGATGAGAAGCCTGCCCCTGCTTAGCAGCACTCTGGCTGCCGAGACAGGGCAGGACACAAGGGCGGAGCCGGCGCCATCAAAGCCGGGGATCTCCCCAACCTTGACGAGCCGCACCTCGCACTCGCCTGCCGCTGCGACCGCCGCCGCCACCTTCTCCTTTGTGGCAGCATCGTCCAAGCCCGCAATCCGCAAGTCTGTGGACTTTACGGGCCTGGTGACGCTGGCCACTGCGGATAGGGCATCACGGAGTTTCTCCGCGAGCCTATCCGCCTTTTCTCCGCTTTGTGAGCCAGGAATTTCTAAGATCCTGGCTCCCGTAGCCGTCTGGCGGAAGCGGAGCTGGTCGATACCCAGCTCCTTCAGGTCGACCTTTTCCTGTGCCGCCCTGATGGCGGCAGCGTACGTGATCCCCTTTGCCGCTGCATCGGGCTGCAACGATAGCACGACTGCCGCGGATTTCGGGGTCCTCAGTGCTGTCACCACATTCTTGGGGGCAACAGGGGCAGCAGGCCGGGCTTTGACGGCGGGAGCACGGGCCACCTGAACAGGCTCAGATGCAGTAGATGGGAAGGAGGACTTTCCCTTCCCATGGCCCTTCCCCTTGCCCTTCCCCTTTCCCTTCCCTACCACCGTCACCCAGGTTTCCTGAGGGACGGTGGTAGCAGGGGCAATCCCGCTGACGTTTTGGGTCCCTTTAGAGCCAGAGGGACCCGCGGTCGGTGCCACTGCAGGAGCGATGGCAGCTCTGGGGGCCTGCTTGGCCCCCTTGCCGACCTTGAGGGCAACCGGCTGAGACGTCAGTGTGGGTGGCGTGGCGTCTGCTCTCGTCCTCCTGGCATCCGCTTTCAGCGGCGGGCGGACCGTCGGAGCCGGCAGAAGCCGGTCCTCAAGCCCCGCAAGCCGGGCGCTCAACATCGTCCCGAGCGTGATGGTAAGGGAGCGCTTAAGCTCCTCCACCAGCTCGGGACCCAACTGGGGGGTGGCAAGGGCCGCCCGCGTCTCCGCAGTGGCGGTAACGGCAGCGGCAGGGGCTGCCCGCGTCTCCGCAGTGGCGGTAGCGGCGGCGGCAGCGGCGGCAGTAGCGGCGGCAGTCGTCGCCGCGGCGGCCTCCGTCTTCGCCTCAGCGAAGCCCCGACGGAGCGCCTTTACCTCCGCCTTAAGCGCCTCCCCGTCTAAACGCAGGCGGGAGTTTTCGGCCCTCAGCCGCCGCGTCTCCTCCGCCTCGCTGCGGCCTGCCAGGGTGTCCACCACCTCCCTTAGCAGTGACGCCGACCGCTTCAGGCGACCAACAAACTCGCCCTTTAAGTTGCCCGACTTTCGGGCCACCTCTAGGATGCAGGCGAGCTTCTCGCCCGCCCGCGCCCTCAGTTCTTGGGCATTTAGGTCGCTCAAGTCACCGACCAATGGGGTGGAATCCGACTCATTGCCGATCTCCATCCCTAGGTCGGCAGCGACAGCAGCCGGCCCCTTCCTAAGGCGCCTCTTGTGCAGCGCCGCCTCAAACTCCGCGTTCTGCTGCACCGAAGCGGGCCTGAGGAACTCCTCCCTGGAGGGTGCCCCCTTCACCACTCTCCCCCGCCCTCTTCTGGTAGTGGGCACCTTGGCGGCCGCCGTCCACTCAGTCTCCGTGTCCGAGCCTGAATACCCAGGCACGGAGAACAGAGCGGACGGCCGCTTTCGGCTGCCTACCTCCCCAGAGGTGTCCACCGCCACCATGTCGGCACGCGAGTTAAAAGACTCCACGTCCAAAACATCCTCCGGAGCACTCTCCTGCTCGGAGGGGCCCTGAGAAGGGCCTTTTTGGTGGCCCTGAGAAGGGCCTTTTTCAAACTGTTGCTTGGACATGGCCGCAAGCGAACAGACAGGGACAAACAAACAAGCACACAGACTCGAGTAACAGTAACACCCTCAAAACAATATGAACCGGCACACAAGTGCTCTTTAGCCGAACACCGGTCTGACACTCCGTTACGGTGACAGAACCGGGTCGTTACCAGGGGACGCGACGAGGACGCAAGCACTGTGGGGGGTCCCCCTGTCCGGGCTCACCTGGGTAAAGATGGAACATCCCGGGTTCGACAACAACAACCGATTTAAAACTCTTTTAACACTAGAAAGCTATATCACTGAGTAACTTAGGCTATTTTTTTAAACATACTGTTACTATCATAACCTAACTTACTAGTACTCGAGCGAAGCAGCGGAACGCTAATATTTTATAAAGTAGCCTTTTCTTCTGGGTGCAGCTTCGCGTGAAGTCAACGGGAATACGAGTACTATGACAACGGAGAAACTGCATACTTACAACTTATAATATCAGTGCGTATCAGTATAATTTTATGATATTATTACAGCAAATTTGTACATTGAACGCAAACATTAGTAATTAAAATAAAATCAAGGCGTCACCGAAGGATCAGAAAACATGACAAATGGCAATCTTAACAAATTTATAAAACTATTGCTAATTATGTCTTTACTTTACATGCATTGCCTTTACTTTATCCGAGACAACTGTATGTACGCGTCTATGTGTGTGTGCCTTCGGCTCTTTGTATTGAGTTGAGTCGATCTGTTTCATTGTAATTTGTGGTGCGAGTCGACTAGCGCTATACGTTTTTCCAGAGCCAACTTCAATCATAAAGTGGTATTGTTATACTTACTCCAGAAACGGATATCTTTGAACAAGAGGTATATCTGCTGCTTTGTCGTAATCCAGATCATTAGTCACTAGCCAAACTAACTCCTGTACCAATGTTGTTCCTGTTAATAAAAATAAATTATTATTCATAAATACCATACTGCTATTTAATTTACATCCCTGAGAATGAATAAGGTTAAGGTTGTGTTAATTTTTGATTTCCCGGAAGGGCAGGCAGGAATTTTGAAAATAAAGCTTAAATGAATAATATTTAACATTTAAAAACCTGTAAAATATGAAATATGACACTTATTTGCGAAGTTGCTACTCAGTACAGGCCACAAAATGTAAACCCTCTTATTTCAAAATTGGAATTTCGTCTTTCTCCGCCATTTTGATGTGTCGATAATTTTCTATGTATATATAATAAGTGAGTATGTTACCAGAACCATAGTGTCTTATCTATGACCTGAACGTTGATAGCTGTTGACAAATATGTCAGTTGATCGTAGCGGCATGTTGTAGATGTTGGCAGCAAGTTTCTTGAAATGCTCGTTTACGAAGTAACCCTTAGATCCCACACGGAAACATACCACGTCTGCCACGGCTGAAATATAATAATTATTTTATTAAACAACTTGGCTGTTACTTGAATATTGTGTTGGAATTGATTTTATGATAGTAATTTGTAAGTCTCTTTTATGTTGTAGCTTAGAGATTTCATAATTGAATCGTTGAAGTATGATTGTGGCAAACATATTTATTGAATTAGATGAAATCGTTGTCTCCTTTATGATATGTTACTATTAAATAGACAAACAAATATTATTAAACTTAAATCGATCTGACAGACTATATTTTTTATTACGTATAGTATAATAAAAGCAATGAATTATATTATAGCTCGTTTAATTAATTTTAATTCTTTCATAATATAATCGCACCAGATTTAACCATTACGTTAGAGTTCCTGCCTACTTTTACTTGTATAGCAAGATTTATAACCATGCAATATTTATATAATATTATCTTCTGTTTACGCGAATGTTACATGTAACAGGGGACCAACCACTATCTGAGATTTAACAAACCACAGATTCTCGCTAAAGAAAACCGATTCCTACCAAGGATGCTTCGCGAGGCTATTGAAACCAAAAAACATCCTAATTTCAATAGAGAAGATGGGATCCAGTAATTCAAATAGTCAAACCCAAGAAGAAGCAAACCACAGCTAGGGTTCATGATACTTTGAGCTCATTCTGCTTAAATAGAAACACCAATAATTAAATTATGTTCGGGTACTTTGAAATAACTACTCTGGAACATTGAGACGACTACCGTCTTAGTCTAGTCGTGACCATGGCTGCTAAAAAGCAACCAAAACGTCGGGAAAGAGTAAACTTAAATATAAATAGTTATAGTATTTTAATTAGCTTAAAAATTTGTAAAGTTTTAAAGTAGTAGTAGTGTAACAGTTTCTAAATTATGTAATAAAGTGTCAAATAAACAACGCGATAAAATCCGTATATAGTAGTTTAATTTCAATGCAATATTTATATTATGCATGCAAGAAATACCTAACACCACACACATAGGACTACCACCAATATATTGTTGTGTAATATTATATAATAATATTATCATCTCCATAGCAGTTTAAGTGGTCACCTCTTCACTGCCACTGCGCCGAGTGTTGTGGGTTCGAATCCCACACGAGACAAACATTTCTATGACCCGCAAATGGACGTTTTTTGTGTCCGTTGTTTGTATGTTTGTAAAGTGCCCCGCAATACAGGAATTACTAATTAAAATGATCAATATTATTGCCTGACCCGGTTATGGTACGTTCATCGCCTTGGTCTGAGATGAATCGGTCCGGTGGACATTGTTTCATGTTATTTTATTTAATGTTGTTGAATGTGTCGATATATTTGCTGTCATGGTATAGTAAGGCACGGCCTAGTGGACCGACACGTTTATTGTGCCATTATATGTGTCACTAAATAAGTTTATTATACAGGGTGTCCGGTAATTAATGGATAACCTGGAAATGTCTTATAGTGGAACTGATGGCCGTTCAGAAACATGAGATATGTGTTTTTTTTTAATTACCATGTATAACTTTCTTGTATACTACGACCATAAATGAGTGAAATCCATTGTTTTTTTTTTGTTTTATTATTAAACACTAATTATGATAATAGATAAACAGTCAAAAGTATGCTATGCTAATATAGCTTGCACTTTTTAATATAATATTTGATTTAATTTTTTTATTATATATTTTTCATTTTTTCTGAACGGCCTTCAGTTATACTATAAGACATTTCAAGGTTATCCATTAATTACCGGACACCCTGTATATGAATTGTACTTACCATAATATAAATTGTGTCTGGCCTGTTCCTCTGACTCAATGTCTGTTTTGTGTTTTGTCAACAATTTCTGTTCTTCCATTGTTGTTGGCACTTTTGAGTGTTAGCGTACAGTTGCAATTTTCAGTATTTTACATTATTAGAGTTTAAATTAAAATAATTGGTGCTTTAATATATTTACTCGTATAAGTTAATTGTATTATTATTATTAATATTAAAACTGTTCCTTGTGTCCGTTATTTGAATGTTTGTAAGGTGCCCTACGACACAGAAATTATTCCTAGTACAAGAGACGTCTTTTTGACGCAAAAGAAAGTTATTTAATATCATTTGCGTAGTTTATAATTACATTATTGATTATAATTGAAATATAAACATGTAGTAAAAAAGAAATAAATGATGATTATAAAAAGGTCTAATACTTATAGAAGTGATGAAAGGGTCGTCAAAATTGGGCTGGCAGCGTGTAGACTGGTAACGAGCCTAAAGCGCTGGCAGCACTGCCACGTTGTATGTAATGATTCTTTAGGTCAAGAAAATATCAGACTTGTGATCACGCGAAGAGTCGATTAAGCGTTTAGTTTAATATCGTTTAAATACTTTTGTCTGTTTGTATGCTTCTTTCCTATTGCATCTCCTGAAGTACTAGACAGATGATGATAAGATAATTATCTTATACCTGAAGAGAGCATTTTTGTAGTGCATCTGTACATATGTTTGGCTTATTCAGAAAAATGAAACTAACTACTAACTAAATAAGGCTGAAAAGTTATGTGCTTTACTACAAAACAAGAAATGGATAGGTCATAGAATTAAACATTTAAATGATACCGGCAAAGTCAGGAAAATATTTATGAAATTAAGAAACAAAATAGAAAATAAAAAACAAAATTTCTCCATATAGAGCATATTTTTTATTTGTATTTTAAAGCCGATGATCATCCCAAATGTGTTAAAGCGTTTTAAAAATAAGCGACTATTACTTCAACATGGTCGTTAATTCATTCTTATTTTATATTCTTTTATTTTTATTTCATTAAACTAGCTCCCATTAAACGTTGTTTTAAAATATTAAATAAATATATTTCTTATAAATAAAGATAAAGATACAATAACACAATTTAATATCTCTCTAACGTTTATCAACTTATATCGTTAACTGTTCTCAATTTACACTTGACAGATAGAGGTTGCAAATTCCATGATAGCAGTATTACCACACTTGAACCATTGTCATCAGAGAAATATCTGCTGATAAATTGTAACAGATATGTGTATTTGTCGATTTATCGTGTTATTTTTTTATAAAATGCACATCATGATAAAAGTACACAAAATATAAAAGACTGTGACGAACTACGGATTGTATCGTATTGTTGTTGTGTATTATTATTATTATTATATACTCTAAGCCATTTCAATTATTAAACTAAGGTCATGTCTATGGTCACGAGCCATGCCGAGGTCCGCGGCCATGGCTGCTGAAAGGCAAGCGAAAGGTCGGGGAAATATAGTTCAATAATTTAAATAGTAATAAGTTAAACAGTGATAGTTTAATAGTACTAGTTTAAAAATTAAGTAACAATAGTATTTTAAAATAAACAAACGCGATAAAATCCGTATAAATTAGTTTAAATTTAATATATCATATTTGCGTCAAAATTAAGATAATATTAGACTGTAGGTAATGAAATAGGTCTTGTCTATGCAAACGTTATTTCGAGCCTAGGTGTTCTTCGTGTCCGTTATTTGAATGTTTGTAAAATCCACCGTGACACAGGAATAACCACCAATGCGGAAGATGCCCTTAAACAATATAAGATATATTTTGAAATTCATTTGCAAATTATTTCTAGAATTTTATATAACAACTAGATGTTCCCGCGGTTTCACCCACGTTTATCTCCACGTTACTGCGCTGCCCCCCTGGGTCATAGCGTGATGTTATATAGCCTATAGCTTTCCTCGATAAATAGGCTATCCAACACTAAAAGATTTTTCCAATTAGAACCAGTAATTCCTGAGATTAGCGCGTTCAAGCAAACAAACAAACTCTTCAGCTTTATAATATTAGTATAGATATTGATTTAAGTTAGTCGAGTGTTTGCTGAACAGCATATATGCTAAACGGTGACAGACAAAACATACAGTCAGACAGACATAGACGACAATATAATAGTTCGCTTCCTTTTTCATAGGAAGTTACATTTATTTTCTTTAGTAGGTTAATAATTCGACGGTTAATTAAAAATAATTGATTATAATATTTATTAAATAGCTTGAGCTTAATTTGTGTTTTATACTTATAAAATTTAAAGTATTTTACTAATATTATTGTTCATTAAGCAATTAATAGGTAGTACTGGTAGTACGAGTAGTAGGCTATAAATAAAATATATTTTGTAAATCAAAATATACATTTACTGTTATTTTATTTCATTACGCTTATTGTCGTCTACCGAGAATAGTTCCAGACTCAGTGCAGTTCTGAGAATGTCTTAATAAAAACAAAATGATACAGCCAGCCCAGGCACCGTACTTGAGATCATACTTCATACTTCGACGCTGCATCAACGAAGTAGTCTTCTCAAAATTGTGATAAATATTGTATGTATAAACTATAAAAGTAATTTTATTATAGGTACATCTATCAGCTTGAGTTATAAGTTTATGCAGACCGAATTTTGGCTATGGCTCCAACCTTAACGTAAACTTTTTTTAAAGTGTCATCTCCCGCACTAGGAATAATTGCTGTGTCGCGTCGCGGGGGACTTTATAAACATTCAAACAACGGACACAAGGAACATCCAGACTCAGAATAACCATTTGTGGATCACACAAATTTTTGTCCCGTGTGAGATTCGAACCGACAACACTTGGCGCAGTGGCAGCAGCGAGGCGACCACGCAAACCGAAGGTATAATAAAAATATTTCCTTTAGCCAATTTGCATCAAAATTTGTCCAGTGGAACGTCGTTTGTCGAGAGAATCGATCTCTAGTAACATACAGTCGCAGTAATCTTCCGTTTATAATATACTACTTGTTGACGTTAAAACTTTGATATTCAGTCCAATAAACCAATAAGAATATACTAATTAGAGTAAAAATAGCATATTTTGAATTCTATAATTGCAAAACAGGCTCGAATAAAAACTAACAGGTACTGCGAGCGAGACGCTCAGAACTTCATGCTCGGTATTTAAGGCTGACAAGGGAAACTTCAATGTCGTAATGAATAAGACCGACTCCTAACACAAATACATAAATAGGTACACTCGGGGGTTATTGTGTGTTAAACGGTATAGAGGCCGGTGTCTTATTACCACAACCAGAATAACCCGTTGTATAACGCTGAGTACCTACTCGATTTGATAGTGCAATATTTTGTTATGACACAAATAATAATTTCAGGTACACTAGCACAGCGTCTGTAAGTGATATCATACATACATACATAGTATCGCGGTGATACCGCAGAAGGGTCAGTTTTAGGTCGGTCGTTTGCTTAATACATACATTTGTTATAATATACATAAAAACTATGTTCTGTAAAATACCTTCTAGATAACATAGTTTAAAAACTTGTTTGTCATTGGTGGTTATCCTAAACAATTATTATAATTATCCATGGTAACAATCGATTATTAACATTATTAACGTTATTAGTTGTCAATCATTAAAAATATTTATGTATAGATAAGTACAACCTACCAGTAATACAACTAAAACTCGTTCTCACCGTCACAAATAAACCTTGATACCAAAGAAGTCAGTTTAATTCCGGGAGCGAAAAATAAGATATTTTAAATTAAAATGAAACTTACTAAAATTGGAATCGTATTAAGACGACTCGAGCTTCCACATTGTATGATTATATATTCTATAAATGATTCTACTTATTCAAATACAATGAACATATACAGAACATCATGCCTCGTCTAGCTGATAAGGAAGTGCAGCGTACGGTATAATGCTCCTTCTTTTTAACGTGAGTGCATTCGTGAATGCATTCACTTATACCTCTTCGCGGTGAAGTGAAGCGGAAAGGGTTTGTCGGGCTCACTGTGAAAGCCTCAGATCCTACTGATTAAATTTACCACGGTGTGCCAAATCGCTGCATTGCTGCTGGGTGGATCGTTGAAAGTATAACTACATCAGCGATCCACCTAGCAGTGCCCAATGCAACGCATAAAGGCCTGCAGGCGATGACTTCGAAGCGACGCACTGGCATCGTACAACGTGCAACGGGTGGGAGATATGGGATAATGCACTTGTACTAACTTATTGCAGCATAGGAATATAAGGAATATAACTAGCTATTTGGTCACGACTGCAAATACCGATGTCAATGTCCAAAATAACGTAGATGCTACGGCATAGGAACAAGAAAATAAATAAGAAACTTTAGAGAAAGCGTTTTAATCGTAAAGTATTAATTTTGTATTAACTAATAACCACGTACTAATCAAATACCTAGAAAATGTCGTCACAGATCTGTAGGTCTACCATGAAACTGTTTACCTGAAACTTCGTGCTAAAGAAATATTAAGAAAATACCTTAGCAGGTATTTTCAGGTTTTCAGGCAGGTTAGCTTACGCCGCTCAAAACGTTACTGCATAAATATTTCATGGTATGAAAAGCAGGGCCCTAAACTACAGCATTTTCGTTTCATGATAGGCCTACTGTATTCTGTTTGTTCGGCAGTAAATTATTTAATTTATTATTATACATAATTATTGAATTGAATAATTTTGGTTTATTTTATAGTCTACATGTTTGGGAAGCGCAAGTCCGTGTCCTTTAAGTTATCTGCGATCCATTTATCTGCCTGCTGCGTCATCTCCTCGTCGAAGTAATCGCGCCAGCCGCCTGCCTTACCTGTAGAAACAGCAAAAACATTAATAATTAAGCAAATAGGCACAGTTCATGTCCAATGTTATGAAATATACACATACAGGCACGAGGCTGCGCAACTATATTTCATAACATTATATTTAAATTACATAACAATTAGTGAGTTTAGTCAAATTTTAAATATTGTTGGTATCTTATTGTTCGTACAATAAGATACCAATAATATTTAAAATATGACTAAACTCACTAATTCATAAATAAATGTTACTTTGAGACCAAAAGGAATAAATGATTTTTGACTTTAATTTGGCAACAAAATTTTGTTCTAACGAAACATTTGTCTATTCTTCTAATATTCGTTTAAACCAGAGGTAACCAGACTTTTTTGTCACAGACCACTTTCCAAGCCAACATTTTAGTTCTTCACTATCGAAAGCAAATAAATTTTCGTGGACAAATTGTGAACCCCCTTTTTTTTGTCACGCCAAAGTAGACACCGTCGAGTCTCCCGTGGACCCCTGGGGGTCCACCTGGACCACTTTGGAAACTAAGGGTTTCAACAAAAAACTATATACCGCATTATAATGCCAACTAACATTAGTAAGTTGTAATTTATTCGCCGAATTTTGTATCGTAGAAACGTGTTACAATTGTATGTACACGTGATTGGCACGACAATTGTAGGCAGTCTTGTTTTATAAATCCATAGTCAGATACAGTAATTAAGCGTAGTATAAACTTAGCACTGCTATAGGTATGTTAATATATATTAATAAAGTATTATAAGATTATAACTAACAAGTACGGTCACATTAAACGTTATTTTCTATGATAAATATTGTCAAGAATTCGTTGCTGTAATCAATTTTGTCACTAGCCACCGTAATACAGTGCATCTTAAACATTTACGTCATGGATACATAGCCTTACTACGATGGGCCCGCAGAGGTAAGAATACTTCACCCACATTTTGCCAATTTTGGCTTAGGTTCCACGTAATAAAGCAAGCCAATTGCCGTCTGTCAAGAGAGCTCCAGACTCTGGGCTCTGAATTTAATAACACTTTTCTAGGAAGTCCAAGCTGAGCCCTTAATAGTTGGCAATCGCATTGACAAACACGCAACGAAGGCAGCCTATAAATTTCTTTTTGGTTTATGCCTTGCAATTAACAATATATATGTATATGTTAATATCTTTATAAAAGAAACGCAGAAAGATAATAAAGAAAGCATTTTGTTTTGATATATCTCTATTATTCACGGTACCCATTATAGGTATAGTGTGTGTGTAAGTGTGATCATATTTAATGGTTGTTGTGTAGGTACACAACAACCATTAAATATAATCACACTTTACTTTGTTAAAACAACAAAATACCTTTTCTAATAAAAGTTTCCTCAGAGTCAAGTAAACCATATTCTCTGATTTCTTCAAAGTTAACTGAGTAATTATTCTTGAAGTTTTCGATGCTGAGGTGGTCGCATAGGCGAGTCATCTGCTCGGGTGTGACCTCTTTGCCCAGGAAATCAGCTACACGACGTATGGTTGCTGGTAAATCCTGGAAAATATAACACAACAGGTTCTTATGCCATAACAGAAGCGGTTTTTAGCGGTAATTTGTTGTCATGCGGTATTTTACATCCAGAATCAGTCTATGTTAAAAACATGCGGTCTTACGTAACACAAAGTGTCTGTCACTTTAGTTGATGAGATACCCTCATCGGCCTTGGGCATCTTATCGATTGACTTCATGATTTAGCGTTACTAAAATTGTGGCCTGTTTTTATGTAACAAAAGAGGCAAACAAGCAGATGGTTCATTTGATGGTAAGCGTATACAGTAGCCTATTATCATTTGCAATACAAAGGGTATCACTAACATGTTCCCTCGTTGTCCCATTGGGAGAAGCTCGGTCATAGTGTTAGATACTACTTTTAAAGCCCGAAAGCAGTACTTCCCCGTTCGAGTAGGCTTAGTCGTACCATGCTCATATAATTCAACGGAAGGGTCTTTAAATTTAAATAAAGCCTACTAAACTAATTACCTTCGAAAGTTCCTCATAGAATAAAAATAACATGTTCGGGTGATTCCTCACTGCCCAAGCTTCTTTCAGGTGCTCAAAAAATGGCGTGAGTGTAACTGAAAGAAGAAAAATATCTATTAGACTAAAGAAAATTCTTATGGACATTCTTGTAACAGTACCACGTTCACGATATTTCTCCCGAATATGCCAACGGCATCAAGGTTAATTTTAACTGACACTAAAATACGCTGGAAAATCCGGTACCGTAGTCCATAAAATCCGTTTTCTTGTAGAGGTTTTCAACCTCAAGGAATAATGTTCGAATAAGCTAACTAATATTTTAGTATTAGGTATGGTAGCGGTTAGAAGTCCTGTAGCAATTTCACAAAGCTATAGACTGCTGACTTGCTATTTAAAAGTACACGAATATATAAACAGAGAACTTACACAAATCTTTGATAAATAAGTTCCAGAAGTCCTTGAATGGGTTGGGGCAATGCAATACTTTGAAGAGTCTAGAATGAAAGTAGGAGGATACTGCAACATCCCTAGGGTCTCGTGCGACATACACCACCTTAGCTGTGTCGAGTAGTTTTGGAGGCATCAGTGAGAACGGCAAGTGAGTCTTGATGAACCGAGGTGATGGCAACGAGATCAGGCCCTTAGTAATCGGTGTAGCTATTTTCTTTATCACGGTCAAAGCAGTCTCCCTATCGATTCTGTTAATTAAATCTTCTTGCCACTTTTTGTCGAAGTACATAAATAATCTGAAAAGATAACAGAATTGTTATTTTATATTTATTCTTATTTTTGGTAAAGACACCATGGCTAATAAGAGGAAAATGTTTCAAATGTTTTAGCGCTATATAATGGGAACAGAGAATAGAATTACACTATGTAAGCTAGAATGGATTCGAATACAAATTAACCGTTTTTAGTGACAAATAAATACATATACGGCTCAGATACTAACCCCTTCGTCGTTCATAAGTGTTACTTTGTGACCTAAATGAATAAATGATTTTTGACTTTAACTTCGAGTTTGATACTCAAAGAGTACCGAGTCCGAAGCAACAATTGAAAGGTCAATTGGCTGTGGTTCCTGTCCTATTAAAAGAGATATCGAAATATTTCGTGTATTAATGTGGGTTTGCCAACCTTACTTAAGGCCTTTCTTCAGATAAATGACTTTACTCCATAAAATAGGAGAGGTCTGTGGCAGATGTCATTTGTATCATGTATATTCCATATTTGATGATGGTATATAACGTAAAACAAAACAAAAAACAAATATTAAAATTATTACATTATTGATAAAAATACATCAATAAAAGAGTTACTTGCGTCTTCTTAATCTAACAACAAAGTACCGAGCAGGCTTATAAAATAAATCGAGATTTATTTTGATCATTAATATTAAAATAACCTAACGCAACATAAATCCGAATGATACCTTTTATAATATGCACAACAAGAAAACAATTTCTACTTAGGTCTAATTATGTAAAAAGTGTGTATAAAATACTAACATTTTATTTTTTTATGTCGTGCTCACCGGGGAAAAGATACCCCGGTAATACCAACTAAACCTACCACGGTGTTCCTTGACATAACTATAGAAGGCGAGGCCGCGCGAATTGCTTTCACATGCAATCGCGACCCCGCCGTGGTTTCGGCCCGCCGGCGCCGCACAGTGGTTCGTTCCCATACAAGAGGTCGGACATAGGGTATTAAAAAATGTTAAGTCGTAATTTCAAATAACTGAATATGCCAATCGATTTCTATATTGAAGAGAAACAAATTCTAGCAGTTGAGTTATAAGGCTACACTCACACTGTGGTAAAATTGAATAAAACTGTTTTTAATGTATGGGAAGTAACCTTTAAATATGAATATCTTTTGATTTTGGCCCATTTTCGGTCTGAATTTTTTATGGCAGTATCTTAACATTATTTGCCACATTTTTCCCCAAGACACATAGTGCTACTTTTGTGCCGTTTTTGAGATATTAAATAAAGTATAGAAAATAGGAAAGAAATAGTCCAAGTAAATATTAATTGTATATTGAGGCGACGGCGTTCCACGATCTCTCACTCCGGACCATAGACTGAACCATGGCGCTGCGAGCATTCCGCCAAAGTGTGCAGCGCCGTGTCCACAACAACATCGCGGCAGTCACCGCAGTGATGACATCCAGGCGTCTCCTGCCGGCCTATGCGACACAGGAACTGGCCAAAGGAACCGTGGCCAGTCATTACCTGTTTCGTATAAAGTACTACCTAATCCAAATATTTAATAAAAATTGTTTATTATTCTTCTTGTTTGATTTAATATATAAATTACAACAATTATACTAAAAGGCATTGAGAATAATTACGTAAATCGATAATTTATATTCGAATATAATTAAAATCACTCCAGCCCTCGGCATAAGTGTCACAGGACACAAGCTATAATTTATAGTAAAAAGCCTTAGAGCGCGGCATTTAAGAACACAAATAAGACTGTTATAATTTCCCAACTTAGCTTGATTATTACGCCTTACTTCTCTATCCTCAACTAAGTTTCTAGGTACCACGTTACTGGGTGCGAGCCTATCGACGTTTACTGGATATAACGGCAGACTCTGTGCTGCTAACACTTTACTCGACCTGGAATCCGAAATCTTATGCACTCGCTAGATTTAAAGCGGTCGCTTTTTTAAGAGCATTTTTGTAGTGATTTATGTTCGGTGGAAATGGGTATAGTTTCGAAAGTTTGACTTGTCGTTCACCGCTTAGTTATCTCGCATTTCGGTAATATGTAGGCTCGGTGCTAGATTCTATCGCCAGGTCGTTAAAAAAGCAGCCACTATAGAAAATTATATCAAGCAGCATAAGGTAAAAATAACCCACTGACATGACTGCATGGATGCCGTAGTAATTTAAGAGGTCGCCTCGGCACTGCCGCTACGCCGAGGGTTCGAATCCTACACGGGACAAAACATTGTGTGGTCCACATATGGTTGTTACGAGTCTAGGTGTTCCGTAAGTCCGTGGCTTGAATGTTTGTAAAGTCCCCCAAGAGCCAAAATCGGCTATTTATAAATAAAAAAATAAGTACTCACTCTAAAAATCTGAATCTCTCCGTGAGTGTTATGGCTTCTGCTGTAGCGTAGTCAAAATTTGTTGCGACTTGCCACACAAGTTCCTGTGTCCAAGTGGTACCTGCAACATGGTACTTTAAATCAAATCTTTTTGGCATGAATGTATGTTTATAGATTGGTATGCCGCACAGACAAATAAGAAGTCTTTTATGTCATTGGGTATGCCTGCTTCCAGGTGCAGTTGGCAGAGATTTTGCCATGATTACTACATTATGTAATTTTTTATTACAGTCATTCTTCCACCTAGTGCTTTTTGTGTGCTGTATCTGATGAGGTCTCAAGTTCTATAGCTAGGTCGGACAGTGTTTTACCTCTTCTGATGTTTATTTTTTTTATAAAAAACTACTATAAAATGAATAATAGTTTAAAAAACTAAAAAACACACTTTAGGTATTAAAGAAAAGTAGAAAATAATTGAATAATTTTAATGTAATAAAGCGTGGGGTGTGTTATCAAAATATCTTAGAAAGCACCCCACGATTTATTACATTAAAATTATTAAATTATTTTCTACTTTATTTTAATAAAGCGTATTTTTTCGTTTTTCAAAATATTATTTATTTTTATTTTTAAACTATTATTTTGATTTTTCTACGATATTGTATTGTCATCGGTCCTCGATAAGAGTGCAAAATTTCAAATCAATCCGTCGGTTTGAAAGGCGTGAAAATCACGTTCAAAGATTCCGTTCCATAGATATAGATACATAGGTACCAAGCTAATAAAAGCGTGTTAAAATAAACAACGCGATAAAATCCGTATAAAGTTGTTTAACTTCAATGTATAACATTCGCGTAAACGTAACACTTTGGTTATAGAGGTGTGAGATAGGCATGTAAAGATCTATTAAGTATAGTAACGTCGAACAATAGAGTAATATTAAGTGAGTCTATCTGCTCTCATCATTTAAATTGCTTACTTCATAGGTGATTCCTTTAATTTATATTACTACAAAATTTTTACCTCGTTTTCGCTCGTGTAAATGTATGTTAGGTTAGGTAAGGTTTGTAATAGTACTTTTCCTGGATGAAAGGTACCCAATGTCCTATTCTGCCCTGACAACGTGTATGCAAAATTTCATGTTGATCGGTCGAGTAGATAAGGCGTGAAACCGTAACAAACAAAATCACTTTCGCCTTTATAATTCCTATTAATAAATAATAATGAACTTAATTCCCGCCCTATTGCAGAAAGGTTTCTCCCTTCTTCCTATCTACTGTATTCGGGATTCAGCATATAAATGCCTGTGCGCAGCAATGTGACCACTAACCTTCATAATCTTTATCGTTATCAAAATGATCACGCTATTTAGACGCTGAGTGTGTGTGTACTTACAAATAATATTAATATTATAGATAGCTACAATTGACTGATGATATCGATAAAAAGTTTTAAGATAAATTTATTGAAAGTACTTACATTACGTTAGCAGAATTTTATGCATTGATAATCATATACATATTATTATCTGAACAGATTGCCATAATCCAGATAGTAATAATTATAAATGCAAGTCATTATTTTTTTATTAAGTCATCACGATCGCCTTATGATAAAATAATAAAAATTATATAACAATCACCCTTCTTACTTTAAATTCTGATAAGGTGTATATAGTATCACACATTTATACTGTATATTATATACAGTACAAATGCATTCATTATATATTATCAAATCATTGTTGTACGTGGTGCTTCAATTGGATACAAAAAATTGCTGCCATTTTGTACGGGATAGCCAGTCCAGCGTGTAAATATTAAAATTCGTCGAACCGAACGGAACAGTTTATTAACAGCAGATTTTATAAATATATATATTATAGAGAAAAGTGTATGTATTTACCTGATCTTTGATATGTGATCACGAATATGTCACTATCTCTGACTGGCATGTTGTAGATGTTGGCAGCATCGTCGCAGTATGGCCGCAGAAGCTTATATTTCTTTGGGCCCACACCAACAAAGTCTTTTGGGGCTGTAATGTGAATAAGTAACGTTTCATTCGTTTTAATATTTTGTGGATTGGCTCTTTATCATTAAACTTTTAAACGGAGCTGATGAATAGGGACTTCCCTATTCATCAGCTCTGTTTAAAAGTTTATAATTGTATATCACCTATGATTTACAATTATATAATACTAGTTTTTCCCCGCGGTTTCACCCGCGTAAGTCCCATTCCCGTGGGAATATCGGGATAAAAAGGTTATGTGTGAATCCAGGTCTCCAGATCGTCCAGTAGTTTTTGCGTGAAATAGTAACAAACATTCATACTTACATACAAACTTTCGTGTTTATAATATTAGTAAGGATTTAAGTCTTTACAATTTATTAAATTAATTTATATAAAAGTTTTTAAACTTTCGCGATTTGTACACATACTTAATATAATGTTAGACAACGGGTCTTACTCGCGATAAAGTATTTAAAAGGTAATAAATACCTATTGATTACCTTGGTTGACCAACCCGTGACCACGATCGATGCAAGTCGGTCGAA
Source organism: Catocala nupta (assembly GCA_963675205.1). Taxonomy (NCBI): domain Eukaryota; kingdom Metazoa; phylum Arthropoda; class Insecta; order Lepidoptera; family Erebidae; genus Catocala; species Catocala nupta. The sequence goes on along the minus strand of OY776090.1, from coordinate 8,942,584 downwards.
ACGTCGGGTAATCAATAGGTATTTATTACCTTTTAAATACTTTATCGCGAGTAAGACCCGTTGTCTAACATTAATTTATATAACCCAAACGGGTTGACCAACCCGTGACCACGATCGATGCAAGTCGGTCGAAACGTCGGGTAATCAATAGGTATTTATTACCTTTTAAATACTTTATCGCGAGTAAGACCCGTTGTCTAACATTAATTTATATAACCCAAACCCTATATAACAAATAATTTTTAAAATCTGCTCACATATAATTATTAAATGGTAGGTAATTATTGTTAAATGACATTGTAGGATGCACGATACAAACTATGACGTAACTGCTATTTAAATGCAGCTGAACGAGGGAGATAGCGATTTATCCCCACTGCGCCCACATTTTTCTTATATTTAAATTTAAAATATTAATTAGTTCCTCATTTTGCAACCAATTTTGATACTGTTTGCACCAATAGATTTCTTTTGATTGCTATTTGCTCTTGTGTGTAGTATAATGTAAAAAAATAAACATAAGGCAACCCTATTGTGGATATAATAGCTACTACCCTGTCTACGCCTTTGAGGTTACTAGGCGTGATATTGTAAGTTCTGACAGTGGAGTAAATGTGAATGCATACACATAACAGTTAACATGTGGTGCTGTATGTAATGTTTTATTTCGTTACCAAAAAAACAATGTTCCTGATTGGAGCTTCCTTTTAAGCAAACAATGCCTGTATTAGGAGAATCTGCTCTTCCATAGCATGCTTGTTACATAGTTGGTACATGATAGTTTTCAATTTTATTAGGAACTTAAATAATAAATTTCAAATAATGTCGCAAAGGCAAGATAAACCTGTACTTATGTTTAGGATAGATCTTGAATAAAAATATAATATATTATGCTTATTTGTTTTAAATAAAAGTCTTATTTAGAAATAAAAAGCCTTATCGGTTTAAAGATTGTTTTTAGTAGAAGATCATAGTTCAGAACTACATTAAAATCTATTAGAAGTTTTACCGTCGTCACACTGCAGCCAATTATTTAAAAAACGATATTTAATCGATTTTATGAAAAGGAGGGTATTTCGAAAAACATTTTTGATTTAAATTATTTAAAGGTATAATCTATTAAAAATTATTCGTGGCAGTCGCTTTTATGTACTAGTGACATTGCAATAAGCTGTGGCACTTTGCACTTAATCATTATTTTACGTTTATGCATTATTTGCTTTCTATTGGAGTGATAGGTTATCAATTATTTTCTCAGTAAATATTGGTGCTATTAATTTACTGTAAAATGCAGTTTACTAATAAAGGTAAGAGCAGTCTATTTCAAATTAATATTGTAGAATACAACTATATTATATATACAATAAACGGCCAAGAATAGGTTGCTCGAGACACATTTATTCCAACCTCGCAAGTTACAATCAGCATGCCGGAGCTGCAGGCTACACCATGCGCAAACGTCACCTGCGTCATAGATTGTGAGATGTACACTGTGGCAGGTTTAGGCGGTAGGACCCGGAATGCAGACATTTTCGGTAAGCGTCCGACATTTACGCCTCTATGTTATCCGCGGCGAAGTAAGAGTAAATGGCGTTCGGATAAGATAAAAAAAATTGAATAAGTATAATACTCTAAAAAAAGTATTAAAAGTACATACCATTATATAATTTTTCTATGGCTTTTTTTTCTTCATCATCTAGTTCTATGAACTCGTACGGAAAATGTGCAGCATTCTGATCTCCCATCTCAGATATCTACAAGAAAAACAATTACTTATTCACAAAAGCTACTGATCCGTTTAACAACAACAGACAGACTAAAAGTGCAGTTCATTTAATCTTAAATAGTAAATGTTGTGCTCACCTAAATTTTATATCTCCTAATCTTCAGATAAATATTAGATAATAAAATAAAACGAAAGGTGTCTGCCTACTGACTGATACAAATTTTGAAGATAAATATCATTTATTTTGTAAAACATAAGTATACAATACAAGTTACATTAGCTTGCATGCCAGGTGGTCAGTTAGAGTAAGTTCTACAAGTTTTGATACTATGTTTGAAACTTTCTCATGAGTTTCATTAACAAACGTTGCACGGTTAATAAAATGTTTCAAGTTTATCGGATACACAATGTGCGAACGGGTGTTATTTGGTCGTATCTAAGAAATATATAACGTATACCTTTGTATATTTATTTCGTAATCTGTCAAGTCTTAGAATACCAGATAATATATTATGTCTGGCCACCGGTGTGCCGCTGTGGCTCAATAGATTAATGATGTTTTAAAAGATTATGGAATCGCTTTAATGCATTTAAAGACTACCGATGGGTTATGTCAGTAATGTTATTACATTACTGACATAACCCATCGGTAGTCGGTAGTCTTTATTACGTTTATAACGTTATTACGTTAAAACATTAGTTCGGGAATCAGTTTACAGTGCCTTGTTATGTTTACACTGTGTATATCTGTTCTTCTATCTAATACGTAGCGCAGGAGCAGTTTCCGAACGCTGACTTGGTGTTCTTGGGAGATTTCAATGCCCACCATGAGACCTGGTTGGGTTCTCCCAAAACAGACCATGCGGGACGAATTGCCCATGCGGTCGCTCTCACGCATGACCTGTCTCTACTGGTACTCCAGCCCACCCGGATACCGGACATCTGCAGGTCAGGCGCCTTCTCTGCTCGATCTGCTGCTGACGAGTAACCCGAACCGGTACAGTGTGTCTATTAGTGCTCCTCTGGGCACCTCAGTCAGACCACTGTCTGGTTTGTGCCACAGCTGTTGTTGTTACGCCCCCGCGACCCGAGGAGGCGAGACGACGACTGTGGCACTACTCGTCAGCAGACTGGGATGGAATGCGGGAGTACTTCGCATCCATCCCTTGGGCTCAACGCTGCTTTGAGAACAGGGATCCATCAGAGAGCGGTCCGGCTGTCGCTGGTGAAATCATCCTGGGTATGGAATATTATATTCCATACAGTAATGTTACGAGCGGCGGCAGGAAAAGGCCCTGGTTCGATCGTGTATGCGCTGATTCTGTTGAACGCAAACAGACAGCGTACAACGCTTGGACCAGGGCTCGCGCTCTCTACGACTCTAACGTGGGTCACCTGAAGCAGCGTTTAACCAAGCCACAAAGGTCTGCAAGAGGGCATACTTAAGAGCGGATGCCCAGCGCGTCGCACGGTTCGGCCAGGAAGTCATAGCGCATCCTACGGGCAGTCGTAGCTATTGGCGCCTGGCCAAAGCCGTGCAGTCTAACTTCTGCCAGAGCTCGCTGCCCCCTCTGAGATATCCGAATGGATCACTAGCTCAACGGCCGCAGGAGAAAGCAGATCTGCTTGCAAATCTCTATGCGGCCAACGCCCGAATCGATGACTGCGGTTCGCAGCCGCCTAACATTGCCAACTGCGGCTACACCATGCCTGATATCCGTATCAGGCAACGTGACGTTCGTGCGATACTGCAATCTCTCGATGTTTGGAAAGCCAGTGGACAAGACGGCAACCCAGCCGTGGTCTTCAAAAAATGGGCAGCGGAGTTGTCTTCCGCACTTACGCGCCTATACCGGACGTCTTACGCCGCAGGCACTGTGCCTGAGGCTTGGAAGGAGGCGAACGTTCAACCGATTCCCAAAAAGGGTAACCGTTCCGAGCCAGGCAACTATCGACCCATAGCTATCACCTCGGTGCTCTCCAAGGTATTCGAGCAGATTATAAACACCCAAATTGACCGCTATCTGGAGGATCACTCGTTGATCAATGATCGCCAATACGGCTTTCGGGCTAAACGATCAACGGATGATCTTCTAGCGTTCGTCACGCACCTCTGGGGTGAGGCTATGGACAAGCACGGCGAGTCTTTGGCTGTCAGCCTAGACATAGCCAAAGCTTTCGATAGAGTCTGGCACCGGTCTCTTCTTTTCAAGCTTCCGGCCTATGGCTTGCCTCCTCAACTGTGTACCTGGATTGCAAGTTTTCTGCAGGAGCGTCGTATTTGGGTCCTTTGCGACGGTCGCGCTTCCAAATTTATGCAGGTCAATGCAGGAGTACCTCAGGGGTTCATCTTATCCCCTATGCTCTTTCTTCTGCATATCAATGATATGTTGAATCTCGGCAACATACATTGTTATGCGGACGACAGTACCGTGCATGGGCGATATCTCGGACGTCTTGGGGCCAGACAGGCTGAGGTTGAGGGAAAAAGGCAGGATCTTGTCGTTGAACTTGACCAGACCTTGAACCGCATCTCTGAATGGGGTGCCAAGAACTTGGTCCAGTTCAACGCCAAGAAGACCCAGACATGCGCGTTCTCAACAAAGTGCGTGGAGTACTGTTCTCATCTTTCGGATGGCTCCGCGCAGTACTTGCTAGACGCTCTTGACAGGTTACAGCGGCGAGCTGTCCGTATCATCGGAGATCCAGAGGTCACGAGTTCACTGGAAACTCTGCAACTCCGTAGAGACATTGCCTCATTGGCATGTTTCTACAGAATTTACCACGGGGAGTGCTCTGAAGAGTTATTCCACCTTATCCCGCCTTCCTCTTTCCTATCCAGAACAACGCGTGCTGGGCTCAGATGCCATCATTACACGGTAGAGTCGACTAGAGTGCGTACCAACAAGTTTGGGTTCTCATACCTCTGCCAAACGATCAAGGCATGGAATTCTCTGCCAAGGCACGTGTTTCCTTCTTCCTTCAATCCTGGGTCCTTTAAGCGGGGCGTGAAAAAGCACCTTCACAGGCCGTCAAAGTAGAGACTTCAAAATCGCCTCGGCTGCTATGAGGACGATGTGAAGGCCACTGCTCTTAGACCACACGACTGCTTACCATCAGGCGGATTGTAGTCATTTTCAAGAGCAAAAAAAAATTTAAAAAAAATAACTAGCTGACCCACGCAATTTCGTCTGCTTCATAAAAGATAAGAGAATTTACGCCGTTTTTGCAACATTTTTCATTGCTGCTCCGCTCCAATTGGTTGTAGCGTGATGTTATATAACCTTACTCAATAAATGGGCAGCGGAGTTGTCTTCCGCACTTACGCGCCTATACCGGACGTCTTACGCAACACTAAAATAATTTTTCAATTCGAAACAGTAGTTCCTGAGATTAGCGCGTTTAAACAAACAAACAAACTCTTCAGCTTGTTACGAGTGCAGAAAGCCTCGTAAGCTAAATAACGTTCCCACGAGAACCGCGGGACTGGAGGAGACGTGACACCTCGTTTACGTCATATTAATGTTAAGTTCAGTAAGTCTTAAGCCTAACTTCGGCGGGACCACTCTTGTGTTAAAAGTTCATATTCTGTAAAGTGAACGTTTCGTGGACATTTCTCGTGAACATTTTTATGAACATTTCGTCAGAACTTTATGTAATCTAAATTTTTACATTTTCAATATACTTTTTATTACTATAAATACTAGTTTAATTGCTTCCCGATAGCGCCCAATGTAATTAGCTTTATAATATTAGTATAGATTAACGCCTGTAAATATTTAAGTTACAAATAAAGATTTTATTTATTTCTTTCTTTCTTTCGTTTACAATAACTGTTAAAAGATACACGGAATCAAATTTTCACTTACTTACGGTTTATTGAGGAGTTGTCGGGTTCTTGAATGATCTATGTATATAATTTTAACAATAGGGAATAGTTAGACAAATTTGGTATATTAAAATAATTAAGTCGTTCAAAGAGACGGGCAGCGCTTGCAAGGAAGAATAAAATAAAGTCGAGAACGACTGGTAATGATTATTTAATACTTGCCTATTAAAGGAACTGTATTGCGCATCACATTAATTAATTGCTAATGCTTATTTAAATAATAATAAATACCTGATTGTATAAGCTGTAACTGAATTTACAAGCAGGATTCACTGTGTAGGTACGTTGGACTGCACTTATGATACTGAGTTAGATGTTAATGCCCACACACTAGGGTTACAATGCACACGATTCTAGATAAGTCATTTATTAATGTCTCACCATGAACAATAATCAAGTCGCAAATTAGTCAATCTTGCCTAGCGTCTTTCCTATGCCACGACGCAGAAAACACTACATACGCAGTGCGATAAAGATGATTCCTGAAAAATTCGAATATTCGCTACAATTTTATTCAAATCATCGACTCCTTTTTCCACTGACAAATAAATATTCTAATCCATATGTATCCATCAATTTGGTTTATTGTTAGTTTTGATGAAACACTACTGAAATGCTTTTATCTTTTGATTATTTGGCGGTAAGTTTTTCGTAAATACAGTTTATTTTAATAGCAAAAGTTATTTGTAGGTTGAAAAACAACTTACTATAACAATGCTAGATAAATACGAATTTATCACTAGGTCATTGTGTTTACACAACTTATTATTTGTTATTATAATAACGTTTCTGATAATTATCAGCATCCATAATTATTAGGGGCAGACAACATAAACGCCTAAACGAAGATTATTACTGGATATGTTTTGTGTTGAATACGCTTAAATTGGGTAAAGTAGGAACTTTGACGTAGAGGTAGACTTGCCGTTCATAAGGCCTTTTAGAAAGATACAAATAGTTAACAGACTATCAAACTCATTTCAACTGCTAGTATTGGCTGACTGAATAGTGGCAGCCAATCACTTAATGTAAATTTTCTTTTGGCACATCGTTGATCTCTTTCAGAAACCAGTGTGTACTTGACGCAGCTATTGAAGAAATATTTAGAAGATCATCTAGTACAAGAACATCTTATTCTGAACTCTTACTATTAAACTACAGTTATAACAAGCGAGTATATATTCTCTTCTAATCTATAACTAGTGAACACTTCATCTCTATTATCTATAAATCTGCCATCCCAAATTACAAGCCTCCTCTCGTAATGATGTTTTCTCGCATTTTAATAGTTCAGTGTGTCTGCACGAATCATCACTATCAAGAGCTATATTATTACAAAGTTAAGTAAAATATAATAATAATATCAGCCTGTACATAAAATGCGCCACTGCTGGGTGCGGGCCTCTTCTCAATATGAGAATAGTTAGGCCACAGCCCTACACGCAGACCCAGTGCGGGTTGACAAAGTCACATACATTTTAGAACATTATGGATAACTCTTAAAAGTACAGGTTTCCACACGGTGTTTTCCTTCAGCGTTAAAGCGAGTGATAATTAATTAATTAATACATACAAACATGACTTCGAAAAGTCAGAGTTGCATGCCTAGGGATTGAATACGAGACCACTGCGTGAGAGTCCAGCGGTCTACTACATAGACCTTCGCTGCTGTTAGTAAAAAGCGTTTTAAATAATACTCACCGTAGACGGTAGATTGTAGATTTAGTGTACACACAGGAAACTAACGATAACGACCAAATAAGTCAGATTGATATATGTAATTTATAAACAACGCACATTTAACTAAATAGCAATAGATAACAACAGTGAATATAATATACATATATCAGTAGACTCGAAAGCAATTAGATAACTATCACTAAATAAATGTTTTTAACTATTCACACAAAGAAAATGCTTTTACCAGAATAATACTTGACGCAGTAATTGCAATAAGCATACTGTGTAAATAAATATAGAGTCGTGCCTGCGTACGTCTGATAAGCAGTATCACAGCCACATATACCAGCTATGTTTATAAGTTTCACATAATAATGGGTTCAGCTATTCCCGTCTATCAGGGAAATTTCCAGATTCCAAGTTTCTATTGTGCTATATACATATAACTTTAAGAGTAGCCCAATGAACTATCTCTAATGGCATCAGAATAGGTTTTTTCGTACCGCCCCAACTAGATACAAAATTAGCCATGATGGATTATATATTGATACTAAGCTTAAAGACTTTTATTTAAATCTAATGAACCTATTCGTAAAAGATAAATGGCTTTCACTTTCGATGCCTTCACGATCATCATATGCGATAAGTCAAATGAAAAATATAAAGTAGTCAAAGATAAAATGTTGTGCATTTCGCGATAATGTCTGTATTTAAGTAACAGATACAATTATCCGTGCCGACGCTCGCGCCATCTATTGAACGTTGAAGATAAAGATCATTTATTTTGTGAAACATGAGTATACAATACAAGTTACATTAGCTTGCATGCAAGGTGGTCAGTTAGAGTAAGTTCTACAAGTTTTGATACTATGTTTGAAACTTTCTCATGAGTTTCATTAACAAACTTTGCACGGTTAATAAAATGTTTCAAGTTTATCGGATACACAATGTGCGAAGGGATAGAAGACGAATTCACAATCACCAATTTTATAATAAGATAATTTAGTATCATCAGTCAGATAGCATAGTTTAAGTGTCCACCTCGCCACGGCTACTACGTGTATGGATTACAATATCTGTTGATTAAATGTTTGTAAAGTCCCCTGCGATAACGAATTATTCCCAGTAGATAAATTGCCTAAAATATATTACATACCAGACTATAATCGTCATAAAATAAATTGCCTCTCAGTTCTTGTAGGCGCAGCATAATACAAGATACATATCGTGCATTCAAAATATCATGTCAGAATGTACACAGAGTACATTCTGACATGGATATTTTACAAAAAGGATAATCTAATAGAAACACTGTAGAATAATGTCTGGGAAGTGTAAAGCCGAATCCTTTAGTATCTCTAAAAAGCAGCGCTCTGCTGCTTTGCTTGGTGAAAAGTGTGTTGTGAACAGTCCGACGTTCAGCATTATGTCTTAACAATTACAATAAATTAAATAATTCTAGAACATTATTCAGCAGCAAATTTCTCATTACTATGTTAAATTATTTAATTAATTTTTTGCCGTCCGATAGAACAGTTAAATTCTCTCTTTTGTCTTATTTGGACGATATCTGCGACAAACATCGACTGATCTGGTCCTTTTTCATTTTATTTAATAGCCACATCCTCTAACTAACAGAACTGAAGCAATTTAGAAGTAATTTGCATCCAATGACTAAAATAAAGTAAGTATAACCCAGAATTTTCGCATAAGAAACTTCTTTTTTTTATTTAACCCGACAGAACTCTAAAATGGTCCCCCTGACCACAGTACATAAATATACAGTATTATAACTCGGCCGTATCTTTGAAATAAATGCCTATAGCCGCGCGGTACGTAAACATGCGATAGGGCTGCCCACCTACAGCATTTTAATTAAATCTGCCTACTTTGAGTTTCTATCTATTTTTGTGATTGTAAATATTTTTTATTTTATTTAAACAAATAAAATACTTTGTGAATGGAATAGGAAGTGTTCAATAAAAATGCATGTAGTTTTTTGATTGCTAGATTTAATTTAAAAGAAACATGTTAATGTTAGATTTAAGACTTAATAACAAATCGGTCTTATAAATTTGCGACTGAAAAATATTTGCGCCTCGACTGAGACGTACGGAATGCTTTATTATTATATTTTAAAGTATAAAAAATCCGCATTCGAATATAAAGATTAATTAAAAATTGTTTTGGGAAACATGGACAAGGAGGAGAAAAAGGAATATCTTTTACATGGGCATATATACCTGCAGCTACTTTACAATTTATATGCTTAGTTTTAAAAGCAGTTCGGAATATTTATTTTTTCTATATATTCCACGAAATCATCGTTGGGTACAATTAAAAAAGTTTGCGAATTAATCTTACTGTAGTCCCGGTACCTTTCGGGAGGGGAAAAAATCCTTTAAAAGGACTTAAATTACACTATAAAATGATTATACTTACTAGTATGTAACTAGTAAGTATAATCATTTTATAGTGTTACCTTTCGGAATTCCCAGGTAATCTAAAAAAAGTTATCTCTGGGTGCGTTATTGAGGAATTCATGCAACCAAAAACAGCACAATATATTCTACTTGTCATATTAAATAGGCTATACATGTACTTATTTTGTGTAAAAAAATCTTACGGTTACTGTTTAAAAAATAACACACCGTCCGTTCGTCACTGCGGCGCATTCGCGACTGGTTGGGTGCCGAGCGCATGCCGACGCCGAGGCGCGTAGGTATGACTCGAGTTCCGACCGTTTGTATGAAGATAGGTTACTGTATATTTATGTACTGTGCCCTGACTTAGGTTATTTTACTTTATTTTATTACTCTACAGGATATTTCTTAAATAATCTTCAAACATTGTGTTTTTGTATCTCTAACAGTTTAAATGTTAAAAGGCTTGCAAAAGTGCTCTTTTTCAATAGCAAAAAATAGCATAAACAATAGCGTCCCCTTTTCGCAGGTAAAAACCGGTTGAACATAAACCCCGATGGGTTACGCATACTTTTTTGCTAAATATCTTTAGTTGACCGATCCCTGTGCTCGTGAAACTACGCATTTATTGTTTGTACTGTTACGAATTGTTATTTGTAATAACAATTCGTAATGTGAATTATTATGCCGAGACTAAGTGACTTACCACCTTCCCACATTGTCGATATGCATTATGTGTATGGTTTTTGCGACGGAAATTTTAGAGCTGCTGTGGCAGAATACCGCTGCAGCTGTCCAAGCAGACCAGTCCTTGGATATCGATCCTTTATTGCTGTCGATCGCCTCTTCACCAAAAAGGTTTACGGAGCGTACGGAGACCGGCCATCTGCGCAGGAGATATTAAAATATCTCCTGCGGCCCGTGCACAAGTATGTACGCAAACACAAGTACACTCTCTGTTCCTTAACTCTCATAATCGGATGGGACGACAATCCGAAACGACCAATGAGATCAGGCGTAAGACCAACGGCTTTACGAGCTTTCCGAAGACTCCGGGCTAGTATGGAGATTTGCTAACAGAAAAACCGAATAACTTTTTGTACAGCAGTCGCATTCACTACCTACCGCTGCGCCACGGAGTATATGGATATGGCCATCGTTAGACCTTGTAACGTTTATTTTTTGGATTGCTCGACGATTGTCAAATAGTAAGTATGCGGCCAATCGTTAAGAAACAAATATATAAAAGGTTAATAAAAATGTATCTGATTTTAAAAGCTTTCATTTATCTTAATCAGTTTCATGTTCTACATCAACATTTTAATCATTTTCCAATTACATGAAATGCTATCTTACATAAATATTTTAAAGTGTAAAACAATTTGCGTGTAAATTACATAGTAAGTTAGTTAGTTAGTATGACGTGTGTTATCCGCACTTAGCTTCACAATTGGACCATTGTGCGTAAGTAACCGACGCGAAATATTGTTCGGTTACCACAGCAGCTCAGCACCGTCCAGAAAGATAATAGGAGACCGATGTTGCGCAGTACCTCCTTCGTCGTTTCTGGACTGTCTAGAAGTTTTGCCCGTAGGTTGCTCACGCTTTTACCATATAGGAGCACATGAGCCGAGGTCTCCTCGGTCTCCATGCATGGGTGGGGTAGGTTTCCCCTTGTGGAACGTAGCAGTTTGCGTGACAGATGTTTGTCTAAGGATAGAAGGGCTTCCTTCGTCTGTCTACATGCATTTGTTTCTGTCCACTGCTTTTCGTGTAGTTTCGTGGTTCTATCGCATAACCATGTTTTGAGTTGGCAGAAGGGTATCGGGACGATTGGTTCAGGCCCTATCATTTTGGTGTTCGATCCTCTCTTTGCCAGTTGATCTGCAGCATCATTGCCAGAAGAGTTGCTCTGGCCGCGTCTACTGCAACGTTACCCGATTTTTTGTTGCAATATTTTGTAGCTTACGGTGACACTCCAGGATGAGTCCACTGTTGAAGCAGTAGCCCCTTGTTATAACCGCCGTTGCAACCCGGATGATTCCAACATATTCTGCCTGGAAGATAGTGTTGAGGTTTCCTAGGTTCATTGAGTAATTGATGTTTAGGTCGTGGTAGAAGACTCCGACTCCTGTTTCTGATTTTTTTTTGGATCCATCCGTGTATATTCTCACTTCATGTATGCCAGAGCTATCTTTAGATTCTTTATGAAGTTGGATGTGATACTTTTGTCGAAAACAAAGGTTTTTGGGATGATATAACATGTCGCCTCTATCATTGAAATTTCGTTGTATACTACTACGTTGTATCCTTTAGGCGCGCATGAGTTATTCTATTGTCCCGTTTCCAGAGCCCTACCTTTTCAAGCCGTATGGCAGCTGTGAAAGCTTCCTGCTGTATGATGAGGTGTAGGCATCTGAGATTTATTATGGCCTCCACGCTGTCGTGGGGGTTGTTCTCATACAGCCTGTCGTCGCCAGGCAGTCGAGTCGTTGTAGGCTTTGTAATTTGTGTCTGACCGTGCTTAAAAGAGTGCGGGGCCACCAAACTATGGCGCCATATATTATCATGGGGCATATTATTGTCGTGTAGAGCCATAAGCTTATAGATGGTTATAGGCTCCATTTTCTGCCTATTAATCTTCTGCATTGCCAGAATGTTGTGCATACTTTGGTTATTTTCGTGTTTAGGTGCTTATTCCACTTCAGGTTATGGTCGAGTACTACGCCCAGATACTTGACTTCTTGTGATAGGGTAAGAATTGGCGAGTTTACCAACAACATTCGTTTATATTTAACATATAAATGCAAGTAAGTATGCTAATAAAATAATCAACTAACTCAATGACATTAAATATAATGAATAATAAAACTGAAGATATTCATCACCTTATGTTATGTAGGTGGAGTGTGTCTGGAGCGAGTCTGAAAGAAGATCTTTAATAAGAGACTTAGATATAAATAAGCTAGATATAGGTGTATATAATATTATTTTAGCCAAACCTATGTCACCAGAGGCTTTATTGGTTTATTCTCTAGTAACTATTTAAATTTTGATGTACTTAGTTTAGGTTACGATGGAACCAGCATAACATTTTGTTAAACGTTCCTTTAAATAAATAAAGATTAAAAAAAACAGAGTTTTTAATTAAGTTACACCTTCCTTACTTAGTAAAATTGGGTTTATAGGAAACTCAAAAAGTTCCACTAATATTTTAAACCAGGAAAGTGTGTCTGTTTGTTTGAACGCGGTAATCTCAACAATTACTAGTCTAATCTAGAAAAATACTTGCGAATTAGATGGCCTGTGTAATCAATACATGTCGCTGAATGAAGCAGTAAGTAATAAATATATTAGCATAACTTACACGTACCCTGATGACGCTGCGATTGTCTTCCATGACAACACTTGGAGGGAGGGACAATATCTAGCCATAAATGGCTTGCAAACATTACACTATTATTGTACATTGGCTAAGTCATAATCTCCTTGCCCTCATTGTGGGCAAAACCAAAGCTATTGATGTTAGTGTATCTAAACAAAAAGTCCTACGGAACCAATGTTTTAAAACTGGAATCATGTTCTGGTTCTTCTACCTGTAATTGTCCAACAGTCAACATACACATATTTAATTCCTAGGTGTTTACTTAGACTACGAGTATAGCGTGGCTTAAACATGTAGACGTGATCTATAGTAGAACTTAACGACGTTAAGAAAAAATGAAAAAAAAGAAAATAAGTGCAAGCTATATTAGCATAGCATACTTTTGACTGTCTATCTATTAGCATAATTAGTGTATAATAATAATACAACAAAAAATCGATGGATTTCATTTATTTATGGTCGTAGTATACAAGAAAGTATGGTAATTTAAAAAAAAACACATATCTCAAGTAGTAGTCAGGATAGATTTTTTTTCATTTTTTTTCTGGACGGCCCTCAGTTCCACTATAAGACATTTCCAGGTTATCCATTAATTACCGGACACCCTGCATATGATTTCGACATTTATCAAAGTTAGCAAACATTTTAAAACCTTAAATACAAATACACACGCACGCATGCACGCACGTACGCACGCAGACACACAAACACAGACATACATCACTATTGCATTACCCAGTCATATAACGGTAGTATGCGAGCATATCTTATGCGCCCAGTTGCATGTAGTTTAATTATTTATATGCTACTGATTAGCGTTATTTTATATTGTCAGTTGTTTCCATATTTTTTTAATTTTCTTACTTTTTCTTTTAATTGATTATATAAAAAATGTAACAGAATCATAAGTTTGTTTAAAATAAATGTTTTTCGGATTGTAAGAGACTAGATCCCAAGACACTGATTCCTAGTGTAATTCTGGGGCATCATTTGTAACCTCTTGAACAATAATTACTGAATATTTTTTGTTTCTCTTTCACGGTTATTTTCCTAATACGTTAGGGAAAACTCTGCCCTTTGGGCGGCTAACACGGGGTCATGGGTCCACCATGCAGAGGTCCCCAGAGGCATAGTAAATAAATGCATTTAATCTACCTACCTGCTTTAAAATATGTTCATAAGGTAAGATGAATGAATAAAAATGTTCTTACTTTGAAACGAATCAACATTGTCAGATTAATCGTCAAAATGAATAATTCGTAATTCAGTGAATCGTTATTAATATAATTTATGAGCAAGTACCATTATTATCTTAGTTTACAGCTATCATGGTCAGAAAAAACGTTAGCGGGCTTGGCAGACGTTGTTCTGGACAGTAGATGGCACAACGCTGGCGTAAATCGTCCACAAAGCCTACCTATGCTTGTTTACTGATAAGTGATAACATAAAAATATTAATTATAATTTAATACGTGCCGTCGGCGACATTAGCACATTGAAAATAGTTCTAATAAGTAAATAAAATGATGTATTTCAAAATTATAAGTACAGTCAGCCAAAAATGTAGTCTACCACCCTACGGCTGAGGTTAATTTGAACGTCGTGAAACAACAAGGTCGATTTCTCCTTGCAATAATAATATGACAGTTGAAATTGATCTCTCATTCATGTAATATACCTATTTACGTCATGCCGTCATGTGTCAAGTTTGAATTATCACAGCTAACAACAGCTCACCTCCTTGTCTAAGATGTCTTACACTCCGTTAGAAAAGTCAACCTTAGCTATAATTAAATATCATAGAAACTTTTGTCAAAACAGGTAGACCACTTTCGTGGCCGGCTGTACCTAGATAGATATAACCAACAATGTTGAACTCCGATTTGTATGAAAGCTTATACTAAGGAAAGGTCAAGCCAAATATTATAATATACTAAACAGATTTTAATTAAACAAATTTATTATAATGCCTTACTCGATATGCTTTATTACTAATTCATCTTAAACAATGAAGTGTCTTTGATGTGATACGCGAACATTGAACGCGCATCTTAATTTTTTTTATATTGTAGAAGAATATTTTGATTATGCTTTAGTAAAACATCATTATTATCACAAAGACTGAGCCTCAACTACATCGTAGTATGCTAATCTTATTTATTAATGTTATCAATTTAAATGTTTATATTTAATGCGTAACAAGTGAATCTACATGTTTGGAAAGCGCAGGTCCGTGTCATTCAGATTATCCGCGATCCATCGCTCCGCCTGCTGCGTCATCTCCTCATCGAAATATTCACGCCAACCGCCTGCCTTGCCTGATAAAGTACAACAGTATAAATTTTCTAAATTTGCCTTTTATAATAGATTTGATTATTTACTAGAAGTTACAACCTTCTGTAAAGTCGATTACAGCTGACAAACTATACTAATAATAATATACTCCAGACCGAATTTCGGTCACGGCGGCCAATCTTAATGGAGACTGGCCATCTACGCGAGAGATATTATAGTGCACAAGTGCACTTGTGTTTGCGCACAAGTGCACTCTCTGTTCCCTAAC
This sequence comes from Catocala nupta, assembly GCA_963675205.1. Taxonomy (NCBI): domain Eukaryota; kingdom Metazoa; phylum Arthropoda; class Insecta; order Lepidoptera; family Erebidae; genus Catocala; species Catocala nupta. The sequence continues at coordinate 8,926,918 of OY776090.1, read as the reverse complement.
CCTCATTATCCGATGGGACGGTAATCTGACACGACCGGACAGAGATCAGGCGCTGAACCAACGGCTTTACGTGCTTTGCGAGGCAAAGTAAAAAAGCTAAGTCCGGGCTGCTATTGAGATTTACTAATAGAAAAACCCATAACTTTTTCTTGGCCGACCCGGGATTCGAACCCAAGACCTCATGCACAGCAGTCGCATTCACTACGGCGCCACGGAGTCAGAACTATCTATGACAGACATAGTTGATAAAGGGAGCTGGGACATCTTGTCTAACATATTCAGTCTTATATCGTATGGCATTTAATTTAATTGAGCTTTATTGTTCACTGCTCATGGCATTTGCCATCGTGATGATTATGGTGATTTGGCCATAGCCAAGTATAAACATACATACACAGTATCATGCCCGTATATCTGAAGAGCTAGGGAGAGGTGTATTGCACAAACTTATGTTAACTATTAATATTCCAGCTATGAGATGAGCTTCCGTCTTGCGAAGGGCTGCTAAGAACTTCATGACAGTAAAATCCAATAACATTTTGCGTGACTAAAAAATCGATAACTCATCAGTCATCAAAAACTACCGCCGCGCCGCCCCACTCAGGCAAACTGATTACCAAAAGTAATACCTTTTCTGATGTACGGTTGTTCTCCATGCACGAGTAATCCTAGCTCTTCCATGACGTCATAGTTGACAGACTTGTTCTTCCTAAAGCTGTTTATGCTGAGGTGTTCACACAGGCGGGCGACATGTTCCTCACTGCATGGCTTGTTGAGGAATGACGCCACTTGACGAATAACTGTCGGCAGATCCTGAGGAAATCATATTAGGTTATAGTAATAGTTTCTTAGAAACCCAAAAGCCCAGCTTTTCTTGATAAAATACTCGATCCGAAATGTATTATAGTTTATTATTATCAACCTTGCACTAATATACCATAGTCGCGTGCAATACCATCGCTGGCACGCTGTCCACCCTAACGAAACGGAATTAAAGAAAAAGAATGAATATACGTAATGTGAGCCTTCAGAACTTTACTTAATTGGTGATACGCAGTAACAAAGAATTGTAGCAGTAGCAACTTCTACGCAGGCTTCCTGTAAAAGGGTTGGACTTTACCTGGGAGAGCCGAGCTGTTTCTGTCGTTACGTCACCAAATATTTATATATCCTAACTTATAATATTATAAAAGAGAATGTCAGTTTGTTTTTTTTTTTTGTTACGCTTTCACGCCTTAACTACTCGACCGATCATCATGGAACTTTGCATAGACGTCAAGGGGACAGAAAAGGACATAGGGTACCTTTCATTCAGAAAAAGTACCGCTACTAACCTAACCTATAATTACGCGAGCGAAGCCGCAGGCAAAATCTAGTATTAAATAATCAAAAGCGGCTCTTTAACTCATAAACATTGCTGCAAAATACAAGCTTTTGTTGTTCTAATTTTATTAAGATATCAAACCTATTCTTCACCTTAAAATGTTGTGGGTCGATAAAAAAAAAAATAACTTCCTTTGAGATATTTTATTTTATGACGTTTTATTATAAATTTAGATAACTACATCAAAAATGGCAAAAAAAAAAGCTTTATATGTTTACGGTCATCCGATCTTGTGGTGTTGCACTTAATTATTTACCTTAAAAATAAAATATAGCATCATGCCTAACTATTGAAAAGGAGGAAAAACGTGTAACACCCACATATTTAGAGAGTAATGTTCAAGGCCACGTAATAGAACAAGACTTTATAAATGAATGGCTACTGGTTATATATTTTGAATTTAGATGTAGTTCTTAAGCCGGATAATTAAACTGAGTCCTTACGATGAGCAGTTCCTTACCTGCACCTGTTTACACATTCTATAAATGGGACCTACTAAGAGGATTTGTTATTCAATTAGCATTAAAAGAATGTCAGACTATTATTAGGATTCTCTTTTGTGAGACGACGAAGTAAAAAAAAGCACCAGTAATATTCCGCTAGGTTTAATAATAAAAATAAACAACGCGAGGGAATCTGCGTGGCTGAGAGTACGGTGTTGACGAAGAGGTGTGAAGTCTGCCAATTCGCACTGGACAAGTGTGGTCTACTATGGTCTACCCTTCTCACGCAGAAAAGGCTCGTGCGCAGCAGTGACTGTTTGTAAAGATAGCTGATACATATATACTTCTATACTAATAGTATAAAGAGGGAGTACGAATTTTGTGAGTTTGTGTATACTTATGTGGAGAATAATCTTTTGAACCGCTGCACCTATCTGAAAATTGTTTCACTATTTGAAAGATTAATATTAAAATAGTTTTATAATTTAAATAGCTTAATTACAAGTAAACAGTAACTAGTAAAAGTGTTTAACAATAGTAGTTTAAAGTTTCGAAATTATGTACCTAATAATAGTGTTTTATAAAAAATAAACAACGTGATAAAATCCGAATAAATTTTGAAATTAAACACTTTATACGGATTTTATCGCGTTGTTTATTTTACTTTAAACACTGGTATTACATAATTTTGAAAACTCTAACACTACTATTATTGAAATTTTACTACTATTTAATCTATATATTTTCTAATTAAAACAATTTATATTTGAGTTTACACTTTGCCCCGACGTTTCGGTTGCTTTACAGCAGCCATGTTCACGGGGAGACTAAGATGGTAGTTGTCCCAACGTTCTGAAGTGTAGCAGTTATTTTCTTAGTCTCCCCGTGAACATGGCTGCTGTAAAGCAACCGAAACGTCGGGGCAAAGTGTAAACTCAAATATAAATTGTTTTAATTAGAAAATATATAGATTAAATAGTAGTAAAATTTCAATAATAGTAGTGTTAGAGTTTTCAAAATTATGTAATACCAGTGTTTAAAGTAAAATAAACAACGCGATAAAATCCGTATAAAGTGTTTAATTTCAATGTATAACATTCGCGTAAACATAAGACAATATTATCCGAATAAATTTGTTTAATTTCAGATATTTTGCCTAATGTAGATAAGGTAGAACTGCTTTATAACGTCTAATTAGTTTTTTTTTGCATCAGGTTGTTTTATTCACAGTCATGAACATAGAAGACCATTGCTAATAATTTAAAATGGCTAATGTTACGGCATGTGTCTGAAACTAGTCAAGCAAACCCGAATAATAAGTACAGTCTAACCATTTTCTAGATTACCTACACCATGAATACTACTATTGAATACTACTGACAAAAGTAAACTTTATGATGTCAACATTCAGACATTTGAAAAGGTAATGATTCATTCGCTTAGTCATACAAACCGATCGTGCTAAAATTGCATCTTCTATTATTAGATGACGTACGAAATGGCACATCCGGAGACCAGCTCCAAGTTTATCTTCGTTTATATCAAAAGATTATTGTATTATCAATGTGCTTCTAAGTACTAGAAGTGAATACTTGTTTATTTTTCATATTTCCTAACTCGTATTACTTATATTCGTCCAGTGGTTTAAATTAGACTAAATTGAGAAAGCATATACATATCTATATAGCTATGTAGCTGTACCCACTGTCGTCCAATGTAAATTAAAATGCATTTTATGTTTATATTTGACGTTTATTTAAAGTAAGGAACATATTGCACTTTGATATTGCGCCATTTAATATCTATCTATGACACAGACTAGAGCGGCACTCTATATTGAACAGGTTTTGTTACGAAACTTGGCCCTCTGGTTCCCTTTTAAAATCCATAACCTATACACACTTAGGTACACACTTCATATCAGAATCTACTAGCCACGTACCTATTTACTTTCAGGAAAGATTTTTTAAATATAGCATTAAGATATTTGAAAGTTCCTTCTGAGTACATTGTACAGTGTATTTAGTTTCGGAACATTCGTTGTCTGCCCATGTTTTTCTGTTTCCTTCATGATATGCCTGAGTATCTTACCTTGGACATGTCTTCATAGAAATAGAACAACATGTTAGGATGGTGCCTCATCTCCCACGCTTCTTTGACGTTATCGAAGTAAGGCGTCCAGTAAACTAAAACAGTTTTTTTGTTTATTAAAATGAACAGTTATCACAAGTTTTATACATACGTCCTATAGTGCCACGCCTATATCTCTAAAGGTGTAAAACACCCACATCTAGCCAGTTACAGTTTTGAGTCCCATGTAGGGCTGCCAACCGTATTTCGTAATAAAGTATTGAATGATATTTTGGGTAAACGTGCTTTATACTTTATTAGGAAATTAGAAAGTTTAAAAACTATAAACCGACTACGTAAAAAAGGGGTCTAAAAAGGACGAATTTAAAATTTATATAGCCCATGTCACCCGGGCCATTATTACAAATCTATTGACACCATTAAAATCGGTTCCGTAGTTTAGGCGCTACGGTGGAACACCGTAGCGCCTAAACTACGTAACGATTTTATACAAACATACATACCCAGACTGCCAAAATCATTACCCTTTCTTTTGGCTTCGTCGTAGTCGGGTTATAAAGTACGCCACAATACTTTATTTTACACATGTCAACTTTTACCGGTTTTATTTAATTGTTTACTTAAAGCAACGCTATAGAGATTCCCTAAATCGAAAAAGGTCATTGATTATCTATCTTAATAAAGACATATATTGTAAAGACGATGTAGTGTGTGTACAATATGTACTAGCCCATCATATGTATACCCTATGAATAAGTAACTATATAATCTGTATTCTATTAAATATTAAGTCAGTAATAAATGTTAGTACAAGAGCTACGGTCGTTTCCTTGATCTCCCGAACGCACCACCTTATATGGCGACCCTGCCATGTACGGGTGTCGGCTCAAATTCGGTCGCGCGTCGCGTCTTTATTGTAGAGAGACATTATAAGTAGACACAAAGACAATTTTTTTTTCAAAGTTGCAAATATGTGCCGTTCCAACCTTGAGAAAGATGAAGTGTTTATTACCCAAAACACTTCCGGTGGTTCAAATTCTGCGGCAATACAAGAATATCATCTGTCAACTATAAGCGTTGTGCTGGTTATTATATGTACAATGCTTGGCATCGCTGGATTGTATAGCCTGTACAAACTCTACAAAAACTGCCACCGTTCCTGGATCAGAAGCGAATTTTTGACCCAACGTTTGTCTCGATCATTTCGGCGTGCGGAGGTCCGTGCGTGCTACGTATGTAACGGTCAGCAGCGGCATCAGGAAGCAAAGGATCCTAACGAGTGCTAAATGTGCGTATACGATAAAAGGGCAAGCGTATTTTAGTGCGAATATGATAAAAGTGGTAAAGCGTATTTCAGTGCATATAAGATGAAAGTGTATAATCGTAGTGCGTGATGGTAAAAGGTTCTTGAAACTTTTTATAATAGATATTCATTTACATATATACTTAGGTATAATGTTATCTCTTACCTTATTTTTTATTACAGTTCCTATATTGTTTTGTGTACTTATATCATATAACTAATAATATGAGCAATTTCTTTGTGTAACTATGAATATACCTTGATGGCAAGTGAATTAAAAGAAATATATTGTAAGCTTAAGAGTATTAAAGATGCTCTAGTAAAGTTAAGTTATCCTAGAAGGACAAAAATCGTTTTGCAAGCAAAATTAACTGAGGCAATCCAATTACGTTACCAATTTGATGAATGTCTTAAGTTTTTATCACAGCAAATTGAACAAAAATTATTAAAAGGCAAGGTTTTAAAAGAAATAGAATCATATTGCGATTTGATAGGAGATATATATTTACATATTGAACATTTTTGTTCAAAGGATTATGGCTCTTTAGGTTCCGAGTCTGCTGTCAAAGGTATGGAAAGCAAAACCCCTACCATGGAAAAGTTTGACTTCAAAGTAGCTACATCACTACTTCCGGTGATGACTGGTGATGAGGATGTCACTAAAAATCTCATCGATGCAATTGAATTGTACAGCTCCGCGCTCAACGAGGAAGGTAAGATTATGTTAGTGAAATTTGTTTTAAAATCACGTTTGAGTCAAAGTGCGAAACTTAAGCTGCCCACTTCATATGATTCTTGTGACTCGCTTCTTAGTGATATGAGACAACACTTACTTACTAAAAAATCTAGCGCTTCCATTCATAAGGAGTTAGTGAAAATGAGGCAAAATGGTACCTCTATTGACAATTACGGCCAAAAGGTCGACCAATTATTTGTTGACTTGACGATTTCTCAAGCCGACGGTGATAGCAATGCCTATAAGATTTTACGACCAATAAACGAAAAACTTGCAATCAAAAGTTTCACCGACGGGTTGAGAAGCCGTGAACTAGGTACTATACTATCAGCGCGTAACTATTCTACCTTAAAGGACACGATTAGAGCAGCGAAGGATGAGGAGGCGTCGTGCAGTCGCCAATACCCGGAACGAGAAGTCTTCCTTACATCGAAAGGTAAGTCTAGCAATAGAATTTTTCACAATAGGGGCAACTTCAGAGGCCGCCTGGGTCCTTCGAATAGCCAATGGTCGCGCGGGGGTTATCAAATATTGAATCCCAATTATCAAGCTAGGGGTCAGTATCAAGCGCGTGGTAATCCTAACTATAGGCGTGGTTTTTATCGCGGTAGACAGAATCGGAATTTCACTCGTACTAATACAAATAACTTACATTTTATGGAAAATGAGTCGAATAACCCTAAAGTAGATGACAGGCATAATCAGACCCCGGACGCAAATAAAAGTGAACCTTTGGAATTTTTTCGATGTTAATTTTGTTTTAGCATGTGAATATAATAGTTCAGTGGAATGTTTAGTACAGAACGCCAAATACAGTTTGCTATTAGATTCCGGAGCATCATTATCCGTGTTGAAATTAGAGACCGTAAAGCATTGGAATGTTCCAGTGCATACAGAATGTGTCTCCATAAATGGTATAGGAGGTAAAGTCCAGAGTGCAGGCTATGTTTTTGTTACACTATACATAAATGGTCAAGAATTTACACACAAATTTTATGTTATCAAAACATTACCTTGTTTACAACATGGTATTCTTGGTAGAGACTTTTTGCGAAAGAATAAAGCTATTTTAAATTTCGAAAATAATACTTTAACTTTAAACAATAGTAAGCATACTTTTACGTTATCTATGAATTATGGCCCATTAGGAAAAAGTAGTTTTTTAAGCATTCCACCTAGGTGCGAAAAAATATTTAAAATAGACTGTAGTTCAAGAGATGAATGCGTGGTTTTACCTGAAGAGTTATGTGAAGGAGTTTTCATGGCTGGAAGCATATGCAAACCGTTAAATGGACAAATTAGTATTCAAATTTTAAATACTCGTGAAACACACGTGAATCTGAGTTATTTTAGACCAGAAATACATAGTTTATCAGAATATAACATTTGTAATTTCGAGAAAAATGATAGTATTGATGGAGATAGAGTACGTGAAATGTTTTCTCATTTAAAATTAGATCATTTGAATAAGGAGGAAAGGACATCTATTCAAAATATTTGTGCAAAATTTTCTGATGTTTTTCATTTACCGAATGATAAATTAACTACAACGAATCTTTATGATCAAACTATACAGTTAAAACCAGATGCGAGGTCGGTATATGTCAAACAATACCGTCTCCCTTTTTCACAGCGCATAGAAGTTGAAAATCAGGTCCAGAAAATGCTTTCCGAAAATATTATAGAACCATCAAAAAGTGAATGGTCTAGCCCTATCTTGCTAGTACCTAAAAAATCAAACGATAAATCAAAAAAATGGAGATTGGTGATCGATTTTCGTAAATTAAATGATCAAATTTTGGATGACAAATTCCCACTTCCCAATATCACTGATATTTTAGATTCCCTGTCTGGAGCAATGTACTTTTCTCAACTAGATCTGTCCCAGGCCTATTATCAGTCAAAATTAAGCCCAGAATCTAGAAAATACACTGCTTTTACCACACCTTCAGGCCAATACCAAATGACGCGTCTCCCAATGGGATTAAAAATTAGCCCAAGTTCTTTTTCTCGCCTCATGACAGTGGCCATGTCGGGACTTACTTACGAAAAGCTTTTTATTTATTTGGATAATTTAATATGTTTCGGACGCAGCTTAGATATACATAATAAAAATCTTATAGATATCTTAACCCGATTACGTAAAGTAAATTTAAAATTAAATCCCGAGAAATGCGATTTCTTAAGAAAAGAAATGCAATTTTTAGGCCATGTTATCACAACAAATGGTATAAAACCAGATCCAGAAAAGATTAAGGTAGTTCAAAATTACCCTATTCCAAAAAATGTAGACGAAACAAAAAGGTTCGTGGCATTTACAAATTTTTATAGAAAATTCATACCCAATTTTGCAGCGAAATCATTACCATTAAATAAACTATGTCGCAAAAATGTTAAATTTGAATGGACATCGGAATGCCAAAAATCTTTTATATCCCTTAAAAATGCATTAATATCTCCACCAATACTACAATACCCAAATTTAGATGTAACAAATGTATTTATTTTACAAACGGATGCATCTGGCTATGCAATCGGATCGGTTCTAAGCAACGGCGATAACAGACCAGTGGCTTTCGCCAGTCGAAATTTAAATAAAGCAGAGGTTCGATACCCGACAGTGGAAAAGGAACTCCTTGCTATAGTGTGGTCCGTCAAATATTTCAGGCCTTATCTTTACGGCCGTAAGTTTTTAATTCGAACTGATCACAAACCTTTAATTTACCTATTCAATATGACAAACCCGTCTAGTCGATTGATTAAATTTCGTTTATTATTAGAAGAGTACGATTACGAAGTTGAATATGTGAAAGGAGCGGACAATGCAGCTGCAGATGCTTTGTCACGCATTCGATTGTCAAGTGAAGAACTAAAAGGGATGAACGAGCATGTTATGTCAGTGCTAACCAGAGCGCAGAAAAAACAGTTGACTGAAAATGTGAAAAAAGAGTGTGACAATCCTCTGGATGATAAGGTAATCACTAACGATTGGACTGATCACCCAAGAGTTGTGGATATTCTTAAAATACCAAAGGATTGCACTGAATTGTTGTTTGTGGATAGTATGGAATGGAGTGTAAAAGGAAATATGGCAACGGAAAAGTCTAAAGTTTTCGCTTTTATTTCGTCGAAATCCGTAATTTACGTAAATCCTTCTTACCGATCATATTGTGCACGAGATGCCTTTGTGAGGGAGTTGGGTTCATTTTGCAAACGGATAAATATTGATAGTGTTTATATAATAAAGAATGTTAGTAATATTGAATTAATTAGAGAATTAACTCGTTGTATAAATGACACGCGAAACTGGTCCGGACCGCGATTATATGTTTTAAATGGTGTCAAAAGAATAAGCGATAATGATACAAAGCGTGTAATATTGAACGACTATCACATGCTACCAACCAGCGGACATACCGGTATAAGGCGCATGGTAAATAATATTAAAAGACGTTACTTCTGGCCAGGATTAGAAAAGGACGTACATGACTTTGTAAGTCGTTGTGATAAGTGCTTACGTCAAAAATACATGAATAAATATATAAAAGAACCCATGGTCATAACAGACACAGGACGTTGTAGTTTTGATAGAATTTACTTAGATTTAGTAGGGCCCTTATTTAAGGATAGCGATAATTATACTTACATTCTCACACTACAGTGTGACTTAACAAAATATGTTGAGGCTTATCCTCTTAGGCATAAGGATAGTATTTCAGTAGCAACTGCATTTGTAAACAACTTTATCTTACGGTATGGTATACCCCGACAAGTCATATCGGATCGAGGAACAGAGTTCGTTTCTGCAGTGATGAAAGAGGTATGTAAGATTCTAAAAATTCAACAGATAACATCTACAGCTTATCATCATCAATCTATTGGAGGTTTAGAAAATAGTCATAAAAATTTGATGTCATTTTTGCGTATTCAGACTAATAACCAACCAAATAATTGGAGCGCATGGTTACCCTATTGGTGTTTTGCTTTTAATACTACAGTTCACTCCGAAACAAAATATACACCTTACGAGTTAGTTTTCGGCAAATTTTGTAATTTACCCAGTAACTTAACATCAGATGTAGATCCTTTGTATAACTATTATGATTATCCAAAAGAACTTAAGTACAGACTTCAAAAATCGCAATATGATGCTAGACAAAATTTAATTACAAGCAAATATATCAGGAAAACTAAGTATGATAATTATACGAACCCTATCACTTATAACGTTGGCGACATGATATTATTAAGAAACGAACAATGTGTAAACAAATTTGATCCTCTATATGTCGGTCCTTATAAGGTTATCGAAGATTGTGAACCAAATCTAAAAATAGATTATAAAGGCAAGGAAATGTTAGTACATAAGAATAGAACCAGACCTTATAAATGTAATGCTATTTAATGTGTAAAATATATTTTTATACTTCAAATTATATATTCAATGTTTGTATTAATGCCAAGATGTTATTGTGTAATAGAATAAGTTCTAGATTTAAGTTACGTAAATAAAAATAAAGTAAGTTTATTTTTTATTTTTTTTATCCGATGGGCGTGTAGTGTGTGTACAATATGTACTAGCCCATCATATGTATACCCTATGAATAAGTAACTATATAATCTGTATTCTATTAAATATTAAGTCAGTAATAAATGTTAGTACAAGAGCTACGGTCGTTTCCTTGATCTCCCGAACGCACCACCTTATAACGACGTTCCTTGATATTAAATATTTTTAGATGCCACTAGCATCAACAAAAATATGGTAGCAAAAAGGCAGGTTAAATAAATACTACTTTATTTTCAGATCTTGTCCTTATTTTTTTTTACCTTAGATAGTAAATATACTCTATTCATTAAATATAAAGGTGGCAGCCCTGGTCCCATGTATTAGGGGACAGGCTAACCCCCGTCATAAAATCATTTCACTATGTTTTTAGGTCCCACGTAAGAGGGCCGAGGCTATTGCCATCTGCCGGGAACATCGCCAGACTCAATACTGCGAATCTCCCATCAGAAAACTCAAATGGCACTTGCTGGACCAGAGCTTCGAATCTCAAACGTCACGATTACAACCTTAATATTCCATGGGGCTGGACAAGGCAAAAGGCAAAGTCTGCAACTTTTTTTACCTAATCTAACTACGTAAGTTTAAATAAATTTACATCGAGCAGTCCTTAGTTTCATTAATACATCTTTATCTTCTTTTCAAAGACCTTTTCCAGGGAATAAATCCTGTTTCACGGGGATCTTTACATAGACATTAAAATAACGGACACGAAGAACTCGGCACAACTTAAGAAGGATACAAATTTTTAACTCGTGTGGGGTTCGAACCCACTACACTAGGCGCAGTCAATGGCGAGGAAACCTCTTAAACCACTACGTCATCCGAACAGTCTTTGTCTATTAAATGGGCAAACTCACTTGAATTACTGACGAAGAAAATCCAGAATGTTTTGAAATCGCCATCGTATCCGAGGAGTCTGTGCAGCCTGTTCATGTGATAGAAGGAGACAACGACATCTCTTGGGTCTCGCGCTACATACACCACTTTAGCTGTCGTAAGCAGAGAAGGTGGTAGAAGCGATAATGGCAAGTGAGTGTATACGAAGCGAGGTGACTCTGCTGCTTCTAGCCGCTGAGTGCCAGGAGTGGTTATTAAGTCCAATAGTTTGGTCTTGCTCTCGTTCGTAGTTTCGTTCATGATTTGAGTTTTCAGCGCTGGATGGATGAGTGTGGGAAATCTAGAAAAATAAATGTAAATGCATGAGAATTTACATTATACACTTATGACACGACTTTACAAGGACGTGTTATTATGAAATAAAACGCCTCTGTATTATCTTGTCATTTATTCATGACAAAATGAATTATGTGTATTTTACATAAATTTAAACAACATTTAAAATCTGAAATTGTAAGTATTTGTATGTGATGTTACATTACCATCGAAATATAGTTAAGCTATTGCAATTTTTGTGAATATAATGTTTATTTTTTTGTTCCATTAGGAACCTGAATAAGTATATAATTGTTGTATGTAATTTAAAGCATGCAAAGATCGATATCAAAATGTTATATAATACACACTTGATCGAATAACATTTTTAAAAACTAAATATAGTTAAGTAATGTTTATATAAAAATGTTTCGAAGCAATATTGTAACTAAATCTTACAAAGCTTTTAGTGTTTTAGGGCTGCGGGAGTAAATAGGTATAAAAAAACTATTGATACAAGTTAATCGAAATATAATTTGCATATTTATTTTATACTCGCTGACCCGCGCAGCTTCGTCTGCTTCACATAAGAGAATTTTCGCGCTCCTATTGATCTTAGCGTGATGTTATATAGCCTGTAGCCTTTCTCGATAGATGGATCCATCACTAAAATAATTGTTCAATTCGCACTAGTAGTTCCTGAGATTAGCGCGTTCAACCAAACAAACAAACTCTTCATCTTTATAATATTAGTATAGATTTTATAATACCCAAATCTATATATCCCACGATTTCTTGAGCGCTTATTTTAAAATGGACGTTATATATTTTTAGGTGCTGATCGACAAAACAAAATAAAAACTAACTAAATGTAAATCTGCGCTTAGGTATCCAATATATCTTTATTGTCAAAATCAAAAGCGCAGACAAAAATACAAAAGTGCAGTCAAAAAACGAAATAAATGTTTACCATTTGAGAATAATGTAAAGATTGCTCATTAAATACTTGAATGAGTCGTATTACTACATAATACATAATACATTTAGCACGAAATTCAGCTTCTGCGGTGTTGTTGAAGATTCCAGCAGCATAAATTACAGTACACAAACAAGAAAATAATTAAACTGCTGTGTGTATACATTCAAAACGCTCATAATTATTTAGTATTTCAATTCCATTCGGCATTGGGCATCAATGGTTAGTTACCAAAAACATCTCTAAAGAGAGCTAACATCCACAGCTAAGGTACTTACACACTTAGCGCACATAACCACCGAATGATAAAATATACTGATGATATTGCCGCAGTATGTATGGACCTAGCTTTCTGAACACGATCGCATCAACAAACATATAGTTTTTATACAAGCATGTTCATATGTGTGTTTGTATAAGTTAACTAAGGTGTATAAAACCCGTCGGTAAAGTAGTTCCAGTTCCAGCCAGCCACCCATCATTCAAGGCAGGAGTTGGCACACCGTGGTAAGTTTAGTCCGTAGGATCCGGGTATTTCCATTTTTTTCAGGATGAATCCGATATACCGACATATGAGACCGAAGGCTCTCCTTTTCTCGTGGAGGAGAATGCGTAAATGGTACTCCACCAGGTATTTATAATACGATGTATTACCCACATCTCGCCTGTTATATTTTAAATCATATGGTAATAGAGATCAAACCTATTGCTATGTATACCATAGCAATAGGTTCGATAGTTAACTGCTAAAACATGACTAATGCTCTTTTACATGATCTGATTTGTGCATAACTGACTCAGTTTTACCTGGGTACTACTGAAACAATAAAGAGGAACTACTCGAAAACATGCTCAATGTTAATACTGTGCCTGTCTTTCCTTTCTTTAGAACTTCAGACTTTATAAAGAGACACACAAAGATATCTAAGTAATGCCGTCAAAGGTATTCCTGAAGTAATTATTTAAAATAAATTATTTTAATGCAAGGCGCACACATCGTTTGCACTTTCAAGTACAAGACGCTTAGCAACTTGAGGAATCGCACGTTGTATGGAAAAGGCCTCTTACTCCAAAAACATAAATCTGCCGACCAGTGGTATTGACTCTGATTTGGCAAAGTTCCAATCGTTGGCCACAATCCAAACCAACTCGCGGGTCCATGTTGAACCTGAAAATAATAGAGAGACCTTAGATATCTCCACAAAATGATATAAAGGAGGCAATTGTGGAAATGAAGGCCTTTCATGTCAAAGAACGTTGACTGTTTGGCGAAAACAAAAATATATATCTAACATTTATCATGAACATTGTGAGATATATTCAATAGTTTGTTGTGTAGGTTTCAAGAAATCGAGGGCGATCGCTTAGCAGAGAACTCCAATAACGTTTAATATAATTCAAACCAAAAAAACTTAAAGGATACAAAATTTACCCAGACTCAGATCAACTATTTATGTATGACACGAATTGTTTCGTGGGGATTCAATGGCATAACACTCACAGCGGTGGCAGTGGCGACATGACCACTTGCCCGGTACGCTATCTGTGTAGTCTAAATTATAACTGACTGGATGGTCTAGAAACTTAGCTAGACCATCCAGACAGGCATGACCAACAAGGTAAATAGCCAATTATCGTACATCATGCAATTTTTTGCTATCTGATTATATCGTGTTCATTGGTAACAATGGTTAATTAATAATAACGTTCTCTCATTAATAAGCAGCAAGCAAGTATGTTATTTGTTCTTAGTGGTTTTTTAACAGTAGTTGAACACACGCTTCAAAATATTTTCTTAAAGCTATCGTGCTTTGGAAATAGTTAAGTGGGAATATATTTTGTAATACTGTTAAGGCAAACACGTATACACCGTGCCTGTTTGGCGATTATTGTAGAACCCTTTTTTCACAAGAGGCATCCTTCACAAGTTGCTAATGCCATTAATAGTATAGTGCCTCTGTGCTGCAGATACTAAAGCCTTAAATACTGCTTAGGACTTTTAATGGCCTTCAGAATGTCACGTAATATGTAGGACGGTTGTCGACGTACAATCCAATTATAATCGATTTTTACTAAAGTAGAGGTTTTGCCAAAGGTAGAGTTTAGGCCAGAGATATAATTTTTCAAAGGCCATAGAGTAACGCTTAACCTTAACCCTATAGTAATCATTAGGCTCAAATATTTTTCTTTTTATACAATTATGGTAGCAAACAAGCATACTGCCCACCTGATGGTAAGTGGTCACCGTAGCCTATGGACGCCTGCAACACCAGAGGCATCACTTTCGCGTTGCCGACACTTTAGGAAAGGAAGTGGGACGGAGAAGAAGCGGGAAGAAGGTATGAGGGTGATTGGGCCTCCGGACGTCTCACTCACCGAACCAAACACAACAATAGGAATACTGCTATTTCACGTCGATATTCTGTGAGAGGGTAGTCCTTCCCCAGTCAAGCCGGCCCCATTCATGCTGAAATCAGCGAGGCTCTAACTCAGGTAACTGCAAAATTTATAAAGACCAAATGTGGCTCTAATACCAGCAAATCTGTATGTGAATGTCTGTAAAAGGATTGTATAATAGTGGTGGCCCCTACACTCGATGATAACATTTCTTTTACTTATTGTGTATTAGCAATACCCAGCACTAACCTGATCTCGGGTAACTGTTCACAAAAACATCGCTAGATCTTATCTTCATATTATAAATGTTCGCAGCCTCTTTCTTGTATGTCTCCGGGAAGAAGTAGCCCTTAGGTCCGACGCGCACGTAGTTTGTGTGCTCATCTGGCAACCCATCAATTAATCAAAAAATCATGTTTAAATAAAATGAATATGATATGGAGGGATCAATTAGCAATAGCATTGTACAATAATATAAATCGTGATAAAGTAGTAGGAAGCTTGTTGTTCTAAAGCAAAAAGCAAAAGTGCCTCTCGATCCGTGTTAAAAAACGTTGCACGCGGTTAGAGGTGACCAGTTCTTGGCAATAATCTCGTTACCTGTCATTTTTATCAAAACATAGTATCATAATACAAATCTAAGTTACTAATACTTATTATACGAGTTTAAATTAATTCGATTCAGAAAGTTATAAATGAAATAGTTGTGAGATCCCTGTTTCTATAATAATATAATATGTAGCTACGTGAACGCCTATTAACACTAATAGCGAAAAGGTTTCTTTAATCATCTTCTACTTTGGTACGACCTTAAAAACGGACGGCTTATAACATGTTAGACCTTTAAATAGCAAATCTTAGATCGGAATATAGTACGATATACATATTTATTAGTAGCCTTTTAAGCAAAATAAGTCCGTCGATCTTCTTTGCCCATGTAAGCCCGATTTAAGACAAGGATTGGTTGTTAATTTTATTACAAGTGCTCTAAAGAAAAAGTCTTCGAAAGAGACGTTAGGGTAATATTTAATAAAGATACGAGTCTTTTTCAGCGTCTGATATTTGCTGATTTTATATTATTTTATACCGTTAAGTAATAACATAAAATGTTTATAATAACATAAAATATTACGTAGCCACAAAAAGAAAGTAATCTTAGATCGGGTGTCAAAGAACGGCTAGAAAAGTGATAGTCATTTTGTCCCACAGATAATATAGTCAATGTTACTAAACTGTAACGGAAACCTTTTCTATTTATTGGAAATAAATTTAAAAAGTAATTAGGATCGAAAGAGGAGTCTAAATACAAAACAATGCTAATTATACATCTCTGGGTTTCTTTTTATACCTACTGGGATTATTCACAAACAAATAATGCTGTTTTCGTAGTTTACCTTTGAGTTCTAACCATCTTATCATCTGATACGGTTCAGGTAGTCCGAAGATATGCATAAATGCTATACAAACTAATTAACTAAGCACTGTGTAACAGGTATATAAGGATAATATTATATACTACATATAATTATGCGAACATCGATCGACAAGCAAACACAGCAAATATTTTAGCCATTCATACAGTATGCAGGCTAAGGACAATCTCATGTATAAAAAGACGCTCTATCGATGTAATCGGTAATACTACTGCATCTTTAATGCAGTTTAAAGCCATCTTTAAATATTCATTCCAACTATTTTTATTCTATTGACTATGCATTTGCTCTTGATTAATTAGATATTGAAGGAGTGTCTTTATTTTACATTACATTAACACAGAGCAAATACAATTTATATGAACTAAAATACAATACGGTTCAGTTTGTTATTGTAAATCGCAGCAAACTATTTCGGTCACTTTTTTTACAAGCATAATATAATACTTGAGGTCAAATAGGCCATTAAATAAATTTGAATTTGAATGTAATATTGTCACTATTAAATTTTAAGATCGGTTTAATAGTGTTTTGTTGTATATTTTATAAAACTTATTTATGTAGGTAACAATATAACTTTTATTACAATAACATCTATGATACCTAAAAATGGAACCCTTTTAGGATCGGTTTCATCATCACAAGGTTATTAAACTGACCCTAAAACGATTCCATTTTTAACTTGAAAGGTGACGATGACAGGGTACAGGTAGAAACCTGTATACTGTCCTGTCTATCGCTTAGGTATTCATGTTAAAATTACTTCGAATACTTTCGTTTAAATCCGAATAATTCTAAAAAGTAAAGCTCATTTTATAATAAATATTTATATAATATCGGCCCTGTATTAAACTGTCTATCCTGCTGGGCCCGGCCTCTTCTCAGTGTGAGAAATATTTACAATCTTTAAAATTAACTGGGGCAGTGGCATGGAGACTTATAAATCTTTAAGGTAGACATGGTTATTAGTCTATTTATATATTTCGAAAGCCTTACAAATTTATTATTATTATTTTTGTCATGACACTAAACTACTTACGATTAAAGGCAAAATAGAGAACTAATTATTGGTACTATTTCTTAACTAGTCCATAGTTTAACTTAATTTAGAAGATGTACCAAAAATTTTTAGCTTTAACGCGGGGAGTATGTTGTAGCCATAATTAATTACTAGATTTTAGTTTTAATAATATAAATAATTTACTCAAAAATCATCATCCGACTCATGCTACAATAATCTAGGTATATGCCAAGACGTTATTATTTTTCTACAACTGTAAATGAGCAACAACACAGTATTATTCTAAGTATCTAGAATTTTAAACCGTACTGGTTAACAAATATGTACATTTTTAAAAAGCACTCGTCTTGTTTTCGATTAGTTGAGCTTTGTTTTAAATTTAGTTATTTTCCCACCCAAAACCGGGTTTCGTAGAACAACATTAGCTATAATCTAGACGGTCTAGTCTACTTTTCCGCTAATCTTGTAGACTTTCACTGTGCATCCTCATTAAAAATGCTACGAGTTTTGTGAGTACCGCATATGTGTGAAGTTCTCGCTCATGATTTTTCCTAAAGTATAAACCTACTAGCTAATATTTGAAGATTATATTTTAATGAAACGGTAAAATATTTTTTATTCTTGCTATTTGCCAGGACTTTGTAAGGTAGGCTTGCCGAAATTTTAAGGCTATTCACACCGCAAACCAAAAATATTTTGTTGTTCTGAGATCCGAACACTCCAACAAGAAAAGTAAAACTACGGGTAAAACATCGACCGCTTATCGTTTTTTATTGCCCGCTTATAGGGAGCTATTTGGAGTTGTATACAGATATAATAAGTTATCGAAGTTTGAACTTAATTAGGTGTATAACTGTGTGCCTTACCAAACAGTTATACTTAGATTTATTTTGGATACACATTTCATAATTATTTTTTAAATTCATATCGGTTGTCATTTATTTATTTCAGCAAGTAATGGGAATCGAAGATTAATTACCGCTGTTAAGAAACGCATTGATCACTTTGAAACGCCGTTACTAATAGAAGTATTTTACTAATTAACATCGGTAATTTAAAAACCGAAAGAGATACTTGTCAATATCTATATATTATGTTTGTTATTTAGTTGGACATTTGTTATCCGCACTTAGCCCCACAATTGGACCATTGTGTGTAAGTAACCGACGCGAAATATTGTTCGGTTACCACAGCACCTCAGCTCCGTCCAGAAAGATGATAGGGGACCGATGTTGCGCAATACCTTTTTCATCGTTTCTGGACTGTTTAGCAGTTTCGCCCATTGGTTGCTCACGCTTTTACAATGTAGGAGCACGTGAGCCAATGTCTCCTCGGTCTCTATGCAGCCTCTACATAAGGGACTGTCAGTGATGCCGATGTTGAATAGGTGTTTGTTGAGTGAGCAGTGGCCTGTTATTATACCCACTAGGTGGCGTAGGTTTTCACTTGTGGAACGTAGCAGTTTGCGTGACAGATGTTTGTCTAAGGATGGAAGGGCTTCCTTCGTCTGTCTACATTCCTTTGTTTCTGTCCAGTGTTTTCCGTGTAGTTTCGTGGTTCTATCGCATACACACGTTCCTAGCACGGTTTTGGTATGAGACGGGGTAGTGGACAGACTCCTTTAAAATTAATATTATAGAAAATATTTATTTATTTTTATTTTTCATTCAAATTAACACAGTTAGTTCTCGAAATAAATTGATGATACATGAAGACAACTGCTCGGTTAACCTGTATAAACCAAACTAATTAAACTTTTAATTTTTTAATATGCTCATTCCCATTAAATTATTTATTAGGAATAGTTATTGAATAACTCAAATTCCTTTAATATGCTTTAATTACATTTTTATAAATATGTTCTTCATATTCATAGCATAAGAGCAAAACGTAAACTTACTTTTGAAATACTTTTTGAGTTCCTCGTTCAATTCGGGTTTAACATCCCGTATTTCCCAAGGAAAATTATTTGATTCCATTATTGTTTTTACTTTGTGGTACAATCGACGCACACAATGTGTCGTTGGAGTATTATAAATAAATCTGCAGTGCGTTCTCTAGAACAAATGCGTGGTCTGATAATTCAAGACAAATATTAATCTACTACTTGAAGGGTTTATCCAATAAACACTTATATTTAGATAATAGTTGTCATCGAGACTTGTACAGAGAATATGTAGAAATTGATATTAGTTAAAAAGGTTAAGTCACCCTTTCTATAAATTGGTACCGAGGTCTGAATTCCTATTTATTCCTAGTAGTAACCTTCGACAACTGCACCTTCGCCTGTATAGTAATAAATAGGTATCTATCCAAAAAGGCAGATTCATTCTACTCAGAGATCTCATTATAAAATTTCCAAAAAAAAGTTTTAAGCCTTTCTACTAAGCAGCCATTAGATTCCTGCAGTACTTCTTATCTTTAATAACTTATGTAGTGACATCACCTCTCGATTATTTATTTACCAAAATATAAATATCAAATTTAGTCAGAGATGTTTTGACTAAGAGCCTGCAACCCTAAAAATACAAATAATAATTTAGACTGGAACCAAATGCTTTGCCTAGTTTTGAAACATGCTTATGAATTGTCATTTGAAGCGCAGTTAATAGACGGTCAAACAATGATAATATTATATCGCAGTGTTATCGGTCATATTTGTCTGATAAGGTTATGGAAGTGTGCACTTATGTGCAAAATACTCACAACCCACCGCGTTATTTGTGTTATTGTTAGGTACTTGCTCCTTTATTTGGTATTATTGACACATGTAAATAATACAACAGATCAGATGCTGTTCTTAGATTGTATATAAATTAAATGTACTATTTATTCTAAAGCTGCTAGAATACATTTAACTTGGTAGGTACGTCATAGTAAAAAATTGAGATACGTATGATAAAAAATAAGACACATATACCTACATAAAATGATTGAACATATGCATCGAATATAGAAACTCCTCATTTTAAAAAATCTGTTAAATAATATTTAAATAATTAATGAATGTTTACAATTAGTATTCAGCAATATTTAGTTGTAGACATTTATATATTTCTTATAATATTTGAATAGATAATACTTGCGTTACCTACGTATGCATCGAAGTCCACACAATAAAAAAGAAAACGATGTAAAAGTATAAAAGTTTACTTATTATACAAATAAATTAATTAATTACATGGCGAACTTATTAACAAATAAATTAACTACAGAGAGACAGAGATCGGCAACTATGAAGGAACTACTTCAGGTGTAGGCTCAGAATCCACTTTATTTTCCTTTTGGCTTGTTTGTGTGTCGGGCTCGGCGACGGCTTCAGCTGGTTGTACATCCTTGCACATGAGAGTCACAGAGTCGCGTACGCGGTCGGGACCACAGTTTTCCGTTGCACCCAGAAGCTTCAACTCATCTTGTTCCTGAGTCTCAGCAGGCAAGTCAGACTCCAGGCGGCGCCTACCTGCGATCACCACTTCCACGGCGCGTCCGTCACTCTCAGTCCTCTCGTTCGATCCGATCTCAACACGGTAAGGTGTGTTCGGCTCCACAAACGCTTCCATCACGCGCACATCAGCTCTTTCCTGGATGTCATGGTCTCTATCAAGCGGCTTATCATTCTTTGAGAAGATGTCGAATAGGCTCGTAGGTTTACTCGGTATAGCGATGAAGAATAAGATGTTTGAGATATCAACTTGCGCGTTGATTTCGCCTTCCTGACGCTGGTCGTAGAGGACGGGCCCGGCGGCCACGGTCGCGAACAAACAGGCGATAGCTAGAAGCATGGTGCGTGCGCCCGATAGATCTCCGATGCGCTGACTGCGCGCCGCCTGCTCCCGCGCCGCTTTTACCAGCCACCCGCGAACCAGTCCGACGTCCGAAACGAGCACACTGTAACGGTTAACACGACATGAATATTGTGTGGATTTTATTCGACGAATGATGCCTATGTGTTAATTGACTGTTTAGAATGTAATGACCGTGACCGACACTCTGTGTTTACTAAGTCCGCTTAACTTCTCAGGTAAAGTTCTGATTCATCCACACTTTGTGCACTATTGTTACATTACCGGTTGTTACTATTGCATAAGTTGTTTTTATTTTCTAATGATAGTGAATGTCATAGAGTGAATGTTTTCAATGGTAATATCACGGTCACGGTGCAGAATCTAAGTCGTTATCCTACTATTAATAGGATGACCTCCTAGATTAGCAGACGGCACGAATATATCCGCCAAAATAAAAAAGAAAGTAATGAATGTCGTGCCGGGAGTGATGATGGAGCCGAGGGGCATGGGTCGCGTGTGACAGTGACCGGCGGTCATCGATACGATAACCGAGTTTCGCGTGCGCACTCCATATATACATACAGATATAGCATCTTAACACGAACGCATGTAGTATGGTTTACTGCGCAAAGCGTCCGAGCAGACGATAATCAAATTATGTAGGAAACAGTTACTTGAGGTTGGAATTCGTCCTGCATTTTTGTTCCGTTATCGTAATAGCGTAATTCGATCTAAAATGACTAGCTTGTCGTCGATTACTGCCCTGTACCAACATATTTTGTACTAGACTTAACTTAAGTACCTATTATTTTAAAAAACAAAGATATGTTACGCATTCTTTCGCCTGTTTGTCATCAAATATTTGTTTGAACTTAATTTGATATTAAAATTCAGTTCAACTGTTAGTGAGCTATTGATAGATAAAATATGTCAATCATAATACCATCAATTTAAATAATTCAATCTAAGATTGTTTTTAGTTCATGGGCAATATGCGGAATGGGATTTAAGAATTCTTCTTTCTCTTCATTCTCACTTAGCATACAGGGTGAAAACAACTAAAAAACAGAGCATATAATATGGAAGTACGCTACCGTAGGGCTGATTTTTATCTAATTTAGGTGTTCAAAATAATTTAAAGCTAACGGGCAATGTTTGTCATATCCAATGCATGCTTGCAACATTAGCATGCCTACCAGGTCAAAAATAAGTTGCTGTGCTACCTTTGCTAAAAGTACAGAGCACCTCCTTGAGGTACCTAAAAATCTTACTCATCATAGAAAAAACACAAGATTGTTCGGCAGCGATTCAAAGTCAATACAAAATTTCTTAGTAGGGTATAAGTAAGTAACAATCACGGACCCTGTTAAGCACCTTCTGCAGTCATCCCCAGCCGGACTTATTTGCACCTCTACGCACTTACGCACGAACAATCAGTAGAATAATAACAATTTTACAAAGAAGCTTAGGATTCTTTTCTATAGGTATTATAATTACTTTTGTTTGAGATACAGTACGCAGTCGACATCGTATGTATAAACTCGTATTTATTTTATATCTTAAGCCTTTATCGTTTTCAATGTATAAAACACACAAAGTGCTTAAATTATATGAAATACCTAGTCAAGTCAATCGATCTGTGTTTAGATATTTAATTGCTAATTGCAACAAGTGAAAGTGTAGACTGAAGCTCAAGGCAAACTAAAAGTGGCTCCAACAAAAATTTGAAGTTAACGCTTGCATCTCTCTCACCTTTTTGTTTTTGTCTCTCTAACAGTAAGTCTTGTAAAAAATAAAACCAAGTCTCGCGTAACTATGGTGCATCGCGTGTTATGTCTATACCAGCAAAAAGAGGTGATCTTATAGTGATTCTTTATTTTGTCTTCCACTTTGCTTCGGAAGGAAATAAAACATACTTATTACATCTCCTCCAAAATACTTCTCATTAAATTAATTGCAGGTTCTAAGATCCGGATAGCGTAGTGGTTTAATTGGTTGCCTCGCCACTGCCACGACGACGCCCAGCGTTGTGGGTTCGAATCGCACACAGGACAATATATTGTGTGATTCTATGTGTTGTTATGTTTGTAAAGTTGCCCGCGACACATGAATTATGACTAGAGCGGGCGAGATGTTTTATAAAAGAAAAGATTGATATGAACTAATGAGCCCGATTACATTGTTGTTACAGTACACTCAGTAGTCAATGTATACTGTTGTCTACTTGGAAATAACCTATTCCTAACTTGGATTATATTTATTACAGCAATACGTGTTCTTTTTATCTGGTTTTCTTATAAAATCTTCATTTCATCTTCATTTTATTCATTTATTCATAACAAAAAATATTGTGTTGAACATATTTGTTTATCATCACTTCAAATAAAATCAATAGATGCCATACTGCAGGTATGAGCCAGTTTTGGCAGCCTTGGAGCAGTAAATATTAATTAAACATTTGGTACACCGCATTGCTAGTTTCTAAAATAAGGACATACAGGGTGTCCGGTAATTAATAGATAACCTGGAAATGTCTTATAGTGGAACTGATGGCCGTTCAGAAAAAAATATGAAAAATATCTATCCTAACTACTACCTGAGATATGTGTTTTTTTATCTCATGTCTTGTATACTACGACCAGAAATGTATAAAATCCATCGGTTTTTTGTTGTTTTATTATTAAACACTAATTATGCTAATAGATAGACAGTCAAAAGTATGCTATTTTCTTTTTTCTGAACGGCCTTCAGTTCTACTATAAGACATTTCAAGGTTATCCATTAATTACCGGACACCCTGTATACTGAGGTTAGTCTGTTCCAGTTTTATGTGGGTTGCCTACTTCAACATAGGTAGAAACTATTTATTGCAACGAAAATATGGCTCCAAATTTAATTTGGCGGGGCCACAGCCGTGCACAAAAAATGGCCATAAATGAAAGCGATGAATAATTACCGTGTCCAAAAATGATTAATTATGGAGTTCACTAGACGTTTTGAAGAAAATAAATGTTAAGAGAGTGATATTTTACATTCTCTGAGGGCCCGGCTCCTTTATGTATCTTGTCACTCTATAGATTATTTTTTACCCATTATCGAAATTAAACAAATCTAAACGGAAAAAGGAAAACACACATACGGACTACCGTATGTATGTTTTCCATACACATATATAGATTCACGCCTGCTTCTCAGAGGGGTACGCAGAGACTACAGATTTCCATTTACTACAGTCCTGACACACTTCTTTGGCTTCATACACTTTCATCACATTCCTCATACACGCTCGCCGGTTTAAGGTGCTCTTAACCTGGCCTTTGTCCAGAACGTCTACGGACTATTCTGTCAAGAAATTCTAAGTAGCAGCACGTAGTTTGGAAATGTAGGTAAGCGACCCAGGAATCGAAACCGTAGCTTAATACACAGCTTAAATTACTACTGTTGCGCAAAGGCAACAAGAAAAACAACAAAAGTATTTTAATTTTTGAATTAAATCTTAAATTTTGTCGTCAAAAGATAATTTTAAATTATTTATCAATTGCGTGCGTAAGTGATCAATGTGATCATCACGTTATTACGAAGCGCATGGAGCATTTTTATAAGTAAGTATTGTAATCCATAGGTATAGTTCTGCCGGGTCTAACGACTGAAGTAACGTGGTATTGGATGGTAGGTATCTGACGACAACATTTGCCGCTGACTGCATTACATTATTAAAATGTAGAATATATCGCAATCACATTGACAGTTACTTGGGTAATGAATTCGTAAGTTTATTTCGTTTAAATTTTTATTACGATCAATATAATGATCATTCCAAGAATTCTGATAAAATGTAATAATACAGTTTATTTATTTGTAAGTCAAAATGAGTGACAACTTCATGGTTGATGCATTAAAATCTTAGTTAGTGTCATTGCACTCAGCAATATGCCTAACGTTACAGAATAAAGCCATTTCGACATGATTTTGAATAGTAAAATCCTTACTAATATTATAAATGCGAATGTGTGTTTTCTGTTTGTTTGTTTGTTTGTTACGCTTTCACGCATTTATTCCTGTTGTGATTGTTATGAAATTTCGTCCTTTTCTGCCAGGGATACAGAAAAGGACATAGAGTACAGGACACTTTCATCCAGAAAAATGAACTTTTCCAGGAACATAAAAAATATATTGACAAAACGCACTGTAACACGAGTGAAGCTGCGGTCAAAATCTAGTTCCTAATAAAATGCCTTTCTCTTCCCACTTTATTCTTCAATATTACTTATATGTCGTGGATGAGCTCACCCAAGCACATTGCTAGAACTAGAATTCAGAGGTACCCGGACATTTTTTGTCATAGACCACTTTTAAAATTTAGCTGTTTCCGGTGGACTAGACAGCTAGAAATTTAATCCGCCAAGTAAAATCGGTATACTCGGACCAAAAAGTAAAATTAGAAAAATGATCAAATCTCTACGGGCCTTTAGCGAGTGGTATTCCTTAAAATATCCGTCGACCGACGTTTAAGCAAGTAACAGTCGCTGAGCTTCTTAAAATATTATATGCCTACATTGATAGGTGAAGTCAAACCGACATTTTAGTTCATCACTATCGAAAGCAATAGACCCCCGTCGAGTCTCCGGTGGACCCCTGGGGGTCCACCGGGATCACTTTGGGAACTAAGGAACTAGATTGAATGTAATAAATATTAAGGAGTGCGTATTCTAGTAAGACAAGTCAGGCTTTCCTATACTAATATTATAAAGAAGAAAGATTAGTATTTTTTATCCCAACTACATATATTATAAATACGAACGTGAGTTTGTTCGGTTATTACGTTTTTACGCTTTAACTACTCAGTGCAACTCAACCGAACGTCATGAAACTTTTTGAACAAAAATAGGTCATGAGGTACCTTTCATCTAGAAAAAGGTATTGTTAGCAACCTAACCTGCGTTTACGCAAGCGAAGCCGCGGACAAAATATAGTAATGAATAATGAATTATTTAAAAGTTATTTTTTCGTTAGCAAGCTGCTTTATCCAGAAGTACCTAACATAGGCTGTACATATATATAACACTAGCTGACCCGCTCAACTTCGTCTGCTTCACATAAGAGAACTTTCGCCGTTCTTGCAACATTTTTCATTGATGCTCCGCTGCTATTGGTCGTACCGTGATGTTATAATATAGCTTATAGCCTTCCTCGATAAATGGGCTATCCAACACATAAATAATTTTCAATTCGAACCTGCAGATCCTGAGATTAGCGCGTTCAACCAAACAAACAAATAAACAAACAAACAAACTCTTCAGTTTTATAAAAGTAGTAACGAACCTATTGCAAGTCTACCGAACACCACAGTTCCAGACACCATACTGCAATTAAAAATTTCGTATCAGGAATACCTAATAAGATTTATCCGGAAATCGTGCGCAACACTCACATTTTCGTCTGCTACACCACCAAGGCTCTAGTTTTTACCCAAATATTACACATGAGTACGTAAATAACATTATTTCTTCTTTTCTTTAGCTACATACTAAAATAAAAGCAAGGTGTATGAAATTGAAGTTGCGTACCTAATAGATATTAAAGGTAAAGTTATTAAGACAGCAAATTAAAGATAATCTTTAACATTTTTAGTATATAGAAAATAAGTTTGCCAACTGCTATCACAACGAACAGCGGATATTACCCACAAATTCAAATAGTGCAATTT
The DNA here is from genome assembly GCA_963675205.1 of Catocala nupta. Lineage (NCBI taxonomy): Eukaryota > Metazoa > Arthropoda > Insecta > Lepidoptera > Erebidae > Catocala > Catocala nupta. The sequence goes on along the minus strand of OY776090.1, from coordinate 8,899,920 downwards.
ATAGATATTTGTTACAAGTACTAGATAGAAATGCCAACAAATATTATAAAAAGAATTTAATCACAGCTGAGACCATAGCTAAAAAACAGTGGGTGTAATACACCTCTCCCTACTCCTTTGGGATATATACTTGAGTATACCTATGTATGTGGATTACATAGCAATATGTATATATGTAATATATGTTAAAAAATACAAAGTACGAAATATCTTCGTAAAATTAAATTAAAAGTTTTCAAATAAACAGAGCTATCAACAGCTTTTGTTTTAAAACAAATAAAAGAAAATTAAACCAGGTTTTAGGGATTTTTCAATAAGAATTTATGTTTTATTTTCAACGAAACAATGTACAACTTACGTAATACTAAACTTAAAAACTAATAAATGCATCCGTTCATGGCTATATTACGTCCATTTCTCAATTATCGTAATAATAAATTAAACTACTATGTAGTGTTAATTAATATGAACTTTTAGTCTATAATAATCGTTATTAACGTCGTTTAATCACATTTTGTTCACTAATGATGGCGGGTTTTTCTCAAAAGTGGCAGTAAGAAGGCTGCAAGGCGATTCTTCAGTCTGTGAAAGAAAGAAACATATCATGAATAATAGTAATTTAAAATATAATTTTATCCTAACAGGATTATTTTAAATTAAGAACGTACAAATTTACACTCTAAAAGTGTAAATTTATGATTCCCTTTTGCCCTGTCCATCCCCATGACCATGTCCCTTACACCATATTAAAATGATATTTTCCATTGTTTTAGGGCCTAATCTATTTGATTATATAAAGAGAATTTTTTACCTGTTACTTTTTCATGGTGACCTGGGGATAAGAGAAAAACATAAAATGTATCAATTGCTTCTCATCGAGTGATGATTCGATTCCACTGAGCGAGTGATACGGCTCGGCGGTGACAGGTCAACGACCTCATGTTACCAACACAATTATTTTAAACAGGTGCTTTATCTAGAGCTTAGAGCTTTTTTAATTACAGGAACATAAAATAAGTGATAATAATTGTGACATTACCTTTTAGCTTTTTCCTGTTTCTTGGATACTTCTTTCTTTTGGATTTTGAAATCATCACCTAAGCTGACGTCACTGAGCGGCGCGAGTTCAGCAGGCTTCGCAGGGGCCACGGGCTTTTCCTCCTGAGGTTTTTCAGCCGCAGGTTTATCTTCGACAGGTTTTCCTTCAGCAGGCTTTTCTACAGGCTTAGGCTTGTCACCTTCAATCGACACTGGCACTATCTGGATGTCAGGAGTTGATGACGATGAACTCGGTGGTGGCTTAGGTTTGAAGTCGCCACCGAAGTCTTCGAGAGACAGGATATCCATGAGATCGTCCATGTCTCCTAGCGCGGAGAACAGGGACTCTGCGGGAGCAACGGCAACGACGACGCCGTCGATATTGAGCCTGTAGTTTTCAGAGCCATTTTGTCTTTGATCGTAGTGTGTATGCCCGCAGTCAGGTGTAGGAGCGGCTGTCGTGAACGTCACAAGCGCGGCCAGCAGCGCCACCTCACATACCACCCGTCTGTAGTTGACCATCGCGGAAGATGTCTGTAGGCGAACTGAACTTCGGCTGCGGCTGTGGGACCCGCTATGTATCCATTCTCCGCTGCATCTTTTATTTATTTGCCCAGATAGCGGTACAGTCAGACGCTCCGACTAACCGCACGACTCGTCGTAGTTAAACTGGTATTAACACAACAGAATTGTGTAATAAGTACAGTATACACAGGTTCAGCCGTTATGTTAATCCATAAGATTTTTCTAGTTGATAACTCGGAACATAAATAGGGCGACGACTTTTCTTTTTGTAAGTTCGTAATTAGATATATGAAAAGCTTCACATAACTTATTATGTTTATATTTCAAGAGTAATAGGTATCAAAGAGCTTAAGGTCATCGACTCGACCCAATAACCCGCTAACCTGTACAATCAAACAAGAACACAAACATTATAGCCATCGGGCTATTTTTGTCACTCACTCATCTCTTTGAAGTGTACTTCATTTATTTTTAAATTGTAATTATTTATCTTTGTTCTTAACTTTTCATTGAACAACAGTTTGTTGATAAAACTCGACCTTAATTATGCGATACCTAAAATAACATAGCTTAGGAAATCTAAGCGAAACCTCTATCTTATCCTTCGAGTATACAGGTGTCATTTTATGTCAGTACTCTCTTTATCAATCATTTATTATAGATAATCTAACTCACTAAAGTTATATAACCGTTACTCATCGTGTTTAAAACATATATTTTAAATAATATTGTCTAACGTTTACGCAAATGTTATACATTGAAATTATATTTCTTCATACGGCTTTTTTAAATTAAATAAACAACACAGTAAAATCAGAATAAAGTAATTTAATTTCAATGTATCTTAAAATTCAAATACAATGTCTAGCATGCATTCTGCTATCGAAACTATCAATTTCCAGCCATAATATTTACTAGATCTGCGCAAGTATTCAATTTTACTAAATATACCAATTAATTACTAAGGTAATAGGCGGTCAGGCTACGTTCAGCCGGTGGCATAGTTCGGGTGCGCTCTTAACAACCTGTTGTTGAAGTCGACCAGCTTTCGACTAACTGTATTTACCACCTACTTGAGCCCATCTATAAACGGTAAAACGATAACATTTTATTTTATTTGCCCTTATCTGGCTTACTTGTTGACCAATCAAAACCTGTACTTACACTAAAATCTGGTAAAATGTGTTTACGGAACAATATTTATATCTATAGTATTATAAAACTAAAACAGGACTCTGTATGTATTGTATATATATCTACAAATCCAAGTAATATCTGTTAAAAAAAATTGTGGTCCACAAATAGTTGTTATTTGTGTCCGAGGTTTTAATGATAGTACCTTAACTCTGCTCTGCAATACAACAATAACAGGAAGTTCAGGAGCCACTTTGTTAAAAAAGAATTAATATTTGGAGATGCTGAACTCAATATGTTGTGTGTATGTTTTTAAAATACTCGTCTGTCTATTTTTCCAGTATCACGTAACGGCAACTGAACGGATTTCAATGCAATTTTCACAGTTGGTATGGTTCGAGTTAAATTTATAATATTAACTATTTTATATTTTCTATTATTTACATGTACAAAAGCAACAATCTTAATTTATAACTTAACTCATATAGATATTTATAATATAATCATTATATATAATATAATATATATTTACTTCAGTTTTTTATTTAATTTCGTTGAGCAGAACTAGAGAATTTACGTATATTGTCATTTACGTAAAAGACGTCGGGCACAGTTTACATTAAAGATACACACAAATATTGGTTTGCATACTTTCACGTGGACGAAACCGCAGGCAAACATTTGAATGTATATGTTATTTATGCGAACGGTATGTAAGTGTTTTGGATAAGTGTGAGCTTTCATACATATGTACCTATAAGTAAATGGAATACATAACGGTTCAACACGGTACTGGGTTAGTGACACCTATCGACAAAATTAAGAACATCAATAAGTATTGATGCTTTGTCTAAACATAAAAGAAAATATTTGGAAGAGGATTAGCTACTTATAACTTCAAGACTATGTGGTCGCCCCGCCATTGCCAGCGCTGAGTGTTGTGGGTTCGATCCCCAAAATTGTGTGATCCACGAATTGTAGTTGTTCCGAGCGTATGTGTTCCTTGAATCGTTTCTTAAACGTATGTAAAGGTGCCCGTAGCATAGGAATAATATAGTATTTGCTAGCCGAATAGTTAAAGTATCGACGATCGAGAGCGGTCGTGAATTCGATCCGCAACCTTTACTAACATAAATAATAACTTACTAAAGGCTTAATATAACTAATGTGAGTAGTTAAAATACTGAGTATGTTCAATAAATTTATTGTAAAAATATACTTTATTTATTAATTTTCTGTAAATCTTTATTATATTATATAGGATTGTTATTAGTCAAGCTAGCATTCTTATTGTAAACAATACTTATTTGTATTTTACTCATACCGACGTTATAAAATATAATCCTCTTGTGAGTTTTATGAATATGGCCGTTAGTTTATCTGCAAGTGTTAACTGCAATACCTCCTATAATTTGTAAAACAATTTAGAAACAAGATTAAAAAAAGTTACAGTCTATATTAAATATGCCTCGTATGATTGTATCGTTGTTGCTATGACATAAGTATGCGGTCTTACTTATGAATAAAACATTCATTCATAAGTAAGTTAGTAAGTAGGATTTTAATACGAGAACTGAGCATAATTATGAATGCAATGCAATATAATACACATATGAATGTTGAGCGAAAAGCAATACTTATTATGTATCGCTGGCCTCTTTTAACTTATATAAGGACAACTAGTAGATTACATCAATTTTATTTCATTATTTTCATATAGATACAATGTCTTGGATGCTCAGCGTTACTTACGGTTAGGCAAAGGATAATAATCCTTTGCCTAACCGCAAGTAACGGGCTCAATAGAGCCCTTTGCCCAATCGCAACCAGGAATCGAAGCCGCGAGTTCCAGACTCATAAAATAATTGTTTTCTAAGTTTGGAACTGTGCCCGACAAACAGCAAAAAGCTTATCATCTCATATCATACGTAAGACCTAAAAACTTAACTGGCGAAATGTGAATGGAATCTCTACTCCCTATGGGATGGGCTTGAGATTAGGGATGTATGGAGTATAGATAAATATTCTATCACATATTCTATCATATACACACAACACCATCTCGCCCAAACTAAGCAGAGCTTGTACTATGGGTACTAGACAATGGATAAACATACATATATACTTCTTTTTGTAAATACATGTATACATAGAAACCTCCAGACCAAGACAATAATCTATGTTCATGCACACAAATGTTTGACTTGTGCGGGAATCGAACCGGCCGCGACCTCAGGCGTGGCAGTCGGTTACACTGACCACTACGCCATCGAGGCCGACAAATATATGTTTACTCAGAGAGTCATCTTGAACGTTACGCTTACAGAATACAGACACAGTAATAACAGAACTTTCTACATGTACCTACTCTGATACAGGACACACGGGTATGCGATCCCGCTTATCGAACCGTTGATGGCGCACAACCCGTTCTATCCGCGGCGGTGGCGTCAACCCACTTTAAAAGAAGTGCAGCACCCTATCGTGCAATCATCGTATTTATGCCCTGTAGGTACCTACTATTGGTAAAATGATTTGTATGTTCCCAAGTGACTTGGGAATAATAAAGGCTAGGAAGAAGAAGACTATTGGTAAAATGATTGACTTCAGGTTTGAAATAAGGTACAACCGATCTCCTCGCCGCTGTCACAACGCGAAGTATTATTGGTTCGAATCCCACACTAGACTACACAGTCTTGCTTAAAACTCTACTCTTGTAAAGAGACGTCTAAAACTAGTAATAATGAGCCCTCTCTATTAATAAGACTTACGTATAATTTGAGCTGAAATGTTATTTGAAGTCTTACTAAAATATAGGAACAGTACCTAATTTAACATCGGAGTAGGTATTTATGTAAAACAGCAATGTCTATTAAAAGTGTCTGAATGACTAACGTTCATATTATCATTTCTATGTATAAATCATTGTGTCATTTGACAAAATTATACATAGATCCACCCCTCGAGCTTCGAAGCGTTTAAAAGAAACCTATACCCAATAAGTACATAATTATATGCACTACCGAAGAAACGAACCCAAGATGTGTGTGTGTTGTTCGACAACGGGACATCACGTTCGAATGCTAGCAAGAGCAAACTTGTGCCAATTCCAATGAAACAGTCGAGCAATAAAAACTTCTATTTCATTTATACGTCTATTAACTAGCAATCCTTTTACATTTAAATAAAAATCTAATGTAAATCGTTTGCTACTTGTCGAGTTAACTGTATTACTGTTAGCTTTACATAGTTTAAAGACGGGCGCGGCAAATTTCTAACACTAGAATAGAACTGTTCACGAATGTCAATAGCTCTGGTCTAGTGTTAGTGAAATCACTAACAGGTGTCGGCGTCGAAGTCTCGTGCGCTAGAAAGTTAAAGCTTGTTTTATGACCATTCACAAGCTTCGTGAAAACTTTATTGCATTTAAAAACAAGTTTAGAAGAAATTTATATGCATAGATTATATTATTAGGTTATTTCGCTCAAATATTTATTTTGGCATCAATGACTAAAGCTTGCCGCTAACAAAGTTATATTCAGGTCACAGATAACAGAATCAAGGATCCAGGCATTGCGTGTAGTAGGTTCGCGAGACAAAAAATATCACGGAAGTTGTTGTAGTCCTTTTAATAAGCACGACCCTTCCTTTTGGTTTTGTCGTAGTCTGGCAAAATGATTCTACTATAAATTAGTTCTGAACTACTGTGACTTCAATTCCTTTTTTTCTGTTAATCTGTATGTCACTTTAGAATAGTATTGTTTATTTTAAAATACCTTATTAACGGTACTACTTTTATGAAATGTCTTTGACAGGCTTATTGCCGCCCTTTAAAATGTCAGATGCTGTTTAAATCGAATATATATAGCGGGTCGAAATAAATATAGCTATATAAATCCTAGTATTTTATAGAAAATGAAAAGCAATTGAACGCGTGTACCTGGTGCCTTTACCTTTCTGGTAAGTGATATTATTGTCAATGTGTCAATGTGTGTCAATTGTGTGATGAATCGTAGGTGATTATTTCCACTTTTGTTCCGTTAATAGCGGAAGGCGTAGGTATATAATGAGCATGGAAACCGGTTTTAAAGTAGGTTAATACAAAACTTAATTAGTTTTTTATCACTAATGCATTCCCATGCAAATCGCCCGGTTGTCTCGGATAACTGGACGCTCCGGGCAACGGTACTGTGCGGTTGGCTCGCCCAACAAGCAATTTTCTTGTTAGATTCCTATCAGATTGCCACCTGCAAACCGCTTGTTGACAATGGAACATTGAAAACTTAAAATGATTTACTGGCTCATGAATACAGAATAAGTTAGCGGTTGAAACGCTGGAGGAACTTAAAAATCTTTTACGAAGAGAATAACTATGTTAGGCCTAATAAAATGTGCTTTATTGTTAAATTACTGCCCGTTTAGTTAGGTTTCTTATAATTTATATGACAATGTTAGGTACTGCAATAATAAAACTTTAAAACAACTTTGTATTGTTTAACAAACATCTAGGTAGGTATATCTAGGAGCTTTCTTTTGGATACCATGCGTGTAAAGATGATGTAGTCATGACAAGCTTGTATGCATTAAACTTCTGACCATATTTGTGCATACGCTCTTCTATTAGATGGGTGAGCGATCGGAAAAGCGATCAGCAGGTATTCGATCACCATGTGTAGTTTTGGACACAACGTGACGTAAACCCACTACTAAGCAATAGTTCTGCCGTGTAAGCCGTTTGCTGCCTTTCCAAGACGGTATTTAGTTCTGCCATATAAAATCATAATGTTTACATTTAGTGGTAAGTGATAGACTTTTAGGAAAGATTTTTTAATTTTGTTTTCACCGGTGGTGACCACTTAAACCACTACGTCATTAGTGGAGTCGAATTTGATTGTTTCATAGTATAAATATATGTTATTTATTTCATAACTTTGAGGCATTTTATGCCGCCCGCCGTCTATGTAATATTATGTGAAGTTACAGACACCATCTTATTTCTCTGTCGACTTTCAGACGTCGGCGTCGTCGTCAAAACACAATGCTGTTTTCATTGCGTCTAGATACGATAATACGTGATTTCAAAAAAATCGCACAGTTATACACAGGTTCGTGTGAGAGGGCTTAAAATCAGCGATCGATCCCGTCCAGTCCATATGGACGGCCAAATTTGGAGTTCGTCCAGCAAGTTTTTAGGACAGTGTATATTGGAACGTACAACACAAACAAAAGATTTAAAATTAAAACATTTCTACTTGGGCTACTTTTGTTTGCACGGTTTTTGTATATATGGTTTTAGAATTCATATTATGTTATAGTACCTACCTAATTATAGCGATTTAAAAAAACAAAGCTATTTCAATTATTCTCTTTTTGGTTTCGTAGCTTAAACTTACGCTTATGACCGCCAAAGACAAGGACTCTTTCGCTAAAAACAACTGATAAGTATTGTACGCCGAGACTTAGATTTTCACTTGCAACGATCTCGCCATGTCGCTCTTCCTTCATACATTTTAGTCTTAATACAGAAGTCAATATTGTTTCTATTACACTAGGAACCTATGAAGTACTTTGATAATATTATTTTTCTTTAACAAATGTGTCAAACAAGCTTGTGGCTTGCCTGGTAGTAATTCAGTGGTTGTAGAAACTTTTGTTACTGCGGGCTCTTGTGGAAAAGGGATTAAAGGTTGCATGCAAGAAAAAGGATGGTCGAGAAATATGAAAGATATGAAAGCCTTAGGACACCTTACTTACTCGAGTGTTCCTACTTTAGGGAACGTCAGTTTCCTATAAGAGGTTGTAGGTGATTACCTACTTCCCCAGGTAAAAGTGTTTATTTGTAACCTCACCGAATAGTTGATATTAACGGGCTCTTCTAACGAAGTCTTGTCCGAACTCATCCATTTGGTATCATCGATCGATCATCAAAGATATCATCGGCAAGCAAATCACTTACGGACCGTAATTTGAACCCTTAAATGAACAACACGGTGTTCGATTGATGTCGGCTTCTATTGTTTATAAACAAAACAATGTTCGTAAATCAAAACTGGTGACTGGGAATACTTCGTCTTCTTTACAGAATGAATGAAGGCAATTAAACAAGTACCTAGGTACAGATCTGAATTGTTTAAGATCGACGCCTATTCTTATTTGTGTAGATCGAGGGCTATCTCTAATTAACTAATGCGACAATTATGTTGCACGGATGGCGTAATGGTTGAAGTGGCCACCTCACCCCTGCTACTGCGGCGAGTGTTGTGGGTTCGAATCCCACACGGGACAAAACTTTGTGTGGTTGTTCCGAGTCTGGATGTACTTTGCGTCCGTTTGAATGTTTGTAAAGTCCCCGGCGATACAGGAATTAATCCTAGTGCGGGCGACGTACTTGAAAATAACTTAAATAACGGTAAAAAACTAAGACATGGTCATAACTTCAAAATATTTATTAAGAACCTTATTTATTCCAATTTTACAAACAAATTATTCAATATTTTTCGCAGTATCTCCTCCATAATGAGTTAATGACGCATTTTCACATTTTTGGGAAGACTTTCATGTGCGCAAATATGTACTGATAAGCAATGCTAAACAACAACAGTTAATTACAACAATCGGACAATATCATTCTGGTAGATAAAAAGAAATGAAATTTAATATCCATTGTATCTTACTAAATGTACAGGCATTTCTTCTAATCTAATGTTGAATAAAAGTAATACATTAACATAATTATATAGATACATACACTTCTGAAGAAGAAGGTAGAACTACATCCAATCCAAATCACTTTGAATAAAGAAAAATATTTGTTACTCTCTATTTAAACAAATATTTACAAAGAAAATATATTTCGCTAGCTGTTTCAGACGTTGGGAAGTTTACAGTTTTTCATGATGCTATTAGTAGCATCATGAAAAACTGTAAATGCAATGTTTAGACACTGCCTCATAGAACACGGCAGTTATGATTAAAGGTTTGACCGAAATAAGAATCGAATCCAGGACTACACGAGCGGCCGTGAACGTAGGTTTGCAATAAGGCAGTTCTAAGGCAGAAATATTCATCCAATTTTTAAGGTTTAGGTTATCAAAGTAGTCAGAGACCGTATGAAAATAAAAACAATAATATAGCTTAAAAACGTAATAGTAATCAATAATAGGAAATAAGTTTATGTTTCATCATCATCTCAGCCGAAAGACGTCCACTGCTGGACATAGGCCTACCTCAGGGTTTTCCACACAGACAAAACGCGCATCCAACCGCTTCCCGCGACCCTTACCAGGTCATCGAGCCATCTTGTGGAGGATTTACCCCTGTTGCGTCTTCCGGTTCATGTTCATGTTTAATAACGTCGTAAAACTTGAACATTTGGGCTTGCCAAAGACACGGCTACTTTAACTATTTAATAAACTAAAACGGTTTACATACTGCAAGGTCTACATAATAAACTTAACGTTATCATTAAATATGCTTTATTGATAAGGGCATAGCAAAATGTATAGGTAATTTGGATAGAACATGAAACCGTGATTTGGCTGAATGCTCTGTGCGCATTACCAAAACAAATCAATGCTTTTCCAAATCGTAAAACTTCAATCTAAATCTTTAATTAATATTAAATTTTAAAGTAAATCATCACAAACAGAATATCATCATCATATTAAAGGCACGGTTATGTCTGGTTACAATACTAACGACCAACGATGAATTTTCGTAGCTCTCGATGAACCTCGTGTCACCGACACCTTTTCATACATTTTCTTAAAGCGTTTTAGCGCAAAACGTCGATAAAATAATCAAAATGTACCTATTAGTATATAGGTATATCTGGCCATGAATATTGTTACAATTAAAAAAACATAATATTATATTTGAATTCGGAATCTGTCATTCTTTTATGAATATCCATTGCGTTTTCTCATTTTCGCGCCAATCGGTATTAAATATTTTTGTGAGCTGAAGTATGGCCGTCATCTAGTCCCGATCTTAATCCACAGGATTATTATTTATGGTCAGTTTTAAACAGTATGGCAACATCTAAACGCCATGATAATTTGGAGTCCCTAAAACAATACATAACAATATTATGGATTGTTTTACGAATTCCAAATTATCATATCGCATTGAAGAATTTTCCCATGGAGAGAGTGCGTGTTTTTATTGATAACTGCCCTCAATTTAACCTTTTGAACGCCAACGTCGGCTATACTCGACAGGCGCAAGCGTGCCCTGTGCGCCAACGTCGTCTATACTCGACAAAAAACAGGGCACAGAAATATACAAAATAAACATATTAAATCATTACTTTTCTGTATTTTATTGATCTAACTTAGAAATTGAATCCCCAATTATTACTTAATTGTACACAGCAAACAAAATTTGCATATTAGTTATTCAAATATTTGATAATAAAAACAATATATTAATATATCGATTTTCGGGCTTGGCGTACAGGACATGGAGCTGGCGTTATGACGTGGCGTTCAAAAGGTTAAAGGACTGTATTAAAGCCAATGGAGATCATTTTGAATGAGTTTCATACATTTGTATTTTTTTATCTATACTAATATTATAAAGATGAAGAGTTTGTTTGTTTGGTTGCAGGCGCTAATCTCAGGGACTACTAGTACGAATTGAAAATTATTTTAGTGTCGGATAGCCCATCTATCGAGGAATGCTACAGGCTATATAACATCATGCTAAGACCAATAGGAGCGGAGCATCAATGAAATATGTTGCAAACACGGGGCAAATTCTCTTATGTGAAGCAGACGAAGTTGCGCGGGTCAACTAGTTAATGTATAAACTAACACGCATTAGAGCAATAAATGTTTAATGCAATAGAAAAAAGCTTTTTCCTTGCAACAATATTTATGGCAAGACTAGGTATAGACATACGAAGTTTCGAGCGCGTCAAAATTCATGGTAGATAACCAAATTACCAGCTTCTCGGGCATTGATGCCGCGTCTGTCCCATTCGCGGTAATAAAGGGTGTCGAAGAGTAAAATCTCTTCCCTTCTCGTATCAGAAGAGTACAGAAGTAAGAACATATTATATATACAAACAACTGAGAAATAAAAAAGAACACTGTTACAAATTTAAACATGGTAAATAAAAGGATAACAATATCAACATTTCAACCGTAAGGCACACAGGAAGACTTATATTTAAAAGGCACAAGTTTCTAATATTATTATATTAATAACTTATATCAATATCTTACTGAGTATAGTAGGTACTAATATCTAGTTAACGACGAGTTATTTTTCAATTAGAATTGTTCTGTTTACTTGTATTCATGTTTATCAAATTCCATGCAAAGCATAGCAGCTTAGGATGAAAGAACCAATCGATTGTTTTCTAAAGGCGAAGTGTCTTCGATGTATACCATCATTTGTTATAGACTTGTAAAGCTTGTCTACTTTTAGTTTAACGAGATGGGTGTAAAAACCCAGGATTCAACGTCTTCGTCTTAAATGTAAAAGTAATGAAAAGAAATGATCCCTATATCTCCGGGGTCTTTTGACTCACAGGCCCCATATTCAAACTCGAGGTATGACCCCAAGGTGTCTGCACACTAAGTTACAAGTCAATCGGTTCAGTGGTTCCGGAGTTATGCCGGTCACTAACAGACAGACACACAGACACATATAGTGTTTTCATTAACTTCTTCGAAGAAGACTTAGAGGTTAATAAGCTGAGTAGCAATAACAATTCAAATTCACACTACCGTGGTGATACAGATTAACTGCATTGTAGTTCAGTCATCTAATACCTATGGTATTACTATATACGAGATTTTACTATAACTGTCTCCGTAGCGCAGCTGTAGTGAATGCGACTGCTGAGCATAAGATCTCGGGTTCGAATCCCGGGTCGGGCCAACAAGAGTTGGTGCGTTTTTTTGTTAAGAAATCTCAATAGCAACCCAGGACTAGGAAGTGCCTCGGAAAGCAAGTAAAGCCGCTGGTTCTGCGCTTGATGTATCTCCAGTCGTGCAATGACCGCCGTGACCGAAATTCGGTCTGGAGGATATTATATTATAGGGATCTTATATAAAAGACGTGTTTACAAGTCTCATTAATAACAACAGGGTATTAAGTATGTGAGGTATCAGTGAAGTCAGTAGCGACGAGTTGCAATACGTGTCGGTAGAAGCCGTCGTCGTGTCCGAGGCGGAACAGCGCCGCGCCGAGGTAGCGCTGCGCCGCGGCGCCGCACGCGGGGTTGCCGTGCGCGCACACGGAACGAGACGCGCAGCATAACGATACTGCTTGCCGCCATATACGAGAGCTCACTGAAATCAAACAATATTATAAGCTTTAAGATAATGCTTAAGTTGATGGTAGTACAAGATTTTTAGAGCTGTCAATCCTACAAAATTTTAGAAAACGTGAGTTTACTACAGTACCTATATGTGTAGAATGTAGGTAAATAATGTATGCGTCATATTCGCTAGTTTCAAAATATGTAAGTATGTATTTTGTTGCCTTAGCCCTTCTAATCGGTATAGCTATCTTCTAGTGACTATTTTAGATCCCTTTATATTTATACATAGATATGTATAAATATAAATAGTCACTTAAATGCTATAACAATTTAACATAAAGGACATTCAAGCTTCAAACATTTTGTACACAAAAATAAAAGGGCCGGCCAGAAAAAAAAATACTGCGGTTTTGTAGAAAATATGTCTCTAAGCATTTTTTTGTCTATTACAGCGAACCTCTAAGTTTAACCCTACAACTGCTACATGTGATTAAAAATACAAAAATCATTATTTTTACGTACAACGTTTGTCTAATAGACACACATTTATTTACTTTAGTTAGTAATCATAAACTACCTAGCTACCTGCTATTGTTATGTGTGTGCGCACAAGCACCCATTGCCCGGCCCCCTGCCCGCTCGCGTCCCGTACTCCCCTCTCCCTGCGCGACGAACACTAATCGCTTTGCACTGTTTTAAATATTTAGTTAAATATTTTAGTATAGTTATCCATGCAACTCCTGTTACATCGGACGGCTTATTACAAACGTATGCGTGTTTGTGTTGTGTTTATTTAACAATATTTCGAATGGCTGACTTTCTGTGTATTCGGTGTCGTGAGTCTGTTGTAAACAGAAGGGGCTTCTCGAGAAGAAATACACATTGATATAGCGCAGATTATTAATCAAGAAATATTGGAGCTACAGGTATGTAATCTTTCAGGTTATGGGTCCTACTTCTATCTCGTCTTATTTAATAATAGCGTGTTGAATTGAATATCTACCATCAGTTATTATGTTTTGATATCTAGTTTTGTCTTACATTTTACTAGCTCATTGGATGTAATAATACGTACACTGTCTTAATTGATAAGGTTTCCAGTTCCCGCAGTGTTTTTATTATAACAATAATTACAATTCGTCATAGAAAATACTTTTATAATGTTCTAGGGAAGTCAACAACTGACCATGTCAAAATCTAAAATAAAGCATAGTATAATATAATGCTCGGTAGGAGCAAGTGGAACGACACGAGTAAGAAACAAATCTGTTTTATTTTACAGCTCCAACCAACAGATTTTATTTGTCGACCTTGTTGGCAAAGGGCAGAAAGAACATACCATAGAAATATACGGGAAACACGCCAAGAAGATGATGATGCTGATGTTCCTCAGATGGAACCGGTAGCAGGTGAAGAACCAGCTCAGATTAATTTGCCTGGGTATGTGCGAACACCGGACACTAGGCGCAGTTGTTTTCCAACATTGCGATAACGGTACAAGACATCGTATCCCAGATGACATTGTTTTGCGGATGATGTGTTGATATAATTTACTTATATGTAAAAACAGTCGTGTCTGTAATGAACATTTACAGCAAGACTTATGGCACACATTGGCCGTACAGCAAAACAATATTACCGTATTTAAAGCTGATCAGATTGTAAGAGCTTTGTCTCTATTACAAGCGCATGTCACTACAGATGTTTTAAACTTTGAACAATACCAATTGATAAGTCCGAACGAGTTTCGTACCTGGGTTGGCCTTACACATGACCAGTTTACTGATTTACAAACTAATCTTCCAAGCCTTAATAATAGGAGTAACAAAAATGTAATATTGGCAGCTGTACTGGTAAAATTACGGACAGGAGATTCTAACGCTAGGTTGGCATCAATATTTAAAATAAGCGATTCTTCTTTCGCCCGCTTACTCAACACTGGTCGGACTGCAGTAATGCAAGATTTTGTCCCGAGGCACTTGGGCTTTGACCATTTAAGCAGAGAAGACGTAGCTCGAAGAAATCTAACTGTGCCAGAACATCTCTTCGGTAATCCAAACAGCACCGTTGAAGAAAGGAAAGCAATAACAATTTGTGACGGCACATACATTTTATTCAAAAGAGTTCTAATTACTTTTTCCAAAGAATATCTTACAGTAATCATAAGTATAGAAATCTTATAAAGCCATTCCTATTGGTATGCTGTGATGGATATATAATTGAAGTGTCAGGTCCTCATGATGCTTCTACATCTGACGCTCAAATAATGAACAATATAATAGATAGTGAAGCAAACAACGGTGACGGCGTTTTTCATTGGTTTTACAGAAGTGGTGATGTTTTTATTTTAGACCGTGGTTTTAGAGACGCGTTTTTACCAATGCAACAGCATGGTTACTCAGTATACATGCCAGAATCAAAACATCCAAATGAAGCACAATTGACGACAGACCAGGCTAATAAATCTCGTCTAGTAACTATTTGCCGATGGGTCGTCGAAGGTTGTAAACGGCCGTTTTAAAAGGGATTTCGGCTTCTGCGGAATATCATTGTAAATCGTTCTTTGTATAATATGTTCGATTATTTTAAAATAGCGGCTATCCTATTAAATGCCTATCACGGGGTAATAAAAGACAACATTCACGCACAAACCTTTTTATCTATCAATAATGAAAGATTGTCGCTGCCAACCTCACTTGCGGATATAGTCATAAGAGATAATTATAATAATAATATTCTAATAATAATATAATAATATTCTGTCACATACACACAACACCATCTAGCCCAAACTAAGCAGAGCTTGTACTATGGGTACTAGACAATGGATAAACATACATATATACTTTTTTTTTTGTAAATACATACATATTATACATAGAAACACCCAGACCAAGACAAACATCCATGTTCATGCACACAAATATTTGTCTTGTGCGGGAATCGAACCCGCGACCTCAGGCGTGGCAGTCGGTTACACTAACCACTACGCCATCGAGGCCGATAATAGAAGGCGAGTAAAATTTCGTCTATTGCCGGCTGATGTACCTGAGCTCCAAGATTTCCCAAGGCTCACTGAAGAAGACTTAATATTATTTAGCTTAGGTGTATACCAGTTAAAACAAGCAAAAAGCTAATATGGCGAACATTTAAACCCAAATGGAGAATTTATTATAGAAATAAGCGAACTAACTGAACATAATAGAGAACTAGGTGAAAATATTGTATTGAAAAGAGGGCGAATCCAGTCTCGACATGTAAGGGCTAGGGTATATTATGTGTATATTGGTTGGCATAGAGGTTCAAGTGGTAGGGCAGCCATAGCGCATTATTATTGCACTTGCAATATAGGAAAACGAACCGTTGGTTGTTGTTCTCATACAATGTGTTTGGTTTGGTACTTGAGTTTTGCTAGACACGAGGCTCGTATAAGACCACCTGCAGCTGGCTTAGAAAGCATTATAATAAGGTCTATTGAAATGTAAAGCAACCTATCTAATAATAAAGACATTTTATGTTTATTTTTGTTTTATTTGTCACCTTATTATATCTACTTAAACGATGAATAACTAAACTTAAACTTAAAATAGAAAACTTACAAAGCTTTTTTTTTGCATGCATGCTTTTTACGTTTTTGTAATTCCAACTCATATTGATTTTTGCATTTTTCTACCCAGGTAGCAGTCGGAGGGTTAAACATTAAGCTTTCCTGTAATACGTAAACATGTTTAGGACGTTATTTCGTATAAAAATACAATATACTTTTTGTATACAGAATTTTAATTTCGTATAAAACAATAATTTGTTTATTTTGGTATCTTCAAACTAATGTAGTAATCGGAGGGTTAAATATACAGCTCTGCTGTAGTACAAAAAAAAATTAAGAATGCTATTTTCTACAAGTATCTAAAATTTTTTTTTCTGGTCGGCACTTTTTTTTTGGGTACGAAATGAATGATGTCCTTTCCCACATATTATTTAACCATACCATTATTGAATCTCCCACATAGAACTTAAATAGTATAATTTTCAAATAGTTGTGCTAACTGTTCCGAGTGCGGTGTGTAAAAAGACACTCATGTCTTTTTAGTGTCCGCTGTTTATACAGTTGTAAAGTTCCTTACGATACAAGATGTATAATCAGTGTGAAATAAGTCCTTTAAAAATAAATATCTTGCTGAGCAGACCATACATGCATATCATTTTATTTCCTCCGTAAACATCGTAACCAAACAGAAAACATCCAAATTCACTTGGCACACTCTTACTTTTCACAGTGAAGTATTAACTCATCATAAACAGTTCGTTAACTAAACGACAAGGTCACGCAAAATTATTTAAACACTTATAATAAGGGATTCGTGACGCTTATTACGTTTACTGTTGAAGTTCACGACTGAAGCTTTTATAATCATGTATGTTTTAACACGATGTAATTAAGTGGTACCTACAAGATTTATATGGTTGAGATCATAGTATTGTTTTTTTTATTATTGTTAATAGATAGCTGACCACCTGATGATAACTGATAACTCATGGATATGGTTGCGTTTTCAACACAGAAGCAAGGCCAAGGAAATACATGCAGGGAGCACAGGCTCAAATGTCGCGGCGACTGAACATCAAACATACGTATTATAAAAAAATAATGAAATAAATAGTTTTTATGATCATTTAAAGGTAGCGTAAATAAATAAAAATCATACATGTAATTATGGACCTAACATATTACTTCAAATAACATATTTCGTTTTGAACTGGTCATGACTACCATGATCCTCCACCTAGATGCGCATTAGTGTTGACAAAGGCATAGAGACCTCTTATACCAATTTGTTCAGTACTGGCAAGAAGAAGACTGACTGGAGTAGTTCTACTTACAAAAGTGTTGCATTTCGACATCGCAGTGTTGGAACAGTTGCTGTATAGAAGAGGCATCGTCTATCAGAGGCACATTGTTACCGGTCACCACCAGGGAGTTTGGTATCACTGCATTGCGCACTACCTCTTGGATTTCGGATTTCAAAGCCTGTGAAAATTGTAAAAACTATATGTGATTATAACTAATATACATTTGTTTTATTTTCAACAAGTTCGCTCCAAGTAGGTATAAGCTACAGTTTAATCTTTAAGAGCTTTGTGTCACAGTTATGTATCTTAGCACGTTTGAGGTCGTGATATTTTTTTTTAATTTTTAAAAATATTTTTTTAGGACATATGTCGTATTTTCTAAGCATATCCAAATATTACATTACATGACATATACGGAAATTTAGAGGTTGAATTTAATATGTTTTATTGAAACTTTGGTCATCTTACAAAAAGTATATAAATGTTCTAGTTGTTTTTTGTTTCTGTGGTCTAAAACTCGTAGCTGTCGTATGTGCCCGTCGCTGCTCGCGCGGTGCCGACCAGCCATGTGTGTATGCCTTGTATGTAAATATAATTTGTGAAAGAATGAACAAACCTGATTGTCATTGTCATCTCCAGCTATCTTCTTATTGTCTTCCTTTAGGACATGCAGCCAATATGAGGTGGGAATGTGCTGTAACAATTACAATAATAATATAATAAGAGGAAGGTAATATCTAAATACAATGGAATTTTTATATAATTCTATTGTGCATTTATCTAAGAATTCTTCATGGTCTTATCGAAAATGTGTGCATGTGTGGGTTACCATGGTGATCTAAAGCTAAATCTTCTCATGGAACCTGTATAGATTACCAGCAGTGAGATAATTTATATACCGGGCTGATATTATTGTTAAGTATACATTAATAAGTGAATATTATAATAGAAAACTGAAACTAATAAGCTCCAAATTGAAGTCCACTCCTTTGGACCATCATAGTCATGGAGTTTCTCTGATAGGGACACTCAATGCCTTTATTTGAATAGAGAGTTAAATAAAGGTCTCTACCCAGTGCTGTAAAAACATGTCACAATTGTTACATTGTCTATTGCCAACAGTCACTAGCATGTATGATAGTTGTGCTCAGTAAATGGATAGATAAAGAGTAGGCAATGTTGCCCAGTCTCAACATCGGGCCTATAGCAATTATAGAACTTTGACAAGATGTTACATATAAAATAAAAGGGACCTACATTAGTGTCAGCAAGCATCAGTATCCGGTGTGCATGTGGCTGGTCCGTGGTGTCTGGTGATAATCTGTTTACACAATCCGGGTACATCTCTGCTAACACCACACTGTTCTCTCCGCCTAGTTTCCGCTTCATTTGCTCTTTTATAGCTAGGTCATCCAGCCTGTCATATATTAAGGTAGCCACTTTGGGTTTCACAACTGTAATGTGAAAATGTAAGCTATATTAGCATGTTTGGGAGGTTTGAGAGGTTAAAATAACACATAGTTTGTTTTATTTTGGCTAGTATTTGACAAAAGTAGCAGTATGAAAGAGTGCAGTAGTATGCCAATAGCAAGTAGAATATGCTTGCTATGAGCATATTGATATGTGGTGACAAAATTGTGGCTCACATTCACCACAAGCAGCTACATTAGAGAGATGCAGAACATACGCAGAGTACATTTATAGTCTTGAGAGTTCACATTCATACTTGGTAATGAACATTAGAGATGTAAGGAGGTCTGACTGAAAATAAGACATCAAATGATCACACTACATCACATCAAACTTACCCCAATACTGAAATGATAGCATGTAAAATATAAGTTTTGTTAGTAACAGTGGAGAATAGTAATCAGCAGTATAGGTATGGACTTCACTGTTTTAATTATTCTATCAGTATATATATATATCATAACTAGCAATAAAAAAATTATAATGTAAAACAATATTATTATATAAAATGTTGCTTGTATATTTTGAAAACATAGCCCATGTAATCTCAATTGTTTCAATATGTAAATGTGCTACCAAAATGTTCCGCAGCAACCTCCAAGTCTGCATCCTCACACCACGCTAACATGATCTGCATAGCTTGTAATATGGAGCACTGCAGTCTGAAGAAGAAAGAGCCCGCTCTGATCGGCTGCCTCTTACCACAACCTTCACATACCCACTGCACCCTGAAATATTCGCAACTGTTATTAGTTTATAGTTGGACAGTATACTAATTTACAGGTACTTGGTAAATGTTTATAACATTAAAAAATAATTGTGAATACAATTTTATTACATTTATAAAAATATATGTCTCTCTGTTTAGGTAATATATGTCCATATGTATGAAAATCTAATAAATGTTAAAAATAATGAAATATATTGTAAATAGATAATTAGGTATCCTTAGTCACATGCATAATACATAAATAATTCTAGTTAATAGTATACTTGATAGAAACAAGGACTTATTCAACAAACTGATTATAGCATGCCAACCAAGAAGGCACAAGTATATTACATTCACATTATATCAGCAGTTTTACATAACATATAACAAAAGTTGAATCGGGCCAATTTCTCAAATTAATGCAATCTGCTATCACAATTGGATGCAAATATTAATAGAGAGTAATTAAGGAGCAGGTAATTAAATTTGCTAATGAATTATCAGGACATAAAAAGAAGAGAACAGTAAAAAGTATACAACATAATAATAAATATCCAAATTACCTGTCTATAACTCTAGCTGTTCTACAAACTACTTTGCATTCTGGTTTGTTTGTGACACATTTTACACTGCTGGGCAACAATCCAAATGCTTGTAGTCGCTCCACCAACTTACATTCTAGCCTTTGATCACCAGTATTACTTATAAAATCCTTGTACAGTTGAAAGTTACTGCAATTTTACATTTTAAATAAAAATAGATAAAGGCAACCCCATACAGATATTATTATTATATAACTTCAATGAACAAGTAGAATTAATATTATTAACATCCTCTTAGATTGCAGCCAATTCGCAATGTCTTGAGTTTTAGATATATAAGAGTCTTAACTTAAAATAACTTACCCAGGACATGTGTTAAATGGTAGACCTGGCTCAGCTACCTCTGTTTTAGTACTGCTATCATAAGTAGTGGAATCTGCTTCCATTTTTACGGAAATATATTTTGAACTTTTCGAAGTTGGTCTATTTGGTACCCATGTCTAACTTAGACTTAAACACAATATATTTGTGAGAATATTATTTAATCTTTTTAATATTGCTAGAGGTAGATTATTTAGTAAAACATAATGTTAATATTCACAATATATGGCCATTTATGATGAGAATTTTAAACAATAACACATGGAAAATATTTACATCTCAACTTCAGAATCTCGTGAATTGTGACAGATTGGCCAGATTATAAACACCACAGATAAACCATTCCTAAATCTCCGTCGCTGCCATAGAAAATAATAAATCTTATTGACGTATCAGACGATCCTTTAAATATGTTTTAAGCTGGTCTTTGTGTGTGTCTTAACCTTTATAAATAACAAGTTTAACTTTGCGGCGTTTATACGACCTTAAGATTTTAGTATCATATTTTATACTAATAAAAAAGTGTTCTCTCTTCCACCTAAATATTTTAAATTTTACTCACTTTTTTATTATTTGATATTACGCGTTTGTTACTATGTAAATATTGTTTTATAGTATCGATTTATCTATCAAACTTAAATATCGATACTTCAGTACATTCCTACTTTTTTCTACCTAGCGCTAGCGCGTTCGTACTTCGTATATCTGATCTGATTCTGTCAAAGTAGTGTCATGTTGCTTGGGTTATAAAGTTTTTGTACACACCGTGCATTTTATTTTTTACTATTTATGTTAAAGTAACGTGTCAGAGATTCATCTTATATCATGAATCAAGAAGAGCTCGTGAAACATGTAAGTACTTATAAATTTCTCAGCATTATTCTGTCAGTATTCATGTTATTTTTCTTTCGTAAATTGTTATGGGTGGGATTTAGTAAATCCAAATTACCAGTTTCTACAAGCATTGCAACTCAAATATCTCTCCATATAAAATAATAATAATAAATGTCTAAAATGCCTCAAAGTGCATACAATAATATGTAGGAGTCGGGTATATATTTTCTCATAGTTAAGCATAACATAAAAAATCAATACTATTATAGCTAATTTTATTAACATTCATATATTTTTGAGATGAATTTTATTTAAAGCTATATATATACCTGTTTCATATTTTATATTTGTTTAATCTTATTTTCGAATATTTCAACTGCATGGTCATTCACAGTAAAATAAATATACATACAACATAATTCGAAATGACCTAATTTATTGCAATGCATACAATGAATTAGACTAATAAAATAATCATAGAACCTACTTAACTTGATAGTATCCCTGAATTCAGTTGGAATTATCTAGGAGAAAAAGTGTATTTTATTTACTATAAAATATTAGTACACTTAGTAACTTTTTACTGAGCCTCAACCCTGTAAATAATTGTTAATATTAATATAAATTAAGAAGTGTGTGTCCCATTCTAAAGTTAGCTAAAGTAATAAAAATAAATCTCTGACTTTTATATGATGGTGATGATGAAACCATATATAACAATATTATGATTCATATTACTTTGCTGTATACCTTTGTCTAACTGTTCAGAAATATATAAGTGCTTGTTTGATTGTCTTGAACTTCTATCAAACACCTCATTACTTAAAAAGGAAGCTTTTCTCCTTGCAATACAACATATATATAGGTTTATATTAAGAAAATGCATAAAACATTATTCATAATTGCAACATAAAAAGATAATCTAGAATAAATTTATTTAAGTTAGGTTACAAGGTAACACTTTATGAATGTCAAAGTTACACAAATTTTTTCCTGTGAATTTACATTTACTGCCACGATCAGCAAAGCAAAGGTGTAGGGCTCAACAGAGGAACAGGCAAGAAACTCATGGCCACTCTTTAAATTATAACTCTAAGGTGCTGCTGCAACCATTTCTCCATGAACTTACTATTGAACATACTCAAGCATTTAATAAGATTTGATGGTAGCCTCTAAAGCAGCAGTATGGTAAATAGGAGCAGCCACTTACATGTACATAAATAATCAAGACAAGGCATGATTGTAGTGTGAAATATATAATCAATTTTCCACTTTACAATTGTATATTTATACATTTGAATGGCTCACTCAACACCAATGTTAAAACAATTAACTCATCACTATTTATTCATTGATTGAGTGTTATTTCCTTTAATTTGATGTTAACAATATAATTGCTACTGTTCCACTTTTATACCAATTGCATTGCTGTGTTGAAATCTTTGCTGTAGATACATATGTATACATCTTTCTTCGCCACAAAAAGGAGCAACTAATCATTCTGTGACTAGAATAAATAGATATCTATCATTTATGAATGGGTGTTTCAAGGCTTATATTTAACTCACATTTAATAATTAGTGAGCAGAATGCATAGATTTATTAAGAATCTCTCTCCTCACAATGAGCAGTAGGGTCAATGCAGTAATATATAACATTGTTCTAAAAATCAATTTTAAAAATATCTACAAGAACTATATAAGCAATATGCACCATTTCAATGAAGTTGCTCATGTAATTATATGAGGAAAAAATTACACGCCCGCATTTGTTGGCCAGCCAGGTGGGACCTGACCATCCTAGAATTATCAGATGCCTACTCCAAAATTCTAGAGTGCTGTGTAGGCCTAAATTACCCGCCAAAGGACGCGGATACCATGTAGATACAAGTTGAGGCAATGGCATTACATGTTGTATGTCTGTAAAGTAGGTAGGTATAAACTGCCGACAAACCCGCACATGAATATTCCGTCATTAACTTGCGCGTGTAGACCACACCAGCTACTCGCGCCATAAAATTTACCAAATTGGCTAATTTTTATAACTTGCTTGCCATCTGACTTTATTCCTAATTAGGTCTAAAGGAACTATTAAAATAACTATGAGGACATTTTTAAGTAAATCATGGAAGTAATGAAACTACCTTATGTAGGAAAACGTGACTAGTTATGGATGTTTTGAAATAAATTGGCTTACAGTATATGCTAACCACGTCCTTGTGTGATAACAACCTAGAAAAGGTATAGTGTACATATATTTATATAAATATACATATTATTATAAATAGCTTGACATTCACATACCTATGTATGCTATTGTAAATCGCTGAATATAGACTTTACTTTCTACACTAAAGCTGCGATCTTTTAAGTCTTAAAACAAATAAATAAACATGCCAACCATTTCGAATATTGTATTAATGAATATCGTAATCATCTTCGAAGTAATTTATGAAACACTCGTTCAGGTTTCATGTAATAATAGCCGAGAATTTTGCTATCTACCGAGCATATCTGCTATCTTTTTCCCTGACAATAATCTAACGTCACTGAACCGATCCGAGGAAAACCTGCCTATAACCGAATTTTACGAATGCGCAAGCGTTCTCGCCTAAAACATTGTACCTACCTCGTTAATAGTCATCTCAATAAATAGTTATAAATTATAATATAATTATTTAAATAATGTTTATTATAATTAGTAGAGCATCACAAACAACATATAGTCATATAGTGCTGCACTAATTATAATAGTATAACTGCCAAATTCCGTGAATAAGATACAAATTATAGGGCAAATAAAATTACTCGTGTAAGTAAGATTGTCTCATTTTAGGAAAGTATGCGCTCATATATGAAAAATTGACGGGCGTACGGACTTCTTAAGAAATGCTGTTTACGTCAGAACAACATGGTGCGTCATGCAACATACCGCAATGTTGTAATTGTTGTTTACATAATTCGATGATTTTCTGGACCATGGTTGCAAATATCAACAGTAAAGACTCATTACATATTTATATTGTAGAGCATAAACCTAAAAAGCATATAAATCCCAAGTACTAATATTAAAAATGTAAATAATGCATTGATGTTTACTTTACTTTTTCACGTTACTCAATCACACGTAAACCGATGAACGGATTTAAAAGAAACTACCACAAAATTAAACCACTTCCCGGATTACAATATAATATTTTTATCCACCAGGATTTTTTTTTTACAGGATTATAGACCGTATACCAATACGGTACCGTGGGATTAACGTAGATAAAGCCGAGGTCAATAACTAGATTAAAAAGTTAAAAAATTCAACATCGTAGCCGAATCCTCATTATATGTACTAGGTTAGTATTCATTTCTTATGCATATTTTACTTGGTTTATATGGGTCGGGCACGCCACGATCGTGGCGGTAAGTCCCGTGTTTCAGGAGTGGCTGGAGAGGCGGCATGGCGCCCTCACCTTCCGGCTGACACAGGTTCTGACTGGCCACGGTTGTTTTGGCCAGTTCCTGTGTCGTATACGCCGGCAAGAGACGCCCGGTTGTCACCACTGCGGCGACTGCCGCGACGTTGTAGAGGACACGGCGCTGCACACTTTGGCGGTTTGCCCCGCCTGGGCATCGCAGCGCCGTGAGTTGACCGCGGCAGTCGGATCGGTTGCCCTCTCGCTCCCGGCCGTAGTTCAGTCTATGGTCCGGAGTGAGAGGTCGTGGAACGCCGTCGCCTCCTTTTGCGAGGAAGTGATTTCCATCAAGGAGGCGGCGGAGCGGGAGAGGGAGCGTTTAAACCCTCTCCCCAACCGCAGAGCCGGGCGCCGGAGGGCGCGCGATGACCTCCAGCCACCTTGAGGTTTGACCTGGGGGTGGCGGGCTTTGTGGGCCTGCCCGCCATCCGTTCAGCACCAGGTCCGAGAGGCGGCGTGCGTGTTCCCACGCGCGCCTCTGTGTCGAGTCCGTCTCCCCCCTAGGGGGGAGACAGTAGGGAATTTTTTTTTGACGGAGTCCTTTGGGTAGGTCTCTTTGGGTAGTGGCCTGCCGTTTCATACGGCGGGCCGAAACCTCGGCGGGGTCGCGACCGCATGCGAAAGCGATTCGCGCGGCCCCGCCGATAGTGGTTTTGTCGAGGAACACCGTGGTAGGTTTAGTCGGTATTCCGGGAGGTACATTATTTCTTTTCCATCTTCTTTTACCCCGGCGAGGGATATGCGTCATGGCCTTCCCCCACGTAAAAAAAAAAAAAAAAAAAAAATATGGGTAAATGGATGAATATCCGTTTATCCATTTAAAATACCAACCAATGAAGACAATCTATTTATTAATTATAACAATTTGTATTGAATAAATAGATTATCATCATTGGGTATGATTTTAGTATTATAATCCTTGCCGAGAGGAATAACCGTTCAGTACATTACGACAACATCTGTTTCAGTCGTAAATACGTGAAGGAGACTGCGATGGAAAACTCAACAAAAAGCCGACATAGAACTATGTCATGGCAAAATCACGACGTTGCCCTAACAAAGTGTAGCACGAATCAATTTGTAGAGCACCACTATGTTAATTATTCGCGTGGACGGCATTACGAGTAACTATCACCTCGTTTCAACCGCGATCGCCCGTGCGTCTAAACCTGCTCTCCTATTACATGATTAATTACATTATAATATGTAACACTTTAACACGCCGGCCGCTTCTTTATTTAAGAGCTTTGCTGCTAGTGGAGCAATATCTACTGTTCTCTATTTTAGCGTTTATTTTTATCTCTTGAGACGACAGGTATGTCTCTTTCTTTCTGTCACTTATTGCATAAAGAAAACACCTAACGTGTTTTCTTTTTCATTCTAGAGTTGTCTTGAAAACGTTATCATGTCGCTCCTAAGAAATAAGTTCTACAGAAAATAGGAAGACAACCATTTTAAATCAATTCTCCATGGAACATGTTTGTCAGGAACTATTATCCTTTAAAGTAAAGGAGATTTTGTGAATAGTAAATGAATCAAGACAGTTGCCGACACACCTCCAAATAACTGACATAAAACAACGTTATCTGATTACCATAATTGTACAATACATATATTACCATTTGTACTAAGTGGGAAGTCATTAAAACAGTAAGCCACTGAGCAACTGGCTGAAATGATAAGTTTCAAACTATATTCGTATGTGTGGTTTCCGCGTGTTGTGCGTGATTAAGGGCAATAGTTATGTGACGCAACGCGATTATTTTCGGAGCTAATGTAACGTATTTCGTCCATAACGGTCGCGCTGAAAACCGACGCTCGATCATGGCTGCCATCATTACAAAATGACAAATCCGGAGATATAAGAATATCTCTTAATACAGCAATATAATCCAATTTTTTTCATTAATGATATCAATTTTAATGACTACAACATGTTAAGCTACTTTTGTTTTTACAATTATATTTTACGTGGCTTGTTATTTTTTGCGATTACTTGTAGCTCAAACCTAGCAATTTGGACAAGTTGTAATTTTTGCTATATATCTAATAGAGATGTCTATTTGTCAGCTTTTATTTTAGTGGCTGACAATTATTTTCGCTCATTAGCCTCATAAGTCATCTGCTAGAACAAAACGTATATCACAAAAGTATTAATAATAAGCGTAGTCGAGCTTTATGGCGACATTTCAACTGATGAGGTACTAGTTAATCCACAATCCGAAGATGCAACGTTTTATCCCAGAGGGTTAGTCCTACGCTACAGTGCTGATTATTCAATGTCTACTATAGTTATATTTGTTTTATTACACGAATAAGTATAGAGTATTTACGAGTAACTTATAAAATCACTTTATTGCGTTTCCCGGTGCATTCAACGTTTACATCTCTGAGAAATTTGTTAACAATCCAGAACGCCAATAAATTTAAAGGCGTATGGACGTACACGTACTGCTGGCTTAGCCTATAGCTGATGTGATGTTTTGAGTTTTCCCAGAAGTGCTTCTTTTTTGGACTTCTAAACGATTGCAATAATTTTTATGGTCTTTGGTGTTCAAGACGAATTCATTAAGAAGTGGGATGTAGCTATATCGGCAAAGTTAATTTGCGGAGAGAATGGCATAAATATGGAGATTATTGCTTAGACCTGTTACATCTTTGCTTTATGTGACTATTAGTAAAGTTTGGGAGACCTGGCACTAAATAGGTGATTAACCAGTGTTTCTATATTAAACAATACTAATAAAACTAAATATTTAATGCTTATTATACTTATTTTATAAGTATCTATAATTTACTTTAAACTTTTCACATAATTATTACATACGTTGCTTTATATCTACTCACTCATAATTCCATCCATCATTGTCACCTAACCTGTCAAAAGGTACTTAAGGATGCGAAGTATTGATACAGAAGACCTATATTTAAGACTCATTCAGACCGCAATTTATCATAACTTGAAATATTGGAGGAGTATTTCAAAAAAGGTTTGCTTTGCCAATACGAGTTACGATAGGCGAGGTTTTATTTAGCAAGTGTTACGTTGCTCTAATCATTGACCTGGTCATCCATGACTCGTTGCTTTTGTTTTCCTATCATTGCTCATCAACTTGCAATAGTATCAGGGTCAAGGAAACTTCTCT
The DNA here is from genome assembly GCA_963675205.1 of Catocala nupta. Taxonomy (NCBI): domain Eukaryota; kingdom Metazoa; phylum Arthropoda; class Insecta; order Lepidoptera; family Erebidae; genus Catocala; species Catocala nupta. The sequence continues at coordinate 8,871,548 of OY776090.1, read as the reverse complement.
ATTATAGTCACTTGAGCTTAGGACGGCTTGGCAGCTAATGAGGTCATTTGACACAATGCCGTCCCGGGAATTTCTGTAAAACAACAAGAAACTCGGTACGGTCAACCTTGTTCTATTTTACCTCAAGCTCACAAGCTGAAGAAGAAAGCTTATACATTTTTGCCAGTTGCCTGCAAGGATAGTTAATTGTCTACACTGTGATTGTGTATTTACGAATATTTCAGTTAATAGTCGTCCCGGGTCTTGATTTACTTTGTCCATAATTTCAAACTTTCTTAACCATTTGTGACAGGACAAGGTGCAAGCAAATTGACTTACTAAATACGTTTAAATATAAAGCCTAACAACGTGTAGAAAAATTTATTATAGAAACTTACAGTTATACATTGGCTAAATTACGACAGCCGGCTTCGCACATCTGAGAGACCTCGACGGAATTCTCTTAAACATGCAAATTGGATGGATAGTGAGCTCTAAAATGTTCTCTTTCGCCATATTACTTAAAATATTATAAAGAAAAGTCCGATTTTCTATATAAGCAAAATAGAAAAGGAAAGCTTTCGTTTTCAATCGCTAACGGAATGATATTACGATTATAGCCATAAATTGCTTAGCGTGTATTTTCTAAGTTCATGGTTGATGATGTAAACTTGGTTTAGTGCGAAACTTCTAAGGCTGAATAAGTTAAGCGAAGTAACTTGTAAAGGTCACGCTTAATTTCTTCTTTCGCATTCACAAACAGTGTACAGGCACAGTAGCTATTCGAATTTCTTGGACGTTTATGCCAAGTTCACTAACTTGCCAGAATGTTCTGAATATTCTACAAATACCTGAAATACGTACGCTTTACGAACAAATAAAAAAATCCCTAAGCTTTGTTATAGGGAAACTATTGTACTTAGCTATTAGGATCACAGAACAGAAATGATATTTCTCTATTGTGTGATTAAGATTTTTAAAAAGTATCAAAGTTACATTATAATTGTAAACCTAAGGCTGTAGTTAAACATCTAACAAGAATACTAATAATGATGTTCATGGAAATAATAGAATCAACGTTTACTGTGGCTAATGAACCGGTGCATGTTTATATTACGAAAGTAAACACGACACGGCTGAAGGGCTAGGTTTGGGGTGGGGTGTATTACACCCTCCCTTGGTTTATTGTTTCACTACAGTTTCATTTACAGCTAATAGCGTGCCAGCCTATTGTCTGAACTGCTATAGAAAATTTGAAATTGCCTGACCGAAACCCTAATAACCTTTTAGAAATTGCTTTTGAACCGGTCAGGTCCGGCAGTCGAAAGCAATTCTTCGGTAATAAGACATTCTGTAAGAGATATAAAAATAAATATACAGCATAGATCTAACGTAAAGATGTTGTCAAAGGAGAATGGTTTATATTGGTATAAATATTTTTTGAGTCGAGATGAAAGTTGCCTCCTTATATAGAGTAAAATACTTTAACGAAAAATAAATATGATTTACGAAAAGCCTCAAGATTTTCAGAAAATGCTCTTTTAAAATCAGTTACCCTTACTTTTAACTTTATCTTAGATGTTAAAAATCATCAGTTATGTGTAACAAAAGTTATATTTTTAATACCACTATACATTTAAGAGCAAGAAATTGCAATATGAGTTATATTTCACAACATTATAAGTTAATAAAACTACCAAATCAAGTTTCTCCCGCAGTGCTGCTCATGCGGAAAGTCATAATATAGGGATTGATATGGCCTTCATTTTGTTTAACTTTTTTAATATCTGAAACCCGGAAATATGTTGTTGCACTTGTTGCCATATTAAGAACATTAATATATCGATTTTAGTAAAATATATTAACTGCTTTCTTCATTTTATGTAATTGTTTTGCAAATAATTAATAAGACGATAGTTGATATTAAACAGTATAATTAGGTATATTTTCTGCAATTATAGTACGTTTCTAATATTTGTGAGTGGGATATTTAAATAACGGTGTCTTTATTGCTGGGAACCCTGATAATTCTTCGCAACTGTTTAAAAAAAACTATACGAATCGTTTCAAACTTAAGTTTATTAAAAAAAACGTAGGTATAGATATATATATATATATATATAAATAGCTTTTAGAACTTAACATTACAGGACAAATCATGAACATTAAAAAAAATTACGTGGGTTTTCGGAACATAGGTACACTATGCCTAGTTCTCTTTCAAGGGTGATATTACGATTGCCCATTCTCCTTTATGTTCACTTTGACAAACGTGACACTTTAAAATGTTATAAATCGTAATTTTTATACAGAATCAATCAGTGTATGTATGAATCAATAAATCAATAAATGTCGATATGGTTAATTTCTTAACTTAAAGATTAAAATAAACTGTAGACACTCGCATGGAGGCTGGTGGTATAACATAGCCGAGAATAAACTTAAGAAGCTTAATTATTGATAGGCAGAAAATCTTCTTATCCAAACGAAATAAGCTGCGATGTGTTGTGGATCTCAATAAAAAAATGTTAATAGTCGAATTTTTGGAAGCACTTACCAAAAATAATATTTTAGCTTACAACGTTATTTATTGCCAATACTTTTCGACCCTTAAACAGAACACACTTTTATGTTACACGCTGTATACATTACCCTATATTATTCACATTTTAGATATTATCTATTCTGAAGCGTTAGTAAGTAAATTGTCTAGCTGTCAGTGAATTTGCAACTGCCGCTTATGAAATTCAGAAACTCATGAAACAAGAAACTTAGCTGCATGAAGTTTAGAACTGTGTTCAACGAACGGCAATAGGCTTTCTATGCATTAGGCGCAATACGTCCTAAATATAACTGGCACGCTATGATAGACCTCTATAATATAATACTAGTATTCTAACTTTAAGGAAGATAAGACTTGATGGTAAAAGCAAAATATTTTATAAGTTTTAATGTTGAGAACCGCTAAATGAAATAAATATAATTATTATTCAATTTTTGGACAAATGTGCCTTAGAAATGTAAAAGCAAGGGTTGTTTCACTTTTGTATCATTCTTTAAACATTTACTCATACATAGTACAGTTTTAGTAGTAGTAGTAGTAGTCTACTGTTCACCAGAGAACCCGTTTGTCTCAGATTTATAGCTTTTATCGACATAATAAACCCCACGTATGACTATATTACAAACACTGCTGTTATTGAAACGTCATTTATATTCCTCTGTCGCCGTAAGTGTATGAGAATTGAAGACAGCTTGTGTATTATGCCCATTATTGTTTAGATTTATCTCACAACTTCTCAGCTTTCTATTCGTTGAAGTTAGATGGTATAATTTTTCTAAATGTAAGTAGGTATGTTATGAACTTCGAAACATGTAAATTGTTAGGTAGATAGTCATTGTGTTGATATCAGGGTAGAAATTCTTATTATAAATGCATGCGAATGTGTGTTTGTTTGTTACGCTTTCACGCCTTAACTACGCTACTAACATGAAATTTCGCATACGCGTTTTCAAGAGTATAAAAAAGGACATAAAAGGTACCCCTTTTATCCAGAAAAAAAGGACTGTCACTGGGAAAGAAAAATATATATTTCCTGCGGTATTAACTTTGTTACTGGTTTTAATAAACACCTTCATCAGACATACCCGAAATGTATTTACTTTGTATGGATTGACTCTGGTTCTTGATATATTCAACATAAAGAACGGTTCCATCAGAGGACATTAGAACAATGATAGAAAGATACCAAAGCCGATGGGACAGCCATATTATGATGGCAGACTATTGGTTGAGTTTAATAGGGATTGTCCTGAACATAAACACAATAAAAAAGCTTACAGATAAAGATTTTTCTAATATTCTTTTTGTGATTTTTTGTTAATAGCATATGTATTAAGTTTTCTTGCCGTGCCTCCATGGCGCAACATGGTCCCATCGGACCATGAGAGTTAGGGAACAGAGAGTGCACTTGTGTTTGCGCACACACTTGTGCACTATAATATCTCCTGCGCAGATGGCCAGTCTCCGTTAAGACTGGCCGCCGTGGCCGAAATTCGGTCTGGAGAACATTATTAGGTTTTCTTTTCGTTATTATATAGCCGCTTCTAAAATATATATTTAATATGTAATTGTATTTTTATTTCGACCTTCTTTCAGTCATATAGTTATAAAGTCTTATCTCATAAACTACAGTCAATTTATCTAATCTGATATTTTTCTCGTATTCAGCATACTGAACTTACACAAAATTAACTTCAACTTACCATGCCGCAAAATGACTGTTCCCCAGTTTAATCAATGTACAAAGTAACGGATTGAATAAATGAATTCATTTTCATTTGATCCACAATGTATTTGAAATGTTTAAGATTTCTTTAGTAGTAAGTTATAAAGTGTAAAAACCGCAAAATACCTTTTTCTTCTTCATATTTAAAGCGTCTCCGTGCCAAATTTGATATAGATCAGGTTCAAGAGGTCTAGACAAGATAAAGATGACCGTCTATGGTAGCTATGGAATTTGACATTTGTTTCCGTCTATTTTAATTGGAGTTTCTATTTTATTGCGATCGTATAGATTGTCTACTAGTCTAGACTTAAGTTGTAACAAACTGGACTATTTGTAAAATGCACAATGATTAATATAATTTGTAATAATAATATAGTATATTAAATATACCTTTTTGTATAATAGGCTGGTCTAAAAAAGAATTTAATTTGAAAAGAAATGTGCAATATAATTAGGTGCATTTTGTATTTCAACAACGCATTCACATGGAATTATGTAAGTAGACGAAAATAAAAAAATATTATGCCTTTTATTTCGTCTGCAATAAAGTGAAGAAGCGTGCAAAGAATTGAAATAGACAGTCGACGTTGAACCTCGTCACATTGAACAGATGAACAACGAAACTGCATTGAAGTACTTGCCGCTTGCCGTGGCATTTACGCTTTAAGAGCAGTCTGTCTTATATTCGCTCGAAGATATGTTGTAGAAAAACGGATAAGCTCGAGTGCGACTAGCACTTTGCGATTCCTTACAGTTAGAAGACAGTAGCTTCATACAAAAATAATTATGTTTCCTTAAATATTTAATATTTTAAAGTCGACCTCATCTCGGCACGATACCAGTTATAACTTCACGGCCTTATCCATAAACAATCCTTACTGACGGCTCAATTCGTTTTATAGTTAAGTAATCATTCTAATTACTGTTCTGTAAGAATCATTAACTTTCTGTAAACCTTCATTATCTACAGTACCGTTATAACTTACTGGGCAATTTAGCATTTATATGCATTTTTATGAATAACTAGCTTTTGCCCGCGGTTTTGTTCTCGTTAATCTATATTTCGACAGTAAATTTCCCTTGGGCACAGTACTTCTTTTTGGATGTAAGGACCCTATGTTCTTTTCTGAAACGTGACGTGTATGCAAAATTTCATTCCAAATTGATATACTGCTAAATATTTTAATATGTATACCAAGACCTCGGCACAAGTCGTATAATGGAAAATACAAACGGACAGACTGGCGTACAGGCAGACAGCAAACGTAATCTTCTAGGCATTCCATTTAAACATATAGAGATACGGTACCCTGAAAGTCGTGATGTATATGATGTTGCGCCGTAATTACACGCGACATTAGACACGGTGCGACTTTTAACGTTACGTGACGGACGCAACAGCTTCATCAGTGCCTCAGTGGCGTAAGCAATGCAATCAATTCAAAGATATTTCGTACATTAACTTGTGCACTCAAAATGCGATTACGTTTTGCAATACGTTATGCGACACGTTTAGGGTTAAAGGTTTGCTGTTATACGTGTGCGATTCTTTAACCCGTGAAAGTCGTACGTTTTGCAAGTTAGAATAGTTGCGTATATTGAAAGTGGTATAAAAGAGACGAAAGCCAATTCATCTAATAAGGTGTTATACTCGATTTAATTCTACGAACCAAGCGGCACATCAACCTTTAGATGATCTTCATAATCATCAAGTCGAATGTTATCCCTCAGAGGCATCACAAATCTACTAAATGGTTCCATATCAACAGGTAAAAGGCTTATAAGAATAATTTTGCGATTTCGACTATTACACTTTACATTACAAGGAGTCAGAAAAAGTGGGTTTTCAAACAAATGGTGCTCAAGCTATTTGTCTAAAATCCGTTAATTTAAACACTAACCGCAATCCAGCAAGTTTCTACACGATCCGTCAAACGTCATTTCCGACAACATACGCTTAGAATAAACGCACAATTGCGCTACAAATAAAACTCGCACAAGCTTTCAGCGGATTCTTCCGAAACAACACAATGCTTACGTCAGCTATTCACGTTTATCCATTTAACCTCTCGCCATTCGCCACGTTTGCTTACACTGACGAAGCGCGGCAAATTCGAGGTCGCCTGTCAGGGACGTTCTAGTCCACGGAGAATTTATATCCGACGCCACGAGTTCAAAGCACTGAGTGAATGAAACAATTACACCAGATCTATTACTAATATGTATACATGTGCAAATTTAAATCGCGAACGTTTTATATCTATTTTTATATCGATAATATCGTGCCTCGAAATTTAAGAATTCGCTCTTGTACAGTATGTCACATATTATGTATGGTTTGGGTGTTTTTATTAAGAGTCACCTAAGGCACACTAAATATTTTATGCGTGAAAAGTGCTAACTAGACGTTACGCTTAAAAGGCAATGTTTTATAAGTGAGGAAATAATTTTACTCGTATTGCATAATTTAGGTCCTTTATAGTTCGTTGTTAACTAAACATTTTATTTTTGTTGGATATAGATGTAAGAAAATTAGCATAAAGCATGTCCGTAAATTATAATTTAGATGTAAGAAATGTGTACAATTTGTAGGCGATCCATAATGATAAATTAAACATAAGCTACGGTGTAAGAGAATATTTTTTGAACTCAAAAGAAACACGAGCTGCTTAGCGCTTTTAAATACGTTGATAATTGTATTTCGTTAAAAGCTCAAATAAAATGATATCTTCGCCTTCAAAAAGTCTTGCGTATAAGCGATATGTTATGCTGACATGTACCTATTTAGAATGTTTTAAGAAATAAGAATAACACTCACAATACAATGTATGTTTATCCGCTATTCAGAATACCTTTCATTATGAATTACGATGTTATTTGAACCGTGCTGTAAATCCTTTTGTAAAAATATCTAACTAGAAATTGCCATTCTATTGTTTCCAAATTAGGCTTGCTCCAAGCCCGTTGTTGGCGTGGGCGTTTACCAAGTACCGCGACTCCTAAAGGCATCGTAATGACAGACGCACTTTCTACACGAGCTCAAACTTCAATCACGATATTGATATTATCTGTGTTCCTTGCCACAAAAATAAACCACGAAGCATTTTAAACATCGCAGCTGGTTTAACGTCTGTGGTTCTTGTTTCTTTTTTACGAGATGGTCATAGAGATAGTTGCCCTAAATAGATTATGCATGATAGAGCACAATTTCTCGCGACCTTGAACTGGAACGGCATGTTACACGGTATTCAAAGAAAGCTTATTCTCATAGTAAAACTTTCGTGTCTTCATGTCATCAGTATGCACATGACGAATTGAAAATGCAACGTGAAACAGAGAAGTAAGTGAGGCTTAAATAAGATGGTTATTCAAAAAGAACCTAACTGACATTTTATTTTCTCGTCATTCTTGTGTAGGTACCTACGTAATAGATTTAAAAAACTTGTAATAGAATTTTTAAATTTATTACGTATAAAACGTGAATCAATTTCAATTCTACCAAATTTTTCTCAGGTATATTTTTGGACTATTTTTAAATATTCAATTTATGACAAATTTATTTATATTATTTTTATATATGTATATTTATAAATGAAAAATATATTGAAAAGATTTAAATAAAAAGTATCTATAGTAATAATAATTAAAATTCTCAAGCGTTGAATTTCGTCTAAAAAGGCACGCATATTAAAAAAATCATTACCCTTCAGGTTATGGATTTGTTCGCCAACATTGAATGGGTTAAAAAGTAAATAGTTCACTGTTTCTCAAAATAAAGTCGTATCATGATTGAGTAATGTTCTAGTTTTGGAACTCACGAACAGTTCCACTTGTTACTTGACTTGTGAAATTCTTGCGTAACCTGGGACCTTTTCCTGTGTGCTAGCTATCATCAGACTGTTGCACCATTGTCGACCTAAATTTACAGCTTATTGTTAGAGACCATAAAATTTATAGGGTCGTCGCCCCAAGTAATGCACGCGCGCTCTGACATTTTCTAATGGCACTCCATGTGTTTCTGTTTCCTCTAGAAATAGTTATATGCAACTTAATTCACAAGAGCATTCCGCCAGTATATCCCTAACGGGCTGGGCAGAGGAATACAATATTCATATTTGACCTGATATGTATAAGTATAGCTCATATAATAAATGGTAGGCCAGCTTACTGCAAATTAGTTTTTCAAAAATATATTGACGGATTCAATTACAAACGTACATGCTTAACAGTACACCAATAAAACTAGTCTTGCTTCAGTCAGTGTACAGTCAGTAGGTGTACTTTTGTTCCATTGCCTAGGATGAGGAAACAAGGACGGCTAGAAACCAGGGTCGCGTACCCGACTCACCCGTATTGTAACCGAACAGGTTAAAATCAGGATAGACCTCTGCTATTACATATGTATGTATTTAAATTAGATTTTATTACCAACAGTAACCTTATCACTGTTTCACTTAAATAACAAGTCCGAATCACGTACGTTAACAACAAAAACGTAAACATAAACGTTTAAGTTAGATGAAACTCGATGTGCCGATAATTGTGGTAGCCTTGGTGCAATCCGATGTTTCTGAATATAGATGCATTATATCGTATAAATCACGCACGCATAAATATCTTTATGCGTCGGCATAAATCCGATTAATCTCTTCGGATGGGCCGCGTCATCAATAATTTTGTCGATCACATACCTACGAGTATACATTATATTGTATTTAGAATAGAGTTACCAACAAATTTTATAATACCAGAATTTTGTCTGCGTGTAATATCTACAATGACACGCTAATCTGTACAATGACTGCACCGATTCAGATTGGTTTGCCGTGATGCATATATTTTGATAAGCTTGCGCTAACTTAGTATTTGTATCTTTTAAAACGGTTGACAAATAAGTCGGGCGTAGCTAGTTTACAAATAAACAAAAATCACACCACACCAGATAAAGCATAGATTAATATTCCGTTTCCTGAAATATCGTACGATGCAGTAATCACAAGTGGATTATCGTTATTCTTCGATCATTTTATATCTGCAACTAAAAACATAAACAATAAACGCATCTTATATACGTGGAAGCATCTGGAAAATCCTTGGCTATTTATAGTTCACGGACGTCTCTTAACAAACTCTCTAGAAACGAGGACAGCGTGAAAAACATGCTGTAACTTCACAAATTTTTGGGCTCGAGGCGTTAGGTAGAGTTGTTACATACCACATACACGATAGGCGAACTATTATGTGCGAGAATTGTCATCGACCGGACAATGTTAGCCTTAAAAAAGTCGAATACATCTGAACTGGGCGTCGAACCCGGAAACCCACGCTCAATACCGTTAATGCTGTAATTAGAAGAAAGTAGTGCCAGTGACGAAAATAGCACGTAAGTCTATCTTAATAGCCATACACTTATTAATCGTAATAGAAGCTCTTAAACCGTGAGTCAATTGATTTAAACCATTCTGCCCACGACCTATCGCCTAAAGAGGCACTAAGATTGATAGTTCATTTGCAGCTCGCTTGATTTGAAAGTTGATCTGACGTGAATAGATCTCTATTTTGATGTTTTGTTGTCTGTCTGTCGGTCGCTGGAGGGGCCAGGTATGTGCGGCATGTCGTCCGCCTCGGTTTATAATTAGCAAAGCTGCCTCTTGCTCCATGCACTTTCTACGATGTTCCTGGAATATCAAGCCGGATGACAGACTAAATGTGAGCGACAATTTTCGAGCTTGTGTTTCCTCGAAGAAATTACTACGAAGGAATTCATATTTTATTGATGATAGCGCATTAGAAGCTTACTTGTACGATTATTAAGAGAATTTTGTATAATCACATTGTGCTTATGTTTAGTAACGGTCACGAGGTTGCCATTCGATTCCTCGGCATATTAAGATAATAGCGGAAACATACCAAAAACATACCCGGAGACGATAAAAGGTTTGCGTCTTCTGCGTGAGGCCTTAACTTAGCTGGTTAAATGTTGATATTCTGTACCTCTACCTGACCCTTTGTGGATACTGGCGTGATACTTGATTACGCCAACAAGTTGTATTAAATATAACAGTGATTTTCGAGTATTTGCTTAACACTACTGCTTCTAATAGTCGTCAATATGAAAAGGACTCGCAAAATTCTTAAGACATGAAAATTTCATTTTGGTCTCCCTATATAATATAATATTATCCATACTAATATAATAAATGCGACAGTAACACTGTCTGTTGGTTACGTTTTGACACCTAATACATGGACCACGTGTATTTCTATGGAATTTCTATTAGGCATTACCTAAACTTAAAAATATCTAGAACGTAGTAGAAACTTGTATCGTATATATACATATAATTATACAATTACAAAAACGTACCTACATCCCATGACATTAATGGAGGCAAGGTCATTGTGGCCACTCTTTCATTCGACAAACAGGTACGATACAGAAGCCACTAGTAAGCGGGAGCTTGTGATGTCCAAAATAGGCTCTACATCCTTTTTTAGGCGAACTATTCATCCACACACTGTATATAGGACAATTCTTGTTTGTATCTAGAATAGGCGTTATCTATTGCGATCTCAGCAATGTATAACAATACTCGACGAATTTCAACTTGCGCAATGATGCCGCATTTCTGTTCTCCGATCCCCTTATCTCAAGGCTATCGGCGTTTGAAGGCCATATTGCTCAAAAACCTATACCTACTTATTCAAAACATTTTCAATCATTCTATTTTTTGTATGATCTATTAGAATGCAACGGGCTTTCATATCTGTCACAAAGTGTTATTATATAAAAACAAATATCCAACGGAGGTTAAACTGTTCCGTATTTTAACCCTGAAATTAATTTAGTAGTACTAGCGGCCGCCTAGTGGACAAAATTCGACCATAATTTATTTAAATTTTAAGTTTGATCGTTATTAAGGTTTTATTGTCAATAACTTTGCCTTTATAATCACATTTCATTTAGATTTTGCCAAGGCTATACAGGTTAAATTTACCTATCTTTTTCAATCAAATTATTATTTACTTGATTATACCTACTCTTTCATTGACGATATTCCTAAACTTGCTACTTTGTTTTCTTTTTCTTTATTACATATAAATAAGGAATAGGTAAACATAGTTACAAAGAATTGTACGACGTCAGACGAACAACGCCGAAATACTACGAACGCGATTCGACTGCGTATGTCAAATGCATGGTTGTGTACGTGTAGTGTTTTTTCATTAATTTCATGTATTTCTAAAGCGTATTTTATAAAAATATTAGGATTCGCCACTCCTTCTCCATGTACACTTTAACTGTACCAAATTTCATGCTCATCCGCCCGCGCAATTTTCGTAGAAAGGGGTAAGTTTTTGCTTCACATATTAATATATAGATATAATGTATATCAATTATTACTACGAATACTACGACTTTTTCTGTTGTGTTGTGTATAACGGGATAAATCATAAAATAAAGTGTTCGACCATTGTCGCAAGACTTTCGATATAATATGATTGGTACAAACTGTAACTCAGTTGTGATTTTATAAGCTCGTTTTCTACTAGGATTGCTCATAAATGCTTATTTCTTAGCATCCTACAATCTTGCTATCGTAAATAAAATATAACATTTAAATAATATTGCGATGCTTGTATTCTAAATTAATAAATTATTTCAAACTTGATTGTCAAACTAAAACGAATTTCCAATATTTTTTGTGTATATGGCAGTTTATAATAAAACTTATCATTTACCTTTCATAAATGCGTTAAATACAAAAATATACTAACTTTTGCCATCGGCCATTAGCATCTGAAACGGATGATGGAATACAGATGATAAACATAACAATAAATAAATACTTTAAGCATACTAAACGACGGTAAATCATACGTGTGAAACATTTTGTATACACAGTTTATTTACTTGATTTGCATTTGACGTACATATTTACCTCATGTCACGTATATGTTTTCAAGAATTTATTATTGACATTCTGGTTACCCAAGGACACGAAATAAATTGTTTTGTTGTACCATACAAAATTCCACTGTAATCTGTTACGCTTATAGTATAAACTCTCATGTCATACGCGAATTTGTGAAGGGAGGTATTTAGATATATGTTTGTTACTCAATTACTCATAAACCATACGAAACCTAGCATACAGAGAGACCAGATTTGGGATGAACACATATGTATATAGAACGTTTTAATATCTTAACCCGCTCACGTGGCATTCACGTGGTAATAGCCAAGGCCAGAAACTAGTGTTTTATTTCTGGAAAGTACTTTAGAGTTTTTATGTCTTGTGTGTATTTTTTGCACCTGTGTGTTTCTAGGGACTTAACATGCGTTGGCTTAACATTACGATGTACATAAGTGCAACATACGTAACTAAACATTAAAGAAATTTGCTAGAGTATTTAATTAATTATATATTGTAATTCTGTATTAAACCGACTACCTTTTATAATCTTCAATAATAAGGCAAATCAAAAGCTCGCAAGTGTGTATCGACTTATGTTAGCAACTTTACATCATGTCGTCTGTATATCTCGAAAATTATATGCAGTAGTCCATTACTTGGTAATATTAAGGGGTTATTGACGCCATTAGAAATAGTTCTGGACCTCATGACTTATTAAAAACGTCGTTTAATAATGCTCATTAGACGTTACTAAAAGTCTACCCCTCACAATCACCAATGAATTAAGCTCACTGTAAGTTACGCCTGCGTATCAACAAAACAGTCCGTGCCAAGTTTATTACCACCAAACAGTATCCATACGATAGTATTGTACGGTGTTGTGTAAAATTACAAACTTGTGGTCGGAACCAGAGATAACAGAAGTTTGTTATCAACATCGACACAAAGTTACATTGAATAAACTACTCAACTGATTGGTAAAGTTACACCGAACTTCAGATAACTTGTGTCAAATAAACCGAATTCCAAACACTAACTGTAAACCGGATGATTTGTTCAACTAATATTATTTAGTTATTTTAATGAAACTAAGAACGAACTCAAAATGAAACGTGAACTAATATTGCTTTTAAAACTTTGAGAATATTTCTCAAACAAATTTTAATTAATGTTTTATGAATAGATAAAGTTTTGTATTTATTCATTTTATTTGAGTGATATTTCAGCACACCTGTATAGCAAGACTTTTATTTTAAATTTGAACGTAAATTTTAGTGACACGTTCTATTCGATTATCTAATTCATTCCCCCTTTAATATATTATATAAAATAAAGAACACTAAGTTTTTTTTTATTTAAACGATGTTTAGAATTAACATTATGCCCCATCTTTCAATCATTGAAGTCTCTCGTAAGTGCGTGATGACATCGCCATCCTTCTTTGATACATATACTCCGCTAATATCAACACGTTTGTTACTACAAAATGCCCACTGTTCCATCCACCTTTTCTCCCTCAGTCCTCCAAATTTTTCAGTATGATCGTAATAAAATTACTAATTGACTATTCATCACGTCTTACACAGATCATAAATTTGTATTCGCCTCCTGTTAACGAGTTTGCCAACGAAACGTGTTTCCTCGAGGGCAGGAAGATGTGCCATAAAACAAACGCACAAATAAGCATATCCGCACTACTAATTGCTCCACAATCTGCACCCGGTGATTACTGACTGTACGCATCAAATCGCACTCAGTGAAAGCTACCGAATGATACACTTAGCTATCGTTCCCCGTTCATCGCTGTTAGACTATCATTCATGCATTTGTATTAAGTAGGCAAATAGGTTGATATACAGTCCGTTAAAGAACAACACAGTCGCATTTATGATACATCATGTAAATACAACTATATAAATAAAATATTACGTAACCTTTTTCAAAAATAAACATAGAAAAATTTCCCTTTTATACGACGATACAAAACCTTAAATAATATGTTAATGTTATTTTCAATCACATTATGTATTCATGATGTTACATAATCATTTCTTGATGTATCATGATGATTTATTGACATCCGCTATTTTATTGCCTATTGTTAATTTACGTCAATTGTCCTGTTAGAAAATATATTCGCAATATCTAGAAAAATCGCGTTTATTATATCAATTTTCTATATATTATTTATAATGCTTTTTACACGAAGTTATTCATAGTCTTTTATATGATGCTTAGATAACCAGATATTTCTATTTCTCGCTGTATTTTATGACGCGGTTTTCATTAGCAACAAAAAAGTGTAAGTGCAAAATGAAAGAGTAAAATTGCTATTGTATTGTTGTTTATTCTTAAATCTTAGCTAGCTCACAGGGATATGATGCACATTCATTTATTAAAATTTCAATATAACGTCGAGATGCTATCTTCTATACAATTATAGATCGTGCACTATGTAATTGAGTGTTACGGGAGAATTAATTTATACGCGGAACAAATTATTTCTTGTTATGAACTTTCACCCGCACAATGGGACCTGCATAACAAAATATGAAGGCGGAATATCGATTTTTTAGACTACGTGAGAGTGTCTTTATTCGAGTTGTGAGTATCACGTAATTTTAAAGGAAATATGTGACTATAAGAATCGATGTACTACGCGCGGAATTTCTACAATATGTATAACAATAGTTATCTTTCATAATATTATTTTTTTAAAGTTGCCTACTCGAGTGATATTTACGACACTGGGATCGTTCAACAATCTCTATGCATCACATGCAGTGTTTCGTTATACGTATTACGCGTATTTTGGTGTCACGGACTGTACTGCGTGCAATACGGTGACCTCTCGCGGTATACGCAGGCTCCGCAGCTAGCCGCAGACCCCGAACTGGGTCACTCGACCACTGGCGCCACCCGAAAATGTCACTCAAATCTGGATTCCCGGGCCTTTTCTTACGAGCATACAAGACAAATGTACCTACGATTTCTTATGATTTGTATTTGTAATCTTCTCTGCCCTCCAATTCCGAATTTCGAGATATTATTATAATATTATTATAACATTGAGACAACTACCATCTTAGTCTCCCCGTGACCATGGCTGCTGAAAAGCAACCGAAACGTCGGGGAAAGTGTAAACCTAAATATAAATAGTTTTAATAGTTTAAATAATTTTATTAGCTTAGGTATAAATTAGTAAAATTCCATAGTAGTAGTGTAGTGTAATAATTTCAAAATTATGTAATACAGTGATAAATAAACAACGCGATAAAATCCATATATATATTATTAGTTTATGTACAATATTGCGCAAACATCCAGTCAAACGTGTTGGCATGATTCGTAAATGTTTAGTACCTATTATTGAGTTACAACGTCGATCTTATGATGCTTCGTATATTGTTATAATAATATCGGATTGCATCCAATGTGGCGTGAATTCGTCACAAACTTACAATGCGCCCATTTACTCGGGCTGACGCCTTAGTAATTTCCTGTTGCAAAGTCACGAGCCACGTGTTCCTGGCTTGGTTACTCACTATATATTTATTCATACTATATTCTTGTTTAGTGTTCATGTATAAGAAAGGGTAATTAGCTAAAATTATATCAATCATACGAATACAAGATTTTTAAACTAGGGTGTACAGTCTTTGCGTGGTGGCTATAAAACAGCGACGTCAATGAAAAAAATTTGGTGGTTCGGAAGCAAAGCAATTAGTTTTTTAGGCGTCCTATCAGATTCATCGAAATCATATTGCTTTGTGCGGCCGCGATTCGATTGTAACATATAGGCGCTATATTACTTATCGATACTGAAGCTCGCATGGTTTGCATGAAAGTCGGGTAAGATCAGGTTTTTGAACTTTCAAATAGTGTGAACGAAAGGAAACCAGAACAAGCTTTGCAAAAGAACGCGATCGGTTTCTGTCGCGTGAATAAATGAGTAAATAGTACTAATTAAGTAAATTGGCGTCAATTTTCTAATTAAACACGATATTTCATATGCAATCGAAGGTAAGCTTTTCCTGGGGATATCGTTATGTAATAGTCATGCGAAGGAAGCAAAATAAGCGGTCGTGTTTATCAGCGGAGTGCGAATCGACGTTCAATCTCGATACTGTCCATCCGTCACAAGTCCCGGTAAAATTAGCTTGTAGCAGTTGGAACTTACTCCTTTCTATGGTCTCGACATCTTTATAATTCAAACGATCAATGCTCTTGCTCTTTTTATATGGATGATGTAGATGATGTATCACATGAACACTCAATGCTAACTTATCACCATATAAATGGGCGATTTTATTTAGTATGCTGTTTTGCATAACAAACTATAAAAATATAATACATAATAATAAAAATACAGTAAATCGTAGTTTGCCGATTTAACTCCGCGGTGATTAACAGCCCATTTATTGACTCTGTCAGCTACACACTGAATAACCTATAAACAATAATTTATTTATGAAAGTACACTTTTATTCGTATTTGTTTCGGCTTCCTTAAATTCAATAAGAGCTTTGCACTAAACATTCTGAGGTACCAGTAAATCACAGTTTAAAAAGTTCTAAATTCGAACCGATTCTAAGTCCGTGTCACAGTTGCAGTCTAATTGTTTTGGTTGCATCGTTAGTTCGCGCGCGAGCATGCAGACACAGTCACGTTCACCCTCGCGTCAAAGCTGGACGCGTGCGTAGTGGTTCTTACTTCCTAACCTAATGTTTATGGTTTTTCCGCTGTTCACTTCATCTTCTGAAGTACTAGATCAGCTACCCTTGTGACTTTATAATAAAGTGATTACCGGATTTGGACTGAATACTTCGTTTCTTCTACATCTGTCGTGTGAGTTATTTTCTATTTATATTGTGTTTAAGTTCGAATGTGCTAAGGATCATTTTTTAATCTGCATCAAATTAGCTAAAACCAGTTTTTAATTGGATAATAATAGTGTTTCTGCTTGTTTACACACAACACAAAAGGTTTGCAATATCTACGATTTCGTTGCCGGTACTAGTAGACGTGCGGCGCCAGGTTTGAGACCGGTTCGAAAGTGAGTGTTTTGTTGACGAAACCGGATCGGTAAATAATTACAAACATAATGGAACCCTGCATCTGCTACACAATGGTCTGGTGCATATAGATAAACACGTTAAACTCTGCCATCTTACGTTGCTCAATATATTATGTAGAAACGATGAGGAAATAAGTTACTGTTAGATCATAGCTCTAAACGATCCTCGTATAAAGTACGCTTGCACTTAAATTATATATTTAAATATTCCGTTTTCCTTAAACTAAATTGTGTACATCTGAAAATCTAATTCAGAAGTTGTAAACAGTTTGGACGAAAAGGACCCGTTTGTTTAACATATTGAAAAGCTTTTTTGTGAACCTTTCGAGTCGAGCACATCTTCAGGTATTTTATAGAGAAGAGAGGCGTTGTTTATTTTTACAGTGAGCAAGAAGTTTGTAAATGAATAAATTCAACATTGGCGATCGGACGTCGAACCCGTTAGATCGTTTTTAGAGCGACGACCTTGTAAGACTTAGCTTAGATTTGTAGCTTAGACTGTACGATTTATTTTCCTAAGTGAAACCTTAGTTCCAAAGAGCAAACTTAATGAACCAGATTTCTTGTTCAAATATAATTCCGTTAAAGCCAGCTTCACTTGATTCAACTCAACGAAAGCATCTCAAGAGAAAATCAATGTGATTATCATTCATCTTAATCATCTGCTAGTCAGCCATATTGAGTGATGACGCCATTCTGTGCCCGAGTCTAGATTTAGTGTCGATAAGTTTTTTTACTAAGCATGCGGAGTAAACTTTTAATTAGTAATAAATCAACGAAGACCTAACTGGCGGTACGATTCGCTAATTGCACTAGTGTATTTTAACTGTATTATGATCTTTTAAATAAGTGCAAACCTATTATTATATAGACGGAAGAGAGATAACATATCCGCATATATTAACATTCTCATAACGTAGTATATTTCCGAGCTTTTTCCCTCACAATTTCCTGCAGCAAAGTGTTCTCGCGGTTCGCGGTGGCCTATTTTCTATTGAAGTGTTGTCGCTGGCTACGGCACACAGCCGTCGCCAAAGAGTCTGAAAGCTTGTTCCACGCTTTTTGAAGCGTCAACATCCACTCTCCGTTCAATGCCATGTTTTTAAATATCATGGCGACGCAATTTGTGTACCAGATAGTTACCAGATTTTCACATATATTTTCATTACAGTCTGCCAGAGTTGTTTTCTTTCCATCTCATAATTAATGATGCTTTGTTTTAGACAATAACCCCTTTTTTCTACCGTTAGCGTTGCCTGACAATAAATAACTTAAAACAGCATAATACATAAGTTACTCCATTATTCTTTTATGCGTCTGGCTCATTGTTTGAACTTTGTCTGTGGAAAGCCATTGGAATATTCATTAGAATGAATGTGCCTATGTTTCTATTTATATACTACACTCAATCTAGTAGCAGTGAATAATATGAACCGTCTCAGTGCTCGTTTGTTTAATAGATTATCGATTTCCTACTTGCACTGTACATTAGATTTTGGCCAACTCGCTGAATCCATGATGTGATGATGTTAGACTAAGTTTTTTTTATGTCAATATCAAATAGAAAGTAGTGTGTCCAATCAGTCTGTTCGCTGTAAACGTTTATTTGTTTGCGTGTATTTCTGTGCTGCATCTTGTTTCCAGACGCGCGGGCATGTTTATCGTCTAGCAATAGAAGCCAGATCGTAAAACGTTAGCGGTTTACGGCCGAACTTTGGGCATGTTTACTTGTGCGGTATCCGTGTGTTTTATAGATAAACCGTTTTTTCGGGTCGCTTCAGTGTTAAACCACTGCGAGACCGCTGTTCATATGACATTACTAAAATTTATACACCGCGGAGGCAAAGCCGACGGCGCCAGATTGTCGCGACTGTCGAAGCTCATTGCGAAAATCCTTACCTCAAAATAGGTTATTGTTACACGACCTTTTATGTCGGTCCTCATGGGAGGAACCATTTTAGGTAACCTTTATGCGACGACAAAGGCACAGGTCCGTTATTCATGGCTGATATTTATGAGTCTATTAGTTTGTATTGAGTGACACGCTCGGTTGCTTCTTTGTATAAATACGCACATATGTATATTTAAGCTTCAAACGTGCACGTTAAATGAACCACGTCCCACGCCGTCGTTCCAATTTGGCTATTATCTATTGTTTTTCTTTTGCCTTGTTGCGATATAATGTGAGCGATAGAGACGTTTGCGGCTGGTCGATTGAATCGTTTCCCAGTCAACTAAACTTTCCCGGATGTAGTCGACTATTTTGCGCCTTCGGCGCTTCCATTGTATGCAGCCATCGTAACCGCCAATCGCTGTGATCGTTGTGATGATGTAACATATAACGAGCTTAGGTGGCAATTTGGAGCAAATAGACTTCGAAACTAAATGATTATTTTGGATAGCATGTAAATGTCTTTATGGTATTGCAGCCGGATGCTTGGTCAGTAATAGCGGTACATTACCGGTTAATGATCGCTTGAGTTTTCCGTATATAAGAATAAAAAACGGCAATTATGTAAGTATATTGCGGTAGATATGGTGCATGCTGCAGCTGTCTGAGCCCTGCAGAAAGAAATAATACTCGTGTAACTGATCAATATGCAGACGCGGTCGCAGTACAATGCAAAACAAAGGAGCAACGAACTTGGAGGAAGAGTCCTTGCCATAAACGATACTCTAGGGCCATATTCGAACAGTCGGAAAGTGATTCACATGACAGATATACTATTTCGGGTATTAATAACTAAAGAACGGTTACATCATTGTCGTTCAAGCGATTCGAATAGTAATATAGTATTCATTCATAAATTAGGCTTCTAAAAATAACATTCTTTGATCTCTATGCTGTAAATTCCTAAGTTAGAAATAAACCAAAACTTGTCCAGCAAATTGCGACTACACTATCACAGACAATTTGCTCTGTTAAGCGTGATAAATGGGACCATATTTCTTCTTATTCACATATAGTATAGCCCGTTAGCCTGATTATGGAACAAGGTTCTGTTAAGTAAGCTTGTAGTATGTATAAGACCTTGTGTGAGCTGTGTGGAGCCGTAGGGCTTTAGAAATGAGTACTGTTTATAGCTGGGAATAGATCTCGCTCCCCACTTCCTGTGCAGTAATGGCACGATCTGTCCGACTATATTGACTAAATAGCTGCAGCACACATCATATATCTATACGATAAATGGTTTATATCTAAGTCTGTGGCGTGTCGAATCAATAATAGTGTTATTTATTATATTTCTCAGTAAGTATTAATGAAATGAAAAACATTCTCGCGATGGTATTCCTAAAATAAGTAACGGTGAAAATAAACTATTCACCACACTATTAGTCAACCTCAATGCTTCTAAAAGAAAATGTTGTCAATACCGAACTTCACTGTTGTTTAAGTTATATGTATATCTGTATTAAACAAAAGAGGAGGACATGCTGTTTTATTTTATAATTTCTTATATAAGTAGCTTATAGCGATGTCGAAAGGACAGATTATTTTACGTAATATCCTTAAATACAAAGATTTTTCAAAAGTTTTCATACTTATAATTAGATAGAAAGCGTTAGGGATATGACATACTGGACTGTATTCAGAAATAGACAACTGGTATGTTGCCCAATTTGTAGTATACCATTTTCGAGACAAATAACTTGCTTTAAGCCATGTTTTACTTAACGCATCATGACTTAACTGTTTTATGCTGCAGCAACGAATCTGTTAACGAGGATGCCAAGATCCTCTTAAATTAACTCTCGCGGCTTATAGAATATAGTTTGCACTTCTGTTTAAAAATATTACTCAGACATGAACCCTCTCGCTTTCATGTTACAAAGTTGTGATTAAAACAGTCTGTTAACGTAAACAATTCCAATGTCCATTGTTTAAATAACTTTGCTAACATAAATTCCACTGCGGGAAAAGTTAGCTCTCAATAATAAAATATTTTCTACCGGTTTGTGTACAAAAGTTTCGGCCACCGGTTTTCTCGTTTATGTTTTATCTAGGGTCACACGTGTGCCCTGTTTACAAAAAACACGTGCTCTTGACACAGCTGCCCCCATCTATTTTGGTGCCATGAAATGAGCTTTTTCTTCTTGTGAATAACTTAATATGTCCATTATAGCGGTGGACTCGACGGTTTATCGATGCTTTTTATTTGGGTTACGGACTGAATAAATATTTTGTTAATATTATAAACTGTACGAAGACGAAAATGCACGAGTCGCGTTGTGGTTTAAGTGACCACTTCCCCTTTGCCAGTCCACCAATTATTTAGAGTCAGATCCCCACGAGAGATCCGATGTGTAAATTGTGTCATCCACAAATAGTTGATCCGAATCTAAAATGGAATAAGATGTTTCGTAGGTTTGTGAGAGATAAGACGTTTTATGAATGTGTAGAACTTAAAAAATCCTGTCTATGAACTACTGACTCAACGGTTGCCTATTCTGTTTAAAGTATTAGTCGGAACTAATGTCAAGAAACACGCATCAGCAATACGTAGACTGATACTCCAAACAGTAGCAAACAGCAGTAAGCTTGTTCTGATTCTGGCTAGTCTTTGTTTAGGACCCGCATGGTCCTAAACAAAGACTAGCCAAAAGTATACCCAAATTTCATCAGAGAAGTTGTATCTTCTTGTTATCTTGTGGCTATAAAGCTTGACATTATGTAGGCATGCTGAATAGTAAGTAGTACAAATTTTGTCGTAACTGCATTTCTAGCATTTTATTATTTCGTTTTATTTGTTGCGTGCGTAATTCTGGCAATTAAACGACTATGTATGTATATTATTTATTAATTGAGTTGTGTAATTTGTAACGTTTTTGTAGAATTCGTTTCGTAGCTAGTATTGGACGAAACTTTTATTAGTTTGTGATGCAACATACGAGGTCGTAATTTAAAGTTGAGAAATTCCACATTTCTTTTTCTCGCGGCGTTTATATGTTGAACTGGATAGTTGATGTATGTACCAACGTGTATGTACTGTATAGTTGATGTATGGTCAGCAGATTAAAAAGAGTTATTTGCTATAATTTTATTAATGGCACAGTCAATTAAGTCTTCCAGTGACATTAGCGTTTTAAAAGCTGCACATAGCACAAAATATTTATGTTTCATAAATGGATTTTCGCAGGGCTCATCAATGTGTCTAACTAACGCAGACAGGCGACAATAGGCTTGGCTGAATTTAATCTACCTCAACCTAAACCTTCATTATAATAAAGTTTGTTATACAAAATAATTAACAGTGGTTGCTTGAAACAGGAATGAGGTTATAATAAAAATATTGACCGGCCAGTTAATGAGTTTCCCCTTCACAAGCGCAATCAAACAGGGTCATCTTTTATTATTTTAACTTGCTATGGATAGCTCATTATAAAACTGTCTATTTAGTCCTTTAATAATTAAAAGGCGTTATTTGTTTTCATTGTTTGCTATGTTATTAAACTATATGGTATTTAACTACAAGTTTTGACTATAATTGGTGTGTATTAGCTAATCTTTCTAGCTGATATTTCCTTCTAGGTTATTTATCAATAATAATAGCGATGCATTCAATAACATTTATTCTGTACTAGCTTTTCCCTCTTTATATTATTAGTTTAGCTGTATGTGAAAAATAATATTAAAATGTAATTGCTACTTACCTCACATGGTCAGTAGGCTTGGTCGGTGTTGTGACGATATTGCGTGCGCGGCTACCATTCGTAAATAACTAGATTCGATTTACTAAATCAGGGGTAGTGTTACATTGTCGGTCAAAAGGTCCATTTTAATACAGTTGCCGACTGTCAACAACAAGACTATTTCGGAATGCAATTATTATTATGCAAATTATACTGTCTTAGCGCCAGTCCACAAATTACACAATCCAATGACTGGTCTATGCGTTCAGTAAAGTCATAGGCCTTAATGCAGCTTGAGGGTAGTATAACATTGCCTGCTGGGGTCACGGCGCAAGCCGAAAAGAATCCCGTGGTCCTGGAATGTAAAGGGCAAGAGAAGGAACACATAAAAAGGATACTACAGTAATATATGTTGCTAGCAACTAATGAAATTAAAAATTCCTGGCATGTATGAATTATGTAAGTAAGTATGTATATAAAAGGAATTTATTGCAAACATTTCGACTTTCCTGTTTGTACTAGTCAATGCTTGTTTTATGTATTACTCATTAAATTATTCACGATAAGTATGGCCGTTAAAATTTAATGAAAGAATAGTAGTAATTTATATATAAACTGTTGGACTTTTGATCAACTGAAATCCATAAATTGGCTTGAATTTTTCGCCAATTAATCTTATTCTACAGTAGATTACCAGTATTGGCTTATGTTTACGCGAATGTTATACATTGAAATTAAAGAAACTTTATACGGATTTTATGAAAGCAACCGAAACGTCGGGGAAGTGTAAAATGAAATCTAAATATTTGTATAATTTAAATAGCTTAAATTGAAGTACCTAAACAGTAACTAGTAAAAGTGTTTAACAATAGTAGTTTAAAGTTTCAAAATTATGTAATAATAGTGTATTATAAAAAATAAACAACGTGATAAAATCTTTATAAAGTTCGTTTAATTTCAATAGATTACCAGTGTCGAAAATTTTACAAACCATAAAATATCACAGATCGCTTTTGCTATCGATTTGCCTGATCAGTACAGGACCACTCCATGTAATCAAGGTGGTAATGGTCTATTCTACGCTCTATAACTAAATCAAGCCAAATACTAAAAAATATAACCCTAATAAGTAAATTTTCATTCAACTCAGGTCAGACAGTGGTTTAAATGCCTGAAATGATCTAATCAACAAACAGATGCATTGGCATTGGTTGTTTTGTTTACGATAATGCCTACCGATACTGACGATAGTGTATTGGAAGCTTTAAATTAAAAATTGGCAGTATTAACTGTAGTTTGAGTGAAATCCGCAGTATTAAAGTTTTCCTCAAATAAGTTTCCTTAAAACGTCATATATAGTTAAGCTGACAGGTTAAACTACAGTAAATATCATCAATTTTAAATTACTATTACTGTTAACTTTTATTTTGCTAATAACTTTTATTACTTTTCACGAAAAGCTATTTAGAACTTGCTTCGTGTCTGAAGTTCAGAACTTACCAACAACTCAAATAATGTAGATTACGTGGGTGGTACAACAGCGTGCACTGTATGGCGTCCAAACCCGGATTTGTAAACCACATAGCCGTTAACAAAACTGATAGTAAACAATTGCATTTGCACGTGGCGATTTGCGCTCTCTTAACGTGTAATATCTGTTAAGCGTTCGTAATGAATAGACATTCGCGTGTGGTCGGTATGGCACTGGTCACTTTGCAAGCGAATGAGCGAGTGGAAAGACTTTCTTCTGCAGTATCATAATTAATTAATCTTTTATCAGCTTAGATCGTTCACCTAATAAGGGTGCGAAGTGGCATGTAAAAGTGACCAAAAATTAAATAGTGGACGTATTGGTGTCAAGGCGGTTTAATACAAACTAATCTATTTATGTATTGTGTTGCAACACTTAAATCCATTTTCCATCAGACTCACTTTAATCAGTGCTACATGGTACATAATTATAACCTAATAAGTATTGTTTGACGCGCTAAATTAAGTAATCACAATATTCTTTTTGTAATAATGTTCTGATATTAGAACAACAATTTAATTAAGATTACCAGTTTTACCATTTGATCGCTTAAATACTTTTAATCGGCAATCGAGATATTGAATCAACGCGAATTTACACAGTTCACGCTGATCGCCACCAGTGAGATCAATTCCTAATGGTGGCGCGGCCGGTTGGTCCGCCAACGGAAGTCGGTTGTTTAGCGAATCATACGTTAGATGTATCGCACCGAGTATATTTATGTACTCGACGGGAGATCGGCCTTCACCCGAACGCCGTGGTCAACACCCATTATCCCATTACTGAGCAAGTTTACCAATCTATCTAGTCATAATGGAACTGATGACTACTATTCATAGAATATTGCTCTTAAATTAGGTGATTTACTAATGCGTACCTATTCTTGTAGTTTAGCAAATATTTTGTACGCCTTATGGTTCTGATGATTGGAGTATTTGTTTACGTTAACAATTCTTGCTCTATGGCATCGCGGGAGACTTTATAAACATTGAAATTAAGGACACGATAAACGTTCAATATCAGTACTACCTACTTTATTCTGGACTGGCGTTTCTTTGTGTGGATCACATATAGCGAGCACACAATTTCTTGCCCCGAGCCGTGATCATTTATAGCTGTGTACACAACAATTTACTAAAGGAGTGTTTTTGCGGCAAATATTTTCTACGTAGTTTACAATCTTGCTGGTTGGAGCTCCGCGCACCAGCTGTCGGAAACTGCTAATTAAATTCATTATTAACTGCCTTGATATCAAGACTCTGTATATGTAAGAAGTATGATGAATGAAGTGTTAATGTAACTGTATATTAAAGCCGTGACAAATTCACAAAACAAATTAATTCGCCTCTTTGATAAAATGGCTATCGCAGTTCCATGTGGCCTGCTTGATTTTCATGCTCGCTACTAATATATAACACTCATTTAACTTTAAGGCAAATGGCTGGTTGAAATATTAAAGCCAGTTGTAAATCATCATATAACACGACGGTTTTCGATATAGAGCGGCATGCGGAAATGCGGCCGCCTTCATCATGTTTGAACATGGACTTTTTAAAGTCCAGTCCAAACATGCCGAAATGAAATATCGGTCGGACCAAAATCCTCGTATCCGACGTGCCGTAATATTCATATTTTATTAGTTCCCTTATTTGTTTGTCCTAGTAGTGCTAGTGACAGCGCCAAGTTAGCGTTACAATAATTTGTTTGGCAGCGTCGGTCACTGTCCTTATTTAAACATGTATGTATATAACATACTGCTTCTTTGGTCCAGCAACTTTAAATTTCTATTGTATTGTATCATTTTTCTTGTGACCAAAATTCGCTCGATATTTTATGTGATAACTGTGCCTTATGGTTCGTGCAATAATAGAGCATTGTGTGTTAAATCGCAGTGCTGCACAAATAATGATAGATCGCTATGCGCCGTTGCTTGGGAAGAGCGCGCCAACCAATCTTTCTCAATTGACTGTTTCAACGCTGTGCTACGTAGCTAGATTGTTTCACTTCAGAATGCAGGTAGGGGTAAAATTTTAAAGTTAAGAACTTGAAACTCGGATTAAAATTGAATAGTAAAGTTAGGAGGCAACTTTAGACGGCATTGCGGCATTTTTACATCTCCCAATTAGAATAAAATATAGCGAGATTTTATATTCTTGAAGTGAGTGCGTCGTTGGTATTGTGACACACATATGTATGTTTGCACTAATATCTATTGCTATAAGTTGGACAAAATGCTATACTTAAGGACTTAATGTCAGTAAATTCTAAGTATCAACAGAATTCTGCCCGCTTATATTCGGAACCTCAACATAGCCAACCAAATGCAGATAATATGTAACATATACCTCTGCGGGCTCTGCCTAAACTTTCATAGATGCGGTTGTGAATTGTGATATGATTGTTATAATAATGTCTTATCGCTAAATGAGCAATTATGAAAGCTGCATAATTACTTTTGCAATAAATCGTAAAACAAATTAGTAACGATTTAAATAACTGCCAACAATTAGTCAACTGTGGAAATTTATAATCAACCTTTGCATTATAAAACATATTAAAAAGAAAATTGGAGAGTTTCACGAGCTTATACGAGTTTAAATTCACCCTTTATATGTTAGTTTCCTTATTTACATCGGGCAGACGTTTTATATATATTTAAATAAACATGCGAGTGTCCCAACGCCGTCGTCAGGATCGGCACGCTAGGCACGCGACGCTACTTGGGATATAATTAGACCCATCCGTTCCTGTAAACCTTACTCCTTTCAGATGCTCTGTTTTGCTGTAGAAAATAACATTTTGTACGGAAATTTCAAATACGCGCTCAGAATATCTTCTCGGAACATGACATAGCGCTATGCCTCAAAGGATTAGGCAGAGATTTATAACAATCACATCACATTTTTTTGTTAAGGCCTATATTTCATGGGATAATACTTTAGTCGTTTGTAAACTCAATGACTCAGTGGCACACTTCGCGCTATAACTGAAAGATAAACACCACCAATAGTAACAGGTTTAATAACACTTCGCTTGATCTAAAAATCGAACTCGTGTCCTGACAACCAGCTAGTGCCTGACTGTCATGTTTGAACCACTGGACCAACATGCTAGCAGTTATATCATATTTGATATAACTTCGCCGTTTATTTTGTTATTAAAGATTGAATACATTATATAGTTTCGAATTCATAATGATGAGTTATTATAGGTACAGTAGGTATTTGAATTGCAACATAATTGTGACGATACTGAATTAATTCGATGGCTTCAAATAAATTAATCATTTTTAATAAGCGTCGAAGTTTTCCAGTGTGGAATACGAGAGGATCGATGTTCCAATTTCGTTGTGAAGCGAAGCCTTGAGGCTTATAGAGTTTGCATATTTATGTAGGTATTAAGATAATGAAATATCACAGATAAGGATTTTTGTAATTGTAAGCCAGGTTATAATAATATGATAAAATAATTCTATTTTTAAATTCCTCACATTTGAATTATGAAGTTAATACATGAAGATTAATTTAATACCTATGTTAACCACGCATTCTTCATTTTAATACTTCTAAATTAATTCGGTCCTTCGTGAAAACCTTACCATGATGAGCTATTCCGTACCTACTAACAGATTATCTTGATTACTTCTAGGATATTAGCGTAGGTTAAATTTTAGACATAATTATAATGAATCCACGTAATACACATATAAATCGTATAATACACGTAATTTAATTACACCTTTTTTAAATAAATACACAAATGATGAATTACCCTTACTTTAAATGTGTTTTTGTTACGCAACCCAAAAACAGCCAAAACACAATCCGTATGGAGCGCAAATCCGATATTTCGCCCTGCTGAAAAACTCGCATGTTGAGTTACGATTTTATTCGATTGGTGGAGTGAGATATACAATTTAATGTAATTCATCACAGTTATAGCATTAACTCGAGACGTTGTTTATATAAAATACAAAGTCGCATACGAGAGGCTTCTTCGTGCGTAGACTGGCGTCTTTGAGAACACTCGAGGTTACAACGCCTCACAAAAGGGTTGCTTATGTAACCATTGTTGGCCTTAATTAACCATCTTTTTGTTCCAATACAAGTAAATGTCTCACTCCATTTGTGTTTCTGGCATTTAAGGTCGTTTAAGTAAAATGTCGCGGTTCCAACTGTCCTTACAGAATAACGATAGATTATGTGTAAGGTCGACCGTTAGCTATTATAGGATCATTAGCTAAAGGAAACGCGTTTAAATTGGCATTTCATTTCTAGTTTTCTATAATGGAAATACTAGTCATCAGGTACAAAAAATTTAAAGGTGTGGCTCCGTCGTCTACCGGTTAGTAATTCTAGGTATAACTACCGCAAATTATAGAAATAATTAACATGCTATTTCAAACACGAGTGCCATCTTCGCCAAATGACATAAGTGAGAGCGCTTGAACTATAACTGATCTTGAGATTGTCGATTGTGGAATCGGGCAAAGCACTATTATGTTTTCTGTTGAAATATTCCTAATATGAGACTTAATAGCTTTTGTGCACGGTGCATGTAATATTTGCAAGTTATGGCGCTTGGTCGGGTTATAGCAAGATGTAGCCCTCGCGAGTAGCGCGCTTATGTAGCCCGCATTAGCGACTGGCATCGTGTACAAGCACCATAAAAACAGTGTTCTCAATAACAAACATAATATGTTCTATCTGGAAAGATCGTCGATTAGATTGCTAATTAATTTCAGCCGTTATTTGACCGATTATATGTCTCAGAAATTAACTCTCTTCTACCGCGCTAAAAACAACTTTAAAATCACTAGTTCCATTTAATTCTCGACTCGTTACTATAAGAAATACAATTATAATACTGGTATACGTTCTGTCGAATCGTATCTATGTAACACAACACGCAAACCTCCAAATACCGTTAGTGACATAAAATTTGAAGTACGTGTAATTTTCCTTTATCTCCGCCACCATGGAGTTCCCGTGTGAAGTGACCAATGTATAGATGAGTACATCAATGGAAGTTATTCGAACTCGATACCCGTGGAGCGAACGTTCCGCAGGCTTGCACCGAGGATCTGATTGCAGAAGCTTCGATCAGGTCACTACACACAATGACACGGATGCAGTGTCAGTACTACTGGACCAATCACTGGATGTCGTGTCGTATCGAGTCCATACGAATCGAGGCACGCGTTCCGCTTGCATGGATACACGAGTGACTCACTGCAGATATATGCATATATACTATACCTATATGTTATTATATAGCTTACAACACAAGTTGATGTTTATAATAAAATGGTAGCAAAGAAATGGAACAACGTCCGCCATTTTGCTTTTCTCGGTAGTTCTTTTTTTCTCTTGCTATAGTTCACGTTTCAAACTATACAAATTATTGTTATTTCCAGTCTGTATTATCCTACTGCAGGGCAAAGACCTCTCTAGTTTTATTTGACTTATTTTTGTTTATCGCGTGACAATACCAATCTTTATGGAAGTGGTCTAGCTCGTCTCGTATTTCTTTAATATCGTCTCTAACTTTTCTACGATCATAAATTTATTTGCTTTATTCCAAACAAATTGTCTTTTGAAAAGATATGTAAGTAACATATAATGTCATAGACATTAAAATATGAAACTACAGTAACAACATATTCGCGATAAATTCTTCTATAGAGGTCAAACTGTTCTTGCGGCCAAACCTATTAGGGTCGTTTCTATATAGGCATAATAATTGCAAGATATGGTTGATGCTGATTATAAATAATGCAATAGCATCATTCTTAGTTTGTATAGAATGCGTACCTAGTATTTAAAATACAAAACGTTCTATTAACACAGATGCTCACCGTTATGTAAGGTGGGCAGTTAATTAGCTTTTGCAATAACGGTTATCAAATGCGCTTCTTCTTACGACATAGACAAGAATGTTCAGGTGCAACTGCACTTTTCTATTAAGCTGACATTTTTTTTATTAATTATTTTCTAAACCTGTTGGAAAAATGCGAGTCTATACTTAGTCGTTAAAAGATACAGCAATGCGATGTTATTAAACTACCATTTAAATATTCTTTATGCAGATTATATCGTTTCGCTAAACGGGTAGCCCTTAAAGCAAACCTTGAAAGTTAAACGACTCGTATATCTGCCTATTCAAGAGTAAATTGAAAGTCCACTATTAATGCAGCTGCTTCACGAATACCGTTTTTGATTGCATTCTAAAATAACTCTCATCGACACCTGACCTTATTTTCATTCCGGTTTAACACTTGACGTGCCAGCAAGGTCGTACTGGATGATCACGGGCTACCATTTACGGCACTGGTCTCACCAGGCGAGATTCAAAGCGCATACATACACCATATGGCCGCATACACCGGTCAAGGGCATCGATCACTTCAAGAGTTCAAAGGAAAATTATCAGCTTTGATAAATAGTCTCTTGTAAACGCTGTGACCCAGATTGCCAATAAAACTGCCAATGAAACTGCATTAAGTGGCGAACAGAGCATGTCTTGATCGTTAAACAGTTACGTATATATCTCTATTAAGGTCTCTTATGAGGTTTTCAATTCGTGTGCAAGTTTACGGCGTGACGTCAATACGAAATGTTTGTGAAATTGTTATAATTTTTCCAATCGCTGCAGGTGATTGGAAAGCTGTTTGTGATCGATTTCAAAGTAACAGCTGCCTCACCGGTGGTTTGATTTCCCGCTTATTAACGAGATCAATAAGCTCACAGCGCTCGCGGGATCCAAATTCAATCGTTTCATACTGAGCTTCTGACGGTCGTGATAGGCAAAGAAAATGAGATTACCGGTGAACGTATTTGCGTAGGTTCCACTGGACAGGATATTGCCGTCTAAATCACTTACTGGACTTGTTTTAACGTTGATTTTAGTTAACAGTGTTGCAGCAGCGAATTAATTTATAACACGACTGTGCAGCTATAGCAGCTTATTAATTAAGAGTTGTATTAACCGTGGTATCTCTTTTTGTATCAACAAAAAGCGTTAGTTTCACACATTAGGGAAAATGTCTAACTTTCTAAAAGCCTCTTAAGAAGCATATTTAGACATCGAAACTGTGTAAGCATATTATCATTTATGGTGTGTCTTATTCCCACGGCTGAGTCATTTATTTAGCATAATGCTTTTGTTTTTATATATGCAAGAAATATTTTTTATGTGCAAGAACAAATTGACGGCTTACTTTCTTAGTAATTGATGTTTATTTTATACCACGTATCACGTTAGCTTTATCGAATACATCGCAATTTTGAATAAAATAATGAAACATAAGCGGTGGGATTTGTAGCGGCGGTAACCGAATGGATAAAGCATTTGCCTTGCGATCAAGAGGTTGTGGGCTCAATTGCTAGCCATTATACTACAGATTTTATCCAACTCCTAACATCAAATCTACCTACAAGATGCAGGAGTTAAAAAAGAGTTCGTACTAGTAATTCGCAACATTAAATGTCTGGTAAAAATCGTAATATAAAAAAGCAACATTGATTAATATGATTCGCTCATTCAAGAGAGTACATATTCATTCAACAAAAGTCTTTTATTCATTTATCTCAGATAAGATATTTTTGTTCCAAAATTACTTACCTACAAAGTAAGTAGTCTGAGCATAAATGATAAAGTTATGACTACGCGTCTTAGATTTAATTTTGTCGCATAGAAAACAAGACAAACCTATCTCCTTTGTCTCAATCCTGTAAAGTGTTTTGCATCGTTCGAATAAATACAATATTACATGAAAATAAGTGTAGCGGCAAGTCTGCATAGATGGTTGACTCTGTATGGTTCTGCGCCTCCGATCAATCCTTGTTTATTGTGTAGCACGCAATTGAATTATCCAAGCACAACGGATTGCCAATTTAAGATCATTATGCATTGAATAGAATTACTTCTTTACGTAACAATGTGAACAAGGTTAGTACCCATTAACTTCCTTCGAGATGTTAAATTTGAAAAACGATCGGTATGCTCGAAAGTTTCAATACTTCTTCAAGTACTTTCGGTAACTTTTTTAGCTTTATCTTCATCTTATAGATACAGCCATCAGTAAGGCTGATCTCTTTTAAAACTGTATTATAACTTGCAGTATGAGACATCTTACAAATAATCGAATCAAGTCTCGTCTACTTCGCCATTCCTCGGTATGTTTTTATTTGAATTGTATGTCCACAGCTGCGGGCTGATAATCATGTGTGGGGCGTGCAATTATAATCTTGCCATGTAGAGGCTGCATTCTGCTCGTTTGTAAATGGTGATAGAGAAAGGCACATGTGTTTTGTTGGGTTTTTAACATCGGCTCCACATGGTGAGTCGCCGCTGCCGCGCCGCGCCCCTCCGGTCGTCGCCACCGCTCGCCGTTTATTTGGTAGTTCCATCCGCGCCCGTCTCGGATATTGACGTGTTTACGATAAAGGTTTTTCTTCGTACTTGCTTCAGTTTACTTCTTGAAACTTCACTGTGAACAATTGTGCAGTTGTTTGTTTGTTTGTTCAGAACTGTTTGATTTCATAGTTTAGTCAATAGTCTTGACTACACCGCTTCTGTTCTATAAACTTTCAGGTAAGTTGTGTTTAAGTTTTGTTTATTTTTACGATCTTACTTAAACACTTAATAATTGTTTAATGAATTCACAGACATTTATTTTTCTTTATAAAACTACTATAAGCACTAATATACAAAATATGTTTTTATTTTTAATAACCAAAGCAATTAAGTACAACACGCCATAAAAAATAATGTTATCAGATAAAATATTCGTTTATCAAATTTATTATGAATACATGCCCATATTACGTTTGAGGGTCAGTCATTATGACTTTCGATATGCAACTTTAGAGGTTTTAAACAAAATGTTTTGACCATTTATTTTTAATAACATCTGATACCAAGTACCTGCTGTTATAATACTCGTGTTTACAATGTAAACAAAAAAATATGGTAATATTTTACACATGAATGTGTGTTTATTTTTCTTCAAAATACTTTTATTTTCTTCTTGTTACTTGACCCGTATTTGTACAGTAATAAATTTTGTATAAACACTTATTCTTACTATGCCAAGTCGTTATTTAAAGTAACTTATACCAAAAGTATACACTACATATTTGCGGACTACAACGTTGCATATTGGAAGTCGATTTATTACTTAAAAGTTCTGAGACCATTAATACTAAATACATAAAAGAACACAAAGTTGAATTCCGATCGGATTAAAGTAAGTACTTTGAAGCTCCGATTCAGTCGGTTCATATGATTGAACTTGGATGCACCATTGTCGGTACAACTTTACACAAAACTGGTGTTTTCCCAAAAATCAATGCAAGTAATTTAGCATTCGCAGTGTGTAGTGCAAGAGGGTGGCCAACATAGGGTGACTGGTGTTTATTGGTATAATAAAAACGTTGGCGGTGTTGGCTATGACAACAGCGACTCGTGCCGCAACAAATACACAAATATTTGAGCCCAACACGCCATCTTTTCACCGATTTAGCCTTCACCTTGTCTTACACTTTATGCAATCGTTCACTTTCTTTATGGATAAGCGCCATTTGCATGGCTGCTGTATTTCTTCACATTTTATCGTCTTCGACTTGAATATATTCTTAACTTGTTTAGTCTTTTTAGCATAAACATCAAGTACCTAAATAACTTGCTGTACTACATAAATTACCCCTTGCACTAAAATATACCCCAAGTGTAACTTTCAAGCGATACAAAGAGAAGGTTTTGAATTCCTTATAGTTTGATTGTTTGGAGCCTGGGAATTGCCCGCATCGTGGTGGATCTAACTTGTAATATATCACATTAAAAATTTGTATATTGCGACTTAATAAAAGAAAGGTTTCTTTTTTTATCTAAATAATCTGGACTTAAACAACAGAACATTCGTTAAATATAAGGGACAAGCATAAATGTAGACTACATTTAACTATACCATAGTCTAGTCAAATTGTACGTCACAGTAATTATGTCACTTCGCTCAGACATTTTTATTTATATTTTCTTAGTAATTGGATATTTTAATTTCACCAGGATACATTAGCTCTTTGTAACGTATTTATTAGATTACACTACTTATTACTGTTTAAGGAATTATGATAATACTAGATTGGGTCCACGGCTTCGCTCGCGTAAATGTTTCGGTTAGGTTAGATTAGTAACAGTACTTTTTGTGGATAAAAGGTACCCTATGGTCCTTTTCTGTTCCCCTAATAACGTGTAAGCGAAATTTCATGATGGTCGGTCGAGCAGTATTTTGTTTTCTTTTTCGAAAAAGCTCATATTCGCATTTATAATATTA
Organism: Catocala nupta; assembly: GCA_963675205.1. Taxonomy (NCBI): domain Eukaryota; kingdom Metazoa; phylum Arthropoda; class Insecta; order Lepidoptera; family Erebidae; genus Catocala; species Catocala nupta. The sequence continues at coordinate 8,836,786 of OY776090.1, read as the reverse complement.
GTAAGAATAATACAAACATATTGGTGGTACATAAAAGTTTTGTGGTTACACAAATCACGAATGTCTCCTATCGATACGTCACGTCATTATTTTGATACCTTTGTGTAAATCCCCACACTAACAGTAATTTTATATTTAATTATATATTAGCCTAAGCGTGGTCTTGCAGTAATTGCAAACCGAATCTAAAAAGAAGTAGGACGATGCTGGTCAGGTTTTGATGTCGTCTTATACATTCTTGAGGAACGGAAAATCTAAATCACTTTACTCATTTGTTATATAATTATGTACATAGTATTTGCTCAATGTTTAATTAATATGAAACACAACATTGCACTTTTTAATAAAATTGCAGATAAATGATCGTTTGTACGTTATAATATTATGTACTAGATATTGCCCGCGGCTTTGCTCGCTTAAATGTAGGTTAGGTTTGTTACAGTACTTTTACCCGGACAAAATGTGTCAAATGTCCTAATCTGTGCCCCTGACAACGTGTATGCGAAATTGCATGATTATCGGTCAACTAGTTAAGGCGTGAAAGCGTAACAAACAAATAAACAAACAGATTTTCGTATTTATAATATTAATTAGGATTAAGACTAGTTAGGAAAGCACAAGCGCGCCTCGAAGTGACATATTTGGGCTTTGCCAAACGGAAGTTATACATACTAGAGCTGCTTCTGACCATGTTTTCTAAGATTTGAACCGGACGCAATACACGAGAAGTGAAACATTAGTTCTTAAAGTTATTACAATAGTCCACATGAATAATTTGTATCGCAGACTAAACGCTGTAATTTTTGTAAATGACTGTGCGTAAAATGTTTTGCTCGCTTTTCTGTCGCCTCACAGACGACAGACTGTGTGATTCATTGAAAGTCCTTTATAAATGCTTAATTAAAGCTCACATATCATTCTGAAACGCACAAAACACAAAGGAGATGTAGAAACAATTTTGCGACACTAAAATAATTTATTCAAATAATACGCATTGATTGCTTTTTACTCTAATACTTGCATACATATTTAATCTCACGCCTGTAACTCCAAAAGTGTGGGCAGAGGTCTATTACACTCATTTATCAGCTAGTTTTAGGTCCCTAGTCATAAGGAGTGAGCCTACAGCAGTCTACCTGACTCAGTTTCAGACTCCAGGTTGCTACTGATTATAATTTCTTGACTAAGGTACTCTATAATAATACTGCCCAATTTGAGAATCAGATCCGAAACTTCGTTTACTACCACTGCGCCACCAAGCCAGCCCATGACTAATATTATTTCTAAAACCAAAATATTACTTTAATAGTGTTTAAAATCCAATAATTAAACTAAATATTTATGAGGGTCGTGTCGTACAGCTAATAAAATTATAGGGGATCGTTAAAATGACACTGGCCGTATTTCAGGGAAGTAACAGGGGCTTGGCAACACACAGGGGCGGATCACCGCACAATGTAGGACGATTATTGTCGCCAGGCAATTCGCAATATGCTTCTGCTCGTGTGTAAAAACTATTAAGGTACGGCATACGGTTTTACGATGGCCTCGCGTTCGAATAGATCAAACTGTCACTTCACGCGGATGTCGTAAGCGAAAGATGTCGGAGAAGGGATTAAATCAGCAAAATATATAGGCACATCCATTTTCTTGTATCGGCATTATTTCTGTGTTCCGAAACTGTCTCGAGTGTTTTATGAACGTTTGTTCCTTATAATTGTGGTATATACCTACCGTCTTGTTCAATGTGCCCTTCTGGCTCTCTGATACTGACAACCTAAAATTTCACAATTTTGATTTGAAATATTGTTACGTTCGTAAAGTCAACTTTATATTTAGCTAACTAGCTGTCTTTTGCGATTTAAAACATGTTCATGCTGCCGTGGGTCGTAGCGTTACTTATGGATAAAGTAGCTTTCTAATGGTGAAGGAATTATTAATCGGTTACTTAGTTCAGAATTAATCGTTTACAAACAAACAAATCTCTGTGATATAAGTACTGACTACTACGGAATTAAAATAAGCACAGTCTTCGTCTTCTGTCATTTAAAACATATTTTCGAGTTATCATAACTAAAGCAGGTCTCATAATATATTATCCTCTCTCCGCTGTCGTCTTCGCCTCGTACAGCCACCTTCATTAATATGTATAAACTGCCTGTTCCAAATATTGTGTTTTGAATAATGTAATTTAACCTTTATATTTTTGGGTCTAACAAATAAGGTTTATTCAAACATATGGACGTGACTGTATTACCAAATTAACACTACTTTTTAGGCTTTAACTTGTAGTATAGAACTTATTCTAGTTGTTTTCTACCTCGTTATTTATATTTTTATGTACCCGTAGATATTGCGCCGAATGGACCAATTACCAAAAGCAAACAGAATGTAGACCAGTTTGCTGCCCTGAGTGTTATTTAAATCCCACACGGGACAATAATTTGTGAGATCCGCAAATTAATGTTCTGAGTCTATGTATTCTTTGTGTCCATTAATTGTATGGTCGTCAAGGCCCCCGACATAAGGTCTAATCCTTGCAGGAGTAATCCGTAAAAAATCTAGACATATGAAACACATATTACAAAGAATCAATAAAAAATCGTATGAAGTGGCATCGAGGTCTGTGAAAACTTATAACCTCTCAAATAAATTTTCAAATGTATAATATCAAGTTTATATAATTCATTTATGCACAGATATGACCTTATATGATTTGTAAATGCTATTAGTGATGGCATTATTCTCGACTTATAATACCGTCACATAAATTTAAACTAGAAACGATAATGTAGCTTATTAATCTATGTAAATCTATTAACATTAATCTAATCTTTACAGTTTTATCGAACATGGTAAGGCACCAATTAATATTTATAGATGACGTAAGACTTTGAAACTAATTAATTTTGGAAGATGATATTATACTACACAATGAAGTTCTAAAATTTAGTATAAACTATTCATTTTTCTGTTGTCATTTATATTGTATAGCCTCACACCAATGTCCTCAAAAGTAGACAGACGTTTCGCCAGCTATGTATGTTTTTATGAGTCCAAGTAATAGAGAGCGAATGTCGTGAGTTTCAGACTCCGTGCTACTACTGAGAATCCATTTCATACTTTGCATGACCTGAGATTCAAACCCAAGGCTTCGTGCTCAACAGTAGCATTAAGTACCGCTAACGAGGCAGACTATGTATTTTCCTCAAATATTTCTTTTTTATGTTCTGGAGATAAGCTATTTAAAAAAACACACTCAACACATTTATTATGAAAAATGTGCCTCGTTGCTCGTGTATGTATGCTCGTATAGCATAAACATGCGCTTAAGCTTGCGTGCTATCATGAGGCACAGGATTCGATTGTAAGGTCGGATTTGCTCGACCTTTAAATCGAATCCGGTGATAGAATCTAATCAAAGTGTTATTGGATTTTCCTATGGAAATTGTCCATACCAATACGTAGTCTGGAAACGTGCACAGTGGACGACATTACTCTCTCTCCTATCACGTGGTACCTAAACCATGTTTAGAGAAATGTAATACATTTCTAACTAACCCTATATAGATGTTCTTATATATATACTAAATTTTGATCGCAGCTTCCCCCACGGTAATCTAAGTTTCACCAATTATATTCGATTCCTCGTGAACAGTGCCTTTTTCTGGATGAAAGATACCCTATTACTCAGTATTCTCAGTATATGCGAAATTTCATAATGATCAGGCAAGTAGTTAAGGCGTAAACACGTAACTAATAAGCTCACATATTTATAATATTATTAAGGATTTGCTATGTTTACTACTCTGTTCGTAATTCGGTTTTGTCGCCTTGGTGTAATTTGTTACTAGCGTTGATTACGTTAGCAGCAATCTGTCATGAGCCACTCCCTTGAAAATGTAGCTATGTAAATACAGTAATTATGTAGTCAGTCGACTCTTACAGGCGCCTTACATGATTATGTGGTATTAAACTAACCTATTGCAGTAGTTACTGGCCTGCTGTGATCTTTGCGCTAAAATACACTGGGTATGATGATATATGAAAACTAGGTGGTGTCTGCGAATTTACCATAATTTTAAATAGTTTTTGTGCGTCTCCAAGTTTCAAGTTATCTCTTTACCAAACTTCATAAATATGTTAACAACTAAGTTTTACCTGCGGGCTTCCCCTGTAAACGACATATGCATGGCTTTAGTTAATACACAGCACTCCAACCTCCCACTCGACATAACCTGGGCAGCATTATCTATCGATAATTTTAGAACTATCGTTATGAAATAAACATTAAAGTTACACTGCTATCCCGGAGGAATGCTTTACTGGGACGGCAAGTCGATCTGTGTGCTAAATCTCATCCGAATCTGTTCACCGGTTATCTCGAATTTACAAGTAATATTTGGATACTAGGTACAAAAAAATAGCTAAAGTATCGTATTTAATTGTAATGTTAAGCAATTCACAGTTTATCATGTTAAGTGATGATAAATACTATCAAATACTTAGCTTTAGTAGATAAATTGATTTGCGAACAAGTGCATTATGTTCGTTTCAACATGCACAAATATACCTATATTTATCTACCTATTTCACATTTTATTTGTTTTATTTATTATGCCTAACGTTTTGTTTAAAGCGATGTGTGTATGTATCAAAACAATAATTTCTTTTTTATTTGTTCATTTATTGTGCCTAACGTTTTTGTATAGCGCATAGCGTAGTAGTGTTTATAATCGAAATAATCGCTTTTTTTTACACACTTGTAATGTTATCAAAAGCAATGTAATACTTGTGTAAGTCACAATGTATTTATTACGTATTAGAATTAAATATATATATTATCGTAGAAGTCATTAAATAGCTTAAAATATTGATGATATTTCGTGTAGACTTTAGCAGTGAGTTTCACCCAGAGGAAACTGCGGGCAGTACTGGTCTGCTATAAGTATTTCACTCTGCGAACTAAAAAGTACCAAAATAAACTTGCAAAACCAAATGGACTAAAAGTTGTCCTTAAAAGTCATTACATTTCAATTTGGAACATTTGCGTAAAGGTAAAGAAAACGAGATTTTATGTATTGAGCTGCTTAGTTCGTGCCACTTTACATTAATTATTTATAAAATTGTATGAAATTATCGTTCGTTTATGTAGGCCGCCGTATTTGATAATTCTATTCTGCGTAGTTATACTATTTTGCATACCTAGTTGAGGTCCGAGCTTAAAGTTTGATCTTATTATTATTTTCGGCAGATCAACAGCAAGAAATACAATTACTGAAAACTGGAAAAAATAAAAAAGTGGCAAGTTTCAGCCACGTCAAATGACATGACATATGTACCTATATTTTTTTAGTTGAGTTACTACTGCAGTATCTCCGTTAAAGCAAACGCAAAAATAAATGCTTAAATAGAAATAATAGTCAACGAGATTGGCGCGTTCGAACGTAACATATTATTATTATATTATATTTTTGTTTTATAATCTTATTTTATTACTTACTGATTAAGATTTTTTCAGCAAATTAAAGCTGTTTTCATTGAAATTATGACAGGGCAACGTCTGTTGGGCGATTACGTGAAAACAAACCCTCTTTTATGTTTATTACGCACACGGAGGAATGTCAGATTTGACATAGTAAAACTTTATATGGAGAACACTGTTAAAAGCTTCAATTAATAAAAATTAACACTTGAATGGCGCCTAAATTTTGACCGCTGGGTGACATGTACTTAGAGACAGGAGGACAAATTTCGTATATAAAATGTCGAGAACAGAAATTCACAGCGCGTTTGCCACTACTTGGCTCGTACTAAAAGCAACATTAATTCAGGTATTTGCCCGTGCAATGGTCGTCTAGGCTACACCGAGCACCGTGCCCTCGGCATCCGGTCGCGCCCTGTCTGATCCGCTAATGGCGAAAGGGTTACAGCAATCGACCTATTGTTATACACCACGACTGAATCACCTATACACTTGTTTTACCCTCACTTGTTTATAATTTCTGATACAGGAATGCATTTGTTTCGTTTGTACAAGAGATATTGTTCCATTATTAAAATACTGATTGACTCTTGATTGTTTCTATTGAGTTAAGAATTCCTCGTACGTACAAATATATGACGTTGTATGTTAGCACACATACATATATGCACATGTTCTGTAATTGCGTTTCATCAGTTAGTTCACAGCAGGTATTTAATTTTAATTATGGACAGTGAAGTCTTATCATAGTACACAGAAAAGAGGGGTTTATTTTTAAAATAGTTTATATAATAAACGGTGCTCAATTTACAAATTTTGCCGACTGCTACCTAAAACAATGGCAAGAATTATTTAAATCATCGACATAAATGCAAATAAAAGGTATAAACCAAATGAATCGCTATAAATCGTGCATGCAATTTGTAAGTAGGTATGCTTTTTTATCTCGATATACTGTCTACATTAAATAATAAAGTACTTATAAATTATAAGCAATAGTCTGCTGATATATGTTTTAGCATTTGTTACTAGGTTTAAACACACTGACTACTGGTTCGAAACCTACCTACTGTCAAACCATATTTTGTATAATTTTATACCGAATTAAAATTAAAAAACAACTTATTAAACCCCTTTATAGTAATGTACGTATAGTTCTATGATAGTTAATAAAGACAGCGTACCCAGCGGTACGTGCTGAGGCCTAAGGGACGGTCGGCGACCAAGCCCTAAGTCCTGTTATGGCCGACATAATAATTTTATGCGCGCCAACAGCCGCCGTTAATAAAATGAACTGTCAGTAAAGCTGACAGGGCTTCCGAAAGCCATTATGATTCGTGGCAACTATTTCGAGTTTCTTGAAGCAAATCAGGACGAGATAAACGCTTAGAGCAAATTCAATGTTAGGTATAAACAACAAATAAGTCTGTTAATATTGGACGAATAAAATGTTTTTACTAATAGTAATCACATAATTCTTGCAAAATTAACAGTAGAATCCTTTTTTTACTGTCTAGCTAAAGGGTACAATATTGCAGAAAAATATTTATAGTTTTATTATGAAGTAAACGCACCGTTTATTGAAATCTTAGTGAGGTTTTATGTAAATTTTGTTCGTCCTTTGTGTATCATTTCAAACGTCCTTCTTAGCATCTTATATTTTACTATAAAATATGGACATATTTGTATATTTTATTAAAAGGTAACATTCAATTGACCTCCTACATGTTTGTGACCCAGAGCTAATATTATATTTCTTTCTAAACATTTATTCACAGTTTTGGCAAAGTCACAAGTCAATATTTTCAGTCAATAAACAGAATTCTATTTGTCTAATTTATATGGCTTTTGTTTTCACAATACTTAACCTTATTGGTTAATCTGAAGATCAATTTTATTATATACTAAATTATGTTTTAAAAAGTATGTGTGGTGCTCTGGTTTCTGTGGATGTTACTATACACGCAGTGTTAGAGATTTCGTACCAGCATAGGGCCACGTTGAACAGATAATTTTAGTAATCTCCTTCGTGATACAGGGACCACATTATTTGGCAGACTTTACCTTGTCCAGGCTTTTTGAAGTAACCAATGTGCCTCATGTTTATCAGTGATGTCTACTCCAAAATTCGTTAAAGTCGGTTCAGCGATATGATAAGATGTACCGAGCAAACAAAGAGGTTTGTTTGCCTTTATAAATAATAATGGTATTAATTCATCCCAAGTTTAGTAAGGTTACCTACCTAGTTGAAGTATCATATTTTATAACTGCAAGGAGGAAAGGTTATCAAAACAACGAATACCAAAATAATTTGTAGCACATACAATGACAAATGCATTTTTGAAGCACGGTTCCCTTAATTTATTTGGTTATAATAATTACTGCAAGACCGCCATATTTATTCATTCGTTTGTACAGTTATTGGCTTCTCGGAGTCGATATTTTTGGCGATGGTTTCACTATATTCGTCGGCGCCGGTTCCATGGTTTATAAAAAGTTTGCCAAGTCACGCGTCCGACCATCAAAAGCCGGTGTAACGACCTTGCTTCATCCACCTATGACACGGAAGGACGTGCCAATTGCACACGTTCAAAATGGCCGCCAATCCACTCTTGTGTTGCGTTTTGAAACGAGAAAAGAGCAAATGTGTTCGTGATTTAAGTAGTCTCCTCCATAGATACCATACCTCCAAAGAGCTAGTCTTTAGCAACACTATGATCCTATTGCTGTCGATCTGCCACAGCTTGTTTTGCAACTGAGAATTTATTTACAAAAAACCTCAAGAACACATTCATTCGTATCTAATCGGAGTACTTATAATAATACGCATATACGCTAGCATGTGCCATTAGCGCAACAAGGTTTCAGGCGCCTTAAACTTGATACAAAGCTTTTTCCTACATAAGTCAGTTTTTATGGACACCTGTACCAGTAGATATCTGTGATTCAAATCAACAAATGACAGAGTTATAACTTGTAAGCCATGGCTGCAATCAAGTTAAACGAGTCTTTTTATTAAGCAAGGTCTGTGTTATGTTGCTAGCACGATTTGTTGATCTCATTTTGACGTTTTTGCCTCACCACGCACGCTAAACTATAATTTATCTTAGCTAGTTAATTATAGTGTATACGTTTCGGCAGAAATTATGCCCAAATGTAGATTTGATATATGGGTGTTTGTGTAATGTGTGGTAAATTTATATCACAGGTGGCAATAATGATTCAAGTTAGAAACTACTAGGGCTGAGAAGTTAAAACTATTACGTAGCTTAATAAAATAAATATTGAAAATATAAGTATCCCCTATAGATAATTTGGACGAAAAAAAGGGCTTCATTATTTAAAAAAAACTATAAAATATATCTGACGAAAGACTTTATATATCGCGCTTTCCAAATATGTTTCTAGTTTGATTTTACATATGATTTAAAAAAACACTTTATCTAGTCGTAAGCGGCGGTAGCCCAATGGACTTGCGATCGAGAGGTCATCGGGTTCAAATGCCACCCCACCACTCTTAACCGAAGCATTAGCTGGAGGGAAGATTACTAGTACATTTCAACTTTCAACAAAAACTGCATTCATCCAAGTTTTAAATAGCTTCAAGCAAATTTTTGCGTCATTAGAACCAACAAGAACTCCTTATCTTGCTTAACGTATATGTATAAAGAAAGCATAGCTGTATATATTCAAATCACATACATTCTCATTCAATACTGTTGTTGCGTTGTGCGGATATTAAGGCACTACATGGCTTTTTATGCTAAGCTTGTGTGAAGCTCTCCGTTGGAGTAACGTGACATGATTGATACGCGACAGCGTTTGTTTACTGTTTGTCAATCGCCGAGAGAATGTTTACCGGCTCGTTGGTACTACCGAAGATTGTCAATGTGTCAACGGCGAACATCAGTGCGCTGTTTGTTTAGTCTCCGATTCGCTAAAGTACTTGTTTACCTAGGTCATATAATATTCTGCTGTGAAAGAAGGTAGTATGCTAGTTGTGTTGATAATCTAGATGCATTTTTCACGTGCTGCACAAAGTGCTATTAGATTTGTCTGCTCTGAAATTCTTAGTAGCAGCGCGAGCTGGAACTGTGCCCGGTAGATGGCAATAAGGGGATAAGCACCCCTTATTAAGTTGGATGTGAAATACACAGGGCTGGCGAAATGTTTGCGCAATACGTCTCTTTATACAAATTTTCACTATCTACGTTTAAAACTTGGGCTGAGATTGGGTGCATATTTGTCGGCAAAATATTTTACTTTATGATTCAGTAACTTGGAGCTTTAGAAACATTTAAATACCGCAATACGCCCAGAAACGCAACAACTATACACAGATAACAAAAACGTTTGTTTGCTGCGGAGATGTAACCCTATACCGCGAATTAGCAGTGACAAGACGACTAATTTGACTATTGCGTCATCTATGTTGGTTCTTTTACAGTAATTAAGCACAACATATTTTGCGGTGACTGACTTCCTTTACCAAAACTTTGGTATTATTCTCAAACAAGTTTTTAATTATCAACAGCGGTGCCTTAAACGGATATCTTAAGTATTAGTTACTACTATAAAGATATATACCAATCAAAGCTTTAAAACGTCTTTATTTGTCATTTTGCCATAGATTATTCTAATTACGTCATAATCTTATACGCTTTTAGGGCTTTATACGATTTCCGTGTTCCATTTTCAGTTAAAGTAAACACTTATAAGATTTATTTTTAAAATGCTTTTTTAAATTCCACTGGAGATACGGCTTGCTTCAGAGGTAAGGCAGCCATATAATTGAATGTGACTCTAGGGACCGTTCTCATGCAACATTCAACATTTTTCAATTGTACCTGCCTCATTACCAACAAAATAGGTATATTGCGAATTACACACGCTAGCTTTAGTCATATATGCATTTATAAATTGCAAGCATTAGCCTAGATTTAAGTTACAGTAATTGAACTGTGTCGGCGAACCGACACCTAGAGATGGAATGTAGCCAAATACCTGTAACGTCTGGATTTCAAACCTATAGAACATTTGATGATATACTCGTATTTCTATAACTATACGGAAATATAGAAGGAGTACAGGGATTAGGGAGGGATCCTTGGACTCCGTGGCATAAGTTTGCGGTCGATCGTGTGGTTTTATACTTAATTCGAGCAAACTTTTGTTGAGTTTTCAATTTGAACATTATCCGCATTGATATAGTAGCCGGTCTGTAAATGTGCTCGGTAGGCGGCATTAGGCTCACCCTTTATTACGTGGGATGTAACACATCTCTCCGCTTGGCCATAAATTATAGTCGGTATAAATTTGTATTCTAAATACTAAAACTAATGTACGTTGCGAACATTACGTTGCCTCAAATGTAAATAAATAGCAAATAAAATAATAAATATAAAAATAGTCACCACAAATTATTTATAGCCTTTGCGTAAACCGTGCGTTATGCGATCAGGCGTTTGCTCGAAAAAAATACAAACTTGGTAACTATTACAAAATTGAATTTAAAATAGTTATTGTTTACATGTATTGTGTACACGGAAAAACTGTTATTTAATTCTTAAACGAATCGATTAAATTAAAAGCCGTAAGAAAGAGTACTGCCCACATTTAACCCAGAAATACTCGTACGCTAACTGTTAAATATTATTAATAGCTGTCATTTACATGCAAGACCCGTACGGATCTCTATTAATGTCATTCGTCAATAGAGGCATTTTTCTTATTTACATTACGGATAGTTCTTTTATTAAAATTGTATTGACTAAAACCATTTACTGTTCGTTCTTAAAACGATTAGATTTCAAATGTTCAAACTGGCTAATAATACAAAATAGCTTTTATTAAGAACTCCTTAAAAATAAATTACCAATGCCTTGTTGGTAACCGATGACAGAGCTAGCAATAACGTTCCGTAAGCATTTTATATGTAGATAACAGTATATTTAACAATATCCATCAGACGCCATCATTTATGTTAAAAAAACAGTATTCAGTTACGCCTGTTACTGTCAGTAAATAAAATTATTCGTGTCAGGTATAGAGCACGGAACACGTTAGCTTCCTTCTAGAGACACCCCGCTTGTCATGTTCTATACAACCCAAGCGTGTCAGTGACAACCACACAAGCGATACAAATATAAAGCTTATGCTGTCGAACGAGTGATGTCCTACACTCGAATATTATTATTACTTTCATCTCGAGTAGAAATGCCTGCAGGGTTACATGTTCTGTGGATCCTAGTATAGCTATAAAAGCCGAGCTTCGGCCTGGCACGTGCTCCAATGTGTAAAGGCTTTCAAATGATATCGAGATGTATCGATTATCGTCTCGGCCATACTCGTACCTGAGACATGTAACTTAACGATTATGGTTCTTTATTACGATGGAAGATCGTCAAATTTTATACTATACTCAATGTTCAGTTTACTCGTTCGTGTTTTGGTCTAAGTCGCCACTACAACCATTATTTACGTATCCGAATAACATTATGAGTTCGCTTATTTATATTCCGATCCACTATCGTAAACAGACTGAAAATAGCATAAAATAGTTAATGTTTTTAACATAAACAGTCTTGTCCGCAGTTCAATATCCTTTAAACAGACTATAAACTGCGTTTTAGATTATAAAAATTCTGGGTAACTTATTTACATCAAACGATTGTGTTATTAAAATAGATTGCAGTGAAAGTAAGTCTCTTTGGGTAACCATAAAGATTATTTTCGTTTTTACAACGCTAATATATGACGTTTGGCGTTCTATCTTCGTAAATTTATGGTCAGATAGGTGCATCAAATAATAACGTATCATACTTCGTACTAGGGTGTCATAAAATGTTGATGGCATGAAATAAAAGTACTTTTACCTTCGCTAGTAAAAGAAATCTAATGGTTTCTCGATGAAAAAACGTGATGGCTACGTGCTCTGTTTCTTACATGTCGTAATCAGCCCTCTATAGAATATCAAGTGAACCAGTAGATAACTTATTTGTAGTTCAAACGTACATAAGAAAGTCGTGAAAATGGAAATTAAGTAGAAAACATTTAGTAAAAATGTCGATATTGCATTAAACATAAATAAAACAACTACTTGAATAACAGTATTGGTAAGAAAATAAGTTGGCAGCTTGCCGTTGTTTAATCGAATATGTGTCCTTTCCTCTTAAATGCATTTTATATGGACTCGTTGTCATTTTTTATATCTTTACCAAGAAGTTATGTCATAGTTTTTAATGATGCCTCTATCTAAATGTAAATATTGCAACGTATGCAACGAATATGAGTATCAAAATTATAGATAGGTAACTATTAGGTGCATCTATGTTATTATTAAATTTAAGGAATAATAATCTTCTATTATGCCTCACACCAGAAATAAATTGATTTTGTAATGCATCTAGCTAATACTAAATAGGTTTTAATAAGCTAATTATAGTAAGCTATTAAATAAAGTAAGTCTCGCTTTACCCGTGTCTGTTATATCGCAATCATCTACATAACGCTTAGCTAAGAGCTCTGTTTTATTCATACCAGTTTTATTACTCATCTGTTTACCTCACGTTTTTCTAAAGAGTAATCGGAGGCAACGACTTTAGACCTTCGCCGTGGCCTTTTCAGCTTGTTTAATTAACGGCAAGACTATCGCCGGTAAAAATAAACCACATGTTTAGTACGCGACGCGTGCGCAGACGGCGCGTCGTCGACGTCTTACATGACTGCCGTGACAAATTGAATGGGGAACACACATTATTACTTGGTTATAGTATCTGTATAGTTCGTGTTGTTGCCTCCCTAGTATCTCGCGGTACAATGACCCTGTTTCCCGTATGTCCAATGGGTTACCCGTATCGATACGTAGATTGTTGATATAGCACGGATTAGTATTAACATTGTGGTGTTACTTGAACTTGAAATACCTATTTCTGTTCGTAGATGGATGTTATATGATTAACTAGGAATAACTCTGGCACAGTATTATTAAGCACCTAGTTACTTTTAAACCGGTATAAAAAAAATCCGATTTATCTCGTTACTTGTTCCTTAAGACCTAACTACATGTCAGTCTTTAAGATTTTATGTCAACGCGAAGCCACGAAGACCAGTCAACACTAGTTAACACTAGTTTTTATCAAAATAGATGTTTGAAGGCCATCTATTGTAATTGCACTCTAGCTAAAAGCTTGAATTTTTTACAGAACTATGAGGTCATAGACTTTAGCATTTAATATTTTTCCTCTTGATACGTCTGTATTACTCTATACATTTGTAGGCCATCATAGCTTAATGCGGAGACTTGTTTTGACCACTTAATCCGAGGTATAAGTGAGACACTACTTTTCGCAAGTATGTGCGTATTAAACATTTAATTAACATTATCATTTGCTAATCGCATGTCTGATTCTTCATAATGTTTCCCTACTATACTTGTTCGGCATAACGGATAAATAGACTCTGGAAAGTCCGCATCCAGCGATGCTTTTTAGATAATGGATGTTTACAAATTGCGTACTACAAGCGATTCTATAAGGGTAGTATGTTAAGTATAGACGTACGAAACCATGAAACACCTATACTGACTCACATACGGGTAAGAATGAATGTAATGCATTTCCTATCTAGTTGTGCAATCCGCTTTATCGATATTTATCGCGCTATATATATAAATACCTGATTCTGTTTGCCTTTCCACAGATATATTGCCTAATTATGACATTTTGATGAGTAAAACGCAATAATTTACACGATTACGTCAATAATATTGAACAATGGAAATAAACATAACTCAACGGGCGGAACCGATCTGGAGTACCCACTTGTTGTTTTGATATGATTCAGATTGCACCTCTATGTACCCAGTTCTGAGTCCTGGTATACTTATGTTGCTTTCTTGCTAAATCTCTAAGCGATAACATATCGAGTCCAAGTATTTATTTCTATTTAATATCTTGTATGTTAGCAATCAATCCTGTCTTATCGGTCGACGTTTCAAATACTTTAATGCTCATAGTCATAATGTTCCTATTCTTGTTATAATTGACGAGCTACACGACCATTATCTACCAATAATTACTTTATTAATTTCACCGACTTATTACTTGGGTCGCTTTTATACCGAGAAGCTATATTTTTTAAACTGCCATGTTTGATTGCAGCTAGGCCGAGCTAGGTATGAATAGACGGAGCGAGGCCGACGGGAGGCCTCCGATTCATGAGAACTATTCATTGTAGCGCATAGTTGCGCCAGCCACACAATACCTCGATAGGTTTTGCTCGTTGTGCCCCGTTTCACCATTTGATATCGTGATACCTAACTTTTTACTTCGCTCAGCAACTTTTATGTTGTTGAATGCCTTGTACTAGTATTAAAACGTAGTCAGACAAGTATTTTACGGACGTGAGCGCAAAGTGAAGCCATAAACCTGTGTCGCAGCCGTGAACCTTGTCATATAAAAACATATCACGTTGTTTGTGTAATATTTGCGACTTACAACACTGCTATGTAACATTAATATGAGATATTGAATTGTTCATTGTACAGTTATCCTGCCATAACTATTATTTGAATAGATGACACCCGGGACAATAGCGATGCGCTCCCGGGAGATTGCGCTAGTGCAGCCGTGCCCGAGGGCCGGCCGCACAATAGCCGTCGGTCCACAATACCGCTGCACCGAACTGATTACTGCGCACCGATCACTGCACTAACTAACATTCAGTACTCAAACAATGTCCTTTGTCTTGTTACAGAACATGTAATTTTACCCGCCATGGAAGAAGAGAGCACAGCCTGCGCCGCCGAGGCGACCCCGCCGACGGCCGAGGCACAGTCCGTTGAACATGTTCCTATGAATGAAACAAAGTCCGAAGTAGAAAACCTCGCCAACAATATTGCTAACATAAATATTAAAGAAGATAGTGGTAATAAGGATAATTGTGATAATAAAAATGAAAGTGATAAACAAGAAGAAAGTGTGGTTATGGAAATGGTGAATGGCGATACTAAGAGTTCTGCACCAGTCGTTAAGGAGCCGTTTGTGGAGCACGAACCGTGTGAAACTAATGACGATGCTAGATCGCTGGGTGATCTTGATAGCTTGCCGGCTGGAGATGAACTTGCCCTGGGCGCTGCGGGCAGCGACAGTGGAGTGGAAGGATGTGGACGTGCCCTCAGCAGCGGCGGTGGATCTCGATCGTGCGCTTCCAGTGTTGTATCTTGTGGTTCCGGTTGCGGCTCTGAGAGCTCTTCTCTAGCGGGTGCGCCTCCACGCCCAAGACGTCGTGTCAACGTCAATGTAGCCGAGCCGAAGCGTAGTTCGCCCGTCGGCACATCTACGGCACGGCCAGTAACCGCACCTCGCGGTCCAAACTTAGCCACACGTGAGCGCGCTAGAAGTCGAGAGAAGCCAACCCCACCAGAGAAGCCGCGCCCGCTCACACCGAAGCCACGGATTCGGCCAACTGCAGACCTGCCAAATCTCGTTCGTGAGAGTCCCGCTCTTCGTGCCAAACCCACCAAGACATCGACAGCTCGGTGTCGAACGCCCAACTCACCGAGTGAGGAGAAGAGATGGCCATCTAACGGGCCTCGGCTGACTACAGTTGCAGATGCCAATGCTACCAGGGTGGCGGCTGATAAGTATGCGACATTGCCGCGAAGAAGACGTGATGCGGACAGCGAAGGTTCGCCTCGACATGAAGGCACCCCGCCGTCTACACGACGTCCTACCGTGACCCGGTCAGCCTCTTCACGATCTACCATTAAGACAAGGGTGCGCATCTACGCAGAGAAGACCTCACAGACAGTGCTGCTCGGAACAGACATCGAGTCGGCTCTGGCGGGGATTGTGCCAAATATTGAAAAGTATGAAACTTCTTATTTAATTTCTCATATTCAGTTTATATAGTCTGCCTCCTTACTCACTTACGGCTACTTAAGATCGGCGTTAAATATCGACTGACTCGGGTTCGATTACCGGAATCGGCTTGAATACTTTTTAGTTTTGTTAGCAAATTCCAATTAGTAGTACGGCACTATTGGCCTAGTGATGGCAATAAGCTCTTATGTTGCATTGAAAACATAGCCGGCTTAATATACGTAATTCCCCTCAAACTTCAACGCACATAATATATGTTATATAATTATTTCGTTTTGTTTCAAGTTCATTTACATATCTCTGTAATTAACTATATAATACACGGGCCTCGTCCCAGCGCGAGAAGGGTTAGGCCATAGTCCACCACGTTAGCTTAGTGCGGGTTGGCAGACTTTATATATTCTCGAGGACATTATGGAGAACTCTTAGATATGCACATTTCCTCGTGATTTCTTCCTTCGCCGTTAAAGCAAGCGATATAAAACTATTTGACACGCACACAACTAAAAGTCAGAGATGTTCGCCTTGGGATCGAACTCGAGACCTCTGCGTATCAAGCCAACGGTCTCCCACTTATTGCTGCTTTATCCTTATGCAAGCCTAATATTGTGGTTGTTTCTACATAGCCAAAACTATTTCCAGTCGTGTAGAAATATCTCGGTGCCACCGCGGGGTGCAGGCCAGCGCGCGGGACGCGGAGGCTGCTCGGCTGGCCAGTGCTTTAGCCGCGGCTGCTGAGGAGAGGGAGCGAAGACAACGCGCCGAAGCGCAGCTGGCCGCTGAGAGAGCTGCCAGGCTCGCAGCCATCGCTGAACTGGACAGAAATTCACAAAGGCTGTTGGATCTTGCTGGTGCTGGTGAGTACATTGCATAGCTAAAATTATTAGAAAGAGGCTAGAGAGGGTAGTTTGCAAGTAGATATATTTTATAGATTTATTTTATAGTAGTATTTGAAGTAAAGGAATTGCCGATGAAGAGATTCATATTTTAAAATTATCGAAACAACAGATACAAAAGGTACTCCCTTTCTTCTACTAAAATTGTTTGTCCGAACATCATTTATCCATAACACGTTAATAATATTAAAAATTTCGAAATCTTGTTTTACATAATTATTTTTACTTCTAAAACTATTCTGTCATAATATTGGCCACTATAATAAATCAATCTCAAATTTTGCATGCAATAAAGTCATATGTCCTAAGTACTTACCTATTGTGTTATATATTATAATGTGTATTATTCCGAATGTTCATTTATAATAAAATCGTCAGTCTTAAAACATTTGCTAAAAAGTAAAAAGTGAGTGAAACGAATCGCTGTAAATCCGACTCCACGCAGTCTTGTTTGCCCTACCCCTAGAGCGTAATTTAGAATCGCTTGACGCACGGGGCGAGGCGGCCCGCGGGCTGAGGAGCAGGAGCTGCGAGCGAGCCGCCGCCGCCGCCGCCGCGGCTGAGGCTGCAGCCGAAGCTGCGGTGGTGCGAAAGCCGTCTGCGACGATTAGCACGCGTGGGACCTACCAACTTTTATTGAAAACGGTTTTTAGTCTTTTGTATATTATTGACCGTAATATTTATGACAAATAAATTTAGGGCATATCCTCGGGTAACTGCGATAATAGCTGAAAATATAAAATACATACTACTAACTAAATACTTTGACATTGAGATATTGTTAATGTGTAGGTATCTCTACTTATACATATTATAAGATTTTGAATTCGACGTTGGATGTTGGACACTTAGAGATCTAAACGATCTTAGACACAAATTTAATTTGATACTTGTTTCACTTTTACCTCTAACCATAAGAAAAAGCATTCACACAACTTTACTACCTCAAGAATAAGTATTTAATAAATACTGACGCGCAAATACCATAAAACGATGAACCACCCAATATCCACTATTATTACGTTCAGAAATAGACTCAGTGGCGTGTTTATGGCGGACGAAATCCGACCTCATTCATTCACGTTCGACTCAGACAGTTGTATTAATGGATTCATGATTTGCGAACGTTTGGCATGACAGATGCATTAATATAATATTATTCTAGTATCTATAATTTTCCCGAAGCATACATATATTTCGGGGAGTGCGCTGAAAACCTTAGAGCGAACTCACTGGTTTTTATGTACAGGTAGATTATTTGTAAGCAGTATACTACAAGTATATTTTACCAGCTATGCTTAAAGCACCAAGCACGAAGTAGGGAACTAGCCTATTTTCATCTATCAGGTACAATTTTCAATACCAATTCACCCGAATATTGGACATGAGACATCACGATCGGCCGCAAAATTATGCTATCAACAAGACAATAATTCCAATGATGCAGGCAATTAGCGAATCCTCCATCCCATAAGGTCATTGGGTCAATACCTGGCTAATTATAATCGTCCCATTTGTGATCAATACCGGTCCAGTTCTCGATAATTGACACAATCTCTTTATATGTCACGGTTGTGGATATCACAAAATATAATTACTGTATGAAAATAGCTTCAAAAGCAGTTTACTCTTAACGTCTGTTAAAGGTTATAACCGCTTTAAGCAAAATAGTTTCGTTGATTAATAGTTATTGATAACGTGCTATTAAATATATATGTAGTTATTTGTTATTGACGGAAACATGAATGCGTTTTTATTATCTTCTTAACATTGTAAAGGTCACGTTTGAGTACTTGCATACATTTGTGGATACTTTGTTTTCTTTGATGAATGGGCGTTTAACACGTCTGATGATGTTACCGAATAATTATAAATAACAAATATATACTAGGTACTAATTTACTTAATTCTATCTACTTATTACTACCATCGGTGGTGCAGCGGTAGTGTGCATGATTGCTGTACATGACGTTTCGCATTCGATTCCCGGATTGGGCAACGGGTAATTAAGGTTTTTCTATCAAGAAATGTTTAGTAAAAAGCACGGCGTCAGCCGCTTCTTCCCCTTGCCGATGTAGACATCAGACTACGGATGTATGAAAATAAAAATCCGTTTAAATTTACGATTATCAATGATGTGTATAATTGTATTCGAATACAATTGTGCACAACGCGATTACCTACTGTGACAAAGGACGCAATTAATTTACTTATGTTATATGTATGTGTCGTGTTCTCTATATGACATATATTCGTATATGATGCCCCTTCTTCCTCCTTAGAGAGGGAGATAATGGGTGTAACATAGACAAATATCCGTCAACATTTAAGTATATGAATGTCGCTTAGAAATGTTTCCGAATGATATTAAAATACGATAATGTACAACTTGTAGTACGTCTGTACGTGTTACGTCTTGTAGTGTTCTCTATACTATGTATAATGATGGGAATGCAATTTTGCCCAAAGCTAGTGTATATTGATCAAATTATGGTGCACCTTGGCATCTATATTAAAATAATAATTGCTTAGAGAAGGAACTACGACGCATTGTCCACCCAGCTAGTGCAATTGAATAAGATTTTTAATATTGAAGCCACAGGACTTCTTTTTTTCTAACCTTTTTCTTTTACTATGTTGTGCAACAAAGACTTGTCGTAAAATGTTACTGTGCGTTTGTTAACATTAATTTATGATCGAATAAGCAGTCCCACGCGGTTTCGTCTACATTTACGATGACTGCTTTGCTCCCGTAGCTTGACGCGCGATGTTAAAAAGCCTTTGTTGCTTCAGGACATATTTGGAATAATGAAATAATAAAAAATCGTTCTTGTAGTTTTGGAGTTTATTACAAACAAAAATAAAAATCTTTCCTTTTCATAATATTAGTATCGACCACGTTAAATTCATAGCATGGCGGATCCTAGCTCAAACGAAGCAAAAATTTGCCTAGCTATGTATGCCAAGAACGATGCAGAATAAAGTCAAACATACAATTTATAAACATCGATGCAAAACTTGGCACTCGGCTGAACGGCGGCATGATCTGTGTATCACTGTGTGAGCATACAAATGTACCAATAATTGTTGTAAATGAGTATCGATCGCGTATAAGAACTAGCAGTGACCGCGATTTCGTCATCCTTGTTTTTATTCAATGATTTATAGTCTGTCACGATTCGAGGGCTTGGGAGAAGCCCAGGTGAGTTGTAATCAAGTCAATGAACTTATAGGTCTCATGAGTCGGTTTGCATCAGTGTGGTTCAACCATGAAGCTAATACAAAGAGGAGAGGGCATACAAAATGTGCACTTGATACATAGGATTTCACATTTGGTGGGCTGGTGGGCGTGGCTTGCTCAGTCTATCGGCAACTCGCATCGAACGTACTTCCGATGCGCTGTGAACAAAATCTAGGAAAAAATTGTTTATCGTTGAAAAATTCTACAAAAATATGAAGTGTTGTGTGTTATCTTGTAGGAATTACTCCGATAAATGCCGTAATGTAACGGAAAGCATCACATTTCACTCGTAAGTGTTTTAAATTGATTATTTTAATGATTTTCCAGAATATTCCATTTGTTCAATGTTTATAACAGTAATATTCCTACTCACCAATAGATGGTGCTGCATGATTTAAATCAGTGATGAAAAACCGTTTAAATGTTATTTACATCTTTGAAATTGTACTTAAAATGTGTTGTTTAAACTAATTTTAATTTACTAGTATCGTTAATTCTTATCTAAATATACAATAATTGTTACAATGATTTTATCAAAAAGCATAGTGTACGTGGTACACGACAGATCCGATAGATGGCGCTATCGGGTGATGGAGAAAATTACAGGGCCGTACTTAGATTTAAGATAAAATATTTAACAACACATCTTATTTTAGGATAATTTTTTGAGTATTTATGTTTTAGATTTCCAAGCGATAATGAGTTGAAGTGAGAAACCTTGTGTATTTATTTTAAATCTCAATATTTAAAAACGCCAACTATGAATGGATCGAGTTACCCTTACTTACCTAATATTAGTACATAATATATTTGTATTATGCTGCCACTTCACATAGTTATTTTGAATTTGTGTAATAATTATATTATGTACAGTAATATTTGCTAAAATATTTGTCAAACACGACACAACAGGCGATATACGACAATACGAGCATCCACACATAGCACCGAATAGTAAACTATTTTTGACAAAAAAAAGTAATAATATGGTAAAACACACCCAAGTACGACCACATAATTTGCCTTCTAGTGTCGGATGGCGGAATTACGTTGTCATAAGGAAGTGGGCGGAGTCAGCAGGAGTGTAACGTCCCCTTCACCCCCGCCCGCTGTCACGCATAGTTTGTATAGGAAAATAAGTTCCGCCACCTCCTCTTTGTATTAGCTTCATGGGTTCAACCATCACGTTCTATATACATAGTCTAGCATAGCCATACAGCCTGTTAACAGCTGTCAACGAACGTTGACAGATATGTACTACTAGTCGTACGTACCGACTAGTCTAGCAGTTAACCGGTACGTTCCTCCGCTGCTTTGTTCCATTCCTCGCACGATTGCTTTAGTGCGAACGATAAGCTTTAACAACACTGTGCTATTATATATATGTGCATATCGTAAAATAGATACATATTATATTCTCGCCAAAATTCAAGTGTTTGTAATGCAGTTTGTTGTCAAAGAAAATACAAAAATATTAGGTAGTTGATTTTTTTGTTACTATTGTGAGAATAATATAAATAATAAGAGTAATATCTACTATATAACATCTTCTATTTATTTTAACCAAAGCTCAAAGTCCCTCTGTCCACAATGCCGTCTACATTTTACAGAATGCATTTTCGTACTCGTATTCATGTTGTAACAAAAAATATTCTTTGTTATTGTCTACAAAGGTCTCATATTTCTGTACCAATGACATGTCAGCTTTGAAATTTTGAATAAGTTAAACAATACCTACCAAAGAATAGTAGCTACACAAAAGAATACTTATTAGCGGTGATTCAGATAGTTATTTTACTTTACTTATAAGTATTGGTACATATCTTATACTAGATGTTACCCGCGGCTGCGCTCGCATTAATGTAGATTTTCTCAATAAATAAATAAATTTCTATGCCTCGGGCACAGGACTTTTTCTTGGTTGAAGCTGGTACCCTATGTCCTTTTTTGTTCCCCTGACGTGTATGCGAAATTTAATGTTGATCGGTTGAGTATTTAAGGCGTAAAAGCATTACAAACAAACTCGCATTGGCATTAATAATATTAGTTAGGATTTTAGAGAGAGATTTTTTTAAATAGAATTAACTTATAAATATTATTGTTGTAGGCGCTGGCGCTGGTGCAGATGGGTGTCTTCGTGCTTTGGAGGAGCAACTCCGGTCTGCAGGCGAGCTCGCAGCTAAACAGCGGACTGAGATTGACGCTCTACGCGACCAGTGTAACAAGCTGCATGTGGTTAGTATAATTCTTTGTCTATACAGTGTGTATAATAAACCCTGTCCGATCCATTAAGGTCTTGTTTCTCTCTTAATAAACATGCTAAGAAAAATAATAAGAAAATCTATATCGTCGTAAAACGTCTTCATAATATTATAAAGTACCGTATTAATCAGCATTTTTACCCTTAAATTACTAAAATTTCGCACAGTCTAGCAACACTCCACTAAACTTGACAAGGACGCGGAGCGTGGCATACTTTTAGCGGCATTTTCTATGGCGTAGGTAGGCGCGACGTAGCGCTAACTTTAGTGATACCTAGGTATTATGTTTTATAAGTTGTCGGTGTTGCCATGGGTAATCTATGACATATTATTTTAAATAAATTAAATTTACTGGGGTAATTTTTTTGATCGATTTTATATATGGATATCACTTACGCACTCATAATAAGCTACTATATAACACCTTTAAGGATCAGACAGGGTTTATTATACACACTGTATAACCCTTTTTATAAATAATTATATCAGCCGTGTATTAAACTGTCCCACTGTTAGGCACTGGCCTCTTCTCAGTGTGAGAACGGTTCGGCTATAGTCCTACCATTTATAGACTAGAGTACAGTTGTATTATGTTATCCTGTATGGATGGTGTAGTTGTTTATATGGTCGCCTCGCCACTGATACTGCGCCGAGTGTTGTGGTTGCAATAGGTACTACACGGGACCAATATTTGTGTAATCCACAAGTACTTGTGTTAAATCTATGCGTTTCATGTATTTTATTTAAATCTTTATAAAGTTCTTAGAACCTTTGTAAATATTAGAACATTTTTTTTTATTGTGCTGTGTCCGCGAATAAACCTATGCTATGCTGACCTGCGCAACTTCGTCTGCTTCATATAAGATAAGAGAATTTACCCCGTTTTTGCAAAAATTTTCAATATTGCGCCGCTCCAATTGGTCGTGGCGTGATGTTATAGCCTATAGCCTTCCTCGATAAATGGGCTATCCAACACCAAAATAATTTTCAATTCGAACCAGTAGTGCCTAAGATTAGCGCGTTTAAACAAACAAACAAACTCTTCAGCTTTATAATATTAGTATAAATAATGAATGGGTATTGCCCCAGGAGGCATCCAGTGCCCGCGAGGCGGCTCGCCTGGCCGAGGCGCGGCTGGGCGAGGCGGAACACGAGGCGGCCGAGATGCACGACTTCCTCGCGGCCGAGACCGGCGCGCTCAGCGACTCGCTGCGGGACGCCGAGGCCGAACTAGCGAGAGTCAACGCTGACTTGGACAGGAGGTTTGTTCATATTAAATGATCTTGATATACAAACATGTATGACCTCGAAGGAGTAGATAGATGTGATCTTATAGTACCTACCTATAAGATTACATATATTTAGGGAGTTTAAAACTTATACCCGTTTTTCATGTTTTATGGGGTGAGCTTTTTGCCGTCTACCGGATACGTTTCATGCAAATTAACCCTAAACATAAGCGCCAATTTATTATCTTAAAAGGCAACTTTGGATTTTAAAAAGTTTTTTTTATTTTGCGTAATATCTATCTTTCTTGCCGTTATATGCACATTTTTATTTCAAATTACACTTCAGCTTATTATTTTGTAGAAAATAAACGTATATAAATAACTTCTATGTTACTTGGTTCTAGTGAAAATAAATTTGAATGAACATTAAACATTTTTGTTTTCAAATAGTTCGAATGCAACTTTGATACTGTTAGATCACATTATTTAATTACGTATTAATCAACCTAACGTCAATAAAAATTGATCGATCGATGACGACTTTACGACATTGACGACTGTTTACTAGGTAATAAGGTTCAGTATTGAATGCTATTGTGGTGCACCAGTAAAATACGTGTTCTCTTCAATGTGTTTTTTGTGGTACTAAACTGCGAGTAAACGGCGTAAACAACGACCCCATGCATTCGAATCGCAATCATCAAATCGAGGATCGAATTCTTGTTTATGATTTAAATGATAATCAGTGATAACGAATTGGTCAACATTTGGATGTATTTGCTTTGCACTATTATCTATTATTGTAACATCTAATAAAAAGCTGAATATCATTAATAATCATGAAACAGAAATTAATAGTAGAATAGATAATTTAATAAATTTTTTTGACAAACAATTCAAAAATATTGTTTTTTTATTTATATAGTTCAATAAGTCTAATAATAATAAATTCAACATTAAGCTAAACATACCTTAACTCAAAGAAGTAACACATATAAATTTTCTCGGAGTAATACTTGACGAAAATTGGGAATCGCATGTTCTACGTGCGATTTCCAATTGTATGTATCAAATAGAATTAATAAATTTGTATATGCACTCAAACAATTCAGACATATAACTAGTATAAAAACAGCTGTTACTTGTTACCATGCATATTATGTAGAATCAATATTACGCTATGGACTTGTAATGTGGGGTAATAGTGTTGATCAAAGTCGAGCGAGCATTTATACAAAAGAAATGCAATAGAGCCTTATATGGTGTTAGACCTGACCAATCCTGTCGACAGATATTTAAAGATCTTGGTTTGTTACCTCTACCATGCTTCTACATTTACGAGATATGTATGTTTGTATGGAAAAACAAACATTTTTAAAAACTAACTGCATATGATGTAAACCTAAGAAATATACGAGATCCATATAGACTCGTACTTAGTGATATTTCGAGGCTTACAAAATATAATAAGAGCTGCTTAGCAATGTGTGTTCGCATATTTAATAAGGTACCAAATAATTTCAAATCTAAAATTCTGGAATGTTTAAAATAATAATTATTATAATATAAATGATCTTTTACAAATTAAATGCTAACTAACTTTGTAAATTTAAAATTTTGCATGCAAGCAATGTTAGCAAAACATGTATGACCAATATAATTGTTAGGGTAGGTATCCTAACATCTTTTTACACTGTGTTTTAAGCAAATAAATATGTTATTATTATGTTTCTCTTATCACAGGTATTTTCTAACATATTACTATTATTATTACTAGCATACATTTTTCCAATATTTGAATTGCTATATTTGTAGCAGTTGCACATTGCCACTCGGTTTGTTATTTATGCCTGAGCTAGTGGTAGTATAAAGTTAATAAACTTTATAGATTACGTTGATCTATTTTATTAACACCTGTTAATTTGTCTATTAGGGTTCCTATGATATAAATTAAAGGCGGACTGTATACAATAAAAGTAGTATAATGGGTTACTACTAGTTAGGGTGGAGTCGCTGCGCCAAGTGAGGATCCGTGCGGAGGGGCGTGCACCGACATACTATTGTTTGAACTGTATAATAAATGTAGTTGTATGTTGTCAGACGCGCGGAGTGTCGGCAGCTGGTGCGCATGTGCGAGCAGCGGCGGCAGGAGGCGCTGGCGGCGGCGGCGGCGGCGCGCGGCCGCGGCGGCGCGCGCGGCGTGGCGGCGCTGGACGCGCTCGCCGCGCGCCTCGCGCGCCTCACGCGCGCCGTGCACCTCGCCTACCGCCTGCCGCACGACGCGCTCGAGCCCACCGTCTACCACAACGACCTCTACAGGTAACCACCGCTACCACCACTACCATCACTACCACCGACACAGGTAACCCCTGCAATGACTTCTATAGGCAACCAAACATACTTGCGCCTTGACTGCACGGATAGCGTAGTGGTTTAGTTGGTTGCCCCGCCACTGTTACTACGCCAAGTGTTCAACAAATGGTTGTTCCGAGTCTGGATGTACTTTGTGTCCGTTGTTCGAATGTTTGGAAATCCCTAGGGATTGGGATTTGCCTTTTTAAAAACAAAATAAAAACAAACTTAGTATTCAACCTCAAAAGGAATACGGGAGGACGACCAGACAAATAATTCAATACTATTAGGTTATTATGGATTGCCACTTACACGTACATACATGTAGGTACTTTACTATGGGAATTATTCCAGGACCTCCTTGCTTATATGCGTATTTATTTAATGTGGATATCTTTGAGTTGTGAGTTAAAGTTTTGTTAGGTTTACAGAATAGGACTGTACGAGCCAACGACCGTACATTTGCCGTGGTCAGCACTTTACGTCCAACGTGACGATTTTGTAACCATCAATAAATCAGTTCATTTTCAGGAGGCGTATCATGTACTCATTAGCATATTAATCATTTATCATAATTTAGCTTAATTATCAAGTTTGTTATCTTATTTCGGTTATCAATAAAATAGTGCAATTTATATTATCTATAATTTCTCTCACTTATCACGAAGTGTACGTAACCCGTACAAGGACCTCACCTAGCTCTGGAGGTTTAGCCTTGGGGAATGTATTGACTCATACCTCTCCGCGGGAAAAGGGGAGCGCAAGGATTATGTCGACTGTTGCTAATCTACACTAACGCGAGTGAAGCCGTGGGCAAAATCTAGTTTCTAATATTATACCTATTGTGTATTTTGTTATAGTCGCAGCGACAGCGGCGAGGCGCTGTCCCCGGAGGAGGAGGCGGCGGCGGCGGCGGGCGGGCTGCTCGCCACCGTGGCGCGCGCGCTGCGCTCGGCGCCGCCCGCGCCCGCGCCGCCGCGCGACGACGACCGCTCGCACGTCTCCGACGACAACGACAACTCCGCCGACCTACTCGACTCCGAGACCGAGCCTTGTCTCGTCACTGATCCCGGTAAGCTATAGCTATAGAAGTTCCGAAGGCTAGAACATTCCTGTCGTTACCAAGCCTTTTGAATCGCAATTTTTTTTAATAACGTTAGAAATTTTGAGTTATTACTCCCTTTATAAGCAATAGTAATCATTAGCAATGAGGCGAACCGTATGCTAATTTGCTATCTTTATTGTAAAAATAGCACCATCTTTAGATGCTAAATTACAACAATAATTATAGTGTAAACTTAAACTTATGGTTTAATTTCAGAATGTGCGGAAGAGTGGTGGTCAGGTGCAGAGGGTGCCGGCGCTTGGAGCGGGGACGAGCTTTCGCCGGAAAGGGATTTCTATGTAGATGACAAAGGTATTTTCTATAATTCTTTTTTCCTTTCTATACTGATAATGTTTAAGATTTACTGACGAGCAAGTTATACGACAGTAGTTGCGTAAATAATATTTAGTCAACAATCGTTAACTTGGTAACCAGACGGCGAATCGGCGTCGGTGTCAGAGCGCGAGTCGCTGCGCACGCTGTCGGCCGCCATCGCGCAACGCCAGCGCTCCGAGGCCGAGGCCGACGCGTGCGACGCGCTCGACGCCGAGCGCGGCGGCGTGCTGGCGCGCGCGCTCGCCCTGGACGCGCGCCTCACGCGCCTGCTGCACGCGCTGCGCCTCGCCGCCGCCGCCGCCGCCGCGCGCGGCGACCCCGACTCCAGCCGCCTCGCCGCCGCGCTACGGTAAGCTTACATCACTAGAGGCGCGCGCGCTCGCCCTGGACGCGCGCCTCACGCGCCTGCTGCACGCGCTGCGCCTCGCCGCCGCCGCCGCCGCCGCGCGCGGCGACCCCGACTCCAGCCGCCTCGCCGCCGCGCTACGGTAAGCTTACATCACTAGAGGCGCGCGCGCTCGCCCTGGACGCGCGCCTCACGCGCCTGCTGCACGCGCTGCGCCTCGCCGCCGCCGCCGCCGCCGCGCGCGGCGACCCCGACTCCAGCCGCCTCGCCGCCGCGCTACGGTAAGCTTACATCACTAGAGGCGCGCGCGCTCGCCCTGGACGCGCGCCTCACGCGCCTGCTGCACGCGCTGCGCCTCGCCGCCGCCGCCGCCGCCGCGCGCGGCGACCCCGACTCCAGCCGCCTCGCCGCCGCGCTACGGTAAGCTTACATCACTAGAGGCGCGCGCGCTCGCCCTGGACGCGCGCCTCACGCGCCTGCTGCACGCGCTGCGCCTCGCCGCCGCCGCCGCCGCCGCGCGCGGCGACCCCGACTCCAGCCGCCTCGCCGCCGCGCTACGGTAAGCTTACATCACTAGAGGCGCGCGCACTCGCGCTGGACGCGCGCGCGGCGACCCCGACTCCAGCCGCCTCGCCGCCGCGCTACGGTAAGCTTACATCACTAGAGGCGCGCGCACTCGCGCTGGACGCGCGCGCGGCGACCCCGACTCCAGCCGCCTCGCCGCCGCGCTACGGTAAGCTTACATCACTAGAGGCGCGCGCACTCGCGCTGGACGCGCGCGCGGCGACCCCGACTCCAGCCGCCTCGCCGCCGCGCTACGGTAAGCTTACATCACTAGAGGTATGGTAATGTCACATATAAGTACGCGAAGATACACGGTAGCGACATATAGCTATAAAATAGACGCATTTAAAACATAGTGCCTCCTAAAATCCTATCTGGGTGCACGAAACGTGTAAAGGGGGTAGGCCATGTAATTGAATAATTATCCTTATCACGTATACATAATAATTGTGGCGACTCCGCACAGACGAAGAAGTTCAGCCTACATTTAACAGATGGCGATACAATCGCACTTCACATGACGTCATACTATTCTGCATCGCACAAGTGAAGTTTACACAGCGACTGAGTATATCTACAAGCTCTCGACATCAACCGTCGAGCCGCGGCCCGCCAGGCACGATCAACCAGCCTGGTCGGAGGATCCTCCCTTTGTGTTGGAGGGACTTCACACCCTGTTCCTCCACAATAATATCCTATGTTATTATAAAAAAATGATCATAGCGATTAATACACAGTTAATTTCGAAAATGCGTACAGGATACGAGCCGCGCCCATCATACGCGTGCAGTCATAGAGCACACGCACGATACATTGAGCCAAATAAAATTAGATATTCTTATCAGCTACCGTCTGGGATGAATAATTTTAATATTGTCTCGTTTTAACCCGGTTTACACCATACAGTACTACTGCAGGTGATTAGATTCACAATCTGTATTGTAAATCTAAATCTGTCAAACTCAAGTCGTAATAACATAGCCTACCCTATTTTTGTACTTATCCTGTTGCCATCAAACTCACAACAAACTGAAAAAGCTTATTCATGCTATGAAAGTTTGAGTAAAATTGTGTATCTCATTAAATCCCAAGCTCATTATCAATGCTAATTATAACATTCCCTAACGTATCCCCGTATGGCTATTTCCAGAGACAAAATAGACTTGACAGAAAAGAACGTAGCTGATGTGGTAGTGAAAAAGCTAGCCGAGTTGGACGCCAGCAAGAATATGATGGAACAGTACAGGCAGTCCGTCGAAGTAAGTGAACCTTGTGTACTCCTATTGTGTCGAAGTGAGTCTGTGTTATCGATAGATAACTGTTTTGGGTCTAGGTGTTTTTGTTTGGAAAATCATTTGCGATATAGGATTCTTATTTTTGTTAATATAATACAGATGAGTATAATTGTGGCTATGTTCGTGGCCGTTGGGGAAGGCAAGACGTGCCTCATGCCTGGTGAATAGTCTCGCACGGCTCTATTCACTTTTGGCGCCAACCCGTCAGTTTAAAGTTTTAAGCTAATTATTATGTTTAAATATCTTAGAGATCTTGTTTTGAACATATTAATTACCAAATTAAAGAAAATATTCGCATGACTACTATTAAAAATTGGTGACAGCGAAGAACAGAAATAAGTTAAATTCTGTAATTTACCATTCTATTTTAGTCAGTATTTAATCATATATCACTATGTATGTCCAAATATGTTATTAATTTTCTACCATGACATATATTTACATTACTTACGCCTGCCACGAACATAGTTCTCAACTATTTGTTTGAAAATAGAGCAATAATACTAACGTAGCAAATAAATTATTTTAGATACGGATTTACGTTATTATGTTTATTTCTATTACGTTATAATATATCTACAACCTGTATCATAATGTACCAAAAACATAATAAATAGTTGTTGACTATACCAATATACTTAATAGCTTGTGTGAAAGTTACCAAGAATGCTTTTAAGCCACTTGCATTTATTTATATATAAAGTATTTAAATAAAATTGCGTTATCTTATATTTATTTTTGTAGCTCTACCATGACTTGTTATAATGCATATCATAAATAGGCATGACTCCAAGTACAATTATATTCATTAACCGCCAACGGCGATATTGTTTTTATAGAAATATTGTATGTCTGCCTAGTTACTTTAGAACAACTCATGGTAAAATTATTGGTATAACAATTATATTACAGGTTGCAAATAATATCGTTCGGTATTCAAACTACGAATTTAACATTTTATAAAAACAATAAAGTAACACATTTTTTATTGTCTCAAAATTATAAATAATTTATTTGTTTTGAATATCGAACGACGCTATATAATTTCAGCTGACTATATATCTCAAAAAGTCCTTATTTTAATATACGTATCTATATCTCCATACACAATATAACTATAATATGTCATCCAATACGTTAGTACTTGTTAGTTCCGTTAACTGGTTTAATATGAAACAGGTATTTACACCATTCAGGCCCTGCTTGGCGATCTCGAGTCAAGAATAAAACGCCAAGGTTAATAATACAACTATTAATACAACATATACGCTGACAGCTATCACTCGGCTTATAGATAGATGCACTATACGTCCTATGTTCTCTCCAAATATATACAAACGTTCAAATATATGTGTATTATATTTTCAGTGCTGTTATTTTATTAATGCTATGTTTATACTATGAGTACGTATTGTTGTCGGTAATGGGAGAATGATATGAACAACTATGATAGTCGATATTTGAATGAGCATTTTACAATATTTTGATAGATTTCAGTTATAGGGCGTTAAGTTAACTTAATTATAGTTGAATACATTGGAAACGATCTTATTTTAAGTTCTTATATTCAAATTGAACTATGTTACACCAAGTGCAATAGGAGACTTACTGCGATTTTTACGAGTTCGTCTGTCCATCAATAAGCAAACTTGAATAGGAGAAAACACGGTAGAAATAAATTATATAAACCTTTTTAATTCACTTTGTAAACTTATAAATAATTAAAAAATAATTTTATTTGCTTTCGCTATATTGAGCATTGAGACTGCTATCTTGTTATTACGTTGTAAAGTCTAATTTAGACATAAATAAGTATAATTATGGTTTACACACAACATGTAATTAATAACTATTATGGCAATTAGAAAATTATCTATCGATTAAGTTCCCAAGCCGACCAAAGCCTTTGACCTAGTTTTTACAATTTGGTTCTAAGAACATCTGTCATGAAATGTTAAGACTCCTTCCTCCTTATAACGACTGTCATAGCTATTCAAGACAGCCAGAACTGATGGCCTATTGCTACGAAGTACACATATATTATTAGAGTAACAGCACTGTATATATTTATGTACTTATTGTTTTATTTAGAGACACTACACAAAATTTACTAGTGTAAACTGGGAGAGAACATATTGACATCATTTGAAGCTTTCAACGCTACAATATCGACGCGGTACCAAGCACTACCTGTATATATTCACCGGCAGACCTGTATATAATCAAATATATATAAAAATATAATTAGTAATTGATTTATATGTATATAATATTATATAAAAGAGGGAAGGCGTAAAATATGGCAAATGTTTGTTTATATTGCTGTATCGTCATTTAATATAGTTATTTGCTAGTTTTATGTGTGTATGTTGTGTATAATTTGTATTTGTTGTTATGTTGTAGACGCTCAAGAAGCAACTGGCACAGGCCGGTGATGAGGATGATATAGAAGCTGTTGAGGAGGTGAGTTTTGTAGAATTTAGGTAGTGAGTAACAAATGAAAAGTGATGAATTAGGTATTACATAGTTTTTATTGTTTAAGTGACCCAAATATTCTATCTCACGACTAATAAGTTTCGCCTTTTTTCAATTTACCTCAAGCTCATACTGTGAAGCTACCAGTAAAACTTGACTAAGTCTTTCCAGAGCTTGGCTCTCACAGTCTGCTATGATAAAAATGTCGTCGATGAAAATGACCATGATGCCACTCGCTATCAACTCTCTGAAAATAATTGTTACAAATCTCATAAAATATTTAGGTGAGATGGACAATCCAAAAGGAGCAAGCAAAAATTCAAATTGTCCATGATGACATATAAAAGAAGTATAGGGCACAGATTCTTCACTTATTTTATATGATCACGTATGATTATGATCATCACCGCTGAATTTCGCCATATCGACGATGCTAAATGCTGCGTCTTTGTTCTCCGTCATCTTCTTGTGTCGTCGTTCTTGTAATATTGTGAGCGTGTTCCGTCTTCCAGTAACGTCTTTTGTCTTCAAATATCGTCGTTTTCGTCTTATAGTCGTCGTATACGTTGTTGGAAAAATTTGAAAGAACGTGGCTGCGATCCCGGACGAGCTCCGAAATGTAGATAGGGGCTCGTAGCAAATAAAATAACTTGTGCTCTCAAGTTTGGTAGTTTATTTTTACCGAACACACCCGTGTACAAAAGTATTTCAATTTTTTTTATAATTTTTACAAATTCGTCTTCCACACACAACGCTTACGCCGCCCTTCCCTTGATATCCCTCCCCCACACTTTAACATTCCATTTAATTCATTCTTCTTACGTTTAGTTACTGCACATCCTACATATATTTATTGTTTCGTACATTATAGGAAATGATATTGATAACGTGGGCAAATTTACAGATGTATTCATAGACAGAGGTAGGGTAGGTAATAATACAAGAGTGTTAATAAAATTGAGGTAACATAATGGTCGCTAACGTGCGCAGGAGCTGTCGGTGTGCAGCGAGGTGGAGCGGCGCGCGCTGTACGCGGCGCTGGACGGCGCCGTGTGTGCGCTCAGCGCCGCCGCCGCGCGCGCGCCGCGCCTCGCCGCGCCGCGCGCGCGCCTGCAGCGCCTCGCGCTCGCGCTCGCCTCCACCCCCGCCACCGCCGCCGCCCCCGCCCCGCACACCCCCGCCACCCCCGAGCTACAGGGCACCGCGTAACACCTCGACCGGTGTAACTCACCTACTTATCGTACACTAGAATAGGGCTGTCTCTCGGAATACTACATTGTCACCTTTCTACTATTATCATGCCCTCGGACATTCTTCGTCGTGTATCATAAAGTCGAACAAAAAACAATAAAAAAAAAAATTTTTTTTTACCGCAGCTTCCAATACCTAGTAACGCTCCGTAGTGCAGTTATAAAAATGCAACTACATAAAGTCGAATTCAAATCCAGATCAAGTCAACAAAAAGTTAGAGATTTTCTATCTCAACAACCCAAAATTAAATATTTGTCGTTGCTAAACATGCCCGTGCCTCAAAAAGCACGTAAAGCCGTCGTCAACCAGATACAACACTTGTATTTGCGCACACACATGCGCTAAAATTGGCCACAGTGACCGAAATTCGGTTTAAAATCATTATTATTATAAAAATCCGTATTTTCTCGAGCAACCAAAAAGTATTCCGTTTGATAAAACCTATACGACACTTACATCTTCGACCATCTTGTTTGAATATATTTGATTAAAATCGAAACTGCATGCGCAAAACTATCTCCTGTAGCGAAGCTTACGTTGGCCCTCCTCACGGAAACATGCCTCCGTCCTACGTAGTCGAAATCGTAAGTATCGATCGTAAAGATAGTAAGATTGTATGTAAGTTGTAGTAAAATCGATAGTATCGTAAAACGGTCGAATCTTAGAAGCTCATGACTGTTCAATGTAATTCACGAAAATATTATTTGCGCCAAACTAACTTAAAACTTTAACAAAAAAAACAAGACAGTAAAAATACACGATATCTATACTATAAACAAAGAATTCAATTTTCGATTACATGTAACAAAGAAAAAATATTTAAAAAGAATAACAAACAACAAATAGGTTAGTCATAAATGTTAAAATTATTTGGTGTAAATAATATTTCGTGAATTGCACACATGTAGGTGTTGAAAATATGTCGTATTGTTACGTGAGTGTGTTGTTATTGTGACGGATCTCAGTCCGCAGGGCGTGACTTTGGATGCGAGCCATACTGAAATGGCATCTGGCTGATCTGGCTTTAAAGAGGAGTTTAGTACGTAAATACGAGCGCCAACGGTATAGCATGCTGTTCACGTTAGTCACATATGTTTTGTTCGAAATAATTAATGGATAGCTGTCCCACGACCTGGTAAAGGTTGCAAGAAGCGGTTGGATGCGGGTGGCCCAAGACCGGTCTGTGTGGGAGACCTTGGAGGAAGCCTATGTCCAGCAATGGACGTCTTGAGATGATGATGATGAAATAAGAGATAGCAAAACGCCCACGACAGTGCCAGAGACCGTTTCTATGTGGCTTGCGTCTTAGTCTGTATTTATAGTTCGGGGCGATGCAGCAGTCGAACCCTCGACTGTAGAACAACTTAGTGTCATAATCTTAATTATTTTTCTTATTTAAGCTAACATTTTCATTCCTAGTTGCATTTAATTAATCGTCTGAACTCTGAATTGAAAAATATTGTATATTTTCATTTTTTCTGTATTATTTACCAATATTATGTTTATTTGATATGCTGCACTGTAAGCGATTTTGACTGTATAAACAAATCATCGCGTCCAAAATACTGATTGTCATCCATTTTCTCTCCATGACAAACGTATTTAAGTGCCATTAGTGTTAGCTTTCGTAGTACCGTAGTGCTGATTTGGGTCTATAAGTTTTTGTTTGCATATCTATAGCCAACCATGCATTACGTCACTTAACGTAGGGACTGACCTAATCAACGTAATGTAACGAACTGACTATATTCAATTTCATTGTAGCCTTATCTTCAAACAAGTAAAACGGTGAAATCTGTGCATACCGAATGACGTCACAATAATGACAAGCAGTTACAGTACACGCGAATGATATAGGTCAGTCTCTAATAATATACTATTTAAGTTGCCCGCCCCCTGTCATGTTAAGAATGCACATATTATAATACCGCGGAGCCACAATGTCGAGTCTAACAGAATCGCGTGTGACACGCTGCGTGGTCGGCACCTAACATTAAGCGACATCACAAATCAATATTTTCTATTATATAATAAAATTTAATGTACATAAAATGGATGGTACACAAGTATATCACAATATTTATTTTTCTGATCTAGTCAATAACATTCGATATTTTAATTCGATTTACATTTAATAAATTATTATCAGAAATCTATTGTGTCCTAATTAACTTCTATTCTATGTAATATAAGATAAATAATATACATGATAAAACATTTGTGTTGCCTTTATTTATTAATATTAAATTTAGGTAACCACACCACGATTAAATTAAGTACGTTTATAATAAATACGGTTTATCAAAATGAGAACGCGTTGCAAGTTGACAAAATTGTAACAAATGAGACTGATATATTTACGTTTGAACGAATCGTTGACGATCGTGATGAAGTTTGGTATTATGAGTGATATGATATTGTTTTAGACATATGACATTTTACGTAAATTCCATGATATGCAGCATATTATCACCCGCTTCCTAAAAAGCTAATCAATAACTTTTTTAAATCAAACTCATATCGAGTTATTTGATTCGTTCAGTCAGCCAATCGCCGAAGTTGGTATGCGTTTGACTGGTAGTGAATGTTTGCATTGATCTACTTTCAGAAGGCGGGTGTATGTGTTATAAGGCTATTTGTAAATAGTACAAAGTCAGTCGAACGCTTCGTCCATCCATGTCGCTTGCTTCAGGTGCTAATGATGTTATATAATCAATCATTAGGAGTACTTACAATATATCGATACAGAATTTATTCCAATACCCAACTGCCCAAGTCAGTGGAACTATTCATAGGTGAACTTGAATTTATTTTGAAATAAATCGTGAAATATGCGATGTAAATACATTAGTGAATGTAAATAAAATATACAGAGCGTCAAATTGAAGTTTTATTTATCCCCAAGTTATAGTCATCATTTTAATTTTTTATTTGGATATTATAACTGTGCTTACGGAGTTTGTGTCGCAAGTCGCAAGTAACAAGCTAATATTGGAGACCTAAGAATATACCGAGTATGACACCTAATAATACTTTGTCTTGGAAACTAACCAAAAGTAAGAAGAGCATTTAGGTCTGTAGCAACGAGTGGCAACGTCGCAAATAAGTGTCATATTTCGACGCTTTCAAATGTCATTCATACATAAATATATATATAGCCCTTAGTTAAAAAATATACCCTCTATGTCTATATAAAATGTATCATAGATGGAATTTAATCATAATTAGCCCTTTAACTATGCACATTATGCATCGAAAACTTTCGACCCTAAATATGAGATTGATTTTAAATAGTTATATACCTATTAGGAAAAATACTACAATTATACGCCATCTATGATGTCCTTTAACGTTAAACATTCTGAAACCCAAATAAATTAATGAACAGAGCTATTACGCACTGTCGAATTTACTCAGTAAAACTTCGGGTACCTAACTATAACTAACTACCTACCATTTAATTTAAGAACATACAGCAAATTCGTGTCGCTAGTATAAAGTCATATAGGTTATATTATAATATTACCTAATATATATAAGATTTAAACTGAAAAATGTTTGGATTTACGCCTTTAGTACACCTACGCATTCGTATGCGGCAGCGAGTCTCTGCGGAACTACTGCGTAGCGAAATATCTGCGAAACGTTAGTACACAGCAATGTTTTCGCAACTTTTTCGCAATGATATGCCATTGTAATTTTCGACGACTGCAGGTGCAGACGTAATTTCAGAATGTCATCTCAGTCATCGCTTTCAGATTCTGAAGAAGAAGAATTGTTATTGCTGGTGTCAGTACTAAAGAGAAAGCGTAGAATCTGGGTGCATGAAATAAATCAGAAACGACGGAAACTTGGAGAAAATAAACTGTGCTTAGAACTTCAATCACATGAAGATCGTTTCTATACCTATTTCAGAATGAAGCCAGAAACTTTTGAATATTTACACAATCTTCTTGAACCTCATATTAAAAAGAAAAATACAAACTACAGAGAGGCTATTCCAACAAAAGAAAGACTAGCACTTTGTTTAAGGTAAGAAAATTTATTACTTATAGGTAATGTTTAAGTATTTATTCACGGTTCATTCCAATTACAAAGAAATTCATGTATATTTTTTTGATGTCGTGTTGTGTTCTCGTTTTTTTGTTGTCGTGATACTTGGGTGTGTGTAATTCTTCTGCCACTGGGTATGTGTATCAGTGTAGGAGTTAAAACGTTTTGAGTGTCTGGGATTGAATGTGTTTGCGTGTTAGGTATATGTATCTGTGCAGTTGAAACGTTTTGAGTGTCTGGGATCGAATGTGTTTGAGTATTAGGTATATGTATCTGTGCAGTCATAACGTTTTGAGTGTCTGGGATAGAATGTGTTTGAGTATTAGGTATGTGTATCTGTGCAGTTGAAACGTTTTGAGTGTCTGGGATGGAATGTGTTTAAGTATTAGGTATGTGTATCTGTGCAGTTGAAACGTTTTGAGTGTCTGGGATCGAATGTGTTTGAGTATTAGGTATATGTATCTGTGCAGTCCTAACGTTTTGAGTGTCTGGGATAGAATGTGTTTGAGTATTAGGTATGTGTATCTGTGCAGTTGAAACGTTTTGAGTGTCTGGGATGGAATGTGTTTGCAGTTCTTCAGATGGTGTCGATCTTGAAATGTTCCAGTCGTTATCGACGTAGTAAAAATTGGGAGTACTAGAGGATGAAGCATTGCTGAAATTAGAATTTGGCCGGCTATTATTCAATTCTTCAAGTTGAGCCTCAGTTATAATTTGTGTTATTTGAAATTTAATAATAGCTTGCTTTCGTAGAGAAAATTTCTTTACAGTATGGGCATAACCTAAAAAATCCATGTCCATTCGATCACACGGTATTTTGACAAGATTTTCCGTAGCGTTTCTGTCCGTAGTACCCGATTTTCGAGTCTTTAAATAATTTATAATCTTCTCAGCAGGATCGTCGTTGCTTACACGGCGTCGTCTTCTCCGGGATACTTCAGTTGCAGTTTCAGCTGTAGTTTCAGCTGTAGACCGTGCTGTCTCCAGTTCTTGAACGACGAGCTCGTTCTGTTCATTATTTGAAACCTGTTCGGCTTCTGTAGAATTTTCATAATCATTCTCTATAGATATAGTACTGGTATC
Source organism: Catocala nupta (assembly GCA_963675205.1). Taxonomy (NCBI): domain Eukaryota; kingdom Metazoa; phylum Arthropoda; class Insecta; order Lepidoptera; family Erebidae; genus Catocala; species Catocala nupta. The sequence continues at coordinate 8,797,931 of OY776090.1, read as the reverse complement.
CAGTGTACTTTCAGTTTGTCTCAAGTTTGTGGATGAATCTATGAACGACATTTGTTCAGCCCATTGCCAATTAGCAAGCTTCTTCGCGGCTTGTCCACTGCTTGTTTGCTGACCCTGTTTATATTTTTTATAAGTGTCCCTTAGGTTTCTCCATTTATTTTTCATAGTTTTAACTGTAACAATATTTCAGGTTTTTAGGAACTGGTGACACATACACAACAATATCTTTCTCTTATCGTTTGGGTGAATGCACCGTTTCAAAGATAGTAACTCAAGTATGCCAACAAATTTGGAAGATACTACAGCCAGAGTACATCCCGGTTCCTTCTACTAAAACATGGTTGGAAATAGCTGAAGCATTTCAAACAATATGGGGTTTTCCTAATTGCCTCGGGAGTATTGACGGCAAGCATATTGTTATTAAATGTCCACCTAACAGTGGCTCACTGTTCTATTGCTATAAAAAACGATTTTCTACTGTGTTATTGGCAATAGTTGATCCACATTACAAATTTACTTACATAGATGTAGGATCATATGGTAAAGATTCCGATAGTACAATATTTGAGAACTCATCATTTTATCAGCTTTTAAAAAGTGGACGGGATCTGAATTTGCCAGCTCCAAAACCTTTGCCAGGTTTCCAACAGACTACACCACATGTATTCATTGCAGATGGAGGATTTAAATCAGAAAACTTTCTAATGAGACCTTTCACTAGAGACGCAGCAATGAATGACAATGATAAAAAAAGATTTAATAAATCATTAAGTAGGGCACGAGTAGTAGTAGAATGTGCGTTTGGCATTTTAGCACAAAAATTTAGAATATTCTTGAGGCCCTTTGAAACAGATTTGAATAATACTATTAAAATTGTTAAAGCTGCAGTATGCTTGCATAACTTATTGCAGATACAAGAAGGTGCACACACATACGAAAATAAACAATTTTCGGACACTTTAGGAGCATTCGTACCAATGCATGCCAATAGACATAGGGCAGACTTAGCAGCGTTTAATGTTCGATCACAATTTGTAAATTATTTCAAAGAAAATTAAAAACATAAAATGTATGCCTGTATGAAATATAAACAATAAATTTCTTATCATCTATCCGAGTCTTTTCTTGAAGTTTTCTCCATGCTACCTCTTTTTTGTACGTATTTTTATAATCTGCGTGTCCAATTGCGTATAATACGGGATAATCTCGAATAGAAAAACCAGCAAAACTTGTTTGGTTGAATTTGATAGTGGACGTGTTTATCATTTTTCTAAAATATTTTTCTAAGTTTACAAGCCGATTTAACCTTTATGCAATAAAGCTTATAAGTTCGTAATTAGTGTGCCCTGTAGCAAGTACAATTCGTGATAATTGTTGGCACAAGTCACCTCGCGGCGGCCGCGCTTGCCGAGGTACGCTCCCCCTCACCTCGAGTAAAAGAGACGGGCTGCTTGGATAAATAATTCGTCCTTGTCGCACCAGTACACTACGCTCTTGCGCTGACACAAGTAAGTCACCGATACTGGATTTATATAAACTAGAAACACCTACCTACACTATCACTTTAGAACAAAATGCAATGCTCTGCCTGTCAATCGGATATCAACGATCAGCTGTTTTTAAAATGCCGTCTGTGTTTTATGCATTATCACAACCTGTGTGTCAATATATCAAACAAAGAGTTTAAAAATCTCACTAATGACACCAAGTCAAAGTGGACATGTCCAGCTTGCCGTAACAAAGCTCCTAAAAGTGATAACTCTAACACGCCGGTCCGGCCAACGTTATCACCTGGCTCGCGTTCTAACGTTAATGTCGCTAGACGCGGAACAACAGAGTCGCGCGCCACCAAAGAGGATATTACTTGCTGCTCATCCTCATGTGTATCAAGATCGGACCTCCGCAGTATCATAAAGGAGGAACTACGCGCTTGTCTCACAGACTGTATTGCGGACTTTAAACGCGACATTAATGAGCAGTTGCGTGAGATGAAAAATGATCTCAATAATTTCAAAGACTCGTTAGATTTTTTTAATGAAAATTTTGAAAAGTTGAAGGCCGAAATAAATACCTACAAAAATTGTGTGGACAGCATTAAGAGAGAAAATGAAGCTTATAAAAAAGAGCTCATGGCTATTTCCGCGCGATGTACCCAGTTAGACCAATTAACCCGATCATCAAATTTAGAAATACAATGCGTACCTGAGCAGAAGACGGAGAACGTGATTACAATCGTGAAGCAACTGGCTAAAGTAGTAGCATGCCCTATTAATGACGCAGATATATCGTACTGCAGTAGAATTGCGAAGAAAAATCCTGATAGCCCACGGCCCCGTGCCATCTTAGTCACAATGAGCAGCCCTCGTTTACGTGATACTCTATTAGCAGCTACTATAAAATACAAAAAATTAAACCCTAACGACAAACTTAATTCAGGTCATTTGGGCATTGGTGCGAAACAGAAGTCGGCCATATATGTGACTGAAAATTTATCGCCAGAGAACAAGTCACTTCACGCAGCAGCGCGGTTCAGGGCCAAGGAACTAAACTACAAGCACGTTTGGGTGCGCGGTGGCCGCATCTACATGCGTAGAACCGACACATCTGAGTATGTCTACGTTCGCAATACGGCAACCTTAGACAGACTAACTAATTAGCATATTTTCCATCATATTCATTTAATAAAATCTTTTGCTTTTTACGATGTCCTTTTGTTACTTTTCGTGTTTTTAAATGTATACTTTCAAAATGTAAGAGGATTGCGCACTAAGACTTTAGACTTGTATAAAAATGTTCTTTGCTGTGACTATGATGTAATTGTATTATGCGAAACGTGGTTAAATCAGGCTATCTTTAGTTCAGAATTATTTTGTAATCGTTATACCATATACAGGCGTGACAGAGAGACCAGTGAATATCACAAAAATAAATCAGGTGGCGGCGTCTTGATTGCTATTTCTAATCGTTTCAATTCGCGTAGACTGACCCAATTCGAAAGTAGTTGTGAAGACTTATGGGTGGAGCTAGATTCACGTAATGGCTGTAACTCCCAGACAAAACTGTATATATGTGCCGTTTATATACCCCCTCCAGTAAAAAAACACATACTTGAACATTTCTTAGATAATACTAATCGAATTTTAGAATCATGCAGTAATACACTAATACTTGGGGATTTTAATCTTAGCTCTATAACATGGCATAGTAATGATAACCCTGCATCTTCATCTAGTTTTTTATCCAGCCCGCTCGCACATAAATTACTCGATTTTATAGCTTTTAATAACTTAACGCAACATAACAAAGTCCTGAATAATAAAGGCAAAATATTAGACCTGATCCTATCAACTAAACAAATTGAACATTTGCAGGAAAGCAAGTACGTCCTCAGTAATATAGATCCTTATCATCCACCTCTGGAATTTGTATTAACTCGCCATAGAACACCAGGTCTACCTCCTAGGATTCCTAGTGACAAGTTCAATTTTCATAAAGCTGACTTTAATAAGATAGTTTGTGAGCTAAAATCTATAGCATGGGCTGATGAGTTTTCAGACATGGTAAGTGTTGATGAAATGGTGGACAGCCTGTATAAGTATATCAGAGAAGCAATTGTAAAACATGTACCTTTAAGCAAGACGTCACATCAAAGGTATCCGATTTGGTATTCTAAAGAACTTATTAGCTTACTTAATGAGAAGTACAAAATTCGCAAAAGATTTCGGAAATACAAAAATCCGTTGGATGAGCTGTCTTTTGTATTACTAAAAAAGCATAGCTCGGCACTAATAGAATCATGCTACAGGAACTATATTAGTAACTTAGAGCAGTCCTTGTCCAAAAATCCAAAATTGTTTTGGACCCACATTAAAAACAAAAGGCAAAATAAGAGTACCTACCCATCGTTAATGTATCTCGATAACAAAAGTGCGAGTAATGGTCCTGACACTTGCAATCTATTTGCGTCTTTTTTCGCGTCTGTCTACAAAGTAGCATCACCCTCATCAGCATACCTTTCTGACACCACAGCTCCAAACGTTTCAAATAGTAATTGTTTGGTGGGGATGAAGTTTTCAAACAATGACGTACTCATAGCCCTAAAAAATTTAGATCGCAACAAGGGTGCCGGACCAGATGGCCTACCTTCTTTATTTGCTGTAGAATGCCGTGACGCGCTTGCCTTACCGCTTTCAATTATATATAATGTGTCAATAGAATCAGGCTCATTTCCTTCTGCATGGAAGGAATCTAGGGTTGTCCCAATACTCAAGGGTGGGCAAGCTGCATCTATAAAAAATTACAGGCCAATTTCAATATTACCAATTTTCGGTAAACTATTCGAAATACTTATGAGACCCATTATAACTTGGCACATAAAACATATTATATCGCCACAACAGTTTGGATTTCATAAAGCCCGATCTACAACCACTAACCTTACATCATTTGTGACATTCTTGACCGACTCAGTTGACTCTAACGTTCCTGTGGACACTATTTACACTGATATAAGCAAGGCATTTGATACCGTGGACCACAATATTTTGATTTACAAATTATCTACCTTTGGCATCACAGGCAACTTACTAAAATGGTTCTCGTCATATTTGAGCGATCGTACTTCTAGAGTCGTAGTTAGTTGGTATTCATCCAAGTTGTTTTTTAATCTTTCTGGCGTTCCCCAAGGATCCGTACTGGGACCAATTCTTTTTAATATGTTTATAAACGACATAGTGGGACTATTTAAACACAGTAAGTGCTTTCTTTACGCAGATGATTTAAAACTTGCGAAACAAATAAATACTGAGCATGACACGCTGCTGCTGCAGGAAGATTTGAACCGTCTGGTAGATTGGTGTAAAAGAAATAGCCTTGATCTGAATATAGATAAATGTAAATACATTCGTTTCACACGTAGTATTCATCCAAAATCACAGATGTATTCCATTAACAACAAAACCTTGGAGGAAGTGGCTATTATCAGGGACCTGGGAGTACATTTAGACAAAAAAATACGTTTCCATACACATATTGATAAAATAACAACCAAGGCATTTCAAATTCTGGGCTTTGTCATAAGGAACACCAAGGACTTTAAAAATCATAGAACTAAAATTACACTTTATTCGGCGTTGGTGCGATCTGGTCTTGAGTACTGTTCTCAAATCTGGTCACCACATTACGACGTTCATATTAAACAAATAGAGCGAGTTCAAAAGCGTTTTCTATGGCACCTTTCGTATCAGAGCAACAAAGCAAAGCAATTGCCCTCATATGAAAGTCGTTTAACGTATTTCAAATTAAATACTTTGGCTGATCGGAGAAAATTATTAGATAATATTTTTTTACACCAATTAGTTAACGGTAACTTTGACTGCACCATTCTTACAGAGAAAATAAATTTATATGCGCCTGCGAAATTACCACGTTCATGTAAATTTGCTCCTTTCGCCGTAAAACCTTCAAAAACCAATCTGGGTCAAAACGCAACTATGAATAGATTATTGGGTCAGTATAACAATCTAGTCAAAAAGCAGTTAATTGACATTGACATTTTTTCCAACAGTCTTCCAATTTTTAAACGCAAGGTTATTGCGTCTTTTAATTCAGCTGCGCATTAAGAGTAAATGCCTACCACCTAACTATCCTGGTTTCCTGATCACGCCGCGTCTATAACCTAACCTTGTGTAGTAATTGATAAATTTTAATGTATATGTTCTTTATATTCTTTGTCTTCAAAAGTATCTTCTATTTTTTTAATTTTTTAAATAATTATATTGCTCATTTAAATTTTTATATTTAGTAATATAAGTGTTAAAATAAAAAAACCGTCCCTTAAATCATGCCGTGGCAGCTTGTAAGTGAAGCATCACTTAACTAGAAACTTATAAGTCATGTTTATATATTAATGTGTGGTGTATGTTTTGTAAGTTGCCCTTAATAAATAAATAAATAAATAAATAAATAAAGAATGCAAAAATAATTCAGTATTTTCGGCATCCATGGCGCGAAAATCTGTCCTCACCGACAGAACGCGAGCTGACGCTTTGCGATGCGAAACATCACTAGCGAAACATATGCGTCTGTGTAACGGCCATTTCGCAGGTCCTTGCGAAACAATACTGACAAGGACGCAACTATTTCATCTATCTATGTGCTAGAGTGAGACATATCATATGCGAAAACCTGCCACACTACTTACAGTTTTTTCGTTGTTTCGCTACCGCATACGAATGCGTAGGTGTACTAAAGGCGTTATCATTATCATCAATTCGCATCCAGGGGGTAGAATAGTTGCAGTATGAAAATGGCGCGCTTGATTTTTTCTATGATGACAACAAAAGACTCGCGTCCCTCCCTGTCCGCGCGTGGTTGTGTTCTATGTTTGAAACGTGCACATGTTCTATGTTTGAATTCGCTATTCTAGTGATAACATATAGTTCAATGATTAAGCTCTAGAATTAACAGCGCTAATCATTTAGAAACTAAATGGGGTTAAGTGCCATTTAAAAATTACTTGCGATAGAAAACGTCACTGTCCATTTCCTAAAGGGTAAAACACAAAATCAACACAACTTATAAAGAATCGGTACTAATCTACCATTAATTTATTTATTTAATTATAACGGTTGTACACCAATTACAATAATTAAATATAGTAAAATATAAAACAAATACAAAATTAAAACAAAGATATAAAACAAATAAATAATTACATGGATCTTCACAAACAATCATTTCTTCCTCTCACAAAATCGCTGACACACTAACAATATATTCGGCCATCCATCCGCAAACAAGTCACAGTCAGGATTAGCGTACAGGAGAGCGTTGAGAGCAGAAAGCGAGCGCGGTATGGGTGACTTAGCGCGCGCTACGGTGCGACATGATGGCACGGCAAACAACATGTGCCGTCGGTTGCGACGGTAGTTATTAGGAACAAAAAATCGACACAGCTCGTCATGAAGTTCTGGTGCATCAATTTTTCCCCTCAGAATTTTGTACATGACTATAAGTTGGTGCATCTTCCGTCTGACTTCCAATGAGTTATACCCTAGACAACCCAAAAGAAACATTGTGGGATATCTGTATGGATAATATCCATAGACGTGCTTGTACAGGTATCTTAGGAACGCTTTTTGCACCTTTTCAAGCAGGAGAGCGTATGTGCTCTCGTGTGGATTCCACACACACATACTACTTTCAAGCTTGCAACGAACCAATGCTCCAAAAAGTAACTTAATGACGTGATGGTTATTGAAATCGCCTGAATTTGTAAGGATGAAACTCAAACGCTGATAAGACCCTTTCGCCAACGCAGTAATATGGTCATGGAATGTTAACTTAGGGTCGAATGTAACACCCAAGTCCTTCATGGTGGTTGGACGAGTTACGCTTCTGCCATTTATTGTATAGTTGTACTCTATGGGGTGTCTCACGCGACTGAATGTCATAGCATAGCATTTTGTAGCGTTGAATTCCATCCTGTTCTCCTGGCACCATTGAAATACAGCATCAATGTCATGCTGCAGAGCTAGACAGTCTGCGTTAGACCTCACCTCTGTAAAGAATCGTCAGCATACAGCAAACATCGGGTGTGTCAGAGAACGGTTGGAAGCTCGTTAATCATTAGTAAAAACAATAGAGCACCAAGTATAGTGCCCTGATTCACTCCAGAACGCGTGTGATAAGGTTCAGACTCGTATATACCGAGTCTGACAAGCTGTTGGCGATCGCGGAGATAGTCTGCGAGGAGCCGGAGAAATCCAGGGGCAAAGCCAAAGGTGCATAGTTTTGCCAGCAGTACATCATTGTTAACCCTATCAAACGCCTTCCGGAAGTCAAAGTACAACACATCTACTTGATAACCTCGGTCTAGTCTAGCCGATATGTAATCTGTGAGAGTGAGTAAGTTAGAGTCCACTGATCTTTTTGGTCTAAAGCCGTGCTGTTCGTTACAAAGGAGTTTGTCCACCTGTGCCAGTATGTATTTATGGATGACTCTCTCAAACACCTTTGCTGGAAACGACAAGACAGCGATCGGTCTATATTCTTCAACCTTGGACTTGTCGAAACTTTTTGGTATCGAGGTAACCCTTGATAGTTTCCATTGGGGTGGGTAATATCCAGTTTTTAATGCCAGATTGAAAATATGACACAAGGGTATGCAAAAAATATTGTTTGTGTTGTTGTTGTTTACCACAGTCGGCGGAATACTGTCAGGACCTGTAGAGCTGCTCAGTTTTAATTTATTTATCGCCCACATCACGTCTCTGGCCGTAATTTGAAAAATATTTATGTAGCCACTATTGCAACTTTTATCCTGTCTATTTATTAATTCAGTATTAAGTACAGGTATGTCGGGCAAAAATACGCTAGCAAAGAAGCTTGCAAAAGCCTCGGCTGCGTCTATACCAGAATAGGTCAAACCATTGTGAGTAACATTGGGTTCAAATCCTCCTGTGGTACGCAGGCTCGAGATGTGACGCCAAAACTCGCGTGGGTTAGGTTCTATGCAGTTCATATACCTAAGAAGTATAGGCATTTTCTGTACGTAACTTGTTAAACATATAAATTGTTTTCAGATCTTAGAGCGGTTTGCTCTAAGATCTGAAAACAATTTATATGTTTCTTTGCATTTTGTTCGTTTCCAAGACGCATGTAATTTAGACTTGTAGTTAATATCGCTAATAATGTCATTAGAAAACCAAACGGGATAGCGACGTCTTGCAGTGTTATTACGTCGTTTTTTGGGCATACATTCATCGAAGATACTATAAACGATATTATATAGACAGTCTACAAACATCTCCAGCTTGCGACACCGTTCTCCAGGAATATTCGGAAAACAACGAATATAATCGCTCAAGATCGCATTTATTGAAGTTCCAATCTCTGACTGGACTTATGTTACTTGGCTCCAGATAATCAGAATGACGAGCTGTATCGATCCTTACCTCAACGTCCAACGGAGAATAGTACGCGTCGTGGGGAACTATTCCGTCTGTAGCTATGACACGAAGCTCGCGCAGTACATCGCTTTCCCGGGCCAAAACGACATCCAACATACCTCCATGTAAATTTTTAACTACATTATTTTCAGATTAGCCACAATAGGACATAAAATAACAAAAATAATGTTTAATATTTACGGAAGCACTATTTAAATTTAAATCACCGAATATTAAAACAGGTGCCTTAAAGGTACTTATAAAACTTTCACATTAACAAAACCATTGCATGTAGTCACTATCAGTTGCAGTTGGCTTAACGTACACGACACACACATATAACTGATGACCATGCCATGAGAAGGAGGCCTAAAGATCCTCTCCACTATCTGTTTCTAAGTTACGATGCCGGCGCAGTACAATAGGTGCCCGCGCAGAAAGTGCCACGCCTCCACACGGTGTGTTTCTGTCACGCCGTAGAATACTCCAATCACCACATTCCAGTTCAGAGTTCCCTATAGAGCTATCGAGGAATGTTTCAGTAACCGCTACAATGTTGTATTTAGACATTGCTAAGTTATTGCGCCACATTTTTAGTTTAGTCTTTAGGCCGCGTACGTTCTGATAGTACGTATCTAAACTAACAATATTTTTGTCCGGCTCTTGTAACACCGCGAAAGGACTGATTGTTACATGCGATAGATAATAATAATAATAATAATATCGTTTATTTCTCGTCACACAATAGACTATTTACATACAGTATAGTGACACATATAAGTAATAATATTTTACAGTCCAGTACATGTGAGGAGCTGGTGTCTGTAGTAGGCTAGGACCTGTATTACCGATCACCAGGTCCCCACCCCACAGAATAACATGTTACAATTACAATTGTTACCATATGTGACGGGTATAATGCTCTGTCATAAGTTGTTCGAGAATATCTGAATATACTTTAAAGATTTTGTGTGTGTGTGTGTGTGTGTGTGTGTGTGTGTGTGTGTGTGTCTGTGTTGTGTGTGTGTGTGTGTGTTGTGTGTGTGTGTGTGTGTGTGTGTATGCGTATTTATGAGTGTGTGTGTGTGTATCTTGCGGTGTGCAAGTGTATTGTAGATGTTGTAGTCTTTTTGATATTTGTGGCGTCCGCTGCTTTATGGTATTGTATCCAAGCCTTGATTCTAGCATTGATCGGCCAGACATCGGTTGAGAAGCATTGGTCATAGGCAGCAGTCGGAACTCCTATCTTAAATGATTTGTAGTTGCCTCTAGGAGTCAGTTCTTGCACTGTGCACGATTCCGAAGTACAAAGCTGACGCAAGTAGTCGCTAATTTCTTCAGCATCGGACTCCATGTTCCATAGATGCATATACTTCCGTGGCTCAACGGCTTTCGGGGTCGTTGTGGCTGGGCCTGCAGTACCACACAGCGAAGCTACCTTCGAACTTCGCCGTGGTTTTACATCAGTCCAGGGTCCGGCACCAACTGGATCTTGTTCTCGGTGGCTAGAGATGTTTGAGACTGCCGTTTCTATATTGGTCAAGGCAATTGTCGAACGGTTGTTTTGCGGGGCACTAACAGGTAATTGCATAGCTGTCAACGGGATCCCATAGTTTGTTTGCGTATCCGCTTTCTTTAGCTTGCGTTTACTAGGTACTCGCGTCGTTACAACTTCACGGGTTGGTATAGCCGGGTTAGTTTGCGATACTGAGGGCACTGCACTCATCCCGAGTAGTGACTGAGCCAAAGACTGAGGGCGAAGTTTTGGATTATTGAGACTCTGAAACTTCTGGTGCAGTTTTAATTGCATCACAATGTGTCTGAGGAACAGGGAAGGAAGTGACCGCTGTAGTGGTTGTGATGTTGGAAACAGTATCAAGTTTTTTATTAAGCTCTTTGACTTCTGTTGCGTAGACAATCATCTTTGCGTCATAGGTTACTATCAGAGAAACTAATTTACTAATCCGATCACTCATCGCCTGCATCTCCAGCCTTAAGCTTTTTACTTCTTCTGTCAAGAGCACATTCGTCGGGTTGATAGTACAACATTCTTGAGCTGGACGTAGTGGAACCACGCGCTTCCAGTGTAACATTACTGTCACGAGACTCAGATGGCTTCTTAGCAGAACCAACAAGAGCTGAGCTGTTATCACCTCCCCTCCTTGCTGCACAGCGGCACTCAGGACAGGTCCACGTAGTGTGCGATTCAATTAGTGTATTGCCGCCCGCACAAAGCAGATGGTACATTTTGTTACAGCTATTTATAACACATTGTAGATGGTCCTCCTCGTCCTTAATCATGCAACAGCAAGCAGCGCAATTCATATTGCGGCAGAAAAGATGTTAGTTACTAAAATAGCAATAAACAATTCCAAGCGGGCGTAAAATAATAATAAATGTGAGCGGGCAGCCAATGTAGATATATAACGGCCGCGGCGGCGGCGCGGCACGGCGCCATGAGAGAGTAAAATGTTATTCTCTCTACCCACACATTCCCACCAATTTGAACAAGACAAACGCTTATGGTGATGTCATAAGCGTTTGTCTTGTTCAAATTGGTGGTCCGGACCACTTAAAACGTCATTGGCGCTGGTGGCAAGGATACAGTTTGATAACCTTCATGAGTGCTAACTTTGTAAGAAATGAACCCATACCGACATGAATAATTAAAAGTCGGCCATTTTACGACAGCGGCAGTGAATAATATGAAGATCCAATTAAAGGAAACAGTTTTGGTAGTAAAAATATGACATATTAAACAAAATAAATGTTATTTGTTGAGACATTTATTCGACGTAGTCCATTAATGTTACATTTGAATAGTTATAGTTTCCACTGAACATTAAATAATTAAATATGTTTTTACAGCCTTCTCTAACTTTACAATGAAATTTGCCGATAGTAATAATGTTAACTTGATTTTGAAAAATGATAGTAAAGGCCACTGTACACGTTCATTTTCTGATACAATGATATACATACATTTATAGAAAACGTTATTTATGAAATAATACCAAATATACACACTTTGACAATACGTAGAGATACGACGTACACCGAGTAACAAAATAACAATCAGTGATGCGGCTCAACGGCAACGCACGCGCACGCGCATACAGTAACATTGATCAGTCAGATATACATTCAATACAGCATCATTGCTACGTGCCCATAGTCAACTATAGTCCTGAGATAACGACATATACTTGCACTTAATACAGTATATAATTCTATAATTTTCAATACTATAACGTAGATAATTCTAACTATAGGTAGGAACGAAAACTCGCGATGAACTGGGACTGGGACAAACACTGCGTCTTGTAGAAACTTAACACGACTAACTGCGACATTATATTGCGATTATCTAATTCATTCAATACTGTCAAATAAATTGTTCCCCTGCATTTAAGTTTACAACAGTAAATTAATAATTATTATAACTAACCCATTAACATTATCATTTAACTCGACGCACACGTATAAAAGACAATTTAATTAATTCATTTCTACATTTCTTACTGAAAATGTTAATTGTTTCCTAAACAGAAACGTTCGCCTCCGAAATAAACTTAACAGGATATTGTTTAGTTCATTTAGCGAAGTGAGAAGTGACAACATATAGCCGTATCGACTGCTCTGTGAGTGCAAGCCCGATCAAGAAGTTAAACTTAAAATATACAAATACATCAGTCAGTGGGCTGTAAGCTAAATTCTATTTTCCCTAACTACAATACAAGTAAGTCATCTCGCGCGAACACCCATCCACACAAACCTCAAGAATTTGTTTAACAATAGGTATATTTATTAATTACTAAATATAGATATATAAACTATATCCACTTGTTCGATTTCATGATATTAATCTTAATATACAACATCAATAAAATAATGTATTCAATATACACAAGGTCGGCAAATGCAAATTTTAATTCTTAATACGATAACACGAGCAATGCGCAATTGTTTCGAAAATCAATCGTATGAGTCGATTGTTTCGATCATTCGAATACATTAAATAACAATCGATATACTTAAGTATCGTGTGCCGTATAACAATCGACTGGTCTATTACATTCGATTATTACACAACACCGATGATTATCGAGTTTAAATATTTCTATGAAAGATTGTACAATTGTTGACATCATCGATTCTTTTCCAGTAACAATCACACACTGTTAGTTTTCACGCAACATTTGTGATTCACCAAACCATGCGCCGAACTAGCCAGGTAAGATCACTTTTACAAGGCAACACTATATAAATGATTTTGCCTGACTAGCAACCTCACAACCTCAAGACCTTTTTAACTAGACCAGTTTCTGATAGTAAAACTGGCTACGGCAACAATCGACTTGCTTTAAGAATATATATTAATAATAATGTCCTCCAGACCGAATTTCGGCCACGGCGGCCAATCTTAACAGAGACTGGCTATCTGCGCAGAAGATATTATAGTGCACAAGTACGTGGGCAAACGCACATGCACTCTCTGTTCCCTAACCCTCATGATCCGGTGATTTGACACGACCGGAGAGAGATCAAGCGCAGGATCAACGGCTTTACGTGCTATCTGAGGCATGGAGGTGTCTAACACTGTCAACTTCCTAACTCCGGGCATGTATTGAGATTTCTAAACAGAAAGTTGTTGGTCCGACCCGGGATTCAAACCCGAGACCTCATGTACAGCAGTCGCATTCACTACCGCTGCGTTACGAAGGCAGTTAAAGAATATATATTAATGTAAATATAACTATATATATGTATTATCTAACTAGTGGCCAGTCCAGTGAACGTAAATAAAACATGGAAGCAGTACGTTCATATTAACCACAGTTTATTGTTGACACTCCACCTACTTGCTCAACTCTACTACTACTCAAAAATGGACGTTATTTTTAATGTGGCAAGGTAGCTACTCAGTTTCACCGTTTATTTACTAGCTGACAATTTCTTTTTCCATCCTCTTTTTATAATGTCCCACTGCTAGGCAAAAGCTTCTTCCTTGGACTTCCAAATCACTATGTTGGTGGATATCTCCTGACCTTATGACCCCTATGTCTCGGGAGACCCACAGGGCCCATATTCAAACTCGACCGAGGGATGACCCCAAGGTGTCTGTACACCAAGTCACAAGTCAAACGGTCCAGTGGTTCCGGAGCTATGCCTGTCACTAACAGTCTCAGAGGTTAATAAGACGGATTAGATATTACTCTTGGAAGATTCCGTGGTGCCATTTTATAGCAGTAAGAATATTACTATGTTTTATTTCGGCTCACTGGGCCAGTCTCATAACATAACGAATTTAAAACATTTGTTATAGCTTGTAAACTATAAAGCGGAACGCGAACTGAAGCGATCATGCCGCGTCCGGGAAAGTTTCACCTATCTATACGTACCAGAATTCTATAGGATGAAATGTATCTGAGTGCCTAGTGAGAGTTTGTTTTACGTTAACGCGTTCGACACGTTTATGACGTTTGGCGCTACGACTGGCACGCTCCAAGCTCTTAACCAATCAGAGAGCCAAATGCGGTAAACGTTTCGATCGCGTTAACGTAAAAATAACTCTCGCTAAGCACCCAGAACGCCACCGATAACGCTGCACATTATTATAGTCCGATTCCTGTATCAAGAAAAGGGTCTTTTTAGGTACAGACAGCAAAAATTTGATTTTTAAGAATATATTTCAAAAATTAACTTTCTGTAGTTAAAACGATTTGTTTCTTGATATAAGAACCGGACTTATATGATCGTCTTTGTATAAACGCCCATTTAACTATACGACTATAAATCAGTCATTTAATTTTCAATATTAATAATACTAGTGGAATTAATAGCCATAGCTCAGGACTGTGAGGTTGTTGCACAAACACCGAACGAAACCTACAAATAATAAAAAAATTAGGCTCGGTTCCTATATTCAAGAAAAGAGTTGTTTTAGCTACGGACAGTTAAATTTTGATATATTTTATTATAGAATACGTGTCAAAAATTTACTGTAGTACGACTCGTTTCTTTAATATAAAAACCGGATCTTAAAGAACATTGTTTGTAGAGCCGTTAATGCGCGCCGGCGCATGATCTGATGAAATCACAGTTAATATTTCAACAAGGAAGCTATTAATTATTATAAAAATAACTTGTATAGACAGGAATGAAGAATAAACGTTAATTGACGTGCATTTGAATGTTTCATCATATTATCAAAGCTTCGTCAGTTATATCTATACATTTCAAGGAGAATTGTTAACGATATCACGTTCAAGCATATGTGACAAGTTACATATTAGTCAGTTTAACAGCGCACTAGTCAGTTTTGTTGCCAAATATAGGTCGCACCTTATTCAGACGTACATGTCAGCATTAGTGGATATGTACATCTCATTGTCGATGATAAGAGTAATTATTTAAAATCGGAATAGGAAGACATAGACATCATTTTTATACTAATATAGTGGCAATAGATAAAATGACCACCCGACGCAATAAGGACAGGAAAACTGGCAAAACAGAATTGCAGCGAGCGCGAAGCAAAAGTATAACAGTCCCTAATGATAGGATAACAGAAGCGAATTAATTGCGTAACAATATCTCTTACCGAATCTTACTACTCATCGAAACATGTTGACGCGCGCGACTGAGTTAAGTCAAACCTTTACGCGATTAAGCTATTTACATCCAAAGAGTTTCTATTGCTTAATCTTACGCATTTGGCAACTAAAACTATCTAGAGAGCTCAAGTTTCGAACAGATAACATCTAGCATCTGTAAATAAAAATTAAATTAAATATTGACTATCGGTAGCTCGCGTAGGAGGCCGAAAGTATCTCACCGTACCCGAGTAGTCATTTTAAATAATATAAAAGACATAATCGGTGGTATTACGAACACGAGATTGCACTAGTTGACGTCTAACACATTAATTATTAAATTACTATATCGGCGATCGCGTAGAGGTCGATGCTACTCAACACGTGACGTAATTGTCCGTTTAGAGATACCGACATACCGCGCGCCTTTGTAAGAAATTCGAAGTCTTCTGCAAACTTCAATTCCAGCAATGTTGTTCGATTTTGTAGTCGACTGTTTAAGTTGACTGTTGACCGGTTCCTATGTCGAATCAAGACGGACTAGTAATGTGCATAATTTAATTCGAATAATCGAATACAATTGTGCACAATGCGCTACCAATTAGACATGGTTCCTAGAACAATAGTGTACGTGGTATAAGTGATCAATACATTCGTATATATATTTTTCATTTATTACGTATGTGGCGACATGACGTGTCATAGCCAATCAACTATAATAAGTCGACTGTCAAAATCGAACAAATTTGTCGGAACTTCATGACGAAGGTAATGATTTCTTCTCCTCCTTACCCGTCGTTTGTGATCATTGAATCACTACACCAGTTGGTATTAGCAAACTGGTATATAAATTAGCGATGCGAAATTGTTATCAATCGAATACGAACAAATGTAAATTTATTCGATTATTTTCCAAATTAAAGTAACAATTGCGTATCGCTACAAACTTCAATAGCATGCCAAGCAGGCCGCGTCATCACCGTATAAGTTAAAACGTGTGTAACTTACAGTACAACTCACAACCCTACGACGCCCAGCGCGGCGGACATCCAATTTGTTCAATACTGCTCCGTTCTAATACTTGCCATACTTAGTATTAAAAATATTTGAATGTCATTGTTAGAGGTAGTTTTGAGATCACATTGTTATATTTATGTCAATTGATATAAACTCAAAAAAAAATCATTGGATGTTACAATTTAAATAAATATATTAAATACGAAAATAATCGGACGTATCCATACACAAAGTATGGCAAATCTTAGGTTTTTAACCGACGTTTAAGTTACAGAGATCTCGTATTAAAACAGACTCCTCTAGTCAACACAATGACAGCTCCGTGTGGCTCCTAAGCTTCTAATAATCTCTCGAACGCGACATTAACGCGACATATCGACAGATTGATCACCGCGACAGATCGATCACCGCGACAAGCAATTATCTCGTCAGGTCGATCACCCCTCCTTTGGCTAGATACAATTGCACGTAAAATCTGCGGCGAGCTGTTATACAGCGTCGCCTATGTGATGGTTATTATAACTACAAGATCTATTCGACCGATAAGTTACGAAGACTAACAATATGCCTGTCGTCAAGTAAAGTTACCGAGATTATATCATGCGGTCTCCCTTCTTCTCGAGAGTTAGACGCTGCGTACTCGTCGCTTCCGTTATCTTCTGAAGCATCGGACGGTAGTATCATGTTTACTCCTAATATCTTGTGGAGAATCATGCTGGTCTTATTCGATAGGAGAACTCGACATGAGAATTTTCTGGATAACTTATGTTGATGAGCCAGGCTGCATGTATAAGATGAGTTCTTAGTCGAAGGCGGCGGTACTTAGGTGGACAGGTAGAGTCGGTGGTAGTCGTTGGCGCCGAAGGCCCCGTTGCACTTGGGACACTTGCGCTGGCGCGTCTCGTAGCGCGTGCGCAGGCAGTCCCAGCAGAACACGTGGAAGCACTTCGTCAATACTGCGTCTTTGCGTTTTACCTGCAATACAGATGTATTATATTAGACACAAATAATATATATTTAGCTATTCGAGGTCAAGTATTTGTGCCGTACGGGAATCGAATCCGCACAACCTTTGATTGGATGGATGCGGGGTGACCACTCAAGCCATTGCGCTATCCTTGCAGTAGAAGTTAAAAAACCAATAAACGACAAACGCCTAGTGATCCAAATTCGATCGCCACTGTCATGTATACATGACAATGCAAAATGTGTCCAGCACCCCACGGTCACGACTACATGACAAATTAAAGGATGGAATCGTGGCTTAGCACCGAGAGCACACTTTTGCTTTTTTAACATGGCCGTCATAGGGTTAAACTTTTCTGCACTCTTTCTTTATATAAACTTTAACCATACCAATTTTCTCACTCCTCTGTGTGAACAGAATGCTTAAAATGCGTAAAATGTGTTCTTCACGTATTAATATTAACACAGCATATCATATTTTGGTACATATTTTTCCTTTTTATTTTGAAAACGTGTAATTAGCAGCAATATGTTTACTCAAGTTGTAGTAAGTGCTCCTAAAGTAAATAAATAACATTGTAAATCTGTGTGTACCTTGCACGAAGGACATGTGAGCGTCTCCTTGTACTCTCGTATCTCCTCGAGTAACACTTCGTCCATGCTGCTGCCGGCTTGCTCCATCTTTTTCATACGCTCCGCCTTTCGTCGAAGTATCGCTAGCTCTTCCTGTAACACATACATCGTACAAGTTATATATCAAAGCCAAAATCTTTATTTCCATAAAAATCTGTAAACACTTCTTGGACACGTCAATTAACTAATATATTAATAAAAAAGGCATTGAAAATGCCTGTTTAAAGAATACAGCTTTCATTAACAAGAAACTCATGTTCACTCTTTTCTATCACTAAATGCTTACAATCAAGATTTTAACAATACAAATCAATTTATTTGTTTGTTTTTTTTTTATTTGAGCTGCTGTGTGAAATTGTTACAATGATTATAATATTACAAGAAGATTTTAAAAGGTAAACGTTCAGCAAATCTAAGAGAATTATTATTTAATAAAGAGTAATAGTCACAGCAACTCATATTTACATTTGTCTTAATAATATGATTAGAAATTAATTGTTATGCCTGTTACCTTGCCAGTTCTTTTGTTGGCTTTACACACTTGAATATGGGCCGAGGGCCTGAGCAGGCCTGGCATACTTGTAAATGACTTCGTTTGAATCCTAACTTATATAATAAATGCGAATATGAGTTATTTGTTTGTTTGTTACGCTTTCAGGCCTTGACTGCTCGACCGATCATCATGAAATTTCGCATATACGTTGTCAGGAGACATTTTAATTTAAATTAATTTAGATTAACACGAGTAAAACCGCGGTTAAAATCTAATAATGATATCAACATTAGCGGAAACAAATTAAAACTTTCGTATTATTCAAATTAATTTCAACATTCATATCATAAGCGCACATCACTACAATGCATATAGCCAGCGTTACTCACATGTAGTCTTTTTGTTTTGTACGCTTCCGCTTCTAACGCGCTCGTCTTCTCCGCCACCACTTGCTGCGCCTCCTTCATTTGCGCGTGGTATTTCTCTGCAAATTACAAAACTCTTTCATAAATATAAGGCAATAGAGACCATAGACTAGGAGTACAATATCTATGGCTCGAAGAACCCGAGTTTTAGTTAAATTATATATGAGGTATGTCATATATTCCATATATAAATAACATATCATAATTTTTCTAGATCACGTTAATTCATTTGGTATATTGAAGTCGATACTGTTTTCATTAAAATAGTATTGATATTATAAATATGGCCATTAATGCACCCTTTAAAAATGTACCTTGTGTAGTAATATTAAGGATGGGGAAAAAACAGACAAAAAAACATAAGAAAATGCAACACATACCTAAATGTAATTTAAGGTCGGCGGCGGACTGCGCCGACTCGATGGCCTTCCGTTTGTGCATCTCCATGGCCTGCTGCCGCAGTAGCAGCTCTTTTTCTACAGCGGACAGCGTGGCTTGAAGCAAACGCTCCTTTTCTTCTAAACGTCGGGCCACCGCGCCCATTGACTCTATCTGTTGATCTCTGGTTAAAACCTGCAAGCAAATAAAATACATTTAGTTGACATACCAACATTACAACGTATCCTATTTTGGTTTGCTCCTACCACGTATCACCACTTTTACCTCTCGGATATTTTCCTAGTTCGTAATGGTATTCCCACTCTGGTTGTGACAAAATGTTTAGGTACTAACATTTTTTAACACTAAAAATGTATTAACAAATGTTAGGAGTTGTTACATTCTGTTAAGAATTATTAGATGTTTTGAGTGCTCCTACACTGATGGAAAATGTTTACAAACATTTTTTAACATTTTAAAACATGATATCGGTTCGCAGTTTTGATTTATGTCCCGAAGCTTCTACACGAAAATGGAAGAAGATTTACTCATTGGATTAGCTTATATTTTTTGTTTAAAGAAAAGAAAAAGGTCTCTAACTGGATGCGCCAAACGCTAAATCCTAGAGAAAAGTATAGTATACCCTTATGTCGTCTGAATAAAATATGTTTACGAACAAATGGTAACAAATATTTTAATTTGTTAACAAAAAAAATTATTTATAAATGTTTAGTAAACATTACCTAACATGAAAACATTTTAAAACATTTTTTAACGTTGTGATCAAATGTTTGCTAAAAATGCTGTGACAAAATGTTTGTAAACATTTTGTAACAGCAGTGTAGGAGCACCATTAGGAAATAACTGAATTTTGTTACTGAGTAGTAGGTACTGACATTTGATTGTACGTATGGCGCAGTGGTTTAAGTGATCGCCTCGCCACTGCCGCACCGAGTGTTGTAGGTTCGATTCCCACACGAGAAAAAAACTTGTGGGATCCATATATTGTTGTTCCGAGTCTGGGTGTTCTTTGTGTCCGTTGACCAAATGTTTATAAAGTCGCCCGCGACACAGAAAATAGACACACTGAGGGAGATGTCATTAAAAAAAAATTATTCATGTCGGATGGGACACTTACCGAAACACTGCAGGTCTTTCTTTCCTTTTCGTGTGGTTAGTGGCCAACCTGTTGTCAAGAGTTGTTTAAACCGCCCGTAGGCCTCTGACATGGGTTAACGACTGCTGTCAATTTGACAACAACCAGGACCGACTTTTTACGTACCCTCGGAAGCACGGAGACGCTCAGATGAAATACCACTAAGCGGTCACCCATCTATAGACTGACCGCACCCAACGTTGCTTAACCTCGCTAATCGTTTACCGATTAGTGAGTGCAACTGGCTATGAGCGCCTCAAAGACACTGCAGGTTAGACTATTGCTACATAAGGAGCCTAATAAATCTGGGCTATGGGGATGGGTGTTTGATGGGCTGGTATAATCAAAGCTAAATATTATTATTATTGAAACCTGCACCACATTGTAAGCATAATAACAGGCTACTGGTCACTCAATAAACACCTTAACATACCACAACAATGGGTATGACACACTAGTGATGTATTCTAATTTATCAACAACATCACACAGGTGCAAGGGATGAGTCGTTCACTACGAAAACGTAAGTACTGTATTGCACATTTCTATATTTAAATGAAAATGTGGACATTAGTTATTTATATATCATACTGTATTGCTTTTTTCTATGTAATAATATCAGCCATGTTTTAACTGTTCCACTGCTGGGCACGGCCCTCTTCTCAGTGTGAGAAGGGTTAGGCCATAGTTCACCACGCTGGTCCAGCGAGGGTTAGCAGACTTCACATATTTTTGAGAACATTATTGAGAACTCTTAGACACATGGTTTTTTTTATTAGGTTTCCTTACGATGTTTGCCTTCACCGTTAAATTAAGCGATAATTAACTATTTAATATGCACATAACTTCGAAAAGTCAGAGATGCGCGCCTTAGGATCAAACTCGAGACCTCTGCGTTGCAGTCCAAAGGTTTCCCACTAGGCTATTGCTGATGCTTTGCTATGTAAGGTTATATATTTTTGTATGCTTTAAGTTTTTTGGATTTCTATGCATATTTTACTGAATTGTCATACACATGTGCTTGATTTCCTATCGTCTTATAGTTTCAATCCAATGGTAACCTGTGAACATCGCTGTGGGCTATATTACTACCTAGTTTTAGGTGAAGATGTTTATTATATTATGTAGTGTGGCTTGTACTCCCTTTCTTCTCCAAAAATTGTTTGTCCGAAAATCATTATCCATAACACGTTTGCTATAAACTTTAGAAACCATACTGTTCAAAAATTCTAAATTTTGTTTTACATAATTATTTTCACTTCTAAAACTATTCTGTCATAATATTGGGTACTATAATAATTGAATCTCCTAATTTTGCATGAAATAAAGTCATATGTCCTAAGTATTGTATTATATATTGTGTTTATTTATCATAATTGATTGTAATTGACATAATTATGTATACCTGGCTAAATGTATAATACAATTATTATTTATAGTTAGAATAAGTATATTGACTTTTAAAATGACGCTTTTAATAAAAATAGGTTAATGTTACTTAAAGTTTATTTGAATGATTATTAATGTTTAAATTTATTATTACTGACTAAACTATAAAATTATGATTATATGCACTAACTTTAATTTGTGACAATCTACATTATCGCATTAGGTATATGCCTGTAATGATAATTGTATGTATAATAAATAAATAAAATAAATAAATATAATGTGTATTATTCCGAATGTTCATTTATAATAAAATTGTTAGTCCTAAAACATATGCTAAAAAGTAGGTTTTAGTGAGTGAAACGAGTCGCTGTGAACCCGACTCCACGCAGTCTTGTTTGCCCTACCCTACAGCCGCCGCCGCCGCCGCCGCCGCCGCCGCCGCCGCGGCTGAGGCTGCAGCCGAAGCTGCGGTGGTAAGCGAAAGCCGTCTGCGACGATTAGCACGCGTGGGACCTACCAACTTTTATTGAAAACGGTTATAAGTCTTTTATATATTATTGATCGTAATATTTATGACAAATAAATTTAGGGCATATTGTGTTTAGGGATTTTAATTTTATGCCATGTGATATTATGTGACATTAAGTTCGGGCAAGTTCAAATGATGATTAATTAAGACAAAAAAAATTATGGCACTTTAGATTATGGATAAAAAAGTTAGGTAACACAATAGAGAACCAGTGTGGCTGTTTGACGTTCCTTTCTTAATAAAAATAAAATATGCTTGTACTGAGAATTTCATACTTATCAGTAAAACCAAATAGCACTTAGCACTATCTGGGGCTCGAACCAGGCATCACACATCTAGCCTCAAACATAAGGGCAATCTTGTCATAGGTTCAACGAGGTAGTTTCAAGCATCATATAAAAAGCAATCATATTGCTGATTCTCATTCCAAATACAGTGATAGTACAAATCAAGATCACGACTTGGTTGCAATCACAGATAGGTTATTGAACTCTATTTAGGTATTTACTAATCTGCCGAATCAATCTGCAAATAGACACACAGAGTGCGTCATACACAGTAAACGGTAATGTTTATATAACATCCGGCATATTGTACGTCAAATAAAACGTATAGGCTCATGCTCTCATTACGTATTTTTATGGGATTTGGCATCAGACGAGTCAGCCTACATGATCGTAAGCGGTAACAACTCATAGATGAAAAGTGATTTATAGTTATAGTATGTAGATTACAGATCGCGTTTTTAGTTAAATTATCTAATAGGTGTAAGACAGTTCTTGTAAAACTCCCAACCTTGAGCTGGTCATCAGATGCATTTTCTGGTCGAACTCAGTTCAGCCAAAAAAAATCTTGTGAAATCAAGGTGACAGATTTCTGTGACCCTACGAGATATATAACTGGGACTCGTAGTGCCAGTATAAATAATTACTTTAGTACCAATCCTAAAAGAAAGACCGCCTCGGTGGCAGAGCAATCATAGGTCAGAGATCTTGAGTGGATTCCTTGGTCACACAAAGTGTTATTGTTTCTTTTTAAGTAAGTTTATAACAGCAGATCTGAGTTCGGAACAGACCAGTATTATGGTCTGTTCCGAACTCAGGTTGCCATCTTTAACGAGAGACCTAAAATCTTCAAATTCTAATCTCTATTACTCTGACACATTGTAATAGGCATATAACAGATGATAGACTTATAGCTATGAATAAATTGTAGACCCTGTTGGGCACAGCATACCAGTTATATCTTACCGAAATGTTACAATAATACACTACTGACTACTCCTTCGGGGAAAATGACTATGTGAATAAGAACAACAAAGCAGACGGCACCTGTTCCTGCAGTAACTGCTTCTCTTCCCTGAGCAGTTTGTGCAGCGAGTTGGCCTTGATGCGCTCCGACATGAGCTTGAAGTTGGCGTCGTCCTTCTCCCGCAGCTGTTGGATCAGACGCGAGTTCTGCTCCTGCATGTCCTCGAACGCCTGCCCCGTCACTTCCATCTCGTTCAGTAACGCTTCTTCTTCCTAGAAACAATAAAGAAGAGCTTTGTAATACTTAAAACGGCAGTACAGTAGACGCAATAGAATATTATGGTCCGTAAATATAGCTTTGCAAACATCATATATCTCGCAGTACACTGCAATATGCTGTAGTCAATTTATTGAATCGAAGAATGCGTTACTTGGCGGAAGTCCATTGTAATAAAATTATTAGGAAGAGAGAAATCCGCCTCGCACCTTCGGATTGCCCACCCCAACTATTGCAATAGAAAAAGGTTAACAATACTAAACTCGTATGGATAGGAAGAGCCACGACGTGGCAAACCGTTTGGCAAACGGCCTTGAAGATGCCTCGCGCTGAGGCAAAACACGTGTCGACGCATATTTTGTGCTTGATTCGAAATACTGCAAGTTGTAGTACACCGAGGTCCCACGTGGCTGGCAATACTATCCAAAGGAGTTCGGTATTGACAACCTTTCTCTATTGCAATAGTTGGGGTGGGCAATCCGAGGGTGCGTGGCCGGTTCCTCTCTTCCCAATAATTTCATTGTAGAAAATTTGTTACTATTATGGAGTACTACTCAAAACAAAATAAGGGCCACTAAGATTTTTTGGGTTCCCTATCCATTAGCATAAAATTTTAAGACCTAATATAACTTAGCATAATGTTGTTTGGCATAATTATATTTTCGCATAATATAATTACGCATAACAGCTTACGCATAATTTTTTAAGCATAATTTCTCTAACCATAATAATGATTAAGCATAATATTGTAAAGCATAAATTTATTAAGCATAAAGTTCTAAACCATAACTTTTTTAAGCATAATATCCTAAAGCATAAATTGATGATGTGTTGAATGAGTTTCTGTCACGGCTCCGGCGCTGCGGGCCTCCGGCGGCCCCACGCGTGCTAATCGTCGCAGACGGCTTTCGCTCACCACCGCAGCTTCGGCTTGTTGGCCGGCTTCGCCGGCCAGCCTCAGCCGCGGCGGCTCGCTCGCAGCCGCCTGCTCCTCAGCCCGCGGGCCGCCTCGCCCCTACACGCCTACGCGATTTTAAATAACACTCTAGGGGTAGGACAAACAAGACTACGTGAAGTCGGTTTTGAAAATATACACCTAAAATAAATAATTAAGGACTACTATTTCAATCAGTTAACTTCTATCTGAGTTAACTTCTATTATGCTAAAAGTCTTTAGGCCTACTAACGTTATGCTAATAGTCATTAGGCCTACTAACGTTATGGGAATCAAATTTATGCCAAAACAAATTAGTCTTTAACATGATTATGCCAACATAAAATGTATGCCTAAAAAAAGTATGCCAAAGTATTATTATGCCAAAACAAATTGTGCCAAAATCGTTATGCCGAAGTATATTAGGACAAAAAACATTATGCGAAAAGGAGGGATCCCGATTTTTTGCTGTACAATGAAAACAATAAAGACATTAAATTGTTTAACTTATGTAACTACAAAATAATGTTACTGGTTATAATATAGGCTAACAATTGCTTAAAATAATAATCATGAATTGTTTTTTTTTAAGTTCATAATGAAATTGGCCATTTTGAATGGAAAACATGAACAAAAGAAAAGACAAAATATTGTTCTTGTCACTTTTGTTTCTTCTTTTTAGTAACGAGTATGTCTTCCTCTCTTAGCAATATACTCCTGAAGCCTCGTATGCATACTCTGGATCAAAGATCAAATTCCTCAAGTTTTCATCTGGAATCTCCTCCCAGACACGTTTTAAAGCGTCAATCAGCTGCTGTTGGTTGTAGACCCCTTGCTCATTCTCTCTAACCCTTCGTTTCAATTGGTCCCACAATTGCTCGATTGGATTTAAATCCGGACTGTTAGCTGGCCATGGTAATAACTCAATATGAGACCCTTCTAGGACAGTTTGGGTCGATCGAGCTGTGTGTGCACGGGCATTGACTTGCATCAGGATGAATCCAGGACCCACTCGCTGTGCAAATGGGATCACTTGAGGCCTGATGACGTCCTCGATGTAACGTTCTGCAGTTACGGCACCCGCATTTAAAATGGTGAGCTCGGTTTTACCGTGTAAACTAATTCTACCCCAAACCATTACGTTGGGACCACCGAAACGGTCAAATTCGTGGATGCAGGACTCCGAAAACCGCTCGCCGCGTTGTATCCAGACCCTACCATGCCGATCATCATTAAACATTTTTACTTTGCACTCGTCTGTAAAAAAGCACCTTGCCCCACTGATTAATCCCCCAGTTCAAATATTAGAGAGTACGAGAGAATCTTAAACGGTTTGCACGTTGAACCCTGGTCAGAGGAATTCGAACAACTCGTCGTCTTGACATTTGCTGGTCTTCGTGCAATCGATTACGTATAGTTTGATCACTGACACGGGTACCCGTTGTCAGCCGTAGGTGGTGTTGTAACTTACGGGCCGTTACTGTACGATCACGACGAGCACTTAGTTGGACGTACAGATCCTCATGCGCCGTTGTTACACGAACTCTACCTGAATCGGGTCTTCTATCAACACTGCCGGTCTCTTGGAAGCGATTCCATACATTTTGGACAGCTCTTCGAGAAAAACCCAACTGCAAACCCACGTAACGCTGAGAACGTCCTTCTTGAATCGTAGTTATGGCTCTGGTTGCTGTAATTGTATCCATGTGCCTTCCTACTGGTGGCATGATTAACGCGAGATGATAAATGAATCAATTAAAATTGAAAAAGTAAAACTTTTTCCCTAAAATAACCGAAACAAATTAAGAAGACAATCGAAGAATAACATTCAATTATTTTTTTCTTAAAATGATGGCCAATACTTTTCAAATTAGGAACACGAACACCAGCATAAAAGAGATCAAACACCAAAGAGTTCGTAATATCAATATAATGCTACTTATCAGTTACATTCAGTTAACTAAAGTGCACTGAAATGTAAATAAACTAGTGGCCCTTATTTTGTTTTGAGTAGTATATATGTACATATTTATACAAATATTTTTATTATGTACTATTTATAATGTGTTTGTGTTTATGCTTCTGCAGCTCGTAGTCGATACATAAACACATAGTAAACAGTGTAGTGTGCGCAACGTACGGGCGAGCCGGCGAAGGGTCGCGAGTAGGCGTGCAGCGGGTCGGCGCTGGGCCGCGCGAGTTGCTTCTGCAGCTCGTAGTCGATACATAAACACATAGTAAACAGTGTAGTGTGCGCAACGTACGGGCGAGCCGGCGAAGGGTCGCGAGTAGGCGTGCAGCGGGTCGGCGCTGGGCCGCGCGAGTTGCTTCTGCAGCTCGTAGTCGATACATAAACACATAGTAAACAGTGTAGTGTGCGCAACGTACGGGCGAGCCGGCGAAGGGTCGCGAGTAGGCGTGCAGCGGGTCGGCGCTGGGCCGCGCGAGTTGCTTCTGCAGCTCGTAGTCGATACATAAACACATAGTAAACAGTGTAGTGTGCGCAACGTACGGGCGAGCCGGCGAAGGGTCGCGAGTAGGCGTGCAGCGGGTCGGCGCTGGGCCGCGCGAGTTGCTTCTGCAGCTCGTAGTCGATACATAAACACATAGTAAACAGTGTAGTGTGCGCAACGTACGGGCGAGCCGGCGAAGGGTCGCGAGTAGGCGTGCAGCGGGTCGGCGCTGGGCCGCGCGAGTTGCTTCTGCAGCTCGTAGTCGATACATAAACACATAGTAAACAGTGTAGTGTGCGCAACGTACGGGCGAGCCGGCGAAGGGTCGCGAGTAGGCGTGCAGCGGGTCGGCGCTGGGCCGCGCGAGTTGCTTCTGCAGCTCGTAGTCGATACATAAACACATAGTAAACAGTGTAGTGTGCGCAACGTACGGGCGAGCCGGCGAAGGGTCGCGAGTAGGCGTGCAGCGGGTCGGCGCTGGGCCACGCGAGTTGCTTCTGCAGCTCGTAGTCGATACATAAACACATAGTAAACAGTGTAGTGTGCGCAACGTACGGGCGAGCCGGCGAAGGGTCGCGAGTAGGCGTGCAGCGGGTCGGCGCTGGGCCGCGCGAGTTGCTTCTGCAGCTCGTAGTCGATACATAAACACATAGTAAACAGTGTAGTGTGCGCAACGTACGGGCGAGCCGGCGAAGGGTCGCGAGTAGGCGTGCAGCGGGTCGGCGCTGGGCCGCGCGAGTTGCTTCTGCAGCTCGTAGTCGATACATAAACACATAGTAAACAGTGTAGTGTGCGCAACGTACGGGCGAGCCGGCGAAGGGTCGCGAGTAGGCGTGCAGCGGGTCGGCGCTGGGCCGCGCGAGTTGCTTCTGCAGCTCGTAGTCGATACATAAACACATAGTAAACAGTGTAGTGTGCGCAACGTACGGGCGAGCCGGCGAAGGGTCGCGAGTAGGCGTGCAGCGGGTCGGCGCTGGGCCGCGCGAGTTGCTTCTGCAGCTCGTAGTCGATACATAAACACATAGTAAACAGTGTAGTGTGCGCAACGTACGGGCGAGCCGGCGAAGGGTCGCGAGTAGGCGTGCAGCGGGTCGGCGCTGGGCCGCGCGAGTTGCTTCTGCAGCTCGTAGTCGATACATAAACACATAGTAAACAGTGTAGTGTGCGCAACGTACGGGCGAGCCGGCGAAGGGTCGCGAGTAGGCGTGCAGCGGGTCGGCGCTGGGCCGCGCGAGTTGCTTCTGCAGCTCGTAGTCGATACATAAACACATAGTAAACAGTGTAGTGTGCGCAACGTACGGGCGAGCCGGCGAAGGGTCGCGAGTAGGCGTGCAGCGGGTCGGCGCTGGGCCGCGCGAGTTGCTTCTGCAGCTCGTAGTCGATACATAAACACATAGTAAACAGTGTAGTGTGCGCAACGTACGGGCGAGCCGGCGAAGGGTCGCGAGTAGGCGTGCAGCGGGTCGGCGCTGGGCCGCGCGAGTTGCTTCTGCAGCTCGTAGTCGATACATAAACACATAGTAAACAGTGTAGTGTGCGCAACGTACGGGCGAGCCGGCGAAGGGTCGCGAGTAGGCGTGCAGCGGGTCGGCGCTGGGCCGCGCGAGTTGCTTCTGCAGCTCGTAGTCGATACATAAACACATAGTAAACAGTGTAGTGTGCGCAACGTACGGGCGAGCCGGCGAAGGGTCGCGAGTAGGCGTGCAGCGGGTCGGCGCTGGGCCACGCGAGTTGCTTCTGCAGCTCGTAGTCGATACATAAACACATAGTAAACAGTGTAGTGTGCGCAACGTACGGGCGAGCCGGCGAAGGGTCGCGAGTAGGCGTGCAGCGGGTCGGCGCTGGGCCGCGCGAGTTGCTTCTGCAGCTCGTAGTCGATACATAAACACATAGTAAACAGTGTAGTGTGCGCAACGTACGGGCGAGCCGGCGAAGGGTCGCGAGTAGGCGTGCAGCGGGTCGGCGCTGGGCCGCGCGAGTTGCTTCTGCAGCTCGTAGTCGATACATAAACACATAGTAAACAGTGTAGTGTGCGCAACGTACGGGCGAGCCGGCGAAGGGTCGCGAGTAGGCGTGCAGCGGGTCGGCGCTGGGCCGCGCGAGTTGCTTCTGCAGCTCGTAGTCGATACATAAACACATAGTAAACAGTGTAGTGTGCGCAACGTACGGGCGAGCCGGCGAAGGGTCGCGAGTAGGCGTGCAGCGGGTCGGCGCTGGGCCGCGCGAGTTGCTTCTGCAGCTCGTAGTCGATACATAAACACATAGTAAACAGTGTAGTGTGCGCAACGTACGGGCGAGCCGGCGAAGGGTCGCGAGTAGGCGTGCAGCGGGTCGGCGCTGGGCCGCGCGAGTTGCTTCTGCAGCTCGTAGTCGATACATAAACACATAGTAAACAGTGTAGTGTGCGCAACGTACGGGCGAGCCGGCGAAGGGTCGCGAGTAGGCGTGCAGCGGGTCGGCGCTGGGCCACGCGAGTTGCTTCTGCAGCTCGTAGTCGATACATAAACACATAGTAAACAGTGTAGTGTGCGCAACGTACGGGCGAGCCGGCGAAGGGTCGCGAGTAGGCGTGCAGCGGGTCGGCGCTGGGCCGCGCGAGTTGCTTCTGCAGCTCGTAGTCGATACATAAACACATAGTAAACAGTGTAGTGTGCGCAACGTACGGGCGAGCCGGCGAAGGGTCGCGAGTAGGCGTGCAGCGGGTCGGCGCTGGGCCGCGCGAGTTGCTTCTGCAGCTCGTAGTCGATACATAAACACATAGTAAACAGTGTAGTGTGCGCAACGTACGGGCGAGCCGGCGAAGGGTCGCGAGTAGGCGTGCAGCGGGTCGGCGCTGGGCCGCGCGAGTTGCTTCTGCAGCTCGTAGTCGATACATAAACACATAGTAAACAGTGTAGTGTGCGCAACGTACGGGCGAGCCGGCGAAGGGTCGCGAGTAGGCGTGCAGCGGGTCGGCGCTGGGCCGCGCGAGTTGCTTCTGCAGCTCGTAGTCGATACATAAACACATAGTAAACAGTGTAGTGTGCGCAACGTACGGGCGAGCCGGCGAAGGGTCGCGAGTAGGCGTGCAGCGGGTCGGCGCTGGGCCGCGCGCATGACAGCTGCTTCTGCAGCTCGTACTTCTGTTCTTCCAACTGTTTGATTTTGCGAAGAGCATCCTCGTCCGCCAGGCGCCGCTCACGCTTGCTTTCCTGCAAAAATATACAATATGTTCAACAATTTTGATGGGCAGTACCATCGAGTCAACACTCGATGGTACTGCCCATCAAAATTGTATAAATATAGGTTAGGAAGAGGAGTTAGGAAGAGGAGTTAGAAAGTTGGCGGTGTTAGACACCCTCGTGCCTCGAAAAGCACATAAAGCTGTAGGAACGCCTGATCTCGCTACGGTCGTGTCGTATTACCGTTGCATCGCATCATGCGAGTTAGGGAACAGAAAGTGAACTTGTGTTTGTGCACACACTTTTCCAGTATACCCAAATATTTCCTGCAGATGGCTTGTCTCCGTTAAATCCGCTGTGACCGAAATTCGGTCTGGAGGACATTATTATTATTACATATAGGTTATATTGAAAAGTACCAATTACCTTTAACCTGGACTTATTTATACTTTAGGTGAAAATCTTTTATTCTACCAATTTTCATAATTCGTGACTAGATTTATCATACAAAAATTGATGTGTCAAAATTGGTTGCTCTAAGTACACAACTAAAATTAAAGAATGCGCGCGACCGCAAAATAAAATAGAGGCGTAACCAAAAACACACCGCGCGGGTTAAGTCGTTGTGGTGGGGCACATAATTTTAAACTTATTAAAATATGTTTTATTAAGTTTTGTAAAAAATGGTAAAATAAAATTGTAAAATATGGTGTAAAGAAGACACGGAAAAAAAGTTATTAGTATTTTTCATTTAACGCTGTATATAATCGTTCTCCTTTGCCTTATTATTACTAAGCAGAATATGGTTGGTCGGTTTCTAGTCTATACCAAAACAACTAGAAATCTGTTATATGTCCTATACCTGCAATATAGATGAATCATACTATTATGTACTACCTATAAATAACAATGTAGTAACGGAATTTAGCTGCAAGGCCGAAGTAATATACTGTTTATGTACAGCTTCACTACATATTATAAAATAAAGTACCCCACCATGTCTGTCTGTTCGCGATAAACTCAAAAACTACTGAACGGATTTTCATGCGGTTTCACCAATAGACAGAGTGATTAATAAGGAAGGTTTAGGTGTATAATTTGTTAAAGTTAACCGTGCGTTGCCGGGGCGGGTCGCTAGTCCTTAGTATAATATTATAAACGCGAAAGTTTGTATGGATGTATGGATGTTTGTTACTCTTTCACGCAGAAACTACTGGACTGATTGCGATGAACTTGGTACTTGGTATGTAGATAGCTGGAGACCTGAATTCACACATAGGCTACTTTTTATACCGATATTCCCACGGGAACGGGACTTACGCGGGTGAAACCGCGGGGAAAAACTAGTATCTTATAAGTTAATACGGGGCCGACTCGCGCCGGTCATACGGTAGCTCGCATGCAGTCAAGGAGCACAGATGCGATGCATCAGGTCAATGACATTTCATCATCATTGACTGCAACATCTGTTGTAGATAGTTGTTGTAGCGTGAGCCGGTTTACGGGTTGCTATATCTCCGTTTATGGCTATGTAGACTTATTGCAGCATTGGCTTTTTTTGCTGCAGCGAACATTTAAACTGTGAGTGTGTAGAAAGTGGTAACGCACAGCGGGGTCTTGTCTGCTTGAGTCATATTTTGAGATTCCAACCTTTACGTCGTCACGCTGCTTAGGCCTAGAGTCACAGCGCGGATTGTCCCAACCGCCAGTGCGTTAAGTAAGAGAACATTTAACCAATTTTTAAAAGTATTTTATGAATCAAAAATCTTAATCCTAGTAAATCAATGGTCTAAAATACGTTATAATCTTTACTAATATTATAAAGCTGAAGAGTTTGTTTGTTTGCTTAGTTGAACGCGCTAATCTCAGGAACTACTGGTTCGAATTGAAAAGCTATGTCTGTGTTGTTCTATTTATCGAGGAATGCTATAGGCTATATAACATCACGCTACGACCCACGGGGGCGACGCAGTAACCATAAACGCGAGTGAAACCGCGGGCACATCTAGTAAGATATAAAACAGGGTGTACGTTACATTTACTTGTGCCATCTTAGCCTTCTGCCGGTGGTCCTCGAGTTCCTGCCTTGCCTTCCTCTCAGCCGCCATCAGCTGCACCTTGTCTCGCTGCTCCTTGCTCACACCCTTGTACATGTCCAGTAATAACTTCAACTCTTTCTGTTCATTCACCGCTTTCCTGACAGGATAAAGAGCTAGTTTTAGACATGTAAGTTATATAATACATTAGCGATGCGATAGTCTAAGCGACCGTTGGACTGCCATGCAGAGACCTCGAGTTCAATCCCAAGGCATGCAATTCGGACTTTCGTAACCATGTGCGTATTAAATAAATAAATTGTTAATAATCGTTTTTAACCCTGTATTAACCCTGTATTGTTATTTAAACCTGTATATCTTAGAGCTCTCCAAAATGTAATAGAAGATTGCAGCGTGGTGGGCTAAGGCCTAACCCATCTCGCACTAAAAAGCCCGTGACCCGCAGTGGTACACATAGCGACACTTCAACCTAGACTGTTTGGACTTTGAACTATTAGCAGTTGAACGCTGCGAATCGTGCGAGAGAGTGCCTTATATTTTTGTTATTTTGTATCATTCACGCTGAACGGGACGCGACGCTCTATCCTTACCAATACATCGACACCACTATGCACCGTCCCTTTCCAACAATTCTCTATTTTGTATGTAGCGTAGTTATGCGTATATAGGATGTCTAACTTGATGTGGTAGCCGTGTGTACAATTGTATATATGCTGATATTATTATAAGTTATATACGAATGAAAAATAACCTATTAATCATGACTTGAAACTGCAAGATTGGCAAACCCTGACGTTGGACCATTAATAGATAGTTGTCAAAGGCACGGTTCGTCGAGCTGGCAGGTTTAAGGCCTGCTTCATGGATTGGTTGACTGGGGTCACAAATCGTGATGACAGCAGTTATAACCTGATCAAAACATCAAACACCTAAAGATCAACAATATGCATGTCCACGTTAATACCTGTTAAGAATTATATATATGTATATACATCAAGCTAGGTGAAAGTTTAAAAGTTATTAAACCTCGCTTAACAGTAAGCAGGCAAATAGAGTGGCTGCATAAGTTTATTTAGCTGACTATAAATATAATTCATCTATAAAATTGCAGTAAATCTAATCATTGTCATTTATTTATTTACGTAGTTTAATTAGAACTGGTATACTGGCCCGTAATACCTACTGAACATAAGGATATAATAAAATGTACAACAACGAAAAGAACCAACATCATATACTTTGGAATGTGCCTACAGCAGCACTGGGATTAGAAATGGGCTCGGTGCCCATTTCTTATCTCAGTGCTGCTACTAAGGATCGCTTAATAGAAAAACTGAATAACAAATCCCGACTCATAAATCGAACCCCAGAGCTTACGTCGCAGCAATAATATAAATAATATTAGGTCCGTATATAAAATGTACCATCAGCATATAAACTGCCTCACTGCTGGGCACGGGCCTCTTCTCAGTGTTAGAAGAGTAAGGACTATTACGCTGGCCCTGTGCGGGTTGACAGACTTCACATATCTTCGAGAACTTTATTAAGAACTCTCAGACATGCAGGTTTATTTACGATGTTATGCCTAACTTCGAAAAATGAGGGGTGCGTGCATTGGTGTTGAACTCGAACTGACAATAAAAATTATTTAAGTAGGTACATGGAGTTTGGCATAGTGTTAAGCAGATGGCAAAAAAGCTCACCTTTATTAGGTAAGGTAAATTTTATATTATTACGGGAGATCTTATCCTGGTTGACAAACAAAATAATGCTAAACAACAGTATACAGGCGTTATGCAATGATGTGCATATCTATGTAGCAGTCCACTGGTCTCCCAACAGGCGTGGTAACAGTATTAGTAGTATAAATCGAGTACAAACTTGAGTTGTTGTTTGAGATCCTTGATGCAGAGCTCCTGCTCCTGTATCTTGGCGCGGCTGTGCTCCTTGTTGGCGGCCGGCTTGTCAGGACAGCCGCTGGCGCCTTCCTCACCCTGCAACACACAATACAATAATATACGCTTATCACTAGCGCCGATTCATTGAGTCTAAAGGTGCCCGTGGTGGTCGAGCCCTCCCAATGTTACTTTTGGAGGGACTGGGTCTCCCAATATCTTATCCCGGTCCTTGGGTAATTAAAACTAAGTGTAACGAACGACATGATAATATAAACTTGAATATTTCGCCACCTTTAGCCTCTCCAATATTTTTATAAAGGTACTTACATTCATACAACAAAATGAATAAATATGTACATGTTTTGACTGTCTATAACTACTATGTGTTTTTTTCTAATCTAAAAAGCTCTAGGAAATAGCATAAAGAAATATAATTATATGGTATGACAACAAGCATTCTGGCAACTACAAAATTATTCTAGACTAGCTGACCCGCGCAACTCCGTCTGCTTCACATAAAATAACGACCTAGCTATTAAAATAATTATATCTTATAAAACTAAAACTAAAGAAAATCGAATATTTAACTATGCCTAATAATACTTCAACTAAAGAAAATAAGTCTAACTACACCTATATATAGCTAATACTTAAAAACTACATACTAAAGTACTAATATTTAAAACTACCTATATCTAAAAAATAAAAGTCGCGCTGATAAGCACGTTTTGTTTACGATCGCTAAATGTCGTTCTGTGTGTTATACAAAATTCAACCGTATAGCATACGTATTGAAAGAAAGAAACATTTTATTTTAATGAAGCATTGCAACACAATCAAAACTATTATAATACAAAATTAGTGCGTAACAGTAATAAATCCATTTATAAAATGATAATAATAAAAATAAAACCTATATACATTATTATATATATGAATTACTACATTAACTAATTACACACATTATTATAATAATATAGAATACACATTTATACATAGAGTCCTTGCTGTTCAATGTGCGTCACAGTGTTCATTAAACAGAGAAGTTGCTCCGCATAATGCCGCACCGCTTGCGATACAGCGCTGATTTTCAGCAACATCTCAATAGTGATTATGAGCGTCTAATACAGTCCAAATTAATACCAATTAATATTGCACGTTGATACATTCGCAAGTCACAAATCAATAAAGCGATTTCTATGATTCTTTTTTTATTAGTTAGATATTAAAGTCTACTTTTAGATCGTGAGAATGTTGTAAAGATACAGCTACATATACGACTTTTTAAATATTTTAGTACATTTTGAACGAATACCTCGATACCCATTTTTTTTTTGGCATGAAAAGTATCCTAAACCTGCCCAGGATTAAACTATAACTGTACCAAGTTTGATTAAAATCTCTTCAGTAGTTTTGGATCCATGCGTGCACATACAGACAGACAGATAAAAAAATTACTGATTGCATTTGTGACATCAGTGTCGATTACCAATCACCCCCAATAGTTATTTTGTAAATATATTCAATGTACAGAATTGACATCTCTACAATTTTATTATAAGTATAGATATAGATTTGTTTCACAAAGTTTATGTGTACGGCGGGAATTACATACACAAATACACTTAGTAGTAAGTGTATTTGGATAAGGGAAGAGGCTATATTACCAGGCTCCTTGCTATTACTGAGAAATCCTAAACAACACTGCCAGACACAAAAGCAAACTTAGGATCTCACGATCATAAGGCGTAACTCCAACCATAGGAATAACGTGGAAGTACCGACAGCAAAACTTGCGGGTGGAATTGAGAATCTCCTTTTATTATGAAGTTGGTTAATAAAATGGTACATACCTCAGGATCGGGTTCCTCCTTTTTGAGCGCGTGCGGTTTGTCGTCCGGCGCATCGCTGCACAACGACACGCGCGCGCCCGCCTCCTCCAACTCCTTACGGACCTGCGGAGACAGAGGAAAGTTACTTCAAAATCAATACTACTGTACTTTTAATTTTACGATTATGTATACGTTATCGATATCGTCACCTTAATCCTAACATTATAAATGCAAATGTGAGTTTGTTTTTGACGCTTTCACACCTTAACTACTCGACCGATCAACATGAAATTCGCATACACGTTTTCAGAGGGACAGAAAAAGACACAAGAAACCTTTTATCCCACGTCTACTAAATTTGATGTGTCTTTTTTAACGTTTTATCTAAAAACTCAGTTTAAAAATAAAATGCTGCTAAAGATCAATGTAAATACAACAATAACGATTACTAAATCAATTGAACCTTTAGTTTAAGCAGTAGTTTATTTGTTTTATATGTGTTTGTGTAAAATGTTACATCAAGATTTACCTTTAGTTAAATACCTAACCAAATGGTGTATAGAGTTGGCATATAAACAGTTGTCAAATACCTAAAACGTTGGAACGGTAGTTTAAACGATAGAATGGTAGCGTAAGCATCTAATGTTCATAATTAATAGTAGCCCTCTTCCAGTTAACTAACGAGTCGTTCCCCATAGGCTATAATATCTATATGCAATCGTAGTTTTCTTTCAAATTAAATTACTTTATACGGATTTTATCACGTTGTTTATTTGAATAGATTCAAAATTATGTAATAACATTATTATCACATAATTTTGAAACTAATACTGTTATTTATTTTTACTATAAAAGCTACTTAAATTATTAAAACGATTAAGATTCAAGTTTACACTTTGCCCGATGTTTTGGTTACATTTAAGTAGCCATGGTCACGGTTCTTCCCGTGCAGGATGCAATCCTGACTAATATTATAAATGCGAATGTGAGTTTATCTGTTTCTTACGCTTTCACGCCTTAAGACTGCGCCGAGCGAAATGTGCCAAAACAGGCGGTCACAGTTAAGTTGATAAAATCAACACTTTTTGTTTAAAACAAATATAAAATATAGATTTACCATAACAATGAAGGTGTTTACAATTACTCCGTGTAAAAAACTTTAAATAATTAATACTTTTGCCTACAAAATTACGTAAGCTCGTGTTAAGTGATTTTTAGATTATAACAGTAGAAATCTATCCCATTTTACAGCTTAAACGAAACATAAATAGTTATATTACAATTTGTCCGTCCCAAATATTTAAGTTATTGTTTGACAATAAAGATACATATTTATCAAATAAGCACTTCAAATACTCCATATAATTTTACTATGGTGGCCGCGCGCCGATTTGAATATTGAGCTCTGTCATTCAGTCCAACCGCGTCTTACGCTCGGCGCAGTCTTAACCACTCGGCCGATCATCTTAAATTTAAGACACGTGGTCAGGGAAGCAGAAAAGGACACAGGGTACTTTTCATCCAGAGAAAGTTACTGTTACTTAACTTACCTACATTAAACAAAATCTAGTAATGTGTAACATTCGCGTAAACTTTAAAAAAAATTTAAATATCGTTTATTTTGTAACATAAAAAAAGTGACGGAGTTCTTTTCATTCCTTGTATCTGTATATTAGTTATAGTTGTATAGGGAGTCGTATGTATAAATATCTAATAAGACATACCTTATTAAGTTCTTGACTAGTATCTTTGTACTTTCTCTTGTATCTGTGCACCTCTCCTTTAAGCTGTTGGTTGTGGTTCTGCAGTGACGTGATGAGATGCCTCATCTCTCTGTTGATGGGCCCGGTCTGCTCGTTCGCAGCGAGATTCTGTTCGAACTCGATGCGTAACATCTCGTACTCTTTCCTTAGTTGTCCGAGGACGTCTTCTAATTGGATCATCTCTGCTCTCAGCGTCTTTTGTCTAGATAGTTCTTCACTCTGTAAATGATGAATTTAATATAAATAAAGTATACAATAAAAATATTGTTTTGATGACAAGGCAAGGATGTCGTACGGGCGGAATGTTGCCTCGTCACTGCTGATGGGCTGATTGGTTCTAATTCCACTTGAGACGATTGCGTGCGTAACCCACGTTCATTGTTTTAGTGTTTTGTGGTTGGGTGTACTTTGAAATGAATGAAATGAAATGATTTATTTTCGCAGAAAACACTGTTACAATGATGTTAACAAGTCCG
This sequence comes from Catocala nupta, assembly GCA_963675205.1. NCBI lineage: Eukaryota > Metazoa > Arthropoda > Insecta > Lepidoptera > Erebidae > Catocala > Catocala nupta. The sequence goes on along the minus strand of OY776090.1, from coordinate 8,759,294 downwards.
TATATATGTCTCAAGTGTTTCGGCCTGGTGGCATGCAAAATTCACATAGATTTTATATGTACTAAGAATATAAAATAAATTTAATTAATTACATATTTAGAAAAGAACGAAGTACATAAATTCATTGCATATTTAATTATTAATTAGAGTCAAACCTAGTCAAACATAAATCATTATTATTAAGACTATCATTCAAATAATCATCTAAATCATAATAACATTTATTTAGTAATAAGACTAAGTTTTTCTTGAATAATTTAAGACTCATTTGAGAACGTTAATTGTATGTGTGAAGTTCAACCCAGATGGATCGATCCCAAGTCACTGTCTTTGAAAAGTAACAAAAAATGGTCGACCAGAAAATATGGCTTACACAAAGCGCATGTCATAAACCCGGTCTTGTAAATAAAACGGCTATACTTCTATTAAATGATGGTCACCTATATAAAGGGGCACTGAACTGTGCCTTAACGCTCCTAAAAATGACTACATTTCTTAAGTACTTAGAAGTGGGTAATGATTCACGTTAGTCTTGCAATAATTGCAAAGGGAGAATCGAAATTCCTTACTTTTGTCTACAAATATATTTATTCCATTTCCAACTATTGCCAAACTAGTAACTGTCCCAACTAGGAGACCTTTAATATTAGAATGTATATAAGCATAGTAATTTATTTCTACCAGGTGGGCGATATTCTAGACCAGCTATTCCCCGCGGTTCATCCGCCTTAAATGGTTACTGCTATGCTCGCTTCGCTCGTAGCGTGATATTATATAGCCTATACCCTGCCTCGATAAACGGACTATCCAAAACTAAAATAAATTTTCAAATCAAACCAGTGGTTCCTGAGTAATCTCGCTAATGCGCGTTCATACCAACAAACTCTTCAGCATTATAATATTAGTATAGACTAGCTATGCCCGCGTTTTCACCCGTGTTTATGTTTACTGCGCCGCCCCCGTAGGTCGTAGCGTGATGTTATGTAGCCTATAGCCTGCCTCGATAAACGGGTTATCCAAACCTAAAAGAATTTTTCAAATAAAACCAGTAGTGTCTGTAATTAGAGCGTTCAAACAAACAAACTCTACAGTATTATAGTATAAGTATAGATGACCACTGCGATGGTATAACACAGAACATACCTCCATCATCTCGATCTGTCTCATGTGTAAGTTCTTAGCGTTTTGTAACTGCAGGCGCGTCTCGTCGAGCGCAGTCTTCATCTGCATGGACTCGTTGTACAGCACCGAGAACTGGCTCTGTAGACACTTGTACTCCGTCGTCTCCACTATCACTGACTCCGGCAATTGACGAATCTGTCCAACATAATAAGTTTAAAGCACAAACGTACAACAGAAGCTCCATTAAAAACGAAATCAACTTGACTGAGGGATCCAGTCTAGGAATACTTCTGCAGTGCTTTGGGTTCCTAAACCACCTTAAAGAAAAGAGTCACTGTTGTTCCAGGATACGAGTAGTTGTTTACGCATAAGCCACTGCCGTGATTTCCTCTTTCAAGATTCAACAAACAACAGTTTACAATTTTGGTGTTGACATGCATAGCCACTTTCTAATATGCGGGTCAAATGATTTTCCCACGGTAATTGTATAATAACTGCCATCATTTTATGCCTTGGTTGCATACATTTAATTACTGAGGATTTGTTATCGTCCGACGATAAAGCACATATATATATATTACTGGAGAGGTGAGGAGAGGTTCTATACACCCAGATTCTGCCAGGATTGGATTAGGTATTATGAAATAGGAACCTTTCTACCCACAGCGCATATTTCTAGATACCGAATAACAAAGCAAAACACCCAATAACACGCCTATCACTGTCACGCCTATCCCCGCGACCTTACATCTGCCCAGAATCTCATGCCGAGACACAGGCAGTCGACAAACCACAAAAAGTAAAAAGCATACGTACATCCATTTTCAATTTCTCCACCTCCTTCAGCGTATCCCTGTGTTGCCTATGCAGTCTGTCCAGCTCGGCGAGGCGGTTGTTGGCCAGTTCCCTCTGCTCCTCCAACTCCGCCGCCACATCCTCCAGTTTCGCGTTGGCGACCGCCGAGTGAGGAGTGCCGCTCGTACTGGGAACAGTAGTCGCTCCAGACTGATGGTAGCTCTTCAACTTCTCGATAGCTTCAGCAAGGTGATTTTCTAGCTTATCGTTGCGTGATCGGACCTGTTAAAAGTAAGTTTGTTGATGTGCAAAGTCAAAAGCCATTTATACATTTCGGTCACATAGTAACACTTATGAACGTCAAAATATATAGATTAGTGAGTTTATTAAGTCACTGAGCTAAATGTAGGTTAGTTGCTATATATGTATTGAATGCATGCCTGTATTCTTCTGTGTGGTATGTTAAAAGTGGCAAAGTCGCAATTGAGAGTCATATTTTTATATTTTAGGTGTAATTATTTAAATTAGGTTGCATATCCAAAATGTGTTTAATCCATTCTACAGACTCAGATAAATTATGTCTCATATTATAGTGTGTATAAAGCAGTGAGAGACCATTAGACTGCCACGTAAATGATTATTATTATTGAAGTGTGAGTATTAAATAGTAAATTATTCATTCTTTTAATTGTCAACGAAAACATTATGAGAAAACCTGTATGCCTGAGAGTTCTTAATAATGCTCTAAAAGACATTTATAGTCTGCCAGTCCAGAACTGGTTAGTATGGTGGACAATGGCCCAACCCTTCTCACGTTGAGAAGAGGTCTAAGCTATTCAATGGGATAGTAGGCTGATACTGTTAAAGTAGTCATTCAGTTTCTCACACTGAAAGGAGGTCCGTGCGCAGCAGTGTTTATACAGAGCTGATATTGTTAATCAGTCAGTCAATTCAAATACTCACCTTCAACAACTCATACTGTAGATCGTCAATCTGGTTCTTCAACTCTGCGTTCTCCGTGTCCCGGCTATTGACAGCATCTTGTAGTTGTGCGACCCGAAGAGTCATGGCGTGATGGCTCTCGTGCAACGTAGTACATAGTGCTTGCAGCCGCCTGTTCTCTACAGTCACCTCCTCGTTCGTAGCGCGAATCACCTCGTCTAATGATGGTGCTGGCGCGGCGTCTGTAAACACAACATGTGAATTGTGTATTGTACAATTAAATAATATCTTATCTTATTTTAAAAAAGACTAAGAATAATAACTGTGTCTAGAAAGACTTTAGAAACATTCAAACAAAGGCAACAAAATACCACCCAGACTCTTAATAACTTTTTATGGATCACACAAATATTTGTCCTACGTAGTTTTTAGTCGCACTTTAACCTTTTGAACGCCACGTCATAACGCCAGCTTCATGTCCTGTACGCCAAGCCCGAAAATCGATATATTAATATATTGTTTTTATTATCGAATATTTGAATAACTAATATGCAAATTTTGTTTGCTGTGTACAATTAAGTAATAATTGGGGATTCAATTTCTAAGTTAGATCAATAAAATACAGAAAAGTAATGATTTAATATGTTTATTTTGTATATTTCTGTGCCCTGTTTTTTGTCGAGTATAGACGACGTTGGCGCACAGGGCACGCTTGCGCCTGTCGAGTATAGCCGACGTTGGCGTTCAAAAGGTTAATAGAAATGGCACTTAAAAAAATGTGGCCATGTCTATAGTTTTTATTGTTTGACTAAATAAACAGAAAATTAATTGTATTGTAATTAAATTTTTGTAATATAAATATTGGAAATATGTTCATAATTGATATGGTGCCTTGTTATATATATTATACTTCAGATTATCACAGCTGATGACGAAAGATATATAAACCTGAATTGGGGATAGACACTATAATCATTTTACCATATCATGTAAAGGCTTGATGACGTTATTAAAGTATAGCCAGTGTATGATTAGAATCCTTTATCGCGGCCCGACGCTAATTTTGGAATAATGCGCGACCTATAGGTATATGTCGCCTCTTGTCCATACTTGTATGTGCAAATATGTTTATTTATATATTGGTATCCAATTAGGAACTTAGCAGCGATAGCCTAATGACAGACCGATAGACTTATACGCAGAAGTCTCAAGTTCGATGCCACGACACGCAAATCCGACATTTCGAATTTATGTGTGCGTATTAAACAGTTATTATAGTTTGCCATAACAGTGAAGTAACTTATCTTGAGGAAACCCGTACTAGTCTAATATGGTAGACTATATAACCGAATCATTCTCATACTGAGATGAAGCCCGTGCCCAACAGTGGGCCAGTGTATAAACAGGGCTGATATCATTATGTATATGGATCCCTCGCCCTAATCTCCGATGCCTGGATCGGACGCTCGGACGTAATGATAACAAATGCGACTGCTTTGATGTTCGGGTATAAAAATATCGGGTTGTAAAAAGTGATATTGCGTTTTTCTGCAAAGAAAAGCAGGATGTAATCTGGAATGGTACCCTATAGACGGTAATAAGCTGGCGCCTTGATTACGTGGGACTTAAAACCGTAGCTGGGGACATGCCATGGTTAAACCATGGTTGGCGAAATGCGGTTTTAATACACATTAAAACCGCATTTCACCAACCATAGATTTAATTAATTTTTCTCGCATTTATCAATGACATTTTAAACCATATCACATATAGTAGATGTCTTATGTTCGCAGATGATTTAAAATCTATAAAGTCATTAACTCTCAGAATGATATAATTCTTCTTCAAGAAGATTTAGATGCGATTAGCAACTGGTGCTGTATTAATAAAATGACACTTAACCCTAAGAAATGCGTTCATATTACAATAATCAAGAAAATTAATATAGTTTCATCATCTTATTGCATTAATAATGTTGCTTTAGAGCAGTCTTCATCAGTTAAAGATCTTGGAGTGTTTATTGACAAAAAGTTGAGCTTTGTAGATCACATCGACAGTATTATTTTAAAATATTGGAGAATGCTGGGTTTCATTAAACGTATCTGCAAACCTTTTAAAATACTGCTGCAATTATCAGCCTTTACAATGCTCTTGTTCGAGTGTACTGGATTATGCTACGCCAGTTTGGAATCCCCAATACAGTGTTCATTCCGAAAGGTTGGAGCGTATTCAACATAATTTTAGTTGTTTTCTAGCGTTTAAGGATCGTCACTGTCCATATAGTGCTGACTACAATACAAGACTTAATCATTTCAAAATGAAGTCATTAGAGATAAGGCGCCAAGTCAATGACTTACTAACGCTTCATAAGTTAATTCATGGAAGATTAATTACCCCAGAATACCTTAGATAAATAAATCTGACCATCCCTAGCAGTCTACCCAGACGCCCTATAGAAAGAGTTTTTAGTCCATTTCGAAGCAGAACTAATTTAGGCAAACACGCTCCTTTGAACAGACTTATGAGTTCGTATAATAATATCACTTCAAAAAATTGCAATATCGTCATTTTTCACATGGCAGCCATTGATAAGTTTAGAACTCTCTGTATTCAGGTATTGTGTTCCTAATATTATGTACAGTGTTTTAGGATCATAACGTATTGGATTTTTACAATATTTTTAACAAGAACATTATTTATACTTTCTTATTAGAACTATTGTTATTCCGTTTTAGTTTCTTTTTTGATTTATCATGTATGTTTGTTTTTAATTGTTAGTGTTGTATACACCTGTAAAGGCATTTCACCTTGTACCATTCCCTAACTGTTTTAAATTATAATTGTATAGTGATGTGTCGATGGTGTAACTTTAAATAAATAAATAAATAAAATAATAAAAAAATACAATATCTCCAAAGGGCACTCCTTTAGGGATATAGTCTTAATTTTTATTTTTGTAATGTAATGCTCGCACTAGTTTTGTTTTCTATGTCGAAGGGGCCTTTACAAATATCGGAAACAAAGAACACCCAGACATGGAACAACTATTTTGTGGAGCACTCAATTTTTGTCAGGTTTGGGGATCGAACCCACAACACTCAGCACAGTGGCAGTGGCGAGGCGCCCAATTAAACCACCATGTCATGTGTGCAGTTATCCACACGCCAGGATATAGGGGTGACGCGTATGTATCTCTTAATAAACTTTATGAAACATACCGTCGCTCTCTCCTTTGATGGCGCGCCATATCTTGTCATTCCTCTGCTGCAAGCGGTCGAATGCTTGCAACACTTTGGCAACCGCTCGCTTGCTCACTTGTACACGGTTGGCGAGCTGAGCGTCCAGTTCTTCCTTGTCCCATGTCGAAAGCTGCATGAGGAATGATGTGGTGGCTTCATTTTCATCTGTAAAAGATAATTTGGTTCAGTCATAGCTGAGAACTAGTACAACTCTTTTTTTCCGCACTAGTAATAATTACTGTATTGGGACAAACATTCAAACAACGAACATAAAGAACACCCAGTCACGGTCACAGCTATTTGTTGATCACACCAATTTTTGGCTCGTGTAGGGACCGAACCAATAACTCACCGCATAGTTACAGTGGCGAGGAGACCACATCAACCACTACGGCACAGGTGCAAGTTAACTAGATAAACAGAACTAAAAGACTTTATTTTTTGTTTTTCTGTTGAACTATGCTTGGCTATGCCTTTTACGTATTATTGACGCGTAACTGTACGAGTCAAAAACGAGGAGATTTGCAAGCAAACCAAAGTTGCTGAAATATCGCTCCGAATAGCCAAGCTGAAGTGTCAATGAGCAGGGTACATAGCTCGCAATACCTATAGCCAGTAGCGTAGTGGGAGCGGCAGAGGCGGCAAAATATCAACAATAAATAATAATAATAAATGTTGTAAATATTTGTTGAGAGGAATGGCCAGATGTACAGTATGCAATAATGATGACTGTTCTTGCCGAAAAGATCTTTAGAATTTATGTATATTATAGTCTTTTAAATTAAAATACCTAAATAAGTGGGCGGAAAATTTTTCTTCCGCCCCGGACGGCTGACACTCGCGCTACGCCACTGCCTATAGCGACTGGGTGGCGGGATTCCGAAGTGGCGGCCACGCATCGTAAGACGCAGCAGAGGTAGGCCCCATAAGGTGGCCTACCGAACATGTCATGGTCGATCAAAGAAGTTGGAAGCAGGTAGAGTTCACGACCAGTCTATGTTAAAACCTTAGAGGAAGATTATGTTGTATGATTATGAAGATGACTGTATGATGTAAGTTATTGGTGAATTACAAGCTGTGACTTCACCTGTTTGAATTTGTATAATTATTTTTAAAGACACAAAATGGCCTGCAGGCATATGTTCCGAATGATAGTACCATAACCTATACCAGCTTATAACAATCGTGAATTCATACAAAAAATATTTACATTCCTAGGCTTTTCTATAGGAAACCTCTTTCCTTTCTTATATTCTTAGTTGAATGGTTTTAATATAAATATCAATAGCAATACAGGTATTCAATGACATTTTAATGAACTTACTACTTAGCACAAAAAGATTAAAACATGAATCTGTGGTTGAGAACATTTATAAAAATCAAATATTTTATCTATTTCATTCATATATATACATATATATTTTAGATAATAATTTTTTTGTGCATAAAGTACTTAAAATACTGTACTAGGGTAAACCTGTGCCCACAGCACACACATCAAGTTATCTTAAATTGAATAAGCAATATTTTTGGACCTTCCATTGTACTTTTAATCACATGTATGTTATGGTGGTTATATAGGTATTATGTACAATAAGAAAAAAGAATATATAGATAATTTAATATATTTGTAAAGTACTCAGCCTTCACCTAGTGGCCATCATTAACAATAGACAATTGAAAAGTTATAACATGTACGTATTATTAGAAACAATAAGAAAGTTAGCGAAAACAATAAAGAATAGAAGAGATTTTATAAAATAGGTTTTCTTTTTAAATATTCTTATTACGAAAAACATCTCAATAAAAAGAATAAGATCGAAAGACTAGATTATAACATCTAGTTTTTTTTTTAATTTTAATGTCCATGTATAAAATAAAATATGCTAAAGAATAACATAAAATTCTAGTTTATACTAGTAATTTAATTTTTGTTTTTAAAGTAACCAACAACTGCTTGGAACTAAGATATGAACTTTCACTTTTATAATATTAGTATTCAAATATTTATTAATATTGGTGAAATAGAATGGTTAGTGTCTATATAAATTTAGTAAAAGTGTACAGCTATACTGCAATAGGTTTATACCTTTTGGGATGTTACAACAAAGTTCTCTTGGTAAGCTATTATATAAGAAATTGTAGTGTTTCTTTAGTTCTGGTACCAATCTATGATTAAGTACTATTTTGTAAATCGATAGCAACCTATTGGAATGTGCTTGTAAATCATGCACTGGTCTGATGTATCTTTAGAACCCTGAACTTTCCTTTGGGACAGTGCATACTATTAGTGCAACTTTAGCTGCCTTGGTGACGCAGCGGTCGTGAATGCGACTGCTGTGCATGAGGTCTCGGGTCAGGCCAACAAAAAGTTATTGGGTTTTTCTGTTAAGAAATCTCAATACAGGCCCAGAGTTAGAAAGTTGGCGGTGTTAGACACCCCCGTGCCTCGGAAAGCACGTAAAGCCGTTGGTCCGCGTATCCTCTCTCTCCTGTCGTGTCGGATTATCCGTCCCATCGGATCATGAGAGTTAGGGAACAGAGAGTACCCTTGTGTTTGTGCACATAATTGTGTACTATAATATCTCCTATGCAGATGGCCAGTCTCTGTTAAGAATGGCCGCCATGACCGAAATTCGGTCTGGAGGACATTACTATACTATTAGTGCAAGTCTTGAACAAAGTCCAGATTTAGTAAAATTAAAAGCCCTTCAACAGTTTCTATGAAAATCTTACCATAAGACTAAATGTTCTATTGTTACCTGATTACAGAATTCTCTGCCCTCCACAGGCATTTTACATATTGATAAAGTAATAACAATATTTCCTGGTTAATATTACCCTGTTTAAAGATATTGATAGCCATATATTAACATACTGCTAGTGTTAACCTAGCTAATTGAAATAATTTGTAAAATACAATAACTGTTCCAAGATTAAAACAATCATAATTCATGATATTTGACACAAATAATGTACAGGTAAATTATAGAACTACTTTGAACTAAACAGTAATTTTCATATGTATGAGTGGTCTCAGTTACTGCATATCTATTCACTATGCTAATATACATATAATTTTCACTGTTTTTCCATGTGAAGTATAAGACCTTTACCTTATCAGCATATACATATTTTCTCTGTGATTACCATCCTAACTTATAAATATAAATGTGAGTTTGTTCATTTGTAACACTATCACTAATTAACTGATCATTAGGAAATTTTTCATACATATTGTCAGGGGTACAGAGAAAGGACTAGGGTACCTTTAATCCAAAAAGTACTGCTCCTGGGTGAAGCCATAATATGCTATTGTCATAAAAATTACTAAATATTCCTGTCTCATTCACACCTTCACAAATGCCTGCAATTGGACAACTATCTAAAACAACAAGCTTTAACAGAACTCACTTTTATTTTCTGATTCATCTGCAGTTTCAGCATCAAACCGTTGCAACAACACCCTGATGTCTTCATTCAAGAGATTCCAGTAACGATTTACAACACACAATACTGCATCATCCTGTGTTTGACGTTTCTCAAGCTGTTCAATTCTTGCACGGAGTTCAGCCTCACATCTATGACGTTGTTCTATTCTCTGTAATATAGTAAAAATGCCTTGAATAATTATAATGGTAAAATTTAAAGACAATGTAATGGAAATACACTTATTATCATTATTTAATGTTGTACCATTTAATATCTACAGTATAGTAGAGTATCAATATACATTTGAAAGATTTTAAAAGTAGTAGAGGCTATGGTAATTTCAATAAACTTAGAAGACCCAAAAAACATGCATGTCGGGTTGTAACATTTTCATGACTACACAGCTGAACAAATTTTGATGAATGCTGTGATGATAACTTCAAAGCAGAAACATAAAGTACTTAAAAACACTAATAAGGTTATACCTACATAAGAACTAATATAAAATAAATTGCAAGCTTTACTCAATTTTGATATAGTACCAAGAAATTAGCTACTATACAACCAACATGTAGATAAAAAGCAGGTTCAAGTAAATTCATTAGTTATACAACTGCACTAACTTGTGATGATCTATCTACTTTTAGGTTAATAAAGGTAAAATAAAGAAAAATTATATTTATGTGATCCACTATTGTAAAAATTACTGTTAATTGATACTGCACTAAACATATGTCAAGGCCCAGCTATCTAAAATATGTAACCCCATTGAATCTCCAGTTCTTTGTTATTAAGATCTGTAAAATTATTTTTGCATATTAATATGATGAAGGCATAATACAAGTATTTGTTTAATATGTCTAATAAAGATTATATATTGTTCCAAACAGTTAAAAACATGTAACAATTAGAAATCATGACTTCACCCTGAACTATGACTAGAGAAACTGAAAACAATGGATGGTTATAATTGAATGATCATATAGCAAAACAAGGACAACTTTATAGCACATAAGCCATGAAAACATTGAATGATTTGAAAACATTCAATGCACTGCAATAACATTGTTGTCATTACACATAAATGCTATGTAATTAATGTTGATAAACAGCTGATTGTGACATGTTCCTTACTAATATATACTGCAGCATATCTAATTAGAAATGCTAATTATACAATTATACATTAATTTTAACTGACTTGAGAGTACCTGAGCCAATTTTTTGTTCTGAAATTGAAGAACTTTTATGTCCATTTCTTCCAAAGTGGACACTGGGCCAATAAGATGGGGTTCAAAATGAACTTTCTTGATCGGCGGCTGGCTGCTGCCATTGCCGCCGTCGTCCGCTGTACGTTTAGACATATTGACCTAAAAAAATAGGAAAGTGAAATCCACAAATCTCCAAAAATTAACTATGTACTTACTACTTTTATTACGAAAACTATTGATCAATATAACCCAGTCATATCAAGAAGGGATATACACCACTGTGATTCTACTATAACTCCAATCGTTTTTTAATGGTTGGTTTATAAGCATACCTGCTTGTCAATATTGACACCCTTGTTAAATTGTTGTTTAATTTAACAGTTTAGCTATCCGGGAAACAACAAGTTTAATACTATCTTTAATTACTATCATTTTGCTAACAAAACCTGAAGAAAACAATATAAACGCCAAGTTCCGCCCGAAATAATGCCAACCTACTCGTCTAGCACGTCCTCGACCGAGTAGACGTTAGAGATGTCCAATGAAGGAACAAGTTTAAAATCTATACGAATTAGTCGATTATACAAACACATTATTTTAAAGTATTCAGTTTTTTGTTTAGCATATAAAATACTTAAAGCCCAAACTAAGTATAACTTTAGATTATAATTTATCACACCTTCATTAGAATTGACTACTAAGTATATAACTTAATTTAATTATATTTTAATTAATCTTACAAAATATTTTAATGTGCAGATAAGTAAGATACTTTACGCCACAATAAAAAGCGATGTTAGAAATTTTGCATAAGACATGGAAAAACATGATATCGAATCGATTAGTTGCTGTAATGAATAAGGCTACTTAGGTTCACGCTTCCTCAATTTCCGATGCGTCGTCGCCTGACCTGAAACCTGCTAAATTACCAAAATGGTATTGAATTCAGTATATAGTGTCTTATCTATGGTATTGACCGTTGACGAAGAAAAATTATTGTTGCCTATTATTTCATGATCTTAATAATTATTGTTTTGGAATGTTTATAACAATTTCTGTAATTTCAAGTCAATTTTTTACAACATTAATCAGGCAGTTTAGAAAAATCATTTTAAAAGCCACACAGACCATTTTTGTATAAGAATAAAACAGTAACTGTTTATCTAGAAACGCAGAACTCTCATAGATTGTCAAATTTCCGGCATTTCGTAACGGCTCTTCATTATGATGAATCGATAAGAAGACATTTCGCTTAGTTACCCATGTATTGAAGCTGGTAACATAATGAATGTCAAAATGTTAATCCGTGTTTACATAAATAGGTTATACACTTTTTACACTGGGGCAACATTGTGCTGCGCTGTAGGACCTTTACATTATGATTTCTACTGTATAATGTATTATACTCTAAGGGACGGTGGGCATGAATAAAATATTTCGCGTGACTGCCACAATGTCGCACGATTTAAGAAATCATACGGCATTGCAAGATGCGATATTTTTTCTAATTGGCAACCTGCCACATCTGTTTCCAAAGCAATTCGATTCACGGTGAGACTGGAGACAAATCAATCATACGTAGTATCTCTAAGTAGTTTGTGAAATCAATTTGTAAGACCGTTGTAGAGAGCGAATTTGCAAGCGACGATGACGCCACCTGGTGTAGTTAATATGAACTGGCTTACCTACTATATGGTACTGTCAAGTAAATAATTTTACCCATCTACACTGTCCATCGCGTACCAGTAGTTAGTTCCATGGTTTGACCATGGAATTAATAAGTACTTGTTATACGTAAGTACTTATTAATTCCATTGACTTTACCACGTATTTATAATAAAAATGTCAACAGCCAGAGCGTTAGGGTTGCTACGTATAAAAGTATACGATTAATATTTTGTAAAATAAAAATCTCTTATCGGTTATTATTTATTTATTTTATGTTTTTACTGCCTTAGACGCGAAGCTATAGGAAGCCGACTGTTGAACATGAGATCTCGAGTTCGATACCCAGCTCGTGGATGGTTAAGGTCAATGCTAAATTATTTAGATAAACTGTAAAAAAATCTCAGCGCCAGCATGAAGTCTGGAACTGTATTCGGTAGATGGCAACAGGCTCGCGCCGTATTGTGTAAGGACTAAGATTACGAAAATATTTTTCTATCGTAAAGTAATAGATATATTTATTATATAAAAAATACATACATACATAGAATCACGCCCATATCCTCGAAAGGTACGGGAGAGGTCTGTGTAATAGATCCTCAGTTCATCAGTTATATTTTAGTGCCCATATAACAGATAGCAAGCTCATTGCTGTCTACCAGGCACAGTTACAGAATCAATTTTACACTTTCCTCGAAAATCTAACCGGGAGTCAAACCCGAAACCCAATGCAAAGCAATCGCATTAACTACCGCTGCGCCACTAAGGCAGTCTAATCTAATCTATATACAATATAATAGTGTCTTTCCGAGTCACCCGTACTTTACGCTTAAACACTAACATTTACAACATAATATCAAAATAATCTAAGTTGACAACAATATTACAACTACCCTGCAATCCGACAAATACATACTACTAATTTTTATCATGATACAGTCAAGCGTATCAGTTACACAGTCGAGTTCATAATGGTTTTGTATTTTAACTGGTCTTGGAACATTCTTAGAAAAACTCTGTACTTTTTATCATGGTAGGCCTTCGTATTAACATTTGGTTGTATGACTTCAGCGGTTCCTCCCATATTCTCAATAGCATCTTGCACATTACTGAAGTATTGCGATGCACAAGCTCCTAATATGGCTGAGCCGACCAAAACTGAGTCTTTCTCATGTGGCTTCAGGATAGGCAGACCTACAGCATCCGCTTGTATTTGGACAAATAATGGGTCTTTAGTGATTCCACCGCATATCAGTAGTGATTTGAAAGCCTTGTAACCAGCCATTACTAATGCATCTATTATATGTCGCGTGCCATACTGCAAAAGAAAGAAAAACATTAAAATTCAGCAACCTAAGATAACAATAAAATTTTTAGAAGTCGTTTTTTGTATGTTTCAGTTAGGCTTGATGGTTTAGATGCAGTTACTTGTTGCTGATACAGCGCAGCGATAACTTAGCAGTAGACAGTTGTACTACCACACCAAGATCGCGAGTTCGATGCCAAGGTACGCAACTCGCCTTTTCGGAGTTATGTGGGTATTAAATAGTTAATTACCGCTCGTTTTAACGGTAAGAAAACCTGCATGTCTGCGGGTTCCCCTAAATTTGCCGAAGATATATGCAGTCTGCCAATCCGCACTGGGCGAGCGTGGTGGATTATGGCCTAACCGATCTCACATTGAGTAGAGGCCCGCGCCGAGTAGTGGAACAATTTATAACAGAGCTTATGATATTATACTTAGATACAGAAATAATATGTATAATGCTTTTTATTATATTAATAATAATAAGCTTGAGTGGTAGAGTACATTCGAATGCCCGTTTCGTCTGGGATTTCGCGCAAAATAGATTTTCATCAAGCGGGTCATAAAACCTTGCTTGCCATCATAAAAAAATACGGGCAAGCTCGCCCTTTTGATGTTATAATTTAGTTCCATATACAAGTACCTACCTAAGAGCAGCAAGATCAGAAATACAGATCTTTATTTTCTATATTATTTTTAAAAGACAATTCCCGTTCTTGGAGTAAATCCTGTGTTGCGAGTGACTTTAAAAACATTCAAACAACGGCCCCAAAGAATACCTAGACTCGGCCCAAGTATTTGTGGATCACACAAGTTGTTGTGTCGTGTGGGAATCGAACTCGCAACACTCGGCAATGTATAACAACCACTAGATCACCCATGCAATCAAAACCATAACAAAACGTCTCGTTTGAAACTAATAAACCACAAATTACACAAGCAAATAATAATAAAGTGTACATTAGGTATTATCATGACAAATAATAAAGATATCGTGCTGTAACGATTATGCATATTATTATAGCAATAACAGTGAGATAACACTCACCGACAATGCCTGTAACGTGGCAAGGTACAGCAACGCCAAGTTGTTCTCACTGCTGTTGATAGATAGTCCACATATCATGCCTCTCATCGAAGGGTCGGCTATAGGAGACCTGTTTCCATGAAAGTCGGGCCACACGTGGATATCCTTCGTTAAGAAAGTTACAACGCCGTGGCCTTCTGCTCTCGCCATTTTTGTTAATAAATCCCTCAAGTGATTACGAACACTGCAAAGTAAAATTGGATACAAGTTTAGTACAATATTATTATTCAATCTAATAAATCTATCAAATATGGCTGGTGTATACTTATTCTTTACAATATTACTACATCGTCATTATTACTAGGTATGCATATTCTTTTAAAGATAAGTCTAGCACTATGCTCTGTCACTTATCAGTGACAATTAATCCAAGTCGCGTATTCTACAGATAAATACAAAACAGACATAAGGCTCTTTGGTACTACCTATTTATGGATCACAGTGGAGAACACTTGCGCCATCCGAAGCTTATAAATAAATTCATACATACACCTAAAAATATAATTCTTAGCTTCAAAAGAGTAAGCAGACTGTAAAGTATAGTGGGTGTAACCCACATGCTGGGATTAATATAAGTATGTTTAGGTTTTACCCAATAAGGCAGTAATTGGTCACAGTGCCATGTTGTGTTGTATACATATTTAAAAATAAGGAATATATAAGGAAAAGTCAGCAATCAACCTTTATGCTTTGCCTTTATCCTCAATCATAATTTACATTCTTACATAACTTAAGACACTCTACATAGTCCTTAATATATTATGTAATTTGTTAGTGTAAAGTCTATATATAAATAAAAACTTACTCTCCAGAAGACATTGTCTTTAAAAGTTCAACACCAGCCGGATGGCTTGATATTATATAATCCAGCAACATTCCTGAAGCACTTTGTCCAGCTTCATTCAGCCACATGTTTGGTACCATGGCACTAAAATATGGACCCCAGACACCTTGCACTAACACAGCGTCTTTATTAACAGCCATATGACAGGTAGATGTTCCACAGATTAGTCCGAGTCTCAATGACATATCTTTGTCAATACCTTCGCCATGAGTACCTATCATACCCA
This sequence comes from Catocala nupta, assembly GCA_963675205.1. Lineage (NCBI taxonomy): Eukaryota > Metazoa > Arthropoda > Insecta > Lepidoptera > Erebidae > Catocala > Catocala nupta. Next base: position 8,743,425 of record OY776090.1, on the reverse strand, counting down.
GACCTCCAGCATGTGCATCTATTATTGATGTAGCTACTGGAGTACCAGGTTTCAACCCTAGAGTCTTAGCTATATCAGTTGTCAATCCACCACACAGCTCACCAGGCATAAATACCTTATTTCCTATCTTTTTATTCTCATCAACCAGATCTTCTAATCCAATATCACTCAAAAAGTTCATGTTCCAACCTTGTTTACCTTCAATAGAACATTCATAATTCCATTTACAAACTAAAGAGCACAGTGAACGGCTCAAAGACCCTGTTGCCTTCCATGTCAAAAAATCTGGAAGATCAAAAAAGTACCCAAATTCATTCCATTTATGAGGCAGATTTTTCTTTAACCACAACAATTTAGGTATTTCCATTTCTAAGCTTACTTTGCCACCAACATATTTGAGTATGTCATGGTTAGTTTTGTTGATGAAGTCTGCTTCAGCCTGTGCTCGGTGATCCATCCACATTATTATGTTCTGTTCATTGTTGCTTGTGCTTACAGACATGGGATGCCCATGTTTGTCTAGGACTACTAATGAACATGTAGCATCAAAACCAATACCTTTTATACTTTCTGGATTTATATTTTTGACCACAATCTGCAAAGTTAAATTATATTGTATAATATATGCATATTAATTTGCTTAATTTCAATAAAAGTACCTACTATATATTAATATACATATATAAAACTTACTTTTATAACAAATTCACAGCATTCCCAAATGTCTTTAGATGACTGTTCATAGTAATCAATCTTTGGTTTCCATGTTTTTATTTCTTTAACAGATGTATTCAGTACATGACCCTTATCATCTACCAATGCTGCTCGTACACTACCTGAGCCAACATCTACTCCAATAAAATATACTTCCTTAGTCATTTGTAAAATTTAGTTTACCAAGATCTGAAATAAAATCGCACCTTTTTGTTATGCTATAATCTTTTCAACTATTAAAACTAATTATATTTTTAACATTCAATGTTTTTACTTGGCTAAACACCTTTTTAAATTAATTATTTAATAAGATTTTTGGTTATACAAAACTCACTACAAATAATATAATTGACTGAGTGAATGTTAAGCTCCTTCGACATAAACAATAGATAAAACGGCCTTGATGGCGTAGATATAAGGTATCAAGTAATGAAACAAGTCTCGATGTAAGATAACCTTGCTGTCCTTTGAACTTTTCCAGTTGAATCGTAATGTTTATTTTCAGTTGTATCATCGAAATCAAATTTATACTTAGATGAAATACATCAATTTTATGCCTCATTTGTTCATTTAGGCTTATGATTTGAGAAATATTAAGATTAATGTTTAATTTTACACTAATTACACCATAGAATTTGTATGTAAATGAAATATTATTTTAATTTTCCCGCGTACAACTGTCAAATTTTGTTGGCATTTGTATACAAATTATTTATATTATTAGTCGATTTTGGATGATTTAAGTTTATTCATCCTGATATTCTCATTCTGAAATAATCGTGGTATAATAATTCGGTTATAAAACGTAGGATGTTTTGACTACATATTCTAATGAACTCAATGTAAATGTAAAAAGCAATAACTGAAAGACTAGAATCCAAATTAAAATGTCATTGATGTGTTTTGACAAAATTAAATGTCATTTTGTGTTTTGAAAACACATCTTCAATTCTATATAGCTAACCTATATAGTTGAAATAGTTTATTTATAAAAAATATGGTCCGTTTTAAAAACAGGTTAGTCTTAACACTCTCGTATGTAACTATTTTAAAAGACATTGGCGTATGTAGGGTAATACTCCAGGTTGAATCCGGCCACCAAACTGTAGCTTACATATCACTTAGGAATTTTGAGTCGTCATTTTATACTGCACCAGACGATTCTAGGGTGGGTACGGCCTATCGACCCGACATATTCATGCGATATGTTCATCGACAGTTGTCTCAATAATTGCCATTAGTAGGTATGCAGTATTATATCAAAGACCCATGCTGATGAAAATATTACTTTATTTTATACTGATGATCAGCATTCTATTTTTCAATCATTTTGGAACTGCATGACTGGTATATGTTCAATTTACATCATTTTCATTTTCAGGTATATAACTGTTGAGATTGTTTCACCGATGGTCACTGAGAACAAACCATTACACCTGAAATCTAAAATATTCCATGACACTGTGTTGAGTAAAATTCAACAACTTCATGGTGATTTTGGTGTTGCTGCTGTAACTACAGGCTTTCTAACAAAATATTGTAATGAAAATACTAGGATAGCAATTCTAAGATCTAGACATGGTCCCCATAGATTGGTGACAAGTAGTTTGCCATTTGTGACAAAACTTGGTAAACTAGATGTTAGACTCAATACTCTGCATGTTGGAGCCACACTTAAACACAGTTTTAAATTTATTCAAAAGCATCAAAGAGCCTATTTAGATACAATGTGGAACAAATTACAAACAGATGAAGAAAGATTGAAGCTAGAAACAGCAGTGATGGACTTTACAAAAACTGATGTTGCTATAAATATAGAAAATATTGCATAATCTGGTCATTTTATTTGTTAATAGTTTGTGTAAATCCTGCTGGTAAACATTATCAGAAAAAGAATTGTAGAAATTCATGAAATGGCTAATGTAAGTATTCATTTCACCTATTGGTAAAAACCATCCTCTGTAAGATTCTCTTTGATATTAGAAGTATTTTACTGCAATAAGCAATTACTGCAGTAAAATACTTCTAATGTCAACATTTGCACATTTGGATCTAGAAATTGCTATATTGATATAGTTGTGCCGATAGATAATATTAGTTGGATGTGTTTTTCTAAGTTAAAGGGCGAAATCTAGTTTTAAACCTAGATTGTTCAATGTTCAGTCAATAGTTCAATAAGATAAAAATTAATGATAATGCCCAATAAATAAAGCAGACAGGATTATTACTATACAAGTGGTTAAAAGTAGTAAATAATTGTAATTGTTAATAAGTCATAAAAATGTCATTAATATTGCACTAAATATATTTTTATTTATGTACTAAGTACAGAGAAATATCAGTATCATATAAATATACACTTATAACTACTGACAATCTAAAATAATGATAAAACAGTAATTTTACAACATATTTGAGAATTCCAATAAATCACTTAGTCATTTGAAAATTAATTAGTACAGACACAAATTAACCATCAGGATCATTATAAATAATTTAGGAAAAAAATGGGATTAAGGTAACAATTTTTTTCTATGTCTATATAATATGGAGTTTATATAACACCTGTGCATGAATTAACTGAATATTTCTCAATTATGCTCCTATACCACAAGTGTTCTAAGACTATAAAACATTGTTACCTATTGTAGCTTTTTTGAACTTAATAATATAGGTACTTGTATGTACATAAAATAATATAACTCTAGGGAAATATTAAAATGAGATAAATCTAGTATACAGAAAACACATTGAAATATTGTATTAGTATAAATAAAAAAAATTGTAAACATAATGCCAAAATCAGGAAAACATTTCATATAAAATTTACTTATGCTAATTAATCAATATTATATAGGTCATAAATAAACATAAACTCCTATACAGTTAATTTACAAATAATATTGAATCAATTTGGCATCTGTAAAAATAGTTTTTTCCTGAAAGTTGTGTGATGTATGGGTACTTGCTCACAGCGCAACTTTTTACAGCGCAACTTTTCACAGTAGTCTTGGACCGTGTCAGTTACTTTTGTGAATATATCACAAATGTGTTCCAATTTAGCATATTGCAACAGCAGTTGACATAGTATCTGTATAAATATGGAGCCTTGATCCTCATCTCTATAAGCTTCCAATTCTGGAGCAGTTGCCCAGAAGATTACACAATTTGATTTCTTCAGTGTGTAGTTAGGAACAGGGCTATCAGCAACCAGTGTTGGACTTGGACTTTCATTAACCTGACATGCTTGCACTATCAGTACTTTAGGTTTATTATGAAGATTTTTGGCAATATCTGAATCCAATAAATTTTGAAAATTGTCCATATTGATTTTAACAGAATCTGCTGCATAGATGTGTCCTTTCACTCCATGGGATAGTATACACAATATAAAGACACTGTCATCTGGAGAAACTTTGTCTGTAATTATTTTTTTGAGATACAAGAAAATTTTTTTGCTGTCCAAATCAGTAGCACTATATACTGAAAAATTAAGTGCTGACATGGTCCTCTCTATTACTGCCTTGTCTTTATCAGAGCCATTTCTTGTGGACAGTGAAACATACTGGTTAGCATCCTCTATGCTGTTCTTAGACGGATAGAAATTCACTTGATTTAGTATCACGCAAACACCAAGCCTATTAGGATTTTTTATTTCATAGCAAATATTTTCCATCCCTGTCTTATCAGATTTTAAGCTTTTAACATTAGCACTTTCCTCAAGATTTAATTTGTTTAGCATACCAAACACTTCTTGGAAATCATTACAGTATAAATGTTCATTTGCTGTGCTTTCTTTAGATTCATCCACCTTCATATGTGCTGATGGTGTGCTAACTGCAAGTGGAGCGCTTGGCTGAGACTCTCCATTAATTCTATCTTGCAAAGTATTAATATCTAGAGCAAGGTTTCGTAGTCCGGGCAAGATCTCAATTATTTTAAGAAGTTTATCTAAATGAACTTGTAAGCCAAATGCTTTTTTATTGTACTGGAATTGATTTAAAGTAATAAATTTCTCACACATCAACTTCAAAAAAACCAGTTCACAGGAATCATATTCTGCTGTATCAATATCATAGGTCAGAAGAGACTTTTTTAACTTTAATAAGTTGTCAGAATTCATATTTTCACATAACTTATAAAGAGCTTTTTTGGCTGGATTTATATACATTTTGACATTAATGTTATCTGTCTGGTAATGATTTCGGGTCAAAGCCACATCGAATCCAAGTTTCCTCAGTATACTGTTCAGTTGGCACAGTAATAATGCTTCCACGAATTCGTGTTTCCATGTCGGTGTTTGTTTAGATCGTCGAAACCACTCATGCAGCAAGTTAAGATTTGTAGACGTACCAATATCTTTAGAAACTCGTTGAAAGACAATTAATCGCTGTAATGCAGTGTCTGGAACATCATATAAGAGGAACACCAATGATATCATGTCATAGGGATTGTCTTGTAATTCCTTTTCTATTTCCGATATCATATCATTATTTACTGCGTCGTTGTTGCTTATTACGTTGTCTGGATCGATTTTCGGTGCTCGGGCGTCGGTCTTCATATTTTCTAGGCTTAACTTAAACGTATCCATTAGCAACTCCACAAGTTTCACAACAATTTCCTTTAACAAAGTACATTTACTACATTTAAGTTTTACGTCAAACAAATGTCATCTCCGTAGGGCTGTGACATTACCAAAAGTACCTACGATAAATTTAAATTTTAGGGAATTAAATGGATATATTTTATCCCGGTCTGAAATATTTGCACATAAACTCACGCACGCGTGAAGGAAGACACTGAGAAGTTAATATGTAATGTTTTGTCAATCTGCACCACATTTTAAGCGGTTACCACTTAAGCCCGTCACAGACGTAGCTATAATATATATTAATATATCGAGATATATATCATCAATCAATCATTTATTATAATTGCAACACTTGTATTTTAATTAAATAAAGTACGTAATTTAAGCTCGTGCGCATCGAGCACGGACGTCGAGCAGGCGTTCAAATGGAACATCCCTATCCTCAAAATATATCAAAATATATGTTAATATACCGAAATATATATTAATATGCCAAAATATACCGAGATATATATGTCGACATGTATATGTCATGTATATGACATATATATTTCGCTGCGTGTGCGGTCACTCGAAAATTTATATAGAAATATGTCGTAATATGCCTTGCTATGATTCATATTAATATATATTATAGCTACGTCTGTGACGGCCTTTACGTTCACGTTGTGACACGATCAAAACGAAATGCAGTTGGTAGTTGGTACTTATACACTAACCATAATTGAATCAGTGAAATAACAATCTTTTTGTTTGGAATTTTTGGGATAAATACTCATTGTAATAATACATACTCATATTTAGCCTAAAACAGAAAGCACGAGTGTAAGAGAAAGTGCGATGGCTTCGTAAAAATCATTATGCAAATGACAGCGTATTCGTTGACGCGAACGTTTACATGAGTTAAAATATGCGTGCAATATACGTACGTTATGTAACATAATAATACCATAATACCTAGTGGGAGACCATTGGACAGCCACGCCGAGGTCTCGAATTCAAACTCAAGGCGCGCATCTTTGACCTTTCGAAGTAATGTTCATATTAAATAGTTCATTATCGCTTGCTGTAACGGTGAAGGAAAACATCGTGAGGAAACCTGCATGTCTAAGTGTTCTCCACAATGTTCTCGAAGATATGTGAAGTCTGCCAACCTGCACTGGGCCAGACTGGTGGACTATGTCCTAACACTTCTCACAATGAGAAGAGGCCCGTGCCCAACAGTGTGACAGTATAATACAGGTCTGATATTATTATTTGTACATTCAAAATCTAAGTTGTAATACATTTAAAACAGTTGTAAAACGTAAAATTCCAAAGGTTGTTGTTACACAGTCACTGCATATATAGAAGATAAAAATACTTGGGATTGAGTTGCTTCTACTCACAGGTTAATTCTAATCATATTATTAAGTTAACTGTAAATATGAGTTGCTGTGACTATTATTTCATTTGGTATTAATATGTATCTTAGATATAACAAACTTTTTATTTTTAAATCTTATTGAAATAAACTATTGTAACAACTACACACAGCAGCTCATATAAAAAAAATTATAATATTGAATTGTATTGTTATAAACATTTGCCGATTGAAAAGAGTGGCTATGAGTTTCTTGCCTGCTTCTTCTCATCAAATCTACTCCTCGAATAGGCTATTTTCAATGCTATTTTTTTATTTCCTTCTATTTATTTTTATTGTTATTTTTTATTAATATAATAGTTAATTGACGTGTCCAAGAATTGTTTGCACATTTTTAAGGAATTAAAGAAGTTTGACTTTGACGTAGATTATTATTTATATGAAAATGGTTCATTCTGCTTGAGTTAATTGTTTAATTTTACGATGCTGGTAGTGGCGGCTGACTCGTATTGCATAAAATAGATTAAACGGAATATAATAATATTGTCTTGACTGCGCACAGTTCCATTGTGTAGCTGTTATACACATTTAACAATTAATGTTAAAATCTGTAGCTTACCATCAGTTAATTCTCTAGATAGTATAATATCGATAAAATAAGCACATTACTTTTAAATATTATGTAAATACGTTTACTTATGCTTATGGGATTCCCCCAGATTTCCTAGAATCCACAGACAAAAATATAGTATAATCGTGGCGCATAAAAGTCTATTGTATTTTATTTTATTTTAAACAGTATTTATTTTATCAGGACAAAAAAGTAGCGGTATCCTAATTTAAAAATCACTAATTTGGTATATTAATAACAGCCATATTGTAAATGTTTTGGTGGATGTTTGCGACTATGGTTGCGACTTGCGGATAATCAACGTTAAGTCAAATGTCAAATTTTGTTTAGAGGTTATGTAGAATTGTCGATATCGTCGTTATCTATAAACGCCAAATATCTATTATATTATTTATAATATATAAAAAACTATCATGCAAATTGCCAAGACTGAGATTTTGAGACTCTATAAAAATTTAATTCTTTATTCGAAGTCTCTTACTCTTACTGATCCCGCTTACTTCAGGCGTAGAGTTGCAACTGAATTTAGAAATAACAGGTCTTTATCCAAAGAGGAAGATATAACATTCGCGTATCAGGTACATATTGTTAATATGAATGATAATTACAAATTTTAAAATAAGAATCATCCACTTGTTGATATTGTTGCAATGCTAACTTACTATACTTAATTTTTAATTACCTTAATCGTTTTGCCTTAACTTACTCAAATGATCAATGTCTCTTATAATGTTGTACATGTTTGTTGTGCTATAATGAATATATATAATTATAGCCATCCTACAGCTTTATAATATCACCATGTTTTCTCAATGTTTTTGTCTGTGTAATTGAACTATGTATGTAATATATTAGTAATCAGGCCTTTTAAACTTCCAGAAAGGCGAAGCTTTGCTACGACGAGGATCAGTTGTATAAAATGATATTAAATCCAGTTTGTCGTTTTAAAGGTGTAGTTTTTACTCACTTGTGTACAGCTCTCAAACACACCATAGATTATTCAAAAGTTCCAAAGATAAATGAGTATGATTTGACTGAGAGTTTTGTTAGAGGCAGCGGTCCAGGCGGTTCTGCTGTGAACAAAAATTCAAATTGTGTTGTTTTGACACACACACCAACAGGTAATCTCAAATCTTAGCTTATTAATTATAATTTTCTGTATAATCAGTAATCCTAAATATATGTATATAGTGCAATCATGTTGATCCAACACTAATGTAGGCACAAGAGTTAATGGAAAATATGTATAACTGGAATGGAAGTGACATGTGTTCATTTAATCACAATAATTTATAATATCTTTTTCCTTTTTACATCCATTATTTGCTTTTTTTATTGCTTTAGTATGTAATAGTAAATAAGCAATACTCATTAGTGAACCTTTAGAGCCCTTCAATATTTCTTATCATTGGTTCTTCCCGAGACAATCCTATTACTGCCCCTAAAAACTTGTTACTTAAGACATCTTTTAACAGTAGTAGTTGTATTCCAGCACTGTCTCATAAACTAAATAGTCAGTATTTATAAAAACCTTTGGCAGTGACATTTCCTGTATTGTAGTGGACTTCACAAACATCCAGACAATGAATTCAAAAACAGCTGGACTTACACTGACACTGGGAATAACCATTTGTGGAACACACAATTTTTTGTCCCATGTCTTTCTTTACAAAAATAATAACAACCATCAACATCATGGCTGTAAGATGGTTTTAATGGCATTGAACTTTATCCATTTTATACTTATTCATTACAGACCCTAGTAAATATATTGTTTGTGGTAATTGATGACCAGCATGGTATTTAATGTGATATATATTTCCATGGAGAAACTACAAAGAAGTCCAAATCAAAAAATAAACATAAGGTTTTCAATTGTCTATCCTTTCGCATACTTCCTAATGTCATGGGTTGTAAAACAATAAAATCCTTTGTTGAAGCTATTGGCAATTGGTACTAATTAGCCCAACACTATTTTTTATTTATCTGTGGTCTTTTCATTTCAGGCACAGTAATAAAATGCCACACAAGTAGATGTCAAGATGAAAACCGAAAAAAAGCGCGGGAACTGTTAATAGCTAAGTTAGATGAAGAGTTAAATGGTGACTGTAGTGTAGCAGCTCAAAAGAAAAGGTTAGAAGAAAAGAAATTCAAAAGATCAGAGTATAAGAAGAAGAAAATGTCACAGCTCAAGAGTGAATGGAAGAAAAGGGAGGGTTTAGAGTAATTGGATAATAATGTGTAGTTGATAAAAGAAATGTTATATAAGTTATGTATCTTTCTTTTTATTGCCTTTAACTATGAATCTTTTCTGCTTGATGACAGTGGCGTCTAATGGTAAAGCCCATCATACCAATAACTGATAGCGAAAGTACCATGGTAGGTAGTAATTTGATAGACATAAACTTGTTGTTTGGATTATAAAAGTATCTGTTGTTTGGATTATAAGATCTCTTCGGTCTCGTGTCTTCCCTGATGGCCTCCCTCGGGGAGACATCAGGATTTTTTCAGTCTTGTTGTCTCTCTTTATTACATTAATACTTATTTATTTGCAAGTGGCCAGTAGGTATATCCAAACATGACATAACTGTGACAAGGGATAAACGAGTACTCAAAATATAGTTTTAAAAGGAAGTTCGGATGTCTCCCCAGCCTAGGGTAGACAACAAGATTGAAAAATCCTGATGTCACCCCGAGGGGGATCGTCAGGGGAGACACGAGACCGAAACCCATAATAAGAGATAGTCAGAATGATAACTTTTTTACACCCTACCATATTAACTTCATTTTGTTATTTAATTAAAAGTGCTATATTATTATTACTGATTACACTTTACACAAAAGTACGCCGTATAAAAAAACATCTTTTACCTCAATGCAGTAGCGAATTAGGCTACGTGCTACGTGTGAAATCCGGTGAAAATGTGTGAAGATAGGTACAGGTGAATGTGTGATGAGTCAAGGATATCAGTTATATCCAGAAATATTAAACTGTATTATATCGCTCGCTTGTTAAGAAACGAAAGGAGAATAGGTAAAGCTAAACATATCCATAATACACGGCAGGTATCCTTCGGTAATTGTATTTTTTTCTGGATGAACAGTTACATTCAAGTGGCTAAAGCGTTAAAACATACTCGTAGTCGGTATTATTGGTAAGATTTACGATTTTCTGGGATAAATCCTCGAACCTGGAAAGGGATTGGAATGGGTTCAACGTCTATTTAACCGCATTCTCAAATACCCTAATTTCTAATAACCATCCTTATATACATTTAAACATACATTTACATACAAATTTCTCGACGCAATTATACTAGATTAGAGAGCTCCGTAACAATTTTTCCTTTCAATAAACGATTTTAAATGCGAACGGTCAGGGTGGCGGCGGCAATGAAGACACAAGTTGTACGGAAAATAACTTATATTATCCTTTTAATGAACGTTTCAACGGTTAGAATATGAATGCCCTAAAATATTCTAACCGCCGGTATTTATACAAACATTTGACCTAATTTAATACTAAATTCACAAACTCAATAGATAATATTAAACATTGTTTATCTTAATTATTCTGATGATTATTTACATACAATTATTATTTAATAATACATAATTATGTAACATTAAGGATTTATTACACCGGAAGCAGAGGCGCCGGTGTGACAAAATTATGCCTAACCCAAAATCAGTAAAAATCTAATAGCGTCATCATTATATTATACATAGTAAACAAAATGATTATAGGATTTATTATTCGACATAGTGTAAGAAAAAGTACAGAGATCAGTAACAATACGTACTATTTATTAATCGCGCCGGAAGCTGACAAGCGGAAGGCGCCAAGCAAATAAATATAATTAAGTATATAGAAATATGAGATAACTATTTAGATACTTGATTATAAAATTATTAAATTATAAAACGATAATTGGTTTTAATGTACATATAGTGGTTAAGATGTACCCGAACTAGTAGTTTATGTGAGGCCGGAAGTGTTACTTGATAACATTCGGCCATCCTGTGTATGCCGTGTCTCACGGTGATCAGCGCTGCCATCGGCGCCTGGTTTGTCGCTGGTGTACGGTACCTGGAATTAAGATGCTTAAGCCGTAATTAAGTCTTGTATTATCTAATCTATACAAATTTTATTTATCCTAGATTACACAAAGCTTTTATTTGTACTATATCACACAGCTTTTATTTGTTCCACATCACACAGCTTTTATTTGTTCCACATCACACAGGTTTTATTTGTTCCACATCACACAGCTTTTATTTGTTCCATATCACACAGCTTTTATTTGTTCTACATCAAATTCAAATTCAAATTCATTTATTCACAAGAAATGTAGTTACATAATGGTGGTAGGGTAATAACAATCTCCTCACATTCTACCATAACAATGGTGTGTGAATAAGTCAGTCTTAATAAATACATAGCTAATTAATTATATCATTATAAGTTAATTATTCTATATCAGTTCTATAATTCATGAATGGTAATAATTGATAGCAAATAAATATAAGTCCTATATGAATGTCTAAAAATTGGAATAAAATGTAGTTTGAATTAAATTAATATACATTATAATTTGAATAATATTATGTAATTGCATTATTTTCTTTATAATTATGTCATAAATTCTTTTAAGTTGTAGAAACATTTTTCTGCAAACCACGTTGTGATTCTTTTTTTTTTAAACATCGTAATAGGTAGTTCTTTGAATTTGTCTGGTAACTTATTATAAACCTCTATAGCTTTAACATATACATTTTTTTCATAGATGTCTAATCTACACCTAGGGCGAAGAGGTTTAATTTTGTTCCTACAATTTCTGCCAGGTGTTTCTGAAAACCTATTGAAATACTGTGGATGCAGTTTCACAAAAATACACAATTCTCTAATGTACATGCAAACCAGTGGCAGAATATTGAACTGTTTGAATAGCGGCTTGCAACTGTCTGTAAACCAGGCACCACAGATCGCTCTCACGCATTTCTTCTGCACTCGAAGTGCTTTTTCTATCTCAACTGAGTTTCCCCATAGTAAGAGGCCATACGAGAGTATCGACGAGACGTATCCATGGTATGCAGTCAGAGCTGCTTCCGTCGACACTGTTTGACGTAAACGTTTGATGGCAAATACTAACCGTTCAAGTTTGTTGCAAACAGATTCTACATGTACCTTCCAGTTCCACACAGCTTTTATTTGTACTATATCACACAGCTTTTATTTATTCTACATCACACAGCTTTTATTTGTTCTACATCACACAGCTTTTATTATCACCCAGGTTTTATTTATCGTAAGTTATGCGGCCTCTATCATAATGTATTTCGATTCTATTTTACCAGATGACATTTTGTACAACAGTTTATTTCTTAATACAATATTTGTTGCGTACAATTTTTGATCTATTACTCTACTTCCATAAGTTTGTAGTAATTAGTGAATACTTAACATCCTTATCAATTATGTAACATTATTTATTATGAGTTAACTTTCTAATAAGTCTATTAAATCATCCCTATCAACCTCATGGTCACTGCCGCTGCTATCATCGGGAATGGAAGAATTATAAGGTCGGAGGATTTCACCGCGAACAACAGCAGTAAATTTTCTATAACCTTTCATGCCTTTAATACTATATATCGTGTAGCGATCCTACGAGTGTTCTGCTTCGCATACTCTATAGGGTCCGGTATACAACCCGTTAAGTTTTCTAGTTACATTAGCACTTACTCTAGTTATTCCCCTTTTCCGTAGTACTAATTGTCCTACTGAGTACTTAATGCATTTTTTTTTATGCGATCTATCAAACTTATCCTTCATAAGTGTCATATGTTTATCAATACGTAATTTAGCCGCGTTTCGCCTTTCTTCTAATGCTTTCGCTTGACTTTCGAAGTCATTGGGTAAACGTGAATTGGCATGCCCAAATAATAACTTAAAAGGGGCAAAACCAGTAATTGCATGAGGAGTGTTATTAATGCCCCAAACTATATTAATTAGGTGATCATCCCAGGTGCATTCGCTATTAGACATAGTGTTCAATCCGTTAATCAAAGTTCGATTTACTCGTTCTAATTGGCCATTCGACCTAGGACTGGCAATGGCATTCAAAACATGTTTAAATTGCATTTCTTCTGAAAATTGTTTGAAATACCGATTAGTAAACGCTTTGCCTCTATCTGTAATAATCCTGTTAAGATTTCAAAACTGCGAAATAATATCTTTCAATTGTTTTATAGTTTCCATGGAACTACAACTTTTGACAGGTTTTGCAAATACGAACTTTGTGAACGAATCTATGACAACTAGTATATACGCATTTCCTTTGCGTGTTTTTACAATTAATGGGCCTAAATGGTCAACGTGTAGTGTGTGCATCGGGATAGCTATTTTTTCGATTGGATGTAGTTCTCCCTGCAATTTACCGTGCTCCCCTTTACCGTAAGCGCATTGGAGACATGATTTAACATATTTGCGAATAAATCTCGTCATGCCCTCGAACCAAAACTGTGCTTTAATAGTTTTTTCACATTTATCAAAACCAACATGTGCGATCTGATCATGAAATTTTTGTATTAATCCCCATTTTGCCAGTTTAGGTATAACGAAACGGTCTCCGTTAATTGTTTTTTTTTTTATAGAGAATGTTATCCTTTATGGCATAGTTAGCAATAATGTTTCTATTGTCTGTACCATTCCGTAACTGAGTTAAAAGAAACTGAATACTTTCGTCTTGTAACTGTAATGTCACTAGCCAATCAAAGTTATCAATTAATAGGACATGGTCCTGTACTGGATTCCTACTCAGGGCATCTACGTGCCTCATTCGGTCACCAGATCGATACTCGATTTGTAGATCATAATCTTGGATTGAAAGCCACCAGCGGTTTATACGGGGAATAAGGTCCTTTTTTTACTAACGTTGTCCGTAATGCGGCGCAATCTGTCACTACAGTAACGGGGATCCCTACGAGATAGACTCTAAAGCGTTTCAGGGAATCTACAACTGCCAATGTCTCCAGCTCATAACTATGATAAAACTGCTCTTCCTTACTTGTAACCCTACTGAAATATGCAATTGGTTTTAAAACACCATGGCTTTGGTATTGCAAAAGGATACCTTCTAGCCCTAGCTTACTGGCATCGGTGTGAAGCTCCGTGCGAGCATTCCTATCGTATAGTTAGTTAGTTAGTTAGTTAGTTGGACGTGTGTTATCCGCACTTAGCCACACAATTGGGCCATTGTGCGTAAGTGATCGACGCGAAAAGTTGTTCGGTCACTCATACCACCCCAGCTCAGTCCAGAAAGACAATAGGGGACCGGTGTTGCACAGTACTTCCTTCATCGTTTCTGGACTGTTTAGTAGTTTCGCCCGTTGGTTGCTCACGCTTTTGCAATGCAGCAGCACGTGAGCCGGTGTTTCCTCGGTCTCCATGCAGCCTCTACATAAAGGGCTGTCAGTGATGCCGATGTTAAATAGGTGTTTGTTGAGTGAGCAGTGACCTGTTATTATACCCACTAGATGACGCAGGTTTTTCCTTGAAGAACGTAGCAGTTTGCGTGACAGATGTATGTCTAAGGAGGGAAGGGCTTCCTTTGTCTGTGTACATTCCTTTGTTTCTGCCCATTGTTTTTCATGTAGTTTCGTGGTTCTGTCACATAACCATGTTTTGAGTTGGCAGAAGGGTATCGGGGCAATTGGTTCGGGTCCTACCATTTTAATGCTCGATCCTCTCTTTGCCAGTTGGTCTGCAGCGTCATTGCCAGTAGAGTTGCTGTGGCCGCGTATCCATTGCAACGTTACCCGATTTTTCGTTGCAATTCTTTGCAGCTCACGGTGACACTCCAGGATGAGTCCACTGTTAAAGCAGTTGCTTTTCAGAGCTTGTAATACCGCGGCACTATCCGAGATAATGCGTATCGTCTTATCGCTTATACCCCTTGATGTAACCGCTGTTGCAGCCCGGGTGATTCCAACACATTCTGCCTGGAAGATAGTGTTGAGGTTTCCCAGGGTTGTTGAGTAATTGATGTTTAGGTCGTGGGAGAAGACTCCGACTCCTGTTCCTGATTTTGTTTTGGATCCATCCGTGTATATTCTCACTTCGTGTATACCAGAGCTATCTTTGAATTCTTCATGAAGTTGGATGTGGTATATTTTGTCGAAAACAAAAGTTTTTGGGATGATATCACATGTCGCCGCTATCATTGGAATTTCGTTGTATACTAACTCCTTTAGGCGTGCATGAGTTATCCTACTGTCCCGTTTCCAGAGCCCTACCTTTTCAAGCCGTATGGCAGCTGTGACTGCTTCCTGCTGTATGATTAGGTGTAGGGGTCTGAGGTTTAGTATGGCCTCCAGCGCTGCCGTGGGGGTTGTTCTCATACAGCCTGTCGTCGCCAGGCAGGCGAGTCGTTGTAGGCTTTGTAGTTTTTGTATAGCTGTGCTTAGAAGAGTGCGAGGCCACCAAACTATGGCGCCATATGTTATCATTGGGCGTATTATGGCCGTGTAGAGCCACAAGGTTATAGATGGTTTGAGGCCCTATTTTCTGCCTATTAGTCTTCTGCATTGCCAGAATATTGTGCATGCTTTGGTTATTTTTGTGTTAAGGTGCTTACTCCAGTTGAGCTTATGGTCGAGTACTACGCCCAGATACTTGACTTCTTGCGATAATTCCTATCGTATATACCTAATACTGGTCTCTTAACAAGACGCTCTTTTAACGTTTGAAATGCAGTTTCTTGGGCAGAGCCCCAAGTCCATTCAACATCTTTTTTGGTTAACTGCGTGAGAGATCTAGCTACTTCAGCAAAACCGCGAATAAATTTCCTAAAATACGATGCCAGACCAATAAATTGTCTTACCTCATGCATGTTTGGAGGTCTTTTATATTCAGCTACACAACTAATCTTAGCCTGTCCTGGTCGCACTGTGCCTGCAGTATTCTCATGACCCAAGTAATTAACACATTTCTTTAGAAACGAACATTTGCTAAGATTTAATTTCAAATTTGCTTCTGATAAGAGCTTTAATACATTATGTAGTAACTTAAGACCGTCATCAACAGAGGTTGTCGGTAGCATGACGTCATCGAGATAGGTAGCTACGTCATTACCTAAACTACCTAACACGATTTTGATAAGACGTGAAAATACTGCCGGTGCATTCGCTAAGTCAAATGGCATTTTTTAAAAATTCATATTGCCCAGAAGGCGTAACAAATGCAGTTTTATGAATAGAGTTTTTAGACAATCTAATTTGATAGTAGCCCTGTGCTAGATCTAAAGTTGTAAAGAAAGATTTACCGGAGAGGCGGGATACCTGGTCGTCTATATGAGGCAGAGGATATCGATCTTTAATAGTGCGTGCATTAAGAGCTCTGTAGTCTATACATAACCTATAATCACCACCTTTTTTTTTTTTTACAAGAACCACTGGACTTGAATAATCAGACATGGAGTTTCTTATTACATCTGCATCAATGAGATCTTGAACCTTTTCATTTACAATTTCATTTTCCTTGTGAGAAAGTCGATAAGGCTTGCAATAAACAGGTTGCTCGGTTTTGGTCTGAATATGCATCTCCTAAACCTCTCATCGTAACTACGGAAGTCTCAATTTTTAATTTTAACTTGTCAACATGTGCCACATTGAGAATATTTAATTTGCTGCCCGTATCTATGTATGCAGTGAGACTACAATCATTAATTACCACTACCTTCTTGTACAAATCTACGTAAATGTTGTATGTTGTAAAGAAAACATTACTGACCTTTTTATGTGAAGAGCTGGACGCATACCAGCAGCT
Organism: Catocala nupta; assembly: GCA_963675205.1. NCBI lineage: Eukaryota > Metazoa > Arthropoda > Insecta > Lepidoptera > Erebidae > Catocala > Catocala nupta. The sequence continues at coordinate 8,726,297 of OY776090.1, read as the reverse complement.
GGCAGACACGTGGCCCGAGCGACGGCACACCTCACAGCGGGGCACCTTGCAGTCCTTTGCTTCATGGCCTTCTCTTCGGCAAGCGTAACATTTTTTTCGGTCCAAAGTCGGTCCCAGTCTCTAGCCGACCCGCGAAGCCGTATCTGCATGATGAACTGTCGGTCTTTGTTGTCCCATCCATATACGTCGCCCAACTGGTCGATCTTGTGCAGCTATCCCTTGACGTTGCTAGATTTTTCATCCGGCTGAAACGATGGTATAACTTCCGCATCAGTTTGGGTGACACGCCGCTTTTTCCATCGTTTATGTTTTTCCACGGTCTCTTCGTCATTAGAAGAAAAAAAAGTCGATGATTCGTCACTATCGGGGGCAGTATTCTTGCAGCGCCTCCTTTTCTTCGTACCAAGTCCGTCGATGTATGGGCCTGACATAATCCCACTTCTGAAGTGTAAATGCGAACGGTCAGGGTGGCGGCGGCAATGAAGACACAAGTTGTACGGAAAGGAACTTATATTATCCTTTTAATGCACGTTTCAACGGTTAGAATATGAATGCCCTAAAATATTCTAACCGCCGGTATTTATACAAACATTTGACCTAATTTAATACTAAATTCACAAACTCAATAGATAATATTAAACATTGTTTATCTTAATTATTCTGATGATTATTTACATACAATTATTATTTAATAGTACATAATTATGTAACATTAAGGATTTATTACACCGGAAGCAGAGGCGCCGGTGTGACAAAATTATGCCTAACCCAAAATCAGTAAGAATCTAATAGCGTCATCATTATATTATACATAGTAAACAAAATGATTATAGGATTTATTATTCGACATAGTGTAAGAAAAAGTACAGAGATCAGTAACAATACGTACTATTTATTAATCGCGCCGGAAGCTGACAAGCGGAAGGCGCCAAGCAAATAAATATAATTAAGTATATAGAAATATGAGATAACTATTTAGATACTTGATTATAAAATTATTAAATTATAAAACGATAATTGGTTTTAATGTACATATAGTGGTTAAGATGTACCCGAACTAGTAGTATATGTGAGGCCGGAAGTGTTACTTGATAACACGATACAATATCATACCTTCGATTTAATAGAAACCTCATTCAATGGCGTCCCATTTCAAATATATAAGATGATAATGTAACAAGCGGACAACGCAACCCATAGAACGTAAGTGCATTTATAAATACTTATTTATAATTGAATATTTCATAATACTACCCAGCCAAGATTGCGTCTTGGGTACAATTTTTGGGTCATTACAAAATGTTAAAAGCTTCTATCTCAATGATCAAAATTAGAATATCTTTATTTCATCAGGTCACAAAGTTACACGTATAAACATCAAAGATTCATTGACAAAATTATACTATGAATTGACTGTGGCTCACCTTATTGCGTAAAAAGATCGTGACATTCTATGTAGACTAACATGATCATGATAACATACTAAATAAGCGTAAATTTTGAATAGTTTACTAGCAGCCATTAAAAGAGTTTTATTATTTATATACAAAGATGAGAGATATAGAAAAAAAGAACCAATGTTAACAAGACATCTCGCAGAATTAAGCAAGCTGAAGTGGCAATGTGCCATATCTGTCAAAGGGCCGATGGCCGTTGGGGCAGTACGCCTCCGGTCAAATGGACCGATAACCGATATACTGAAGAAGTTAGCTGGGTTCAGTGTCTCCACATGTAAATCGGCAGTCAAACAAGTCAAACATTTGTGTGCATGAACATGGATGTTTGTCTTAATAATAATATAATAATAATAATATTTATTTGCAAAAAAAACACATACAATTTGACACACTATTATACGTACAGTTAAATAAAGAATATAGTTGTTACAAATTGTGTGTTGACTCCAACACGTTTGCTAAGTTGTTACAGCAACTTGTATTAAAAGGTGTTAGGCCCGACCCTTGGGAGAACTAGTTTTTATTACATACATACAAATATTTAGATAAGTGTGTGTTTGTAATTTGGCAAACAAACATGTATTTTTACTTTATATGTCTTATTTAACACGCATGTGTGAGTTTGTGTGTGCGTGTGTGTGTATGTGTGTTTGCGCGTGTGTATCTTATCTTATCTTGATTCGGGGGCCAGTCAGTGTAGACCGGCGACACTTCGACCCAATGGGATCTTCTGTGTCGGCCCCGAGGTTTATCCCTGAGTACTAGTATAGTATTATATTATCTGTGCCTGAGCTATCTAGATACTGCATCAGTCGCAGCGTACACTTCAGAGGGAGAAGCCTGAAGTCTTCAGGGTTCGGATATGTCAATCCCATCAGACCCATCCTTAGTCCGGCCAACGCGTCACATTCACACAGTAGGTGTGATATGGACTCGTCCTGTTCACCACAGGCTCGACAGATCGAATTGTTTGACAATCTCAATCTGCAAAGAAAGTCGTTGGTGCCAAAATGATCGGTAAACGTTCCTGTGAGCAGGCGTATTTGGCCCTTGTTGTACCCGCAGAACTTCCAGGTAAAGCCCGTGGCTCTGTTTGCAATGAATTTCTTGGAGTGTTCCAGCCCCCTAAGGGCCATCCACTCTAGTCTGTGTTTATCATTGCCATGTGCATTCAAAGCTGCCTTGACGGTACTCTCAGAGAGACCTACGAATGGCTCGGGGCCCACAAATAGTTGCTCCGAGCCCTTCTTGGCTAATACATCAGCCTCCTCATCACCCTGCACCTCTGCATGCCCCAGAACCCACACCAGCCTGACTGTGTTTTTCCTGCCAAGTTTGTTAAGGGCTTTAACACAGTTTAGGACCAGTGCTGAGTCCACCCTACAGGAGTTCAGAGCCTTAAGAGCAGCTTGACTGTCACTGAGAATATAAACAATCTTGTCAGTGACATTGTTGTTAATATTCTCCTGCGCACAGGCAATTATAGCATAGGTTACCGCCTGGAAGACCGTTGCATATTTGCCCATGCTTTGGTTCACCTTGCAGTCGTTGGCATAAATACCAGCGCCTGATCCTGTTTCCATTTTGGAACCATCGGTGTACCAGATGAGACACCCTGTCAGGGGATTGTAGACCTCGTCTCTATTCGTCCCTTGTGGGGTCCTTTATTTTAAAATTATTTTTGAATATGTGCATTGGTTACATTTTGTCACATCTCATGCTCATAATCTCTTTGAGATCCTTCGAGATCTTCAGTTTTGTGTGTCGAGTTACTGGCATGTTGCGTGTGCGCGTGTGTATGTGTGTGAGTAGAGCGTGATTGAGATTATCAAGCAGTGAAAAGAGCGTCAAGTCTGTAATAATTTTGCCGTGTCATTGTAGTTAATAGTCAGTAACCAATTTTTTGCTGTGTAATTTTAGCTATGAATTCGGAAGTGAATAGAAACTATATATAGTAGATCGTAGTCTTGGTCTGGGTGTTTCTATGTATAATATGTACCTAAGTACTTACAAAAATAAAAGTATATAAATTATGTATGTTTATCCATTGTCTAGTATCCATAGTACAAGTTTTGCTTAGTTTGGGTTAGATGGTGTTGTGTATATGTGGTAGAATATTATTATTAATATTATTAATTGGTTTGGAAATAAATGGATTTATATTAAAAAATAAACTTAAAACTGAAAATAAAATATTTGTCTCTATTATTTATTATTAATATTAACGAAAATTTAAGTACAGTATGATCATCATAAAGGACACATACATGACCGGGGTAAAAGTTTCAGGTCAGCTGTTTCTTACTCTCTAGGTTTTTCTAGTAGAGCTCTTCTATAGTATATAATATTAGCCCTGTATTGAACTGTCCCAGTTCTACTGCTGGGTACGGGCCTTTTCTCAGTGTGAGAAGGGTTAGGCCATTGTCCACCACGCTGGCCCAGTGCGGGTTGGCAGACTTCACTTATCTTCGAGAACATTGTGGAGAACACTCAGACATGCAGGTTTCTTCACGATTAACAGTGAATTTCCTTCACTGTTAATCGTGAAGAAATAATACGCATGTAACTTCGAAAAGTCAGAGAACCGCACCTTGGGATCGAACTCGAGACCTCTGCGTGGCAGTCCAACTGTCTCCCACTAGGCTATCGCTATTTTTCTATATAATAGTACTAAAATATAAATTCTTAAACGTTTACAACGCCCACTAAGAGGAAAATTATTTTCTCTATTATAGCAAACAGCTTCATATCGCATAGATTATATATAGGTAAATCATTGTGTTTTTTTTTAAGTTAGATAGAATCCTCTAAATATCTACATTAGTTCCTACACATAACAAAAATAAAGGAGATTCAGAATATTATCAACCTCGAGTCACGTCTTTGAACATACAGAGGATACAAAGAAAAAAATATTGGGCCTTCGAAGCGTTTATTATGTCACTTAACCTGTACCTAATTGTGGAAATCCTATTGTGTCTGGCCGCCAGTGTGCTGCTGCAACTTGATAGGTAACTGCGGCTTACAACTGCCAGCGACAGGCAGAAAACAGTTTGTTATCTGTGAAACACCTAAATCGTCTGCTCGTTTGCCCCCTAATCCATAAAAAAAACCTATATAATGTATCTTTTAAACCTTATATGTGTGAACTCCATAAATCTTCCTTATTCGCATACCTATTATTCTCTGTAGGCCTTTACGATGAGGCACATCGTACATATGCGTTACACATTTTTCTCGTTTAAGGTACCTGCGTAACTAAATAAATAAAGCATGAATGGGCCGGCTCGACCGGGGAAGGACTACTTTCTCACAGAATATCGACGTGAAATAGCAGTATTCCTACTGTTGTGTTTCGTTCGGTGAGTGAGAGTGCCAGAGGCCCAATCACCCTCTTTCCCCCTTCCCGCTCCTTCTCCTTCTCACTTCCTTTCCTAAAGGGTCCATAGGCTACGGTGACCACTTACCATCAGGTTGTTGTACCATCACTTGTTTGCCAAATTAGTTGTATAAAAAAAAATACCATTTAATTATTAATTAAAATAGGACTTAAATAACAAACATATTTTAGGGGCATGGAAGAGCATGACAAATGTTTAAATATAATCTTTACTAATATAAATAATAATATTTGATTTTTTGTTTGTTTGTTAGGATTTAACACAAAAACTACTCAACCGATTTAAAAAATTCTTTCTCCATTAGAAAGCTCTATTATTAGCGAGTAACATAGACTATACAATATTTCATGAAAAGTACTGTTACTAACATAACGTAACTAGTTTCTAATATAAGTATACAAAATATTAAGCGTTACTGTACTTGGTGATCGCGTAGCTCTACAACTAGGTATACGATAGATGACCCATAGTACTGTGGATGCTAAATACAGTGCAATCCATGCATAGTATAAGGTTCATGTTCTGTTCGTAGATTGTCTTTTTACTCGTTCACAATTTCTATTCTACCTTACCTTAAAATTACTTTTAATATACGTTAAAAGTCATGCTAAGTAGCAGTTTCAATATATAAATACAAAAATATACTCAAATTATGTTCTGAGCGAATTGTTAAATGGCCAATTAGGCTCCGGTGATCATTTGTTTCGTTAGCGGCAGGCCTTGTTGTAAACGAGTTCATTCGTTCGTTCGACATTTGCATAACAAATAATATCACTCCTACCACGTACGTGTTCGTTTCGGTTTGTTCTGCGCTTTGAATGTTATCAATTCTTCACATGCACACGTAAACAAAACTATACAAATATGCAGGACCCAAATTGCGCTTCGGGAATATTTATCTTCAATACTAATTAATCTGATTATTATTGTTATTATATGGCAAATGAAAATGCAATTACAACACTACAACGAGTAATTGTACGCACGATTTTATAACTACTTATCCTTTACGCCTGGCACTATATCTACTCTAGAAATACATACATAAACATGTATATTATTTCCTCTTCGGGAATATATCGGTAGGCAGGCGTGCATCACACCCTAATTTTGTCAACTATGTTTCAGTTCTAAATCATAGCGATCGATCATAAACGCAAACTTATGCCACGGGACGCATCAAATTATGGTCAAAGTCTACAGGACAATGATAATACACACGTATGACAGTCTGTTAATTATATAATTTAAAATTGAGTACGCATGCGGCACCATAAAGTATTTAGTTTAACTTATTTGAATATATATATGTAGTTATTTAATCATTTGATAAAGTAAGCTTACAAAACAAATGTCATGTGTGGCTAATGTCAGTCGTATTTTATATTGATATTGTGATACTTGTTTTTCTCTTTTCAGTTCATTACTTTTAATAATAATTTATCTTTATTTCAGACCAGACTGATCCATACATTTTTACAAATGAAAAGAAAAGAAAAGAAAAGAAAAGCGTTAGTAGGGTTAGTAGTTCACACGGAAGTAAAATAAAAATAAGGTGTTAGTAAACAAAATATGTCACATAATAAATAATTAAAAACTATTTCCTATTTCTAAGCAGGTGTACACCTGCCCAGTAGACAGTAAACGGACTGTCTATCTTGCACGCTAACGTTCTGAGGACAGCGTTGGTGCTACCACGGACCCTGCTCATCATCGAGGCAGATCTTTTCCTGATGATGGAGAAGAAATCATCAATGACAGCATCCGCAAACATTGCCGAAGCACTGCAGTACCTGGGTTTCCTCGACACTGCCCTCAGAGCGTCATTGTACTGAACCCTCAGGGCGTTGTAAGCCCGCCGCGTAAAGTTGATCCACAGACTGCACGTGTAAAAGGATTGGCAGTAGGCTCTGAATAGTAACAGTTTCACATCTGTGGTACAACGTGCAAATCTGCGGGCCAACATATTGCAGCGGACTGCCAACGCCCTCCTTTCCCTCTCCAGGTCCTCATCATCCTGTAGCCGATCTGTCAGCATGTGACCCAAATATTTTACTTTAGGCACCCTCTCTAGTGCCGACCCACCGATCTTAATTGGCGGCACGTTTGATGGAGCCTTGTTCCCTGCTTTGCACAGCATGAGAACACTTTTACTAGCATTATATTTGAGTCCATGTGACGGGGCATACGATTCACAAATGCTCAGAAGTCTTCTGAGCGCACTTACTGACGGGCTCAACAGAACCATGTCATCCGCATAACTAATATTGTTAATCATTCTGCCGTCTACTGAACATCCGACCATGGTTCCGCTGAGCCTGCCAATCAGCTGGTTAACAAACAGGTTAAACAAACTCGGGGAGGTCAACCCGCCTTGCCTTACACCACATTTCAGATTGTATTCTTGACTATGCGAGTTTCCCCATCTGACAGCATTCTTTTGATTACTGTACCAATACTTGAGGAGAGATACCTGCTCCCTCGCCACAGTGGTCTCCTCAAGCAGTTTATGCCAAAGAATATCATAAGACACCAGGTCGAAGGCCCTCGACAGATCAAGAAAACACGCATATACTGGTGTTTTTCTGTCGGTATAGTACCTCACAGTTTGTTTAACACACATAATTGCCATTTCCGTTGAGAGGTTAGGTCTGAAGCCAAACTGCAAGTCATGTAACTGAAGGTGTTCGCTCAGCTGTACGTTTATGAGACTGTCAAGGACCTTCGCCATGGTTGTGGCCAGTGATATCGGGCGGTAATTATGCTTGTCAGATGGATCCCCGGTTTTGTTTTTTATTACTGGAACTACAACCGTTTTCATCATATCATCCGGAATAAAAGAATGACCGATACAAAAATTAAACAGCATGCTCAGGACTCTGGGCAGATGTACACCTGCATAACGCAGATGTTCTATACTTATACCGTCATGACCTGGTGATTTTCCACGCTTCATTTTTTTTATGACCTTCCTCACGTCTGATGGCATAATTTGACTGTATTTCTCGCCAGGTCTGACGTCTGGTTTACTTAAGTTACTAAAGTCACAGGGCATTGGTTCAACAGTAAACAGATCTTTAAAAACATTCGCAATATTTTGATCCCCAACTGCACTGTCGACGCTCACAGGAACACTCGGCCTAGGATTCAAGTGCCCCGTATTTTTCCAAAAACTGCTAAAATCTTTAGCCTTATGCTTTGCTGCCAGTATATCCATTTTTATTTGCTCGGTATTATCCTGGCACCATTTCAGTTTTTTTTAAAACTCTTTTCGTGTTTCACACATACTCAGATACTGTGGTCCCGCACGCGACTTCCCTTGTATAACCCAGTTACTGAAACTAAGCCGAGCCTTCCTATGAGATTCACCTACATGCTTGTTCCACCCTATAATACACATCTTTTTATTCATTTTTCTAGCACTTCGAGTTTTTTCCGAGGCATCACTCAAGACAGACTTAATGTTAGCGTACATTGTATTAACTACGCGCCTATGATCTACATTGTCACACATAAAGTCACAGCAGTCCCGCAATTCCACTGGAAAATCTATATTACGTAGTGCCCCGTTGCATAGCTCCCTATATTTACAAATTTGTTCCTCGTTTCTTATCCCCCATAATATTCTGTTATCTATCTCTTTGTTTACAATAGTTTTACTCGGTACTCTCTTAAGATTACACGTGATTTCCAATGGAAAGTGGTCTGACCATGACACTTTATACAACACTTTAATACTTTCAATTGTTTGAAATGCCATTGACGTAGCCAGGCAATGATCTAACCATCTTACAGTTCCGTGAGCCTCACTTAAATAAGTATACGTGTTCAGACAACTAGGTAATAAATCTACGTCAGCGCATGACCAACTTTGTTCATCACAAAAATTCAGCATTTCATTAAAAAACAATTCCTTCGGATGTGCATTGAAGTCACCCATAATAAATACTGTATCTACATTATAATCGTCAATTACCACATTCATTTCCGAGAGACACGCGGTAAATTCAGATAGGTTATCCTGACAGTCCGTAGGCATATACACTGAGAACACTAACATTGATTAACACTGACTCACGCATTTAATTGCCGTAATGCGCACATTATTACACTTAATAATCTCGACACTACTAAACGCACTCTTTCGCCATAGAAGGGCCACCCCACCATACGGCCTCCCCCTCAACACTCCTTTAAGCAGTCGGGTTTTTGTTTTTATAATATTCCGTAATGAAAAAATAATCAAGATAGAATTTTTCCTTTTTTACTCGAGTAATCATAAGTAGCAGTGTTTATACGGCATCCGTACGGGTCAGCTGTGTTATACGCGTTTCTATTATTTTAATTAAGTTGTTTACTACTCGTATATTCATTGTGTTATCGCGGTGCAATTCCGAGAAGGACGGTCGGCTGGTACCTGACTCGTAACGGTACGATGGACCTTTTTTTAACTGCTAATGGATAAACGACTATTGGAACATTATGAAGATGATTATAATTCGGAGCATAATGGTTCTATGAATGAAAGTGAAATGGTTGATATGGGAGAAAAAAAAATAGTTGAACTTACACAAACAGAAAAAAATAAAGAAAATATGAAGAGGATACGTGATGAAGAAGAATGGACTGTAGTTGGAGGAAAAGAAAAGAAGATGAAAGAGGATATTATACAAATATATATATCTAGTAATGATAAAATGCCTAAGCAATTCGCGTTGGCTAAACTTTTTGACAAAATGAATGTAAAGAATATAATAAAAGTAAAATATATTAGCCCTTATAAAATTAGATTAGATATTACAGATGATGCTAGCGCATTAAAATTAATGACGGATGAAAATCTCAGTAAAAAAGGTTGGAGAATACAAAAGGCAATGGAGAAAAATGTATCGTATGGTGTTATTAGAAACATTGAACTGGAAATATCTGAGGAAGATATTATTAAAAATATTACATGTCTAAGCCCAGCCAGATTAATATCGGCTAAACGTCTGATGAGTCGAAACATTGATAAGGAGGGATGGAGTAAATGCGAATCAGTCCGTCTTTGTTTTACAGGCTCGTTTTGTGTGTTGACAGTTTGCGCATTAAGGTCGAGCAGTACATCTTCCCTGTATCACAATGCTCTAAATGCTGGAAATTCGGCCATATTGTTAAGTTTTGTCCCTCACCTAAAGTAGTATGTCCTAAATGTGGAGACAAACATCAGAACTGTGATACTCGGTCATTTAAGTGCATTAATTGTCTGGGTGACCACATGGCATTGGATCGATCTTGTTCGCTTTTCTTAAAAGAGAAGAAAATAAGAGATTTGATGGCTCAATTCAATTGTACGTACAAAAAGGCTCTAATGATTTACGTACCTCCAAAATCACCTATATCCACGCAAGAACTCGTGTTATTTACGCAAGATATTATTGAGCCGGTCTCCTTTTATTCTAACACTGAAGATGTTATTGGTTCCAACCAGGAGAAGTTGACCTATGCGACAATAGCTAGGCCTAAGCCTTGTTTGAAGAAACCTACAGCAAAAAAGGATAAAACTTCACGCTGCCCTAGACCATTTGTACCTGAAGTGAACGTATATGAATACGATAGTAGTCCGGAACAGGCGGAAAGTCATTCGTTACCTGACAAGGAAGAAAAGGCAGAAAAAGAGGTTAAATTCGAGGAGCTTCTAGCGAAATTGGCAAATGCAATTTTCTTTAAGAGAGGCACATTTTTTGAGAAAGTTAAATACATTATTAGACATTGTTTAGAATGGTTGATATTAGTAGCGGTGGAAAACATTTCGGACTGGCCCGTTTTAAAAATGATTTTAGATTATTTAAATGGATAAAAGCCGCTCATCGGTTCGCCTAAATATCATTCAATGGAACTCGCAAAGTATCAAACCTAAGCTAATATCTTTTGAGAGTTTATTATCGCAGGAGAAAATTCACATTGCGGCTTTAAGTAAGACATGGCTCGTACCCACGGAAACGCTTAAAGTAAATGGTTATTACGTGTTTAGGAAAGACAGAGGTGATGGATATGGAGGTGTAGCTATCTTAATCCATAAATCCATTAAAGCATATGAAGTTCCGGTGACAGTTAGTAATACTGGTATCGAAATTAGAGGTGTTAAAGTTTATAATTGCGACTCCATAGAATATATATTCTCCTTGTACTGTGCGCCATCTATAAGTATTTTGTGTTATAGGTAGGTATGAGTAGACTGAATACTCGAATAAAATTAGTTAAAATCTTACAACAGTCTTCGCCCGATATATCGTTGGCCTCTGCTGATATAAGTCTGCGTATGAATTGGATGGTACTCAATGAATCTTTACGCAGTGACCATCAAATAATTAGTTACATCAAATCAAATCAATCAAAAATCATCAATGATACGTCAGCATTGCCACCACAATATACACCCCTTTGGAAAAAAATTTTTATTACAAACACATCAAAAACATAGAAAAAATTTTACAAACTATCTTAATAACACAAAGAATACATTTTAATATAAACTTTCATTTCTTTTTTTTTTTTTTTTTTTTTTTACGTGGGGGAATGCTATGACGCATATCCCTCCGCGGGGGCGGGCGGAGGGATTATGTCGGACTCGCCGGGGTAAAGAAAGATGTTGAGAACCAAATGTTTGTAACCACTGTGTTAGTTTGATAAGACCCTTTTGTTTATACGTTACATATAATGTTACAGACTACGATTCTCATAACAATAATGTTGAACAAGTACAATTATTGTTTTGTTTATACCTATACTCACATTTAAAGATAATGCATAATTACTACATAACACAAAGGTACATTCTTTAAAACATATGAAAAACACAAATTTATATTGATAATAAAATAACTTCAATAATTATAAAAATATATTTATTTATATTTAGCTACACACATAAAAATACACGTTGGTATGCTGGTTGATTCATCAGTTTACTAGGATATTTGGAGATACTCGTGCACTAACATTTGGCTGCTGCACCGTTTCTACCTTGATATTGGGCAGGGCAATAGAACTGGCAACAATTTCCTTTCGTAACCACTTTTTCACTCCCTTCTGACATCTATTTTTCAGATAACAGTAACTCATTGTCACAATAAATAGTATAATCACAATCATAACTGCACTGATCATATTAACTTTATAATCCACAGTTGTCACATTCGACAGATTTTCATTCACGACAACTTGTTCCTTGGTTTGATTGCTGCCCATTATCGGAATTTATTAAAACTTGTTACTCTGCCTACGCCAATATAACGAATAACATATGAAAATTGTTGCTTGCTACCGTATAATACCTAATCGATCGAATTACCAAGCTCTTTTGATTAATCATACAATTTATATTAATTACAAATATCTACTCGTCTTCTTGCTTACTCGGCCACTACGCGTAACATATTCTGAACTTAAGGGTTTGCTTGTTTGAAATTGAACCTTTTTTACTACATTTGAGGTACTTGTTTTTTTATTGTTTTCTATGACATTCTCCCGTTTGTCACTAGTTAGTACATCCTGTTCCATAACGTAAGCTGGCTTTAACCTATTTATGGAAACATTTACTTGCCTACCTGGTAACTGTATACAAAATATTTTATCTTTTCTATCAATAACGCGATAAGGTCCGTCATATGGACATTGTAACGGTTTCCGTACTGCGTCATTTCTTAGAAATACATAGTTACAATTATACAGATCTTTATGTACTGAAATTTTATTCGGTGACACGTTCACTCTCCTAACAGGTTTATGGCTATCAATTATTTCTTTTAACTTTGCTACATAACTCTGGGCGTCATCGGATCGCAAATTGCTGGTGTCGCGAAAATCACCAGGTATCCTAATATTACTACCAAACAACATTTGTGCGGCGGTTACGCCTGTATCTAATCTGACAGTTGTGCGTAACCCTAGCATAACCGTTGGTAGTTCATCAATCCAAGATGTGTTACTTAAACGTGCCATAAGAGCTACTTTTAACGATCGGTGCCAACGTTCAATTTTCCCATTGCTCTGCGGGTGATATGGAGTGGTACGAATTCTTTTGATTCCCATTAAGCTCATTAATTCCCTAAATAAACTACTCTCAAATTGTCTACCTTGATCACTCGTGAGCCTACCGGGACAACCGTAACGACATATCCACCCCTCATATACATTTCTTGCCACATTTTCCGCAGTTATCTCTTTCAGTGGGATTGCTTCTGGCCAATTTGTATACCTATCAATAATAGTTAGTATATATCTAAAACCTTCTGATGTTGTCAACAAGGGTCCTACTATATCTACGTGAATATGTCCGAAACGTTTTGTTTTTTCAAAAATACCTAAACCAGACACAGTATGTTTCTGAACTTTCGCACGTTGACACTTAATACAATTTTTCGCCCATATTCCAATATCTTTATTTATCCCCGGCCAAAAATATCTATCCTTTACTAATTTTCTACTAGCCCTAATACCGGGATGACTTAAATTATGTATTGACTCGAAAGCTATGTGTCTAAACTCTTTAGGCAAGTATGGACGTGCCCTATCAGTGGACATTTCACAATAAACATACCTATTACTATCGTCTAATATAACACGCTTAAATAACAACTTGGAACTGTTATTTGATTCCTCTAACAAATGTGCAAACTTGCTGTCAACTTCCTGCGCACTGGCGAGTTCTGCGAAATCTATAACTGTGGGACATGTTATTGTTTCAATTCTTGTCAATGTGTCGGCTACAATATTATTCAAACCACTTATGTGCCTAATATTTGTACTGAATTCACTAATGAACATAATCTGTCTCGCTCGTCGTGACGTCTCCCTATCTGTACCTACTTTACTGAAAACGAATGTTAACGGTTTGTGATCCGTAAAAATTACTAATTCACGACCTTCAATCATGTTATGAAAATGAATTATTGCTAAATAAATAGCTAATAGTTCTCTGTCGTACGTAGAGTATCTCTTTTGAGTCTCTGATAGCTTTCGTGAAAAATAACCTAAAGGTTGCCAGGCGTTATCAACCTTTTGTTGTAACACGGCGCCCACGCAAGTATTGCTCGCGTCGGTCATAAGTGACAAAGTTGCATCTTGTAACGGAAATGATAATGGCACAGCCAATTCGGATGATCTGGTGTCCTTCCACGTCCACGATTCCTTGAATTTGATCTTGATCTAAATCTCTTGTAGTTTCCACGTCTCCATGAGCCCCTCGTTCTTGTATTTATCTCATTCAATTTGTCACTTAGCTTTTGAATTTCAACTATCATCCTATCTTCACAATTTGATGTTTCGGGCTTATTCTGTATGCTCGCAATACCTTGAACGGGTGTCAACGTTTCTGCCACCTTATCGGCAATCGACGCCAAAGTGTCTAATTCCTTGGAATCGCTACAGCCAAAACACCACGTACGGCCGACGGCAGGTGATTTTGCCACAAAACTGCTAGTGTTTCGTTCGACACTTTTCCCCTAGCCAGATCTTGCATTTTACGTAAGAGTTGAGAAGGTTTTTGTTCTCCCAACTCCATTTCTCCAATCAGTTTCTTCAGTTGCCTATCTTCTGATTCTTGGTAGATGGAAATTAGCCTCTGTTTCAAAGTCTCGAATTTTTGTTTTTCCGGAGGGTTAATTAGTATCTCAGTTACTTGTTCGATTACATCTTTACTCAATTTTGTTATCACTACCTGATACTTCGATTCATCAGACATCTTTTGTGGGCTTAAGACTGCTTCTGCTTGGATAAACCACAGCTTCGGCGAAGTCTTCCAAAACTCCGGAATGCGCGCAGTCAAGGATACTGCGGATATTCCTTGACCTTCCAGGACGACGGCTTTTTCTTCTTCCGTTGACATTCTTCTTTTCTTTTTACTGCACTACACAATTTTATTATTTTATCAAAAATGTTTGTTACCACGCTACCAAACTGAAATTTGAGCCGTTGCCTTCCTACACCAGTAATTCGGGTTCGGGGTCACCACTTCTGTGTTATAGGTAGGTATGAGTAGACTGTGTTCAGGTACTGGTGTAGTTGGCGAGATAAATGATACGAGAGTCCACAATTCAATGTCATATATTTTGGAATAAACGTACACGGTTACATAATGCACACTAGTTTGATAGCGGGTATGTGCAACGACTGACTGTATTACTTTTCGCTTGTGGGAACATTGCTACGCGTTCATTACGCAGAATGATACGTCAGCATTGCCACCACAAGTACTTCGGTCGTTGGCTGGGATAGTTTGTTTTCTAGTTTAAAACAGAGGACTTTATTACTGGGTGATTTCAATGGCCATCATACAAATTGGTCAAGAAAGGCGGATCAAAGAGGTACACAAATTTTTGATGCTTTATTAAATAATTCATTGGTTACGTTAAATGATCGACAGAATACTCGAATAAAATTAGTTAAAATCTTACAACAGTCTTCGCCCGATATATCGTTGGCCTCTGCTGATATAAGTCTGCGTATGAATTGGATGGTACTCAATGAATCTTTACGCAGTGACCATCAAATAATTAGTTACATCAAATCTTGAATCATTACGTAAGCCAGTTATAAAAAGAAATTATAAAAATGCTAACTGGAGCTCCTATACTAATTTACTTAAAGAACTCCTTCCGAGTGTGACGCTGTCTGAAGATTTACAAAAATCATATGACAAATTTGTAGACTGTATTTATTTGGCAGCAGAGCTACACATTCCAAATATCAAAGTTAATTCTAATTCTAGCACAAAATTTTTACCTAAACCTTATTGGTCTTCTGAAATTTCAAAGGCTGTTGCTGAACGTCGATTGGCTTTAAAAAGATTTCGACGTAACCCTATCCCAGAAAATCTTAATATTTTACAAAATAAAATTCGTGGTACACAAAAATTAATTCGTAGCGCCAAATTAAAAAGCTGGCAAAATTTTTGTTCTTCTATCGACCAAAGTTGTTCGTGTAACGAAGTGTGGCTAAGAATGAAATGGCTTAAAGGGAATAAGACGTATAGACAATATGTTGATAAAACGAGAGCAACGCAATTATTACAAAGTTTGGCTCCTGATTTTGTATCCCCTTGTAGACTATCGTTAGTTTCACGTAATTACAAATTAGAAGTTCCAATAGAATTAAAGGAAGTAGAAGCATGTATACGCTTGAAAGACACATGTCCCGGTGACGACAATATCTCTTATTCAATGATAAAACATTTGCCTTATATTGGGAAGGAGTTACTAACTAATTTGTATAATAGATTCTATTCTAGTTGCTTTGTTCCTAGGCAGTGGAGATAAATAACTGTAATTCCGATACCTAAACCAGGAAGAGATTCACATAGTGTATCGTCCTTGCGACCGATATCTATGATGTCATGTCTATGTAAGGTATTTCACGGCATTTTACTCAACAGGCTAGAATGGTACGTAGAAAGGAATCACCTTTTATCTCATCATACCACAGGTTTTAGGAAATGTCGTTCGACAATGGATAATCTTACGAGGTTAGGGACTAGAATTCATCTAGGGTTTTCACAAAAATTATCTACTGTAGCATGTTTTATAGACATAGACAATGCATATAATAACGTTGATGTTAAAAGTTTAATTAGAATTATAGATAACATTGGGGTTGGGTCAAAATTATGTAATTATTTGTGGAACTTTTGTAACGAGAGATATCTTAAAATCAGTATTGATGATACAATTATCTGTCGAACTACAATTACTGTCGCGGGTTACCTTGGGGTATAATAGTGGAGATATCTCTATCTCCGCTATTATTTAATATTATCACTATGAATATTTGTAAATCCATTAGTTCGAACAACATATTTATTTCCCAATATGCCGATGACTTCGTTATTTATTCAAATAGCCTTAGATAAAATGTTTGATTTGCTTAGAGAGATTGGGTTAGACATTTCGGCTACAAAAAGTAATGTTTGTGTTTTTCAATCCAGTATTTTTCGAGAATCACCAAAACTAAAAATCAATAAAATAACACCGTTTTCCCCCCGAAGGGTAGAAAACGAATATTTGGGTTCCAGCGGAGCTTGACCCACTTGTGAGATTACCTCTTTGGATTTTTGCTGTGGCAACACCGAATCCCTGCCAGGCGGGCTTCCCCTCCCGCCGCGCACCTCCCCCGCTCTGCGCGTGCGACGATCTGACAGCGCCGGGCGATAGCTTCACTCAGTACTCTCTCACAGCCGGCAAGGTTTTAAAATATAGTGGGTCAAGCTCCGCTGGAACCCAAATATTCGTTTTCTACCCTTCGGAGGGAAAACGGTGTTATTTGGGTGTCCGAGCTTCGCTTGACCCACTTGTGAGACGTGTTTATTCTCTGCCGGCGCTGTTTGGCGTACTGTGACATGTATGTATCTTTCTGTTGTAAGGGATTTATATTAATGAAACAAATACACATGTAACGTATAATCAAAAGTGTATTATCAAATATAAAATAAGGGTAAATAACACAACAAAAAACAATGCTTTTCTTATTCATGTAGGTAAATAATTATCTAAATTCTCAAATCATCCTTAACAGTGACAATAACAAAATAATTATACCATTCATTGATATAATAAGAGAGCAGGAACTTAAGTATAAACTGGAATGGCACATTGTGAGATCTATATTGTCGAAAATAATTATACCATTCATTGATATAATAAGAGAGCAGGAACTTAAGTATAAACTGGAATGGCACATTGTGAGATCTATATTGTCGAAAATAAATCAGTCATTTGATTATACTGGAATGGCACATTTTGAGATCTATATCGTCGAAAATAAATCAGTCATTTGATTATTAATTGTAGTACTCTCGTGACTACGAATTTCTTTAAAATAATGTTTAAGGAAAGTATCCCTGCTCCTCCAGTTACCTCTCTCCATTACCTGATCTATATTCACGTTGTTATTCATCCAGATAGCCGAGTTTACCGCAGCTCTAAAACTACCTGGAAAATCTTCTATCTGGGTCTCCCGAAGCAAAGATTTCAACCAGCCCGCAATGACTGTGCGTGATGCCTCTTTAACCTTACCTCTAGTCGTGATAAATAAAGAATTTAAATTATGTCTGGCCATTCTTCGATTTTGTGATATATTAATGAGCGTTCTGATCCAGAAAACTGGATTAAGTTTTGTAGGTCCCTCGTTCGATAAGCGCCAACCTGCTTGTCGATAAGTAGTCGAATCAGTTTTGGAGCCGAACTTTGGCCATAACACAATGTGATCTTCCCTATCTTCATACAACTGTGATGATATGCCCAAGAGGGTTAGATCGTGTATTCGTCTGCCTGAACACAATAATAAAAGTGTAGCAACATGTCGAGATATTTGGAATAAACTACTGACATCGATATTATAATGTTGTAGATAATCAATCAAATACCCGACATTCCAGGTTGAAGGTTTTCTAGGCGGTATTTTCTTTAGAGCTATGGCTTTCATCAGCTGTTTTACCAATGGATGGCTGGCTAGCGTTGCTGCCTTCAACGGATTCGCGAACATCAGAACGACGGATTTGTGTAACGCGATCGTACTTGGGGCTAACTTTACGTCATTATGTAAAAAGCAAATAAATTTAGCTACATCGTCTGGTGTCGGGTTATCAACGGCGCATTTTCCGCTTGTCCATGTGCGCCATCTTTCCCACGCTGACTGATAAGTTTTTAACGTTGACTTACGCCATGCTGACTCCAACAAGGTTTTATTATGGTTTTCCCATGACTCTATTAGATGGGACCAGCCTGAATCTTCCAAACCTGCAAATCTAACTTTTCCACAGCTGATGGATGTGTTCCTGTACGGAGATCTATCAAGTGCTTGCATAAGTTCCAGATTTTGAACGGAGGGCTCAACGCTCTCTGTTTCAACTCCGATTTCGAAAATGTTTTGTCCCACTTCGGAGCTACTAGGAGGTAAACTCCTGAACTCTGTTGTAGATGGCGCAGCACTCTGGGTATGAGTGAGGGCGGGGTAAACAACTAGCCGAGTTTGTAATGCCAATTCCTGCTGAACGCATTTACAAAGACACATGTTTGGTCTCGAGCATCTTCGCTCACATATCGGTCTACCACTGCAGATTGGGAACTCGCAAAGAGGTCTATTGATGGTTTGCCCCACTTTCGGAAGATCGTCTGTATCATCTGTGGCGACAAGGTCCATTCTGGGATTGACTGATTTCTTGACAGGCTGTCGGCTGCTAAATTGTATCTGCCTGGGAGGTAGCGAGCCATAATATGTATCTTGTATTGATGAGCCATCATAAGTATGTCTCTCTTTAAAAGTAACAGAGTTTGGGATTTTGTCCCTCCTTCTTTTGTGATGTAAGCTGCGACAGATTTGTTGTCTGTTTGCACTAACCATGTTTGGCTGCTGTGAGTTGGTGCGATTCTTCTGAGTGTCTCTTTCAATGTCCAGAGTTCTTTCCGGTTGCTGTGCCACGATAGCTGTTGCGCGTTCCAGGTTCCGATCATCTTTTGATCGTTTACCGTGGCACCCCAACCTTGGTCCGATGCATCTGTTGTTACGTATAATGATGGTTCTTTGTAATGAATCGGAGATACTTGGTCGATATGGCATAGCCACCATCGAAGATCTTGTACCACCGTTACTGGTAATGGAAAGCTCTTGTTTCTGCTGTCTTCTGGTAGTAGATTTGCCTCTATTTGAATTCGACGACAATGGAGTCTGCCGAGAGGTACTACGAAAGCTGCGAAATTTATATGACCTAACATAATTTTGGCTGAGTGCCAAGTCCAGCAGTTTTTCTACAGCATTTTCTTCAATAGCTCTGATATCCTGTTGATTTTGGGTTTTGGAAGGCATTTGACATTTTCGTCGGTTTTCCATAATATGCCAAGGTATTCTAAGGTCTTTGTTGGAGTGAGTATTGACTTCTTGAAGTTGATGCACCAACCCAGTCTTAAAAGAGTCTTTATGACTTGATACGATTGTTTTTGCAAAATGTATGGTTTCGTGTGCATCAGCAGGAAGTCGTCTAAGTATACTATGATACGAATGCCTTCCTTTCTGAAATAATTTGCCAACCAGTTAGTTATGTTTGCAAATGTACAAGGAGCGGTAGCTAAGCCTAATGGTAAGCAATTCATTTCATAAACAACACTCTTATAGACAAAAGCTAAGAACCTGCGATGGGAATCTGCTATTGGGATGTGGAAATAAGCTTGCGATAAGTCAATTTTTATCATGTAGTCTATGACATTTAGGCAGGAGGGAACTTTAAAATGATTAAGTAGGCGAAACTTAGGTGGTTTCAAGTAATGGTTTAGGTTTCTTAAATCAAATATGGGACGATTGGAACCATCCGACTTTTTTCGTAAAAATATGTGGGATAAAAAGCCTGTGTTATTACTAGCTATACGGGCCGCGCCAGATTCAAGCATACTTTGAATTTCATGAGACATTTCATGAGACGGCATCGTTTGATATCGCAAACAAATATCTTTGCCGAACTTATATAATGGTGGCCGACTAGTAAAGGGTATGCGATACCCCGCAATAAAAGCTAGAATGTTTTTCGGTGCATCTAGTGTTTTCCAAACGTGAAGTTTGTTACTCACCTGCCCTGCTTGGAACTTAGAACTTTTTATTTTTATTTTGCTTAACCGCTGCGCGTTTTGTGGGAAATCGAGACTTGTCGACTGTACGGGTATTGCGGGAGTTCCTATAGTTTTGGTAGCTATTGGAGGGTTGTTGTACTTTTTCTTTAGAAACGGCTGACGTTGTCGTTGGTGGTCTCCTGGCTGGCCCTCGATGGGTAGAAGTCGAAGTGGCTGTCGCTTTTCTGAATTTACCAGGAAAAAGCTTTGTAACGCCTCCTTGCTCTTTCACAAGCTCTGAGAGCTGGGGCTCAGCGAACAAATGTTGCTCGGAAGGAGGAATTGAGTGCAATAATTCATTCAGCGTTTTATTCTGGGGTTTATAAATTCCTCTCCTTTGTTGAATCACTTCTGCCCGTTTTCCACAACTGTATTGCAACAGAGCGTCTGAGATCTTGCGGAATGAGGAATCCGCAGCCAAGAAATTTTTACTTATATATAATTTAACTCCAGGTTCTGCTTTTTGATAAATTTTTTGGAAGGTCTGACGCTGTTGCAAAAGTCCATGTGTAATGGCACCAAGGCATAGATCCATTTTTTCCAATATGGTTACGAGTTGCCAAGGTGGTGTGACGGTAGCTAAGTTGCTGTTCGTTTTTAGGGTAGTAAAGGCCGGAGAGGCCTGAAATATCTTTTAAACCTCAGCATATCTTATGTTCTGCCAGCCATCACTATTAAATCTTTGACAATTAATTCCTTGCTTAACGAAAATATCGTCAGCCTTGGTGATTTTGGCCTCGGTTTCCTTGGTACCAGGGGCAAAGTCTTCTAGTTCATCTAATTGAATTGGATCATCGGCATGTAGCTCCCTTTCAGCTTTCAATTCTTCGACTATTAGGGGTGCGGTCCAATTATCGTCCTCCTCAATGTCTTTCGAGCACATATCCGTTACAGTATCCTGCGACTGAGGAGAGCAGGACCGGTTTTGCCTATCAAGCAGTTGATGTACAGATTCATTCGTAGCCATCACCACGTGGCATAGCTTTTGGAACATGGCGTTCTGATTAGCTATTAAATCATCTAAATTGGCCTTCTTTACATTAGCTGGCGGATCTGGACTGTGACTCCTCTTGGAGGCATAAAAGCTGCTGGAGGAAGAAGAAGTACCATTCTCAATATCTCGTGCTTCTGCATTTAAACTTTTGGAGGCCTCATGTCGAGAGACAAATTGAGGTTTTAAAAATTTCAGAATGTCCAAAAATTTGTTATAGGCGTTAACAGGATGCACCTTCGAGGCAACATGCAGTGGCACATAAATTAGCGCACAACCCAGTGGCCAGTTTAGGAGTATTCTTTTAATTTTTTTGTAGCGACGCTCGCTGAGGGAAGTTTCTCCATTGTGAGCCTTGGCCAGGCTAACCGTCGGTATAGCAAACCGTAGTCTGCATTCCTGGTCAGGAGAGATTTTATCGCCGAAAAGATCTTCGTAGTTGAGGTCATTGACCACCCAAGATCTCCAATCAGTTGGAAAACATTCGTTCAGGATTTGTACTACATTTTTGAAGAAATTCTCCTCACATATTGGGGGACTCCAATCCGCCAACGCGCCCACAGTAGTTTGCGTCATCTAGAAGAACAATGTAGCATAGTAAATACCTTCCTGAGAGATGTCGGTAATGACGCGACACTGTTAACAGACTGGTAAAAGACGCAGCTGATTGTTATTAAGCAACCGACGGTAGACTGAGTTCAGCCGGCGTCGGCTGTGATTACTTCGGCCAGACGTCATGTCGGCTGTTCGCACAGCCGACTATCGGCTGCCTTTAAATAACAATGAAACTAAGTCTAGGGCTTTCCTAGTAACTTTATCATTGTTTGCGATATTGCCGTCCAGAGAGCGGTCGATCGCAATAAAAATACAGGGCTTACCCGTATTAATTAAGTTACTTACTTTTAAAATGAAATTGTGGTAGTTCTTGTCTTAAAACAGAAGTACAATTTCGAAATAATAAACTTATTTTCTACTACACTGTTTTGTTCACCACAACTATTCACTTCAAAAATCCAAGACGTACTGAGTGAAGCTATCGCCCGGCGCCGTCAGATCGTCGCACGCGCAGAGCGGGGGAGGTGCGCGGCGGGAGGGGAAGCCCGCCTGGCAGAGATTCGGTGTTGCCACAGCAAAAATCCAAAGAGGTAATCTCACAAGTGGGTCAAGCGAAGCTCGGACACCCAAATATCATTAAAAATAGTTGATAGTGTTAAATATCTAGGGCTATGGTTCGACCGACCAATGAGATTAAACAGAAAATTTCATCATATTGTAATCCCAGCTCAGAAAATAGAGGATTCGTAGTTCAAACAAAACACCTTATACAAATCACAAATATATTCATTTCCTTTCCTACAATTTTATGCAAACACTTGAATTCACATTAGACTTGTACTTACTTGCTAGGTTTTATTTTAATCCAACTGTATTCTTATACGACGTTTATTACACAACCGCTCACTTCAACGCTCCGAACAAGAATGCCGTGCTGTCCGTTCCGTAGCTGTCAGTTGCACGTTTGAATTTAAAATATATG
Source organism: Catocala nupta (assembly GCA_963675205.1). Lineage (NCBI taxonomy): Eukaryota > Metazoa > Arthropoda > Insecta > Lepidoptera > Erebidae > Catocala > Catocala nupta. The sequence goes on along the minus strand of OY776090.1, from coordinate 8,703,279 downwards.
GTGTTGCCAGAAATAAAAATGTAAACCGATAGAACAATCAGATTTATAAAATATTCGGAGTTACCAGTAATCATAAATATAGGCTAACAACTCGGCCATCCTGTTCCAAGCGCGTCCTTGCGCATAACTCTTGTTTTACTACATTCAATCGATATAGTAGGATAAAAAGAAAAGCAATTGTTGTATACAAAAATAAAATATCATCTATGAACAAAACAACTTCATTATTATTTTAACACTACTATATATTATTTAGGATTTGACTTAAATATTAATTACATGCCATTTATTTAACATCTACCTCATTTGGTTCCATCTCTTTACTGCTGTCATTATTATCACTGTCACTGCTTTCTAGGTTTCTAGAGAATGATAACCATGGTTGGATTTTATCGATTGCTACCACGGCTTCGTATCGACGACCGTGTTTGCGCGTCATGGGAGTATCCTCAATTATGTATCTTTCGTTTGGAAGCACTTTCATTAAGCGATATGGACCTTAAAATTTTGCAATTAATTTTTGAGATCTACCATCATGAGGAACTTGCCTCTCAACGCGAACTAAATCTCCTACTTCATACTTTGTCCCTGGTTTTTTATGCCTATTAAACCTTTTGACGTCTTTCAATTGCTGCGCTTCTATATTCTGACCCGCCTCTTCTCTAACAATATTCAAATCTTCGGAATTAATTACGTTAGTCGTATCAGATATAACAGAATTCAAGATGCCTTCGGCCCTGCTAGTTATGTTAAAACCAAACAGAAATTCGGAAGGGCTTTTTTGTGTAGTCTTATGTATTGTAGTATTAATTCCCACTTGAATGTCACAAACATAGTCATCCCAAGATCGATCATCTTTATTATGGGTACTGGTTGACATGGCGTCTAGGATTGTTCTATTGAAACGCTCAACTTGCCCATTTGCCCTGGGTGTTGCAACTGCGTTAGTAATATGCTTAATGCCGAACGACGCGGTAAATTCTTTAAATGTTTTGCTAGTAAAACTCGTCCCTTTATCGGTGATAAGACGTGTGGGGACTCCGAAATAACTTATGTGATCTTTCAAGACATGTATACTAGTAAGAGATTTAGTGTTTTTGACGGCGGTTATATTGACGAATTTCGTAAAACTATCAACAAGAACTAATAAATAACAGTTACCCCTCTTGCTCTTAATAAACGGACCTAGGTGATCCGCGTGTATCGTATGGATAGGTACACTAAGTTTTTCGATAGGATGTAATCCTCCTTCTCGTCTACCACCGGGAATTTTGTGGTGAGTGCATTCCAGACAAGACCGTACGTATTTCTTCGTGAAACGACGCATTTTCGGAAACCAATAATGTTGTTGTATACGATGTAGAGTTTTATCAAACCCATAGTGCCCTATATCATCTTGGTTTCTTTTCAGTATTTGCCATCGTACACCTTTTGGAACCAACCATCTAATGCTATCACCGACTATACGATAAACGCGCCCATTTTTAAGCTTATAATTTTTACATATATCCTTTACCGTTTCCGAAGTCTTGTCCTCCAGGATATTTTTAAATCTCTGCACCTCTTCATCTGCGCCCTGCACGGTAGTGATCCAGTCCTGTCCCGAGCTTTCAATACTTAGTATGTCCAATATATGTGATTCGGAAACAGGGGCCGCCACCGGGCCGCGACTCAGCGCGTCAACATGCGCCATTCGAGACCCGGGGTGGTACTCAATCGAGCAGTCAAATTCCTACATTTGGACCCACCACCGTGCAACTCGTGGAATCAGATCGCGCTTAACAAATGTAGATCGTAAAGCACTACAATCGCTATAAATTGTAAATAGTATTCCAAGCAAATACACTCTAAACCTACTTAAGGATGCCACCACAGCTAAGGTTTCAAGCTCGTAGGAACGGAGCTTGCGTTCGTCTAGAGAAGTTTTACGGCTGAAATATGATACTGGGTGAAACACTCCCCGGGAGTCACTTTGCATAAGTATACCTGCTAGACCATCTTTACACGCGTCGGTGTGTAATTGCGTTACTGCTAGAGGGTCATATAAAGCCAATAATGGTCGTTGCATAAGGAGGGTTTTCACTAAGTTGAACACTTTATCTTCGTTACTTCCCCATGTCCAACTAACGTTCTTTTTTAATAAATTCGTCATCGAGGAGGTTATTATAGCGTAGTTTTTAATAAACCGTTTAAAGAAACCGGACAATCCCAAACATTGTCTTGATTCGTGTATATTTTTAGGTGTCGTGAATTTAGAAACAGCTTCGGTTTTCCTATTTCCCGGACGAATAATAATAATAATAATAATAATAATAATCTTTATTTGCCATTAGAGTTTACAAAATAAAACATATCGGTCCCCACACTAGGCATGGCCTGTCCTGTGGGGAAATTAAACGATTTACATTTGAAAACAGCAAAGACAGAATACAAAACAACAGTAACAAAATTAATGTGCAATGAATTTCTGAAACTTAAAGATAAAAGTAAGGTTAACAAAATTATATTGTGGATAAGAAATGTGCATGCGTGTGTGTATGTGTGCGTGTTGTGTATGATTGTGTATGTGCGTGTGTGTGTGTAATTGGTACGATTACCGCATCCTCATTTAATAACCTTTAGCACGGCTTCAGTATCAGTGTAACTCCACTTCAATAGGGTAGTCGTGGCCAGCGCTTTGGTTTCCTTGACAGAACGGTCTTTAAAGTTACAGATCTTAGAGATTTTGTTATAAATGAAAGGGTACAGAAAGCTTCCGAAACGGTGTGCAAAAGAAGTAGCAGTGCGAATTTTGGGTAATTTGGGTACACGTTTTTTGGATAGTTCGTTGTATTCGTCGGAGTCTATCACAGTTTTATGGACAGCGGTCACCACCCTAACAATATACAATTTCCTGACGCTCAGCACGCCAGCCTCTTGATATAGAGTATCGGTACGATAACGACGGGGTCTTTTCAATGCAGTTTTTAATACTCCCCTTTGTGCTCTTTCGAGAGGTAGGATGAACGTAGTACTCGATCCACCCCAAGCCAGTATACAGTAATTAATAAGGGGCTGGCAGAGAGCCGTATACACCATTTTCAAGAGGCTACCATGTAATACGTCACGTAAGTTTTTCATTACGTATATGACCTTCCTCACCCTCTTACACATTTCCTCCACATGCACTTTGAAAGTGAGCTTCTCGTCTAAGACCACTCCAAGATACCTAAGAGAGTCTTGCCGACTGATTTCTCTGCAATTGCATGTATTATCTCGTATCATTTCGAAACTACAGTCACTTGAGTGAATCTTTAGGGCGGTTATTGAGACAGGTGCAGATGCACCCGTTTTGTAAAAGCATAAGAACTTTGTTTTTGAGGTGTTAAGGGATAATAGGTTCTGTTGCAACCAACTTGATACAGTCGCCATGCCCCTTTCTACCCTTTGACAGACCTTAGCCCAAGAGCTGTCGTGAAAGATTAAGGCAGTATCGTCGGCGTAGCACAGGATTTCAGATTTTTGTATTGGAAGAGTAGCGATATCATTCATGTAAAGCAGGAACAAAGTTGGACCCAATATGCTTCCCTGTGGAATGCCAAAAGTCACTGATTTGTAGCTGCTTTTTACGTCTGCAAGTTAGACGCATTGACAACGCTCTGATAAATAATCAGTAAACCAACTAAGAGCTGTTCCTCTGATGCCATAGGCCTCCAATTTCTTTAAGAGAATAGGGATTGATATAGAGTCGAACGCCTTGGCGAGGTCCAAGAAAACGCCGATACACTTCGATCCTCTATCTAGATGGGAGGCTACGGTGTTAGTGAGAAGAGAGACAGCATCTTCACAAGAGCGTCCTTGTCTGAACCCAAATTGGCGGTCGGTAATTACTTTATTTTTACTTAGGCAATTCACTAATCTTTTGTGTATAATGCGTTCAAACAGTTTTGGGATGCTACCCAGAAAGGAAATTGGTCGGTAGTTGGTGAGGTCGTCTTTTTGCCCACCTTTAAATATGGGTACCACGGCCGCAGTCTTCCACATCGTAGGAAATAAGCTAGATTCTATACTTAAATTGAATATTGTCGAAAGGGGCTCTGCTAGTAAGTGTCCTACACTCTTAAGTATCCTGTTGCTTACATTATCAAGACCGGGCGAGCTAGCGGCTATACCTGTTGAATTTACTTCAAAGCCTAAGAAATCAATAGTATCCAAAAAAAAGTTACATTTACTAAGCCTAAGCGTTATACCACCTTGCTTGAGAAGTCCAAGGACTTCTTCTAACCTAGCTAAACCTTCAGTCACAGTTTTACAGGGTATTAGAATATCATCCATATAGACGATCGCGTATTTAATTTTGGCGTCATGAAGAATTTTATTTATTGTCCTTTAAAAGACGGATGGTGCATTAACCAGACCAAATGGCATGCGATTGAACTCATATTGACCGTCAGGTGTTACGAAAGCGGTCTTGTGGCGAGATTCTTCACAGATAGGAATTTGATAGTAACCAGAAGCTAAATCGAGTGACGTGAACAGCTTGTTACCTGCCAATTGGTCTAATTGATCCTCGACACGTGGGAGAGGGTAGTGATCTTTTTTTGTTTTTCTATTTAGTGCTCGATAATCCACGCATAAACGTTTTTCACCGGTCTTTTTCTGGACTAACACAATAGGGCTAGCATATGGCGAAGAAGATTCCCTAACTATTCCGTTATCCAACATCTCTTGTACCATGTTGTTTACCAGTGCTCTTTCAGAATGATACAAACGATAAGGCCTATCATAAAACATCGTAAGTTAGAATTAATCATGCTTGATTTTAAATTTTGAGTCTTATGACTTGCCGTTATATTAAATTGTTTACGATCATACCTATGCCTAACACCACTTTTATAAGTTTCTTTGCTCTGACTTACTTTTACAGTACGAAAACATTTTAGAAATTGTTCCGGTTCACTAAATTGTGCCGCTTGGGCACCTACTCTTATGGCGCGGTCATCGAACCCGTGTAGAATGCAATCCACCACCTGCTTACCATGGATTTTACACCTATTTAATAAATTCAGTTTTGCGTAATAATGGCGTAATCCTCGTGGCAAGGGAATGACTCAATCAATTTCTTTTTCCATTCACCCCATGTATTTAAAAGAGAGTGTTCGAGCTCCTACGGTTTTCTCGATAGATTAAGTTAGTTTTAAGCTATTATGTTTTGCCTTCAAATTGTAGTAGGCGCTTTGCCTACCTAATGTAAAAATGCTTGTCACCACTCTCTCGCCATTAAACGCTTGTACCGATCTGTCGATATTTTAATAGCTCACCCCGAAGTTCTGACGTTCAAGAAGTTGTCGAAATTTACCAACCTGCAGTACAAACCATGGTCCTTCGAGCCGGATATATTATAAATAACGACGATTATCTTAGAAAATCAGAATTTCAAGAACCTACCATTTCCTTAAGGAGTGTGAAGAGGAGTTGAAGATTTTTATTTGAGAAGTCAAGGAGTCGCAAATAAAAGTCGTATATAATACGTATAATTATATTTATTAACCCAGCACTCATAGGTAGAATAATATCAGGTAAAAATTATAGGTCTTTACAACTGGTGACATTGTACAAGGTCGACGACACACCCACTTTCCAAAATGACCGACATCAAAGATCTCAAAAAGAAGCGTAGCAGTTGCAAGGGTAGACTAACCGTCTTTGGAAATTATTTAGAAACCCTTAATACATCTAAATTAACCGCTTGTCAGGTAATAATAATAATAATATTCTACCACAAACACACAACAACATCTAGCCCAAACTAAGCAGAGCTTGTACTATGGGTACTAGACAATGGATAAACATACATATATACTTTTTTTTTTTTTTTGTAAATACATACATATTATACATAGAAACACCCAGACCAAGACAAACATCCATGTTCATGCACACAAATGTTTGACTTGTGCGGGAATCGAACCCGCGACCTCAGGCGTGGCAGTCGGTTACACTAACCACTACGCCATCGAGGCCGTCAATGGAGTTGCAGTTGCGCATCGACAGGTTAGAATCACTGTACAACGATTTTAGTGAGATTCAACTGCAGCTAGAATGTTTAGCAGATAACATTGATATTGAAATCACCGAACGTACAACTATTGAATCAAATTATTATTCATTACTGGCACAGGCTAAAAACTTGTTAAATACGTATTCTAAGTCAGAACAAGATGATTCTAAATCAGTTCACAGTTCTAAACGTCAGTTAGTCAAATTACCCACCATAAAGTTACCTAAATTTCCAGGATCATACGATAACTGGCTCGCGATACTTACACTAGTCTCATTCATTGCAATGATGATATTAATGAAATCAATAAATTTCATTATTTAAGGTCATCACTGGAAGGGGCGGCTGCTGTCGTAATACAGTCTATTGAATTTTCATCACAAAACTACACTATGGCCTGGGAACTCCTGTGTGAGCGGTTCGACAATAAACGTTTATTAGTACAAAATCACATTTCCTCATTATTTAATGTCGAATCTATCACAAAGGAATCTTCCATATCACTTAAACAACTAATTGATCAGGTTAATAAAAACATTAGAGCTTTAAGTACATTAGGTGAGCCCGTTCAAAGCTGGGACACTTTATTGATCTATATTATTAGCCGTAAATTAGATTCAAAATCATTTAGAGAATGGGAGGAATTCAAAGGTCTTATTAATAAAAACGAATCGATAACATTTGATAAGTTCATCGAATTCCTTAGGAACCGTGCTGATTTATTAGAAACTTTAGAAGTTTCTCGCTTGTCACACAAAAATAAAGATAGCACACACAGTAAACAGGTTTCCAACGTAAAGGCTTTGATTTCTACACCGAATAGCACTAGCGAGTCTAACTCAAGCGCACATTGTCCTAAGTGTTACGATAATCATAACCTTAATGTTTGTCCACAGTTTTTAGCACTAAGCGTAGCTGAGCGTATGGCACTTTTACCGAAATATAAAGTGTGTTACAATTGTTTCCGACGTGGTCACTACCCTAAGCAATGCAAGCGACCGGGTTGTAAAATCTGCAATCGCAAGCATCACACACTGATTCATAATGTGGATAGCATACAGAAACGCGCCGTAAACAATACCATCGGTGCGAATACGACCACCGCGAACGCGAGCGAAGATAATTGTGCAATAGTAACCGGTCCCGTTACACTATCGACTAGTGTCCCTGCGCATACACCATGTACGGCTGGCTCGGGCGACGTCTTATTATGTACTGCATTAGTAAAATGCAGAGACGTAAACAATATGGAACACACCGCCCGCGCTCTGCTTGACTCGGGGAGTTCTTCATGTTTAATTACAGAAAGGTTATTTAAACAATTAAATTTACCGTGCCATAAGATTAATAAAGCTATACTCGGCATTAATAATTCGTCGTCACCTATAAATAAAATGTGTAGTGTACGTATCGAATCTTTGTGCGAGGATTATTGCAATGATTTGGTTTGTTTTGTTTTGCCTACAATAACTGATAATGTGCCGTGTAGGCAGGTACAATTAGATGTACCGACAAATATTCGTTTAGCCGATCCTTATTTCCATAAACCGGCTTCTATTGATTTGATTATTGGAGTTGATGTATTTTGGAACTTGTTAGGGACCGGTAGAATTATATTAGGGGACAAGAAACCCATATTATGTGAAACCAGGCTTGGTTGGACAGTCAGTGGCCCAATTAACGGCGGCTATAACAATTGTATAGGTACACAATCTTCATCTATGCATTGCAACTACAACCAACAGAGTACCACACAGCTTGATGATTTAGATGACATACAAAACCAATTAACGCGTTTTTGGCAGCTCGAGGAAGTATCCCATGAGTCATCTAGTCATTCGTCGGAAGAGAAACAGTGTGAAGAACATTTTGTTAATAATACAACACGCCTAGCTGATGGTCGTTTTTGCGTTAAGATTCCTTTAAAAGAATCATTTGAAAACTTAGGTAATTCGTTTACTCGTGCAAAACGGTGTTTTCTCTCGCTTGAACGTAGAAATAAGAAACAACCATCTTTAGATAAGATGTATAAAGACTTTATGTCGGAGTATATTTCTTTAGGTCATATGACAGAGTGTCAGAGTAGTGAACTCGGGTCGTACTTTATTCCTCATCATGGCGTATTACGATTAGGCAGTTTGACCACAAAACTCCGTGTAGTGTTTAACGCTAGTGCACCTACTACCTCTGGTTTATCTTTAAACAATTTACAGATGGTAGGACCAACAGTTCAGGACGATTTGACGTCGATATTACTTAGATTTAGAATGTATAAATATGTACTATCTGCTGACGTAGAAAAGATGTACAGGCAATTGACCGTCCATCCATCTGACAGACATATGCAGCATATTGTCTGGCGTGAACATTCATCAAGCCCTCTTAAAACATACGAGTTAAATACCGTTACTTATGGTACTGCCAGTGCGCCGTTTCTAGCGACCAGGTGCCTTAAGCAGTTGGGAATAGAGTGTGATGATAGAACAGCTTCCGAAGTCATCATCCATGATCTTTTTGTCGATGACCTGCTTTCTGGTTCAGACCAAATTAGTGAAGCTCATAAACTACGTGAGAAGGTGACGGAGGTTCTTGCCTCCGCGTGCATGCCATTAAGGAAATGGAAGTCCAATGAACCTAGTTTAGTTTGCAATGTCCTTAATGAGTCTTGTCTCGATTTTCATAAGGATACGCTAAATAAAACTTTAGGTTTAACTTGGCAAACTAGTTCAGATGAACTTCAATTTCCTATAAGGATTCACGAAAAAATAGAAAATACAAAACGTGGTATGCTTGCAGCTATCGCCCGTATCTTTGATCCTCTAGGTTTATTATCACCATGTATCATTCGTATGAAAATGTTATTGCAAAAACTTTGGCTTGAAGGTTTAAAATGGGACGATCAATTGACTACCGATGTTGGCTCAACGTGGTCAAGTATAATTCATACTTTACCGTTAATTAATAATATAAGTATCCCTCGTCACGTCGTATGTGATAATTATAAGCATTTTCAATTACATATATTTACAGACGCGTCAGAGCGAGCTTACGGTGCCTGTATATATATACGCAGTATTGATAATCGAGGCAACGTAAGCGTACATTTGTTAATAGCTAAGAGTCGTGTCGCTCCAATTAAACCTGTAACCATACCACGGCTCGAACTTTGTGCCGCGGTACTTGGCGTGCGTTTGTATAAAAAGGTTATCGAATCACTCCGAACTCAACCCTCTAACATTACTTTCTGGACTGATTCTATGATTGTCCTCGGTTGGTTAAAAATGCTACCGATTAAATTAAATACATTTGTACGCAACCGCGTTGCCGAAATATCCGAATTGACAAGTTCGTGTACATGGAGACACGTACCAACTAATGACAATCCTGCCGACTTGATCTCGCGCGGAGTAGACCCTTCAGCGTTGCAAGCCTTAAATTTGTGGTGGCTTGGTCCATCCTTTTTGCACAACGATGCAGATACATGGCCTTGCGTTCCAGGAAACTCGGACACGACATTACCTGAAAGAAGGACAAACTTAACTTTTTATGTTGGACATCATGATAGTATTTGCGATAGCGGGTTAATTGATTTCAAGCGATTTTCAAACTTTTCAAGATTCCTACGTACCTTTTGCTATGTGTTCCGCTTTATTGATAAATGTAGACAGCGTTCAGTAGGCGCTAATCACTTTTCTAGTACGGAATTGCAAAGAGCGTTAAACTTCATTATTGTACAGTCGCAAAAGGAATCTTTCCCTGAGTATCAATTACTGCTACAAAATAAGAAATTACCTTTCAAAAATAGGCTGTCAAAGTTAAGCGTTTTCTTAGATACTGATAAAATTATGCGGGTAGGAGGTAGACTGCATCATTCAGAATACTCTTTTGAGAAAAAGCATCCAATAATAGTACAATCCACTCATCACTTTGTTAAACTACTATTTCGTCATGAACATCGGCGATTGATGCACGCAGGGCCTCAACTTTTACTCGCAACTATTAGGGAAACTTATTGGCCGTTAGGTGGACGTAGTTTAGCCAGAGCTTGTTATCGCGAATGTGTTCGTTGCACACGCCTTAAAGGGCAGACACTAGCGCCGCAAATGGGTAACCTACCGGCTAGTAGATTGTCACCAGCAGACTTCCCCTTTCAGAACGTTGGTGTAGATTATGCAGGCCCGATTACCTCAATTAATCGTCAAGGTCGTGGATGTAGACTGGTGAAATTCTACATTGTTATTTTTGTGTGCTTTACGACCAAAGCCATTCATTTAGAACTGGTGGGCGATTTGACTAGCGCAAATTATATGCAGGCGTTACATAGATTTATGTCTAGAAGAGGAAAGCCTCTTCATATTTATTCCGATAATGGAACTGCATTTGTAGGCGCCTACAATGAATTATCAGTTTTTTTGAAGCGTAATTGCGACTCCATTACCGAAAGCGTGGTTAATGACGGTATAGATTTTCATTTTATCCCTGCTTATGCTCCACATTTCGGTGGTCTTTGGGAGGCTGGTGTCAAGTCGACCAAGCACCATTTAGTAAGAGTGTTGGGCAATTGTCATCTAACGTACGAGGAACTGAATTCGACAATAGTTCAAATAGAGGGCATATTAAACTCTCGGCCACTCACTCCTTTGTCGTCGAACTCGGAAGACTTGCTACCCCTTACTCCAGGTCATTTTCTAATAGGAAGACCGCTGACATCAATTCCTGTTAAAGACGTTCGCGAATGTTCCACCAACCTGCTGGCTAGACACGAGCGTATTCATCAGCTGAGGCAACATTTTTGGGCCAGATGGAATAAGGAATACGTCTCCGAGTTGCAGCTCCGAGTAAAATGGCACTCGTCTCAAGATACTCTGAAGCTCAACACCCTCGTCATAGTCAAAGATGATAACTTACCGCCATTGAAATGGAGATTGGGTCGAATAATAGGTCTTCACCCTGGCACAGACGGAATAGTAAGGGTGGCCGATATCAAGACTGCCAGTGGTGTTATCAGAAGAGCATTCAGCAAAATATGTCCACTGCTAGAAGATAACTCCTGTTGAAGGCCAGCCTTCAACGGCCGGGGGCATGTTCGAGCTCCTACGGTTTTCTCGATAGATTAAGTTAGTTTTAAGCTATTATGTTTTGCCTTCAAATTGTAGTAGGCGCTTTGCCTACCTAATGTAAAAATGCTTGTCACCACTCTCTCGCCATTAAACGCTTGTACCGATCTGTCGATATTTTAATAGCTCACCCCGAAGTTCTGACGTTCAAGAAGTTGTCGAAATTTACCAACCTGCAGTCCAAACCAGAGAGGGTAAGCCCTGATACCAAGTTTTCGCTAACCCAGCAAGCTTAGGAAGTGCGTAGTGAATTATTTCTTTTTCAGACCAACCGTATATTTCCGCGCATTCTTCTACTTTAGTTATCCATACTAGTATAGTTTGCTCTTTACTTAGCGGATCAAATTCTGGTATGACGTTATGAAGAAACGATAGCTTAGGCTTCTCCGAACTCTTGACATTATTTAGAATTGACAAAAATTTATCTAATATGACATTTGTTTCAGATTCCTTATTTCTATTTCTACTAGACTTAAATAATTTGGTCGACTCACGGTTGCACGAGCTGTCACTATTACGATCCGTCCATCTCGAGTTGCCTCTTTTCCTTCGTTGGTCCTTCCTTGGCTTCCTCGATCTTTTGTAAATCACGCTGCTACTTGAACTGTCAGAGTTAGTATCAACTACTCGCCTTTTCTGGTTTCCGAGCCGTCGTGGCACATATTCACATCTAGAAATAATTCTAGATGCAACCGAGTTACCGTCCATACCCTCTAACCCGGGCTCACTCCTGCCCTCTAACTTGGGCTCACTCCTGCCCTCTAACCTGGGCTCACTCCTGCCCTCTAACCTGGGCTCACTCCTGCCCTCTAACCTGGGCTCACTCCTGCCCTCTAACCTGGGCTCACTCCTGCCTTCTAACCTGGGCTCACCATCCATATCCGTATTGAGTAGCAACCCTTCCCCTCGGTTGTACTTCAACAGGTATGCAGACTTATCTGAAACTTACCAAAATAAAAGCTTAGTGTATATTCCTGAAGCATTTTACTATTTAACTTTACCAACTTAATATGCCCAAAACATTATTTGCAACCAATCCTCTCTCAACGGGAAAAGGTTAGGTAGTTCCCCATTTCTTTATAATAAGTAAATAAATGTAACTGAAGAGTAAATATGGCATATAATATGTAGTAACTTAACTATCCAGGCATCTTTGAACTCCACTATACTAACATAATGACAAAAGCGTCATATAATATGGTATTATCAACCATTAAATATAACAAATACAAATTATGCCGGTCTATATTTAGAATTCATACTTCATTGTAAGCCAAAAAGTAAATATAAAAAAATAAAAGAGTAATTATTACATTAATTACATATCATCAATACTCGTTGCGGAAAGAAAAAAAAACTCGTAATATCTAAAGCAACATTGACTAAATTTCAATAAGGTATTTACGTTGAATTTATATATTAATTCGATTCATTGTATGTTACTGGCGGTCGTTGGTAAAGCAAAAGTAGAAAAATAATAGTCTTTCTATCCTAAATATTCCGATATTAAAAGAAATATAAATCCGTCATCACTTTAATATTTGTTAGACATCACGAAATTTATTATAGCAGGAAATAAGTATAATTGTTTAGCGGACATGTGGCATGAACATATTATTGTTAATTTCAAACCGTTTTCTCGTGATTCTGTAACATAGTAGTGGACGTGAAAAAAAGAAAATTTATGAGAATTCTCTTACGATCCCACTTCTGAACTGTAATCCCAGCTCAGAAAATAGAGGATTCGTAGTTCAAACAAAACACCTTATACAAATCACAAATACATTTATTTCCTTTCCTACAATTTTATGCAAACACTTGAATTCACATTAGACTTGTACTTACTTGCTAGGTTTTATTTTAATCCAACAGTATTCTTATACGACGTTTATTACACAACCGCTCACTTCAACGCTCCAAACAAGAATGCCGTGCTGTCCGTTCCGTAGCTGTCAGTTGCACGTTTGAATTTAAAATATATGGTGTTGCCAGAAATAAAAATGTAAACCAATAGAACAATCAGATTTATAAAATATTCGGAGTTACCAGTAATCATAAATATAGGCTAACAATATATAAATATTTTTAAAGTATTGTCTGGTAGTGGTTGGGCATACATCCAATACATCTAAGACGTTTATACATTAGTCTAGTTAGAAGTAGACTAGATTACGCCAGTCATCTGTGTAGTTCTAGTTGTACCACACACCTAAATAAGCTACAAATAGTTCAGAACCAGTTTTTGCGAATAGTGGGAGGTTTTGTTAGAAGTACTCCTGTGCACGCTATGGAAAGTGAGCTATATGTTCAACCATTACATGTACGTAGGTATTTTTTGGCTACAAAATACTGGCTTAAGATACAATCCATTAAAGACAACGAGGTAGCTGATTTGATTGGACAACTCTATAACCTTATGCCTACTCCTAACTGGAGACGTAAAAATATCCCTGTGATCCTTCTGTCCTTAGAACATTTTAAAGCAATCCCTTTGTATATTAGTAAGCAGCTTGAATTTTTTGGTTTTGATACATGGATAAGTAATGTGAATTTAACAAATGTGGTGAGACCTTTTATCGAAGTAATAGACACATCCAAGCATCATTAAGATGCTATAGACCTTTATAATATATCTATCGAGTTTATAAATAATAATTATTTTGGTTATTACAGCATTTTCACAGACGGCTCAAAAGGTAAACAATATGCTGGTGCTGCATTTTTAGACCCCCAAACAAATAGTTTTATTAGACTTAAAATTAAAATACCACATATCTGCATCATGGCTGTAGAATTGATAGCTATCGCAGAAGCTGTTTCGTACATTGAATCACTCAAGGCAGGGAATTATGTCATTTTTACAGATTCTAGGACTGCACTTCAACACTTAGTTCGATGTACCTCGACTGCTCGCGGTATGCCAATAGCCTATGACATTTTAAAATCAATAATAAAATTACAATGTGATGGTAAAACCATATTCCTTCAGTGGATTCCATCACATATTGGTTTGGGTGGTAATACTACGGTTGACCATTTGGCGAGACAGGCAACATATTTGGGGCTCGCAGTGACTCATTTACCGTATTTTAAAGATCTTTTATCTACCGCCAGAGAGAATGCTTTGAAAATTTGGAAAGAGTACTTTGATGAGAGGTCCCTTACTGCGGGTATATGGTACAAAACCTTAGAACCAAATCCTTGTCGTTTTGTTTGGTTTACGAGTTCCAGTTTAATAAGACAAGATGTTGTAACTGCCTTGCGGATCGGTTCCGGACACATGCCACTGAACAGTTTCATGTACATGATGAAAAAGAAACCTTCACCTAACTGTTCTATATGTAACATCAGAGAAGATGTTTACCACATTTTAGTGGAGTGTGCACGGAACGAGGTTGAGCGGAAACAGTTTGAGGCAGATGAATCCTGTTGTTTAAGGTCTGTTGGAGTCTGTAATAGCATCTTGTCTGCTCCTTTATCAGAGCGGGCGATATGCTTGTATAAAATTTGTAAATAGTGCACTAAAAGTTAGATCCTAATACCATGTTAATTTCTTTGTGTTGTTGATTATCTTTATTGTTTTTGTTATTGTATCTTCCTATGGAGGCGACATGAGCACTAAGTGATAAAGCCTCTTATCGATACAAAATAAAGAAAAAAAAAAAATTATAAGTATGTGTGTGTAGTGGTCCATCTTTTGGTGCCCGGTTATCGTTGAATTTTGGGACACGTTGTCGTCAAACCGTAAGCAATGATCGACTATAATTTGGAGTTTACTTGCTGTGGCAAAGACAAAGTGGTAATTTTTTTTAAGTGGTTATTTTCTAAACATTTGTAATAAAAGTATAATAAATACCTTAAGAAAAGACTATAAAGGCAATGTGACATAAGTGACAGGAATAATAAAAATCCTTTTTAAATTCATCTCGAATAATATAACGTCTGATAACAAGGATTTTCACAAATATGTTATTTGTTCAATCTATCTACATCGTTACTTACAACCGACGTGTTGCGAGCTACCTGTGTAAGTGGTTATTTCACGGGTGGCGCCCGTTGCGTTGTTAGGTTATTCAGCTCTTTATTACCAAGTGCATGTAGTCCGCGCCACCTTCTTGCTGCTTATACAAATAACATAAACTTCTCTTACGATAATTTTACAAAAAGGCAAGGAATGGCGTCGTGTTTTTCCAAAAACGGTCTTGCCTTGGGAATAATTTCAGTGTCATGAGGGAATTCTACTAACATCCCAACAACGGACACCCAGACTCGCAAGACCTATTTATGAGTCACATAAATTTCTTGTGCCGCGTGGAGATCGAACCCACAACACTTGGCGTAGAGGCAGTGGCCTAGACCACTCCACCTTTCATGCAGTCTAAACTTTAAAAACATACAATTAACAGACACTAACTAACTACCTGAAGGGTTTTAGGATAATTAATAGTATCTTTAACATGGTTTATTTTCATAATTATATTACACTACACAACAACATGATAGTATTAGCGGCGTGCGCGACATTAAGCACGTACTTATAGTTTCTAAATAGAACACACGAACAATAACAACAATCATCTAAAGATCACGCTATCCGCAAACATGAGCATAATAAAAACGAAATTTATTAAAAGATACTCTACTTTCTCCAAATAACAATACTTATATACACATAGCACTGTGTCTGTGTAACCCTAAGCGGTAGAGATGAATGATACATCTATTACACCCACATTTCCCTACAAATGTATGCGTAGAGCCTCGTTATTGTGAGTGAGCCTATTGCCGTCGCCGGACTCCAGCGTTCACAAGAGTTTAAAGTGCTTTAATTCAAATCGAGTCCTTAACTGAAATAAAACATCTACAGCGTTTATTTTTCAGTGTCCTAAAAAATGTAATCATGCAAAGATAAAGCATCCTTAGGATAAGGACTCGAATCTCATGCAGGATTCGGTTTATTTTTCCAGAAATATATTGTTCTACTATACAGTACAAAAAATCTCTTACATAGCTTTTGCATTACATTTTTACGGATACATAGCATAAATTAAGGCAATCACGGTCAGTTCAAGACTTGACAAAAACTCGATAACATGTACGTTTTCTCACGATGTTTTCGTTAAAAGCGAGCGTTAATTAACTATTTAATACGCACAAAACTTCGAAAAGTCAGAGATAAGTGCCGTGAGATTATGACTCGAGACCTTTGCGTAGCAGATCTACGGTCTAGCTATCGCTGCTATACCCATTGTGTATAAACATCTGAAGTACTGCACAATATTATTCCCTTACTATGTTTAAGAGGGAAGTCGTGGAATTAGTAAACGAACAACCCCTTGTGTAGGTCACTTACGCACATGACCCAATAGGGTAGATGACTCACATTTTATTATTATTAAATTCAGTCATTCAAACCCTAAAGTATTAAGAATTTTTGAAATCTATACAAAACTAATTCTGAGTAGATTTAAAAAATTCTTTATACTTTTAACAGATTTGAAACGCATGTATTTTATCTATATAACAAAAAAGGATGCACGATACAAACTGTCACGTAACCGCTACTTTTTTTCATCATCATTTAAAATTATAATTTCTGCCTTATTTTGCAACCAATTGTGATACTGTTTGCACCAAAAGATCTATTTTATTTGTGTTTCTTATTTCTGATTACAGTGATTACGTAGTACATACAATAAGTATATAATAATATTGATAATAAACTGAGAGCTTTCAACACGATAGCTATACGGAAATGTTACCTTTACATTGAGTTTCGTTTTCAGTTAATTGAATGCCCGTTGTCCGGCCACAGTTGAAACAAGAGCTGTGTAAAATGTCCACTCGGTCACATGGGTCACAGTGTAAGTGGGCATTGTGAATGACACATACCGAATTAGCAAGTCAAATGTACCGTCCGCGGCTCAGCAATGAATAGACGATGCCAAATAACGCTCTTGAATCCACGCTAGTATATTTTGATGTAAGCATACAAAGCTGTATTACACGAATAGTTGAAAGGTTTAGATACTTTAGTGCACGTATCACGTACGTAATACGTTCATTAACGCCTGTTCTTTTGTGTACTCAAGTTGAATTAAACAGAAACTGTAATGTGTTTCGCAAGTTTCGCCGTTATTTTGAAGTGTGGGTGATATGTATATCATGTGTGTAATATGTTTAGGTAATTGATTGGTATGTTAATACTGTCTATATGACTGCACTGACTGACATCGGTGAACGTATGTGACTGCTTTGCTTTAGGTCTCGGGTTTGATGCCCAGATCGTGCAGTGTTCTAAGGGTATATTTTAATATCAATCCTGTATTAAACTGTCCGACTACCAGCAGATCTCACAATGAGAAGGATCAGGCCATTGTCCACCACGCTGGCCCAGTGCGGGTTGGCAGACTTCACATATCTTCGAGAACATTGTGGAGAACTAAATAGGAAAAAAAAGAATAAGCAGGTTTCCTCACGATGTTATCCTTCACCGTTAAAGCAAGCGATAATTAATTATTTAATTAATTATCACTCCATAACTTCGAAAAGGGTATATTAATGACTGATCTATATGCACTAACTGCCCCTGTGGCGCAGCGGTAGTGAATGCGACTGCTGTGCATGAGGTCTCGGGTTCGAATCCCGGGTCGGGCCAACATAAAGGTATTGGGTTTTTCTGTTAAGAAATCTCAATAAGAGCCCGGAGTTAAGAAGTTGGCGGTGTTAGACACCCCCGTGCCTCGGAAAGCACGTAAAGCCGTTGGTCCTGCGCCTGATCTCTCTCCGGTCGTGTCGGATTATCCGTCCCATCGGATCATGAGGGTAAGGGAACAGAGAGTGCACTTGTGTTTGCGCACATACTTGTGCACTATAATATCTCCTGCGCAGATGGCCAGTCTCCGTTAAGACTGGCCGCCGTGACCGAAAATCGGTCTGGAGGACATTATTATTATTATTATTACTGACTAGAAATTTTCAGTAGCGGCTACGAGTTTTGATTATTGCCAGATAAAAAGGCAACATGCTCGCCTCCAATGACGTGGGATCAAAAAGTGAAATATGCTTGTAATTCACCTCTGCCTACTCTTTCAGCTATGAAGGCGTGAGCCTATGTTTGTTTGTAACGGTATCGTGGCATAAATTTCCATGTGGTTGTGAAGTCTATTCCTCAGTCACTTTTTCTCTGTCTCGATTATAGAACAGTAAAACTGTTATTGAATTGTGCTGTTAGAATGTTATATCTAATAGCACGTAATTTGTTGAAGTCATTGAGCTCTACTACGTGGGACGAAAATGTGCCTATAGTTGGTAAAATATGATCTCCTTTACATAGGTGTGAGACGACGTTCATAACAAAATGTCTACGTCATATCTTTATATATATAAATCTTCTGTGCGTGTGTTTGTAATTAAATTCCTCCTATACGGCTGGACCAATTTTGATGAATTTTTTTGTGTTTGTGTATTATGCTACTATCAATATAACATGTAGCATTAAGGTGTTAAAGTATCTAATAATCTTTACAGTGTGTCCGGTCATGGACTAGCGATATTCTAAATACTTATATAACAACTATTTTTATACACAAATACACTTAACACTTGGGCCCAATCCACTTGCCCGCTAAGTGGCAGCCATTTTGTTTTTTCGTCGAAATATTCCCTATGTGGGTACAAAAAAAAATTATATCTCCCGAAGATTTGGTCTTACTGAGATAAAAATAGGCTTATTCGAAGGGCAACAATACTATCTACCGTCTACATTACAAAACAATGTGTTCACATGTCCATAATTTTTGAAAACAATATGAAACTCAATAAAACAGATCCGAAAATTATGCAATTCATCAAATTATTGTAAATTACTTCAAAAATACCCCCCACAACCCTTTTCATTTTTGTACTAGATCGACAGATGCTAATTAACAACTGTGTGTCTATTACTTTAAAAGTTATTGTTGTTTGAACATAGCCTATGCGCAAGCACAAAAGGTCTTTGTCGGAACCCTAAACAGGAAAAATTTAAAAACACTTAATATACATATTAGATTTTATTTAATGGTTTTACAATATTAAATTACAATAGCTACAGCAGTTACTCAAAGTGGCCGCCTTCAGCTTGTAGACATGCTACAGCTCTCTGTACCACTTGGGTTTTCATTAGAAATACATTAAATTTATGAAAAAACACTACACGCACACAACCACGCATTTGACATACGCAGTCGAATCGCGTTCGTAGTATTTCGACATTGATCGTCTGACGTCGTATAATTATTTGTAACTATGGTTACCTATACCTTATTTGTATGTCATAGAGAAAAACAGAAAACAAAGTAGCAAGCTTAGGAATTTTGGTCGAATTTTGACCACTAGGTGACTCTACACTCTTTGCGCTGTAGCATGGTGCGGGTGACAGTTTCAGTAACGTTTCGTTTCACTCTTGAAAGTTGCCGCGATTTACAAATTATGACTTAGTATTTCAACTGTACCGCGTTCGTAATATATTAATTCATTAATTACTGCAGTAAATTAAATTAAACCCAACCAGAATGTACTAGTCTACAAATAAAATCTAATGGAAATAAAAATTAAGCAAAGTGTTATGCGTATAACGTAACGCCATAGACGTATTTAGTGATGGGATGTACTGCTACGATGGATAGTCGATGACTTTTATAATAAAAAACGTATATTGGGCCGTAGGTCAATTATTATTGTAAAAAGTCTATAATTATATTAATGAAACAACAGAACATATATAAAAAAATAGATTTTATTCGTCTAAACTCATATCAGAGTCAGGAGCATCTGAATTGTCACTAAATTCATCATCTGTATCTGTGACGGATATTATTAACGATGACTCCATTATATTGTCAATATGGATGTCACGATCCCAATCAGACATAATGTCCCTTTTTGTTTTATTCACAACCTTCGACCAGTCTTTAGGTTGAACATTGTTGATGGCCTCTTGTAATAAGGCCAACATCTTATTTGCCGTAAATGGCGGCGAAGTATTATTTCTTGCGGCGTGACCTTTTATTTGGGCCCAAATCAGCTCAATAGCATTATACTGGCAATGGTGGTAGTCGAAGGACCTTGTGGCCTTTATCTTTTACAAACAAAAAACAACAAACAAACAATGAAATAGCAATAAATACGTATCACATACAAGGCGCTAGCACTCGTACTGACAACATCGCAAGAGTAAACAAAATGGCCGCCGCGCCGATGCGTCATAGAGCAAAAATGTTGTCACGAAAAAAATCATAAGCCCGATTTTGATTATTTTATATAAGTACAAAGATATTATTATGTAGCCATAAAATATATATATTGACAAGTTTATACACGTAGTTACACTGCACAACTGAATAACACACTAATTTTCATAACACTATTAATGAGAACTAGATTTATGCTGCGAATATCGTAAGTGATAAAAATGAATTGCATAAAGTTACATCCCTAGTGTCAGATGTCAACGTCATACAGGCAACTGTCACCCGCACCATGCTACAGAGTACAGCGCATAGAGTGTAGTTACACAATTGACAATAATACCTCCTCTTATCTTTAATCTCAGTAATCACATGCAAATTCACGACCCTCTGTTTCTCTTTCTAGACTGTATGTACACTTTTCAGCATCCTTGGCAATTATTATTAACCTGAAGATGATACTTACATCTTAAATCAATTTGTAAAGTTATGAATACCCTACATAGACCAACTTCGATATTAAAAGCTTTTATAACATTTTCAGATAATCGTGAAACAGTTTGTGGGTCCGTTGCACGACCTTACGCATCCCATGTGAATGATTACTACTCAACTCTCATTCCCATCATTATAAAACTCGACGAACGACCACTATCTAACGTGGCTATATGAATATGTTGGTCACAAGCCGAGAACGGGACTAATGGCTACAATATTACACTCTTTATTCATACATCCTCTCCTAACCTCAACAAGGATGACTCATATAAAGTACGGGGTTTATTAATGTGGCGTGTAGAAAAGCAATGAGATGATTGACGATGGGGAAGAACAGATTACTTATAGATAGAAGTGAAATGACGCAAAGCTATGTAACGCTTTATTAATGACGGCATGCAATCTTATGCATCCTATCGAAATTATAATTGAATGCGATGCAATTTAATGTAAGAGTTAATGTAATAATAGAGCGTAATACTTATATATAAATGTATTAACGCACTTATAATGAAGTTGGCTGATATATAAAATTAAAAGATATATGTACATACATGGCTGGTTTTGGTATCAAGATTCCTTAGTATCGCCTTTAATTGGAAATATATCCAAATGACTTGCAGCATAATAAGTTATATAGCAATGCTGATTGTAAGTCATAATTTGATGTAGTTTAAAGTAACTAGTACGGATTTTCTGTTAAATGGCAACATTCGTATTAATAATAAATCATGTCGCGGGGATCTTTATCTTTAACATTCAAACAACGAACACAAAGAATTGACCTGAATCGGAACGACTATTTGTAGATCATACAATTTTTTGGCCCGTGTGGAAATCAGCTTAAAAGCAAGCTTGAAATCATCGCATTTTAAATTACTGTCCATCCCTATACCAAGTTAATTTTATTATGTTCGTATTTAATTATAATATATTTTCAATTTTATAAAAATAATTATAAATATATTCCAGCCTTAATTCGTTCAGGTTGATAACCTCAACCAATAATTAATATTAAAGTAGGAATTAAACATGCTCCAAAAAATAAATAAATATAAATATATTTATTACTCTAAAAGTTATATGGACAATAAAAAATAATATTAAATAAAAAAACTTAGCATAAAAATTCACTTTAAATACATTTTCTCTAGCTATAATTATTAAAATCTTATAAAAATCTACAATTCTGGTTCCTTTGTAGTATATAGCTATTTATTACGTATACTGTAGTTATAGTATGACGTTGCATACAAGTACACTGAAATGGATTTAATATTAAACTGAGGATTTTATTAAAATTGTAAAAACAACACAAAGGAAATCAAGTTCCTCGTGAACAATAAGAATTTCGGGAATATAATAAGGGACACGGTGTGACTAACATCAACTGTTGTCAATTATATATAGTTTGTTTATTATTTATTAATCTGTGAAGTGTTAGAATACCCGACATAATGCCTAGCCACCGGTGTGCCGCTGCGACTAAATAGTTTAATCTTGTTCTATGTCGTAGTTTTGTCATCTTTGGATATAATATATAGGTACTATCTATATACATTTTTTGAGATAAGTAGCTACATCAATCCGCCAAATAACTTATCACAACTACATACAATAAGGACAAACTAGCAAAAACACGTTCGCATTTGTAATATGAGAGAGTAACCGAACCAGGTGCTATATTGGGAAAACATGAAACGAAATGAAAATACCTTTCATTCCACGAACTAGTATAGGTACTGGTTCGTGGAATCAAAAAGTTCTTGGAAAAATTTAAACAGTACTAGAGTACTGTTTATACTTTTTTATTAACTGTAAGGATGCCGTAGTGGCTTAAGTGGTCGCTTCGCCATTGCGCCGAGTGTAGGTTTGAATCCCACACGGAACAAAAATTTGTGTGATCCACAAATCTTGTGGTTGTTCCAAGTCTGGATGTTCTTTGTGTCCCTTGTTTAAATGTTTGTAAATTCTCTCGCGATACAGGAATTATTCCTAGTGCAGGAGTTGTATTTATAAAAAAAAAAAAATATAGTTCCTTCACTTCAAGGTGTGCCGAGTTGATCATCGGCTGTGCTCTCTGCGGTATCGTCACTTTCTGTAGTATGTGAATAATAATATTGTCTTCTGTTTACGCGAATGTTATTCATTGAAATTAAACTACTATATACGGATTTTATCGCGTTGTTTATTTATCACTGTATTACAACATTTAGAAACTATTACACTACTACTACTAATGATTTTATTTTACTAATTTATAAGCTAATAAAATTATTTAAACATTCGGTTGCTTTTCAGCAGCCGTGGTCATGGTAATTTCAATATGTGAATAATGTTTATTTCAGATTTTAATTCTTTATTGTACAAAAGTCATGTCACATAACTAGATAGATTGATAAATTTTTACCTACAGTTGCAAGATGAACTTTAAATTAAGTTCTCTTTCATCAAACTTTTGAGACATGAAGATTTGGGAAATTAATTAATATTACAAATGCGAATGTGAGCAAATTTTTTTAAAAATACCTTTACAAATCCATCATATTTAGGTTTAATGCTAATTCAAGGGACTTTATACGTATGTATATGCGTTTTATATGTCAGAAAATATCGACGTTTCTAAATATTGTTATAAACCAATGTTAGATATGTTTTTACTCTATGACATCTTGCATTGTAATATAGACTGTACTAGACTTAGTTTCAAAAATTAACTTCGACATTCCTAGTAAGCGCACTCGTAACACCCGATTATTTGATGTCCTATTTCGTTGTACCAATTATGGAAGAAATGCGGTTATGACGAGGTTGCCACGAACTTCCAACACTAGATTCTCCAATATTGACCTATTCCACCTTTCTAAAAGTAGCTACCGTAAGTATATCCTACTGCCTACAATCTGTTGTTGATTGTTACCTTATAGCATAAGTCCACGCAGCAGGTCACATAATGTCATGTCATATCATTGTTTGGGTCTAATAATTACTACTGATTGATTGTTTGTCTCTGTGTTTCACTTCTTACCGCTAAACATGTCAGGAAACTCAGTAATTGGTTTAAGTATAACTTTTTGTTATAGGTAGTACTAGCAATGAATTCTACAATAATCCTAGTATTTAAGGCGTTGCTCAATATTGCTAGTGCTATCTATTTTCTTATTCATGTGTATAGAAAACAAGCTGTTGAGTTTCCAATAAATAAATAAATAAATAATTGTCATCTCATCAAAGTTTTAATTATCTAGTGTAGTTTGAGAAAGCTGTTCACTTGTCGCCAATATTGCGCAAGTTCACATACTTAATCAAATAATTATCAAAGTCCACGGTTTCATCTACTATAGGTAGTTCTACGTACCAAGCCCGCGGCCACGAAACTCACCAAGTTGTTTAACTTAATAAGTTGTTTTGTAAACCAAAACAAAGTTTAATTAACAAAGATATTCTGTTTGTACCTGAACCTTTGGAAGCTGATATCATTTTGAACAGAATAAATTTGTTGGTACAATTAAATTAACCCCTAAAGTACTTCTCTAATATCTCTCTCTTCTGCTTTAATACAGCCGCAACTACTTTTTATCTACTCTATTTTAAGGAGTAGCCTTCCAAAAGGTTTTTAACCTATCAAGTCGCAGCCGCACACCGGCGATCAGACGTAACAGGTTTTCAATTATGTCTGACATTCCAACAACTGACAGATTAATCAACTAAAACTACGTAACAACGCTGTAACAAAGGGCAGGCAAGATTGGGAGAAGGCTGGCGGATAATCAAAAGAAACTAAATTCATAGCAAAAAAATATATTTTTTTCTTAAAGTATAGATAACGCTTGAACCAAGTTACGGTCCCGTGAGCTCGGCGACCCGTGCGGCCGCCTCCTTTCCACCGCTTATTCAGCTTAAATAATAAATCATTACCGAGCTTCTATAAGACGATTGGAGTAAATAACTTTCACGCAAAATCTTAGATATAAAATTCTGGTAAAATGTATTTTCGCAAAGCTACTTATTATTTCTGTTTACTTCTATTAAAAACAGATAGAACGTCAATAAAAGTTTTCTTTTCATTTAGTCATGTAGTATCTCACCGCATAATACTGTCGGCAACTGTCTCATTTTGTGTACGTCACGTGGAAAAGTTGAGTGGCATATATTATGTGTTTTATGAGTGATATTACGTGAATTTCCGTACAACTCGAGGGATGAAGTTGAACGCCGGATTGTGAAGCCGGATGTCGGATTGGTTGTACCAATCTTGCTGAGCTTGATTTTCTATTGCGACCACATTTTGCATGTAGTTTTAGTCAGTCAGATAGCTTACCTGAAAGAAAAATGAATTTGACAGTGTTCTATACGAACTGTCAGAACACTAAATTTAATTTTTATTTAAGACTTATCTGGTTATAGGAAAATCGACCGTATACTGCCTCGCTAGTGCAATTGTGGATACATGAGTTCGATATTCCATCATTTTCTTTTAGTATATTCTCATTAACAGTATGAGGGTTCGATTCGGGTGAATAATAAACATAACTTACTAACATAAAGTATGATTTATTATTCTCCTAATTCTAATGGATACATAGATTATATAACCTTAATCCAGGAATAGCATGACATTATCATATCTCTATTTGTCTTACACCATACGCCCTACCAAAACAGAAAAAAAAGTAATAACTTTGCTTAATAAGTAATATTATTATAATTTCGTTCTATTTTTATGTATAATTTCTTCTTTATTATTACGCAAAATTTTAATATTAGGATCAAGATCATCTAAAACTTTGAAAGGGCCATCATACACATTATCAAACTTATTATACTTATTAACCAACAATAAGTCATCTTTTTTATACATAACAGGTTACAAATATTCATCAAATTAAAATTTTCTTAAGAATTTAGTTTTACCAAATTATGCCGCGCGTTTTCACGTTGCGCTTTTTGTAAAGTAAATTTTAATTCTACGGGATAACTTTCTACATTATACAACGGCACAACAGTACAATTTTGTAAATTTCTAGGGATATTACATAATTTGCCTAATACAAGCTCATAAGGTGTATAATTTGCTAACGAATGTACAGAGGTATTATAAGAGAAACACCAATATGGGAGCCAATCACTCCAATACCTACTGTTATTTTCTGTTCGAATTCTCAAAAATGCATTTTATGGTTTTTGGGAATTTTCTAAAGGTCCAGTCGACTTATGATGATAGGCATAAGCAACTATTTGTTTAATATTAAATAACTTACATACGTACCTCGGTTATAGTACTGGAGATGAATTATCATAATAATCCTTATCTAAGGGCTCAACTAAATATATTTTATCAAAAGTCGACTGCGCAGTCGTAGTAATAACCATAGGCTAACTAAGCAATAGTATGTAATAAATGCTTTTATTTCTGGCATTTGCCACATTTCCTAACAAATTCTGCCACGTCCTCATACATTTTTGGCCAAAACTAGTTTTCTTTATATTATTTATCATACGTCTAGCCCACCACACCCAGGTCAATCCTCAGGGTGGCTGGAGGTCATCTCGCGCCCTCCGACGCCCGGCTCTGCGGTTGGGGAGAAGGTTTAAACGAACCCTCTCCCGCTCCGCCACCTCCTCGATGGAAATCTCTTCCTCACAGGAGGAGGCGACGGCGTTCCACGACCCCTCACTGCGGACCTTAGACTGAACTATGGCCGGGAGCGAGAGGGCAACCGATCCGACTGCCGCGATCAACTCATGGCGCTGCGATGCCCAGGTGGGGCAAACCGCCAAAGTGTGCAGCGCCGTGTCCTCGACAACGTAGTCGCCGCAGTGGTGACAACCGGGCGTCTCTTGCCGGCGTATACGACACAGGAACTGGCCAAAACAACCGTGGCCAGTCATTACCTGTGTCAGCTGGAAAATGTGAGGGCGCCATGCCGCCTCTGCAGCGACTCCTTAAACGAGGGACTTACCGCCACGATCGTGGCGTGCCCGATACGTCTAGTACCTACATGCCCAGTGGTGGGAAGCAAATGAAAGTCATTAAGTGCTACACGCTTGTCATCATCACTTATTATTCTAATTAAACTTTTTAAAATATATAATCGTGGACCGGTCCAATTACCATTTCCACAAAATTTGGTTAACAATTTTATATACTTCTCACTTTTATCATTCTTCATAATATCAATTTCAATTATTGATAGTTTTTACAGATAGATTCCAAATCTCTTACGAAAGCGTCTTGCGCTGAGCATGATCGAGAATTTGGGTCTATATAAATTGAGATCTTAGATGGTACATAAATAAAATCATTTACTTGAACATATTTAGTAGTGGATGTTAATGCACAAGTAGAAATTATTAACTCGGTACAATTATTCGACTTTATTAGAATTTTACCGACTCTAGGTTGATCAGACCGATCATCTGTTTTGTTCCTATCGACCGAAGAATCAACTCAATTGATTTCTGGACGTACTCATAGTCATGATATTTAAAACATTTTGATTAATACGTTTTAATTCATCAGACGTACAATGATGCGAGATAACGCGTCTGCAGCCACGTTATTCACACCCTTTACATATTACGACCACGTAATCATATTCATCTAATATTAAGCGAAACTTTAGCAATCTACTAGACAGATTGTTGAAACTAAACAGATAAAGTAGTCGCTTATGATCCGTTTTTATTATAAACTTTTTATGAAATAAATAGGATCTGAAATATTTAACTGACCAAATAATAGCAAGGAGTTCTTTTCCTATCTTTGGATACTTTAATTCTGATTTATTTAATGGCCGACTTGAATAAGCAATTGGCAAGTCATTATTATTGCATAATACGGAACCTAGCATCTGTATGCAATATAAACTCATTTTCATCGTCAAAATTTGGATATTGTAATATTGGGGGATTAGCCAAAGACTGCCTTAGTAACTGAAAAGATTTTTTTACATTCTGTGTTCCAAATAAATTGAGCACCTTTTCTACAAAGTTTATTTAAAGGGATTGTTATTTCAGCAAAATGCGGTATAAATTTACGGTAGTAATTGACGAAAGCTATAAATCGCCTAACTTCGTCACTACTCCTTGGTACCGGATAACTGTGTATTACTCGGGTTTTTTCAGGGTCAGGCGAAACTCCACTAGAAACAATATTCCCTAAATACGTTAGAGGTTAATTTTTAAATTTACGCTTCTAAGTCTTTCAAAAATGTCAATTAACTTCTTATTATGAATTTCCAAGCTTCTTCCTATATAAATTAAATCATCCAAATATATAAGGCACTTTTCATGGTTCAAACCAGACATTAGGCGAATTTAGATCTTAATCTAAATGACTTTTTTAATCTTTTTTGTTCCCGAATTTACGCATGCGCTAAGATAATCACAGTCTTGGAAAATTTTAGTACCGTTAGAAAAAATTGATAAAATCATTCAAAATACTCTAAAAAATATTTTCTGTTTTGCCAACCAAACTATTCTCCCAGCGGCAGTGGGACGGGCCGCTTAGCAACTCTGTAAGAGAAAAGCTTTTTACTACATCTTCCAATGTTGCTGAGCGTGCTCGATTGCTGGCTGTGGGAGAATGGGAATCTGGTCTTTGGCTTCAGGCGCTTCCATCGTCCAATATATGCACCATTTTGGACGATATCACTTTCCGCCTCGCCACTTGACACCGTTTAGGTGTTTCGTGTGTTTCTCCGCATTGCTGTCACTGTGGAGAAACTGTCGATAGCCTCGGACACCATAGACTCTCTTGTAGTCGAAGCGCTGGTCAAATTTCTCGCCACGCTAATCTTAATGACATAATACGTCGTGCTCTTGTCACTGCTGGCGTTCCAGCTGTACTTGAACTCAATGGCTTGGTACGCGACGATGGGAAGAGACCGGACGGAATGTCATTGTTGCCTTGGAAGATGGGCAGGCCTTTGGTGAGGGACGTAACGTGCGTTGACACCCTTTTGACATCACATCTTCCAAGCACTGTGGGATGTCTCGGCGCTGCTGCTGCAACCGCGGAAACCCTCAAACAGTGCAATGTATAGTAATTTAGTCGGAAATTACATTTTTGCGCCGTTTGGGGTGGAAACCCTAGGTTCATGGGGTCCGAGCGCTCGTATTTTGTACAGGGAGATCGCAAAACGCCTGATCGACGTTTCACGTGATCAGAAGGCTGGTCTTTTCATGGCCAAAGAATCAGCATTGCCATTCAACGTGGCAATGCTGCCAGTCTTCTGGGCACGTTACCAGTTGACAGCGATGCTGAAGAATTCTAGGATGCCTAAACCATTTTTGTAAATATTTAGTATTATAATTATTTGTGTTTTTATAATTATGTTATATTTTATAATACGTTTGTAAATATAAATAGTACTAGAATAAGTTTCACACAATAAATAATGTTATTATCATCTAAATGACTAAAATATATAACCCCTGACAAAGAATCGAGAATATCAGAGATGTTAGGCAAAGCAAATTTATCATCTTTGAGGCGGTCATTTAATTTCCTATAATCAATAACAACACGCCATTTCTTACTACCGCTACTATCGGTTTTCTTCGGTACCTTTAGAACTGGACTCGACCATGCACTTCTACTTTCTTTTATGATGTCATTACGTAACATTTCGCTAAATTGAATATCTGTTTGGGACTTCACTTGTGCTCGTAGGCAAACTCAGTTTGTAGTAACAATTGTATATTTAATGTATAAAACGTATTTTAACAATTTTAACTCGGAGCAGAACTTTCGAGTACAAAGTATTTTTTAATTGATTGTGACAAATATGGCGGTGGTAGAAAAAAATATAAAATGTAAGAAATAATCGTAAACGCCTAGCAGTTGTTTCACAGCAAATCATATTGATTACGTAAAGACTAAAATTTATTATAGGCGTTAACAATATCAATTTCAGTTTTTTGACTTTTAGGAAGTCTGTATGGTTTGGTATAAGCCGGACTGGTATTATCTTTCAATTGTATTGACTGCTAGTACAAGTTGGTAACACCTAACTTATCGCTTGGCAGTAAAAATACATCTGAGTATTTTGCGCAAGTATTTTCAATTGAAATTTGTACCTCCCTACTTAAATGTTTAAAATTCAAAATGGAAAACAAATGCTTCACATGGTCAGCATTTAAATTATTACCATCAAAAGCCCCAAAAAATATACCCAAAAAATAATCATTTAAACTTGCAACATCTGGTGTAAAATAACTTAAACAAACGTCTGTCTCTCTTGTATTCAAAAACTTAAGCGGTATTTTACTATCCTAAGGCTTTATTAATTAAGATGGAAGCTGAAAATAAACCTTCGCATAATTGTCTAGGCATGACAACACATTCATCTTGTAAGTGTGTCTGCACTAAATATAAAACTTCACATCTGGCCGGTATTGTTAAGTAACTGTTTTTGCCAAGTTGCCCCATTTGTAACGGGACACTAATAGACCGTACATTATAGTTTAATGTCAGAAAATTTTGTTCAAAATCTAAAATAAATTAAATTTACTCAAAAAATCTTGTCCTAAGATGCCATCGGTTCTACAAGAAAAGTTTTTAAATGCAAAAAACGTATGCTCAAACTCATAACTATTGTAACTTAATTTCAGATAAACAAAGCCATCGCAATACACATGACTATACCATTTATCTTTAAGCGCTCTATATGGAATGGAATATTCCAGTTCTCTAATATGTTCTGTCTAACTATGGTTAATGACGCGCCGGTATCAAGTAACCAACTACGCGACACTTGACAAACATTTAACTTTATGTTGTCGAACAGGGCGACGTAATGTCGTGTGGCCACGAAAACCACCGCGACCG
Organism: Catocala nupta; assembly: GCA_963675205.1. Classification (NCBI taxonomy): domain Eukaryota; kingdom Metazoa; phylum Arthropoda; class Insecta; order Lepidoptera; family Erebidae; genus Catocala; species Catocala nupta. Next base: position 8,672,559 of record OY776090.1, on the reverse strand, counting down.
CGATAAAAAGACGATTTACCAAAGTTACGTATTCCGCATGCACCAACTTTATTACCACGACCACGATTATTATAATTTTAAGAATTTGAAAATACTCTAAACGCCCCCTATTAAAACTATTATGATAATTACCATGTTGATAACGGCTTGACCTAGGTTTTGATGAAAGCTCATCACTCATTCTTCTTCTGCATTCGGAGCCATGTCATCCAACGCAATTTGAATGGTATCCTTTAAAGTGCAATAATTTCCTGCTGCAATTATTGTACTGAATCGACTGTTACGGAGGCCGTCGGCAAATCTTTTAATCGCCATACGCTCATTTATTGGCTTCAAAGTTTGTTGTGCACTAGAATCACCGTTAGCCTGGATAATAGTCAAATCGACAAATAACTGCTCCAGCTCCTTATCATATTCCTCAATACTCATATTATTTTGCCTCGCATGGTGAAGCTTACTCTGGATCGCTGTATCTGATTTTTTGGGTAACAATATGGTACGCATGTCACTAATTAAATCTGCAACAGATAAATAATTACGCATACGCATGCACAGCTTGGCGCTTTCCGATATACGGAACATTAAAACAAATTGTATAAGTTGCTTTTTGCCACTATCATCAACCATGGAGCCATACATCTCGATATTTGAGATTAAACGTTTGGTGGTATCAATATCACCTGTCATAATTGGCAATAACGCATTGGCAGTTTTTAGCTCAAATTTTCTATGGTGTTTATCGTATCCTCTGTACTATCCTAACAAAGCTGAACAATTTTTGAATACAATTTATGTATATAATCAAATCCGACAAAATTTTAATTTCACTACTTTCGATTTCTTTATATTTTATCTATATATAATATCATATATTTATTTATTCAGACAGAGTCCATAACGTTAGTAACAATTTTTCTTACGCTATATTAGTAAATATTTAAAACAAATCAAGCTACTTAACCAAGACTCATTCAAGTCTTGGTTAAGTAGCTTGATCTGTTTTAAATATTTACCCCTTCATTATGTCACTACAGCGAGCGAATCTGCGGGCCAATATGTTACTCCTGATCGCCAATGCCCTGCGCTCCCTTTTAATATCAGCTTGGTCTTCAAGACCGCCGGTAACATAGTGCCCAAGATACTTGAACTGGTGAACCCTGTTCAGCTCCACACCATTTAGTTTAATTGGGGGCACCCTTGATGGACACTTACCTGCGGCCTTAAAAACCAAATATACACTCTTTACACCATTATATATAAAGCCATGATTTTGGCCATACGTTTCACAAACGACCAATAGTCGCCTTAAAGTATTTACAGTTGGGCTCAGCAGCACCATATCGTCTGCGTAACTGAAATCATTCAAGCGAACATTATCAACAGAGCATCCGATTTGGGTGCTGCTGAGCTCAACTATAAGCTCGTTCACGTACAGGTTGCAGAGCTTGGAAGGACTCAAACCACCTTTTCTCACGCCGCACTCCAGCTTGAATGTATCGTAGAAGGTATTAGCCCACCTTACGCTATTTGTCTGGTTAAAATACCAGTAATGAAACAACTTTTGCACATGTACATGCTCGCCCGTTTTCTTGAGCTTTTGCCATAATACGTCATACGACACCAAGTCAAAAGCTTTTGACAGATCAAGAAAGCATGCATACACAAGTGTACTTCTCGCTGTATAGTATTGCGCAGTGAGCTTGAGGCTCAGTATGGCGCTTTCAGTAGAAAGTCCAGCTTGGAAACCGAACTGAGCATCATGAATACCTTCAAATATCAATTACCTTCTGCAAAGAACAAAATTGCTTGTGTACCTATATCATTCGTCTCTCAGGTGACCAAATTTGGTGAGGTAATCTTTATGTACTAATTTAATTTATTAAAAACCTCTTTAACCTTATTCGCCATAACATATTACTAAATCTAGATAATGCTATAGAATATTTTTAAGATACATATACACATTTTACGATTAACATCAATCGAATACCTGATTATTGGATATATTAGCCTCACTAGTTACCGCACGCACTTATTATGGCACTAATCACTCACGCCGGCGAAGTTCCTGCTGCAGCAACACCCGTGGCCCATTTACGAAACAAGTTCAACGACCTTTGCAGTTCGTATCCCTCTTTCGATCCATTTGCCGTGACATTTTCTATAATATCGCAACAGATTACTGTTGCGATATTATAGAAATCGTTCCTCCAACAACCAAAACAATGCAGATAGCTATCAATATATAATTTGTGTTACTCGCATGCTGTAGCAGCCGAATTCCCGGCTCCGTTTTGCGCTATTATGAACTCTTGCTCCTTAGACTGCTGCTTGCCCATACTGATGTATTTCAAAACGAGAAACTCTAACGAAAGTTGCGTTAAATAGTAATAAAACTTTCCTAAGTAATTAAATCATAATTAGTTCTATAAAGTGCACAAATCACTTCATGTTTATAATAGCGATTCTTTTTACGGAACATCGCGTCGCGCTGGCAGGGTCGCCATGTAAGGGTTCGATTCGGGTGAATTAATAAACACAACTTGCTAACATGAAGTATGATTTATTACTCTCCTAATTCTAATGGATATTATAGATTATAAGACCTTAAACTAGGAATAGCATGACATCATCATATCTGTCTTACACCATTACAGATTTCTGTGTAAAATTGCATCCGATGCACGACTACAGCTAAACCTTTTTTTACTTCAGACCTGTACTTAAATGCTGAAAATTAAATGTTGGTGTCACACACCTTGCTAACTAGTACCACCCTACACATACGTCACGTACCGTACACGCACGATGTCAATAAGATTTTGATCTGATTTATCCAAACAATATACATTTTATTAATCAACAATAATAATAAGAATATCTAACTAATACCTAAAATATTATAACACATAAATAAATGATAAATTTAAAAAAAGGAGTAGAAACTTATAATTAAAGCTCTCTTGTAGGAGTCATACTACGCTAAATTAAAAATATACTTTTATTTTGATGTGGCGTAAATATTGAGATTTAATAAATCATAAGCCTAACAACTTTTAATGATGTTAGTTAAAATAACTTGGGCAATTCATACCATGTACCAAAACCTGTAATAATGCTCGTGAGAAGGATAATAACAGCTTGTACTTATATTTATATAAAATCTATAAGTATTTATTAAATTAGACTATGCACTTTCCTACGTTTCTCCATAAGACGCGAGAATATCGTAGCCGCATATATCACACCCGCGATCTCATCGCGGCACCTGCAATAATCATTTCATGTCTTTCTTTAAGAACCATTGCTAAAGTCTCTATAGGAAACTACAACAGGGAGGTCATTTTGCAATGTAAGCGTCCGTGGGAAGAAATTGCTCTGAAACTGTTTGGCACGTGATCAGTTTGTTTCCAAGGTGAACTCTTACCAATAGGAAGCGCTGTAAAAATAAACAGTTTCATTTATTCTTGGGAATTACTTATTCTGTACGTTACGTGACTATGTATTTAATAATAATAATGTGTAAATCTTTCATAGCGACATTCAATTCATATACTTTTAATAAACTTTAACAAATCGTTTCGAAATCTCTTAAAATTACTTTTATATTTGTAACTACTGAATATGTAGTGACTGTTATCTAGATTTAATTATTAGGTATAAACTAGTAAAAAGCTCTTATTTGAACTTCTACACATTGCGTCCTACCTGCCCAACCCTAATTAGGGTTGGGCAGAATTCTACTACGTTAGCGGAATAAAGAACTTATTCATTTTCAGACACATGTTATTAAAATGAAATATACGTAGTAATTATCAAATTACCTCGTATGCCAGATAGGTAAAATCACCTGTAATAGTGCATGGATATCGTAAAGTCCAAAATCCTGTGAACGCTCGAATTAGAATGAATATGAATGAACTAGATGGCGTTTTTTAATAAATATTGCAATGCGTACAGTTACTCATTTTAGCAAATAGGTGAAATTTATAAGAAATTATAATCTCAACCGAAAATACACTCGAACACAGGAACAGAATAATATTTGCGTACGAACAGACTAACGAATCATCGAAAGTATCTATAAAATAAACTACCCACTATAAATTTATCAATTCATTTGTAATTCTTTGCATCTTGTTTTATCCTAAAATGTATTCTTTTTTAAATAAACTATTGTGAATAGAGATATATTTTTTATCAAAATTGAGTTATTAAGAAATCTACTTATTTTTATTTTATAGTAGTGGACCGCCATCTATTACGATATAAACAAACTACTTAACAGTTGTTCCGTTAGCTGGCTTCAATTACCGGCTTATACCATTTTAGTTTTGAAATGGGTATGCATTTTTGCAGCTCACTGTACCTTGTAAATGGTCATAATAGCAGTTACACTGAACCGAAAATGTGTGAGATTACACTCGGATGTCTGCAGCAAAATACTTACTTAACCTACTTAAAGTTGCCCAGGGACGAGGTCAATGGCCGGAGGCATTACGTGGTCGACGCCTCGAAGCCAGACTTAGGGGGAATACACCCAACCAAGTAAATAATACTATCGCTCGGACGATTTAATATAATGGTGGCCATCGTTTATATATAAGTCATTAACAGTGGCATATTCCATCAATAATATTGTGATAGAAAATTAACCAGTCAGTAACTTATTTAAACTTGTTACTTTTATGACATTACCATTAGGTTTCTAAAAGGTTAATCAAAAACGTATTCATCAATTCATTTCAAGTGATTTTATTGGCTGATCTCAATTTAGTCGGCAAATTACTGTAATTCACATAAGGTTGATCGCCTGTTACATTGTGTTAATCTGCTAATCTAACTTTTTTTTTATTACCGCTAGCTTCATGTTTCAGTTAATTAAAAACCACAAATGTGGAACATCGCATACGTAAATCATTTTTGGCGTGTTTTCGACTGCAAAGACAATTCTCATTCCATTAAAAAGAGTTCGATGAATTTACAGATATTCAAACAACGGACAAAAAGAATAGTCAGACTCGGTCAACTGTCCAAAAGAACAAAGCTCTTCTGTGCGTGTGTGCACATGTTGAACTGATTTTGATTAATCGATAAATCTGTGATCTGTATTAATTTAATGAATCAATCTGAGCTGCCAAAGAATCAAACATTCACATTGTCACATTGAAGTATGATTGGATTTAAAAAAAGTGTAAAATGCTTGATGCATCATTATTTCAAAAGGTTAGTAACTAATTAGCTAGAAAAGAAAGGCCGTGAAGTTCTTTGAAGTGATTCTCATATTTTACTTTGAATTGGAAATCAACGTTGATATTCTCAATTTAATCAATATTAACTTTTAACTTCAATTTTAGATAAAATTTAAGAGTCTATGTACTGTAATAAAAACTATCCTGTGTTAGAAAATAACATCAGTAGTATTAGACGTCTCTAGAATCATAAACTCACGTTCAAAATAAACCGACCTTACCGATTAAGTTATGTCTTTTGGTTAACTTAATAAAGTTATAACATTCTAAAATGCATCACTGCACACGTCTCTCACTTTGTGTAAACTTGCTTGTACGTAGACCGCATTACAAGATATATTATATAGTGCTATGCAGCTACCGAACAAAGCCCCTAATTTATGCTGTGAATCTATGAATTCACAAGGGGCTAGTCAGCTCACAAGACGAATCAGTGAATACGATCACGTAACACACGTATTTGTGTATTTTCGTGTCACACGTCATTTCAATGAAATTTGCCTAATTCTCATTTTCTGGTAAAGAAATAAGGTCGAATGTTTCGGGACCTTCTATTCCCTTAACGAAGACAACATCAACCATCATCAATCCTACAACAGAAATGACGGATTGACTTGTTCCTTTCTTTCGTATATAGATCATCACACACACACAAAACCATCTAGCCCAAACTAAGCAGAGCTTCTTTCTCTTTAGTTTATATTTCTTGTAAATAATTTATGTATATATTATGTTAATTATTTAACTATGTCATTAAAATAAACGTACCTGAATATGAAAAAAAATACTTTCTTATTATATACATAGAAACAACCAAGACAACCATCCATGTTCATGCACACAAATGTTTGACTTGTGCGGTAACTCCAGGCGTGGCAGACGGTTACACTAACCACTACGCCATCGAGGCCACCTTTTTCTTTATAAACTTTTCGGTAATGTACCGAGTAAGTGTGTGAGGTTTATTACTCAAATATGTGCCTACTCGCGTACAGTAAAAAGTATTTTATACTCCAATCGAAATTGTGCGTTGTTCGCAAACAGTTTTATGGCATTCGGCTAAGTACAGAACGGTGTACCTCTGGAAAACATGTTACTTGGAAATAGGTATTTTGTAATATCGATATGAATATTGATTTTCTTTGTCGTTAGTAACCGAACTTTTCTTAAGGTTCTTGAAACGTCCGAAGAAACTCGCTTTGTATAAATTGTTATATAAGATAATTTGTTATGTCTATAACAATTCTTTGGGTTCTTCTTGGGTTATTTACATGGATGTGATCCATGTAAAGTATATTACAGGCAAATTGTAATTGTAATTCTACAAAACGGAATTAGATGAAATGTGGTAGATAGACAGCTTGCCGATATAAAACAATATCACTATGCTTTACTCATGATATTATTAATATATATCCACTTGCGTTCGTGCCTAACTATTATACCAAAATTATTATAGACAAGTATAGAATTAAGATAATTCATAATTTTGTTTTAACACAATGTTTGCTTGTTAGAGGCTTCGTACATTTATAGAAAGCTGAAGACCGTGTTAGGACGTCCCTTTCTAAATTTTGTTTGCGTTATTGCTTTTCTGCTGTTAGCAAGTCCTTAAATAATTATTTTCTTAATAGAAATGTATAACGATACAGTTGAGTATATTAAAGCGTATTGCTTTTTATTATATCCTAAACCCTTAAAATACGATAAGATTATTTAAAATATTAAATACGTTATACAAAGAATACAAAAGAACATAAAAGTGAATAAAAATACAAAGAAAGTAACATTTAAATTTTATCGAAACTGTTGTATTTATTATGAAACTTCCGATTAATTATCGATTCTTTGCCAAAATACTAACAGACTGTCTCTTAACAGCGTCTGCTAACAACATAAGCGGATAAAATAAAAAATAAAAAGTGTTCAACGAGAGTTCAAACAACGGACTTCAATAAAACACTTAAGAAAATGAACGAATTTTCTTATCGGCGTTATTCTTCTTTAGGTTTATTTACGTAGGTTAATCTTTAGTGTCGAAATTTCATTACAGTATGTAAGCTGTTTATAATATTAAGTTTTATTTTGTTTAGGGCTTGGCACCGACTTCAAACCTATCAATAGGTAGCACATACAAATAACAGTATTTTATTAATATTAAAGGTTAGGTTTGCATAAGAGGTGTATTAAATTAAATCTTTATTAAGTTATTTTATACTTTTTAGTTTTTGAAGTCGGTTTTTAAACGTAGATTTTTTTTACTTTTTAATGTCTGTAATAGGTTGGTTCTGTAAACTACAATAGGATTTTTCTAGATTACATTAGGTAAACTATAACATTTCGTTGCTTTTTATTGTCATATATTAAATAGTAATTTTTTAAGTAGTTATTGGTAGGCCTACGAAAGTTGCCGCGCACCTTATACAATATAGATCCCAAGAAACGAGAACGGAAAAAAAGGAATCGGCTCCTGAAACACTAAAATTACATCATCCACGTAAATAAAAATGTTCATAATTTTTTTTTTCATAAAATGGACACTACTGGGCCAAACTATGTTAAATTTTTATGAGACTAAATGGGAACTATTCTGCATCAAACTAAAAAAGAATCACGTAAATCGGATCATAAATCTCAGCGTAATCGGTGTAGATACATTAAAAAAATAAACCAGTCGAATTGATAACCTCCTCCTTTTTGAAGTCGGTTAAAAAAGTCCAAGTTCATCTCGTAAGACAAAGTTTACTAAACTTGTTTAGTTGGCAAAGAGGCAGCATACTTCACGAAGGCTGCCAACAAGTCCAGAGTATCGGTAGAATATAAAAATTGCGGTCAGCAATACCCCTGCAGACTATAGAATATTTTTCTCATCTTGATTCACGTTTACCGCCATTCCACTATCAAGGTGACAAAATCTAATATGTGCCCCATTCCTGAGAACAAAGGTTTTTAAAATAAGTAGTTTTACGTCGTAGGCCAATTATAATGATCATAAACATTTTCCATATTCTACTATTGAACGCGTGTTGTCTCCCAGAAGTAGATCTCAATCTAAGGAATATATTTTATTAAGTCAATGAAAATATTATTTCCAAACGCTTGTTAGTCATGCGTGCAGCGTAACCTTTAGTGATGGATTGAAGTGTTAACGCATTTAACATAATCTTATACAGACAACGACATATTTCCTATGTCTATCAGATGACCACTTGTCACGATGCTGATGAGTTCGTGCGTCTGTTTTTACCAAATTGTTGCATGCTTCTCGTAGCACATGATATTATACGATCCTGTACGTAAAATCGAAAATGAATAAGATTCGAATTCTGTAACTTCTCGATTGTGATTTTTTGAAAGAGTTGTTTTGATGGCGACCACTTAGGTCGCTCCGCCACTGCGACAGCGCAAAATTTTGTGTGTGTGTGTAAAAAATATCCTTTCATTAATTTTCCTCAGTCAACAATTGTATGAGGCCACCATAGCCATAATACAAAGGTTTTTTTAATGTCAACATAACTAGACCTTTAGATAAATCTTAGAAGAAAAGATGAGAGCCGCTTTGTGACTAGTAGATTAATTAGGTAATAGTGTTTTTGTAACGACTCATTACTCACATATATTGCCTCATTTGAGTAAGTGTCTAATAACAAAAATTGCTTTCGTTCTGATTAATTGCCCTCGTGTAAGTATGTTTAGGAATTTTTTTAATTATATTGATAGTATACTTAAATAGACTCACGCGTGTAATTCTCTGCATGGGTAGGTCTCTACTCAACCATCGGGATATATATCTCTGTTTATACAATATTACACCAATATTTCGGCAGACATGATTCCTACTTATATGTACATACGTGAGACTGGACGTGGCAACAGGCAACACCTTTGACCGATCGTGTGCCAGATATATTCGCAGAGCTACCACCTCTCATCTCGCTAACCAGCGCTGCAACTGAGAATTTTCTTACAGGAAAACTTCATAATACTTTTATTGAGCTCAAGGTCTCGACTTTGATGCCCGGATCGGGAAAAGACTTATTAGATTGTTGCCACAAATAATTTTTACTAGCAGAGCGGGATGCAGCTATACTTTGTAGAAAATAATAGGCTCGGCATCTATTCCGAGGAGTTGTAGACTGCTGGGTGGGTCGCTGAGGTAGTAATTTTGTCAGCGGCCCATACACTATACAAGGCAGCGAGCGTGCACACCGTGGGGTTTTGGTCCGTAGGCCCGAAGTAAGGGCGAGACGGACATAACCCTCTCGCCTCCTCTTGTGGCGAGAGGATATACAACAGGCGCATTTCACAACGTAAAAAAAAAAAACTCAGCGTCTATTACCTACTCGAGAACTATAAGTGTAGCTGGTGAAATGTAGATTAAGTACACCACTACCTATCCCTTATGGAGACATAGGCGTGAAACTATGTATATACAATATGAAATTTATACTACCAGCCAAATTTCGTCTAGACGTTAGGTATCAGTAATAGAACCCATTTTTCAAAAAGAAAGTATAATATTAATAAAATATAATTAAAACATTTTTTAAAACAAACATTAATTTAGCGTGGTCACCGAGTCAACGTAAACACATGATTCTTTAACAATGCATTGAATGAAAGCGGGGTGGCGCGCGGGGTGCGAGAAGGGCACAGCTGCAACACAAATGTCACAAATCGTAAATTTCGTTTAGTCGCGTGCGCACTTGTGACGCAATCGCTTACTTCCGTGTTTACTTTTCCCGCGCACGCCGCCGCCCTATCTTTTGACAATGTATTCAAACCGCGAGTACTACGAAATGGTGCGTTGTTACATTTTGAGTGGAGAAAGTTTAAATGGTGCTCAAAGACTTTACGAAGAACAAAGTGTTCCTCGCCTCCGTAATCAAGGACACGTAAATCCAACAGTGCCAAATCGTGAAACGATTTTAGCTGCTAATCAACGGCTGTTAGACTACGGCCAATTTACTACACCTTCGCATGCCCAAGGATGCGGCAGGCAGAGACTGCCTGTAGAAGTCGAAGACGAAATCTTCGATTTCTATGAACGCAAACCTCGTGCAAGTACACGAGACGCAGCCCGGCGCTTCGGCGTGAGTCAGTATGCGGTTTGGAAACTACTGAACACTACCGGCATGCACCCTTATCACTTTCGGAAGGTCCAAGCATTAAATGATGAGGATGCTATGCCTCGTCGAAGATTTTGTGAGTGGCTAATTGCACATCCAAATGCTGACATTTTATGGACGGATGAGGCACTCTTTACTAGAGCCGGGCTATACAATCAGCATAACGAACATTGGTGGTCGTTTCGTAATCCGCACATGATAAGGGAGACCTATCACCAAGTACGATTCAGTGCAAACGTATGGGCTGGCATTATAGGCAATAAAATATTGGGTCCATATTTTATTGAGGGACGTCTCACCGGAGGCACATACTTGGACATGTTGCGACATGTCATAGAAGATTTTATGGACGATGTGCCTATAGTTAATTATCGTGAGTTTTACTACCAACACGACGGTGCACCACCACATTATGCCACCTCTGTTCGTGAATACCTTAACACGGAATACGGCAGTCGCTGGATCGGTCGTGGGGGTCCTGTTCCATGGCCGCCGCGTTCCCCGGACCTTACGCCGTGTGACTTTTTTTTATGGGGTGAAATAAAAAGACGTGTGTATGTGGAGGAGGCTGAAAGTCTCGAGGCTTTAAAAGAACAGATAAACCGTGCATTTGACGAAGTGAAAAATAACACTACAGTGCTAAATAAGCTAAAAAACAATGTGCAAAAGCGAGCAAGACTGTGCCTAGAGAGAAACGGATTGCATTTTGAAAATTTATTGAAGTACAGCTGAAGATGTGGTAAGTGGATTTTAGTTGTACGCCTCAACCAAAAACCTAAGCTGATTACATTTATTTTAAAACGCATAAATCCAACTATTCTACTTTATACTTTTGTTTTACGTATTTACGATTTTTATGTTGTGCCTAATGAATAATTCAATAAATACTTATTAGCCCTTACGTCGAATAGTATCTTGTGCAATCTCCAGCTAATGAAATAATAAAGAGTAGGTTTGAAATTGATTATGTTATCACTGATATACCGCCGGCCGCGCCGGCGACGGCGGGGCGCGGGGCGCGCGGGGTGTCTTGCCGCCTAACGCGTAGTGCATGTACCGCGCGTGGTGTCCATAATCATAGAAGTTTTTAAGACAACTTTGTAGTGGCTGAATTCATTAATTTTGTACTACTTAGCATAAAAAAAAAATACGTGTCTCATTATTTTACTCAAAGATTATTATATTAAAGTTTAGACGGTGACTAAAAAATCAGGTTGTATGTACGACATTTAAAATTCTTGTAGATAGGCCCTTTATATGTACAGAACTACTTATCTGTGTTTCTTCATATAAGTGTGAAACTACCGCCATTACCTCGCGTTAACAGTGAATGATAACATCGTAAGAAAACCTGCGTGTCTGGGAGTTCTATATAATGTTTTGAAAACTGTCCGAAGGCTGCCATCCCGCACTGGTCCAGTGTTTTTATATTAATCTAAGGATAACTAACATACATTACCTAACGCTGCCTTAATTCTAGACGGCCACGACAGGCATTAACAAAAAATAAAATATAATTAATATCTATGCATTGCATTAAAAAAAAAACGAAAAAAGATGAAGTAGTACATTAAAAAAACGTACAATACGTAGACTATGGCTTAACCCTTTTCGTACCAAGAAAATGCCTTTGCTCAGTAGTGAGATAGTTTATGCGCTGATGATAACCTAATTAGCCCTCTTTACAAACTACTAGATTTTGCCCGCAGCTTCACTCGCGTCGATGTAGATTATGTAAATATTCTATCCCTCGGGAACAGTACTTTTTATTTATTTTACTTTTTCTGGATATAGGTTACCCTATGTCCTTTTCTGTACCACTGACATCGTGTATGCAAAATTTCATTATAATTAGTCAAATAGTTAAGGTGTGAAAGAGTTACAAACAAACTCGCATTTGCATTTATAATTTAAGTTAGTATTTATAATACAGTCAGGATGATATAAATATACCGTCACACTTTTTCAAGGTAACTACAGGCACAGATTTACTTGAACAGCCTCTATTCTGCTATCAGATTTAAAAAGGCCAATCAATTCCTATCAATATCAGATCATATTTTTCTGTTCCACGCTATTTATTCAGTGGATACTGCAGTAAATATTAGCATAAAAACCCATGAATAATAAAAATGAGAGGAAAGAGCTGAAACGCGACAGCAGAGCTCCACCGTAGCAATGTAGCAATGCCACTAATCCTATTAGCTAAACAACAAAGTACGAAGCTCCATTTTTTAAATCCTTTGTAGGCGATAAATCGTCAGTTCTGACGTTTATTATCTGGCTTTTACTGCCACAGAGAAAATAAATATCTATTGAATTTTATAAAGAACTGCCTAGACATACGAGAAATGGGTTTTATTATACTGAAGTACATTTTTTTACTTTTCTCTTTCTTTATCTTTTATATTGAAATTAATATTTCAAGCGCGAAATTATTTTGAGTGCTATGCATAAAATACGTATCGCGAATTTTTTTCTATAGCATATAGGTATGTACCTATATTGATCTTACGTATTGTATATAATACATATTGTCGTTTGCCGGACATAATATAAAACAAAATACAATTTTTCAAAATTATTTAGATTTTTTTATTTATAAGACACTTTGTGCCACCTGGGTATCAAACACTAGACATTAATAAATAATTATATTTTGAAATTCGTCTATGAAGATTAACTTAATAAGCAGAACACTTACAATTCTAAAGGTTCAAATAATAATAATAATAATATTCTACCACATACACACAACACTATCTAGCCCAAACTAAGCAGAGCTTGTACTATGGGTACTAGACAATTTATAAACATACATATATACTTTATTTCTTTTTTGTAAATACATGTATATTATACATAGAAACACCGAGACCAAGACAAACATTCATGTTCATGCACACAAATATTTGTCTTGTGCGGGAATCAAACACGCGACCTCAGGCGTGGCAGTCGGTTACACTAGTGGTTAGTGCCACGCCATCGAGGCGTAATAAATCATCCGTAAATGTAACTAATTTAAATAGAAATGCACGTAGACCATTATTTATTTATACCTTTTAAGATTCTCGAGGGAATCTGCGAAATGGCCAGGAAAGTGCTTTATAAAGTACTTAATAAAGTAGAAACCATGTCCAGTTGTTCTTGTCTGTTGAAAAGGAGATGGCTTACAGTCGTTAGAACGACCCACCCTCTACGGAATAGCATTTATATGATCCTGCTAAGTAGTAATGAAACCGTCATTTCTAGAGCGCGTTAGAGCCTAAATAACAAAGTTATGAGGTAATTTAATGTTGCCGAAAAAAGCCTGAAGCCTGCGGACGCGCGAGATAAACATTCAACGAATTTGGAACGTCTCACATCAATATATTTGACGCTAGCGTAGGGCTGCGGCTACGCACTGTGTTTATATCGCCATCTCTCTAAAGACACTGCATACTGTATCTCATAACTTAACTGGCAATCATACCGATGAGTTATTAACGTCATTGACATAATTCTGTTATATTTTATAACTACATTTCTTTAATGCAGATTATTTCAGTGTTATTAGCAATATTGGTAGCTATTCACCAGCTCCCACTGAAATAATAACACGATGCCAAGTAAGAATAAACGTTAACCAATATCTCAAACTACAAATAACTCAGACCTAAGGCCGAAAGTTAAGTCGGTGAGTTCTGAAAGTCATCTTTTCAATTTTTGGTAATCCACGTCGATGTAATGAGAATTTAAAATATTCATATCATTACAAAAATTACTGTTCTAAGCAATAAGGCAAAGAACAACCCTAAAATGTCTTTTTAATCTGATTTTAAATACACAGTAAAGTAATCTCGTACCTATATTCTATAGATGATTATGCAAAATATTCCCTATGTTGCTAATGTTTAAAAGCTTGGCAACCCTACATATGCCCGATAGACGCCTGTCAGCGAGAAATTCTATTCTTATATTGTTACTATACAGATTTATTATTACAAAACTTGTACTTGAACTTGAAGTAAATTTGATTTGTTTTAATACGTACAAGAATATACATTCACATAGATCCACGCTGATTATGAGTAAATATAGCTATGTTATTTAATTACCATGTCTAAAAACTGTACCTATTCTTTGAAAATTGCTTTAAATCTCTGAGATATTTGTGTCAATATATTTCTTTTTTTTATAGAATATATTTAAGCTTTAAGTTAAACTAAAGCTTAAATATTCGATATTTGCAACATACTTCAAATTATTTTTTATTTTATTATATCTTTTATTACAAGTTCAGCTACACTATATACGTCAGCAGCATGTCAAAATTGGACAGTACGTTAGTGAACCTGAAAACGTCCTTTACGGCTTCCCGCAGGGTAGTGTTCTCGGACCTACCCTCTTTTTAATTTATATAAACAATCTATATACTATGTTACCTGGGTATCACATCCGGGAATATTTTTTCATACGCTGATAACACAGCCATTGTTTTCACTGGAAGCTCGTGGAAAGGAGTCCAAGAACTTGCTGAAGCTGGACTAGCCAAGGTGGCTAATAGTAATCTTCTAACCAAAAATACAAGCAAAACCAACTATATATGTTTCTCTATCTATAACTCGTCTCAACCACCAGTAGACTTTGGAATCCGGATTCATAGATGCACCAATCTTCAAACAGTAAATTGTAGTTGACCTCTTATCACTAGAGTAAGTTATACCAAATACCTTGGTGTCATGATTGACCACAGACTATCTTGGCACTCACATTTAGAACTACTCAAAAACAGGGTTAGAAAATTTATATGGGTATTTAAAACATTGCGTAATGTCACATCAACGAAATTACTGAATAAAATTTATACTGCATTAGTTCAATCTGTACTCACATATTGTATACCTGTGTGGGGTGGATCAACTAAAAGTAAATTTATTGAGTTGGAGAGAGCCCAGAGGTCAGTCTTAAGTCTTAAAAGTAATGTACTTTAAGCCGTATCGATTCTCTACCGAGGAACTGTACAAACATTATAGCATTCTTTCAGTAAGGCAATTATATATTCTACTTACTATCTTAAAAGTACACTCAAAGCTTCATTTTGATTCCAACCTTCTAAATAAAAGAAATATCTGCAATACCGTGCCCACCAGACAGGTCAGTACATCTTTTGCAAGAAGACAAATCGACCGACAGTCATAATATTAAAAAAAAATACATTAAAATGTACCCTACGAGTAATCATGATTGCAAAAAAGTGTTACTTTTTTGGTTGAGATCCCTAAATTACAGTAGTACAGAAGATCTGATGAATGTAATATCGTAATAATATAATTGGTACTTACATGTAAATATTCACAAAACACACACACACAAATACACATAGACACGCATGGTGTTTATTATTAATTTATTTTTTGTTTACCTTTCTTTCTTTTCGTTTTTATTGCCTGTCTAGTTTTATTTTTTTGTTACGTGAAGAGCGGAGGCTCCTAACACAAGTATTTTGTTACTTAAAAGGAGTACCTCAATTAATTTATTGTGAACTAGCTCGTAAGTAAATGAAAATACAATATACTTTTCTATTTTTTTATTACTATATGTTTTTGTTGTGTTAAGTTTTTGACGCGACTACTATACTACCGTATTAATCTATGAATTAATTTATTAAAAGTATCGTAAACTCATTTACTTAATAAGTACTTCGTAGTTCTACATCTACAAAATTATTATAAACATAAAAGACTTGTATTTTCGTTTGTAATAAATAAATTCGTAGACTACCGGACCGATTTTAATCATTATTTAATCGTTAGACTGATTATTTGCCCAGGCTTTATAGGATACGAGCCATAGAAGCAAAGTAGTAATTGTAAACGTGGGTGAAACCGCGGATCACTGCTAGTACATAATATATTAACTCAATACGTAAAAGTAACTGTAGCCAGCCCTGCCATTATTCAACACGAAACATAATTTGAACATACAACAATAACTAATAATTGTACTTTATATTACTTTGCGCAACATATCGTGATTTCTCATTAAAACTTGCTAACCGTGTCCCCGGCCTCATAGCGCGTAATGGAGGTTGGTTTAAAAGCTCCTTGTTAATTATTTTCTAGCTTTACATTATTTATGGTGAGCACGAAACTGTCGGTAAAATATGAATTATAATCGATTGCCATAAACTTGGTACAATTGATAAAAATCTTAGATTGTTACGTTTAAGTACACTGGCTTGTTGATGCACAGAGAAAATAAGTGCTCGCGAGTTGACTTACTTATGAAAACTCAAGGTTTACAACTCAGAAAAATAATAAAAAGGTTTCAATAACAAAACTGGGTTTATTATCAATACGCAAGAATATTTATATTATTATCAATTATTATAATTTGCAAGTTGCGGATTTTCCGCGCTAACTCCTCCCACAGATTATATATCTCTATTAATATAACTCAGTCCCATAGTCAGACGGCTAATGTTGCCAGTACTTTTTTTTTTTTTTTTTTTTTTTTTGACCCAGGAAAATCCTTTATGGATACCCCCTCCCCCGGGGGGGGGGGGAAGGAAGTTATGTGCGACTCTCCGCCCCTGAAGGGGGTCGGTATACACACTAAAAACCTGGGGTGAGCAGTCCCTCCGCCGACGGGGTAGGGCGAGATGGGGTCGCGTTAGCAGTCACCATCCCGCCCCGGCGGTTGGCCCGGCTGATGGTAACCGGGCCTCAGCACCTGTGGAGGGGTGGCCTTGCTCACCAAGGCCACTCCTCAGACGTGTGGGGCCGTGCAAGCCGGTAGAGAGTCCCCCGACTCTGTACCAGTGACCCCACTATACAGGAGCGAGAAGGCGGGCAAATCGCCTCCTCCTCGCTCCCGTCCGTCTGCGCCGGAGAGGGTCAGCGAAGGGATTGTTCTCCCTGACCCTCTCCGCGGCCTCCTTCTGCGCCATGACAGCCTCACAGAAGGAGACCACTGCCTGCCACGACCTCTCACCGCCGAGCATGGCGTTGATCACGCTCGGCAGGGAGAGATCCCCGCCTATTATGGCCGAAAGCGTGTGCCGCTGAGGCCCCCACGCGGCACACGCCTCCAACGTGTGGAACGCCGTGTCTTCCGGCGCCCCACACTCGTGGCAGACCGGGGTCGCCTCCCGTCTCGCGATCTGGTACAAATACTTTCCAAAGCATCCGTGCCCGGAAAGCATCTGCACCAGTCGGAAGGTCAGCGACCCGAATCGCCGCCCTATCCACCCCCGAAGGACCGGGCGAATGGCCTCCACCGTCCACTGGCCCGGGACCGGTGGAGCCAGGTCCTCCGTCCACCGCCTCAGCAGGGCGGCCCGCGCCTGTCGCCGCATGCGTGCGATTTCCTCCCACCCCGGGGGCTCCCCGCGGGACCTCCTCGCCGTCACGAAGTGGTAAACTTCGGCGAGGATCTCCGCTTGTAGCTCCCAGGGGGGGTCACTGGCCAGCACGCACGCAGCTGTCCAGGACACCGTCCGGTAACCACGTATGGCCCTCGTCGCGACGACCCGCTGCGGACGTCGCAGCAGGGTCTTATTGTCGCGACTGAGGGCGTCCGCCCAGACCGGTGCCCCGTAAAGGGCCATACTCCGGATCACTCCGGAGTACAGTCGGCGACATGTGGCGCTCGGGCCACCCACGTTGGGCAGCAGCCTCCCCAGGGCGGCCGCCGCTCCCAGGACTTTTGGAGCCAACTGGGTGAAGTGTACCCCAAAAGTCCACCTCCCGTCCAGGATGAGACCCAAATACCTCATTTGGGTCCCAAGCCGGACCAGGACCCCGTCCAGGGCCACTCGCGTACCTGGAGGAGGTCCCCCCCGAGGCCCATGAAACAATAGGGCCTCAGTTTTGGAGAGAGCAACCTCCAATCCCAGGGCGCGGATACGGTCAACCACTAGGGCAGCTCCCACCTCGGCCAACCGCACCGCCTCCCCGAGGTTCCTCCCCTTGACTACGACCAGGGTGTCATCAGCGTAGCACGCCACCCGCATACTCGCGGGAAGCGTGCCCCGAAGCACCCAGTCGTAGCCAACGTTCCACAGGAGCGGTCCCAGTACCGACCCCTGTGGAACCCCGCAGGATACGCGACGGCGCCTCAGACCATCGCGTCCCTCCACCAGGACCTCGCGGTCCTGGAGGTAGTCGGCCAACAGCCTCCGCAAATACAGGGGCACTCCGTGGTACCGGAGCGCCTCCTGTACTGTTCCATGCGGGAGGCTGTTGAAGGCGTTGGCAATGTCCAGCGAGACAGCCAACGCCTTGTTCCCCCCACCGACCGCTTCCTGCGTCCATTCTTTGAGCCAGAGCAGGGCGTCTATTGTGGACCGCCCCGCTCTGAACCCATACTGGGCCTGCGATAAAGCCGGCCCAGTCCCCTCCAAGTGCTGGATGACACGGGAAGCCACCACTCTCTCTAGCAGCTTTCCCGTGTCATCCAGCAACACGATTGGTCTGTATGCGGAAGGCGAGGTTGTGTCTCGCCCCTCCTTCCGCAACAGGCACAATCGGCCGTCCTTCCACAGCTTCGGGAACCGTCCAGACGTGAGGCATGCGTCGAACAGCTCCCGAAGCGGATCGCCCATCTCTCTGAGGGCAATCCGGAGGACCCGCCCCGGGATTCCGTCAGGACCCGGTGCCGTCCTCTTGCCACATACGCGGCTGACGGCTGCATCCATCTCCGCCTCTGATACAAGCGGGATGGAGGCCGGATCCAATTCCTCCGGGAAGGACGGCGCCATCATCGGAGGGGTGTGGTAGGGGTCCCGTTCGGGAAAGAGCCCCACCAACACCCTGCCCAGGAGCTCCGGCTCCAGAGACTCCGCAACGGGGGGCGTCAGGCCCCGGCACTTGTTCCGGGCAGCCCTATACGGGCGCCCCCATGGGTCCCTATCCAGGCCCTCCAAGGCCTCACCCCAGGCCTGGGACTTGGCCTGGCCGACGGCCAGCTGCAGCTCCTTTTTGACTGCACGGTACCCATCGTACAGCCGGAGCTCGGCCTGTAATTCATCGGCCGACAGCTGGTCATTCGTTCGGCCATGCCGTCGCCGCCTACACCGCGTGTAGGGCCGTCGCGCCGCCGAGCAGGCGGCTCGGAGATCTTCGATCTCCGAGCTCCACCAGTACACTTCTCGGCGGCCAGGGCGGTGGCGGGCCCTCGGCATGGCCGCGTCGCAGACGGCTGCGACCGCTTCGCGAAAACGGCCCGCCGCGACGTCTACCACCGCCGTCCCCCTCTCCACCGAGTGCGTGGGGGCGGCAAGCCACGCCTGGACGATGGCCGCCTCTTCCGCCAGCTCGGCGTCGAGGCGACTCACCGACCAGCGCGGAAAATCCGCCCGCACCACGCACCGGGACCCTCCCTGATTGTCGGAGGCGGAGATCTCGAACCTTATATATTTGTGATCCGAGAGCGTCTCTACCTCCGACATCACCCTCCAGGCCCGAGCACGTGCCGCTACAGCGGGGCTGGTGATAGTTAGGTCCACCACGGACCCCCCACACCATCGCACGCACGTGTGGACCGACCCTCTATTGAGGAGGGTCAGTCCTGTGGCAACCGCCCACTCCCTGACAATCTCCCCTCGAGTGTCAGTGGAGCGGTTGCCCCATTCCCGGGCCTTGGCATTCAGGTCCCCCATTAGGAGGACCTGATGTGGCGCCTGCCTTCTCACCACCGCGGCCAGGAGGTCCATGAAGACCTCCAGCTCCGCGGCGGTTCTGTTAGGGGAGAAGTATGCGCCGATGATCGCATACCTCTCCCACCTGGCCACCACGTACCCCGCTCCTCTCTCTTTGACTGAGAGGAGGGGGCCGCCAACCCTCCCAATGATGGCCACGGAGCCGTTCAAGTCCCCAGCCCAATAGGGACTGAGGGGGACAAAATACGGCTCCGCGGCGACGGCCACACCGATTTCCCACTGCGCCAGGCTCTGCATGAGCAGGTCTTGGGCCCTGGCGCAATGGTTCAGGTTCGCCTGGAGAAAGTTGTGATGTCTGACTTGATCCATACTAATCAGACATCACAACCCCCCCGCACAGTGCTCTGCGGCGCGCTACCTCAGGGGCGGCCTGACTGGTAGCCGCAGGGGTGGCCCGAGTCCCAGGGGCCTTTCCCTTCGTCTTCGGAGGGATGCAGCTACGCCCCCCCATAACGTGCCCCGAGGGCTTTCCCGCCTCTGCGCAAATAGCGCAGCGCAGCCCGGCCTTGCCACAGTTGGCCGCCCGGTGACCTGCGTCTCCACAACGGAAGCACAGGTCACCCCTGTCGGCCGCGGCGGGACACTGAGGGCGCGTGTGCCCCAGCCCCATACACCTGAAGCAGCGCATGGGGCGCTCCCCCAACGCCACCACCTTCACCGAGCTCCACCCGATGAGAAGCCTGCCCCTGCTCAGCAGCACTTTGGCTGCCGAGACAGGGCAGGACACAAGGGCGGAGCCGGCGCCATCAAAGCCGGGGCGGATCTCCCCGACCTTGACGAGCCGCACCTCGCACTCGCCCGCCGCTGCGACCGCCGCCGCCACCTTCTCCTTTGTGGCAGCATCGTCCAAGCCCGCAATCCGCAAGTCTGTGGACTTTACGGGCCTGGTGACGCTGGCCACTGCGGATAGGGCATCACGGAGTTTCTCCGCGAGCCTATCCGCCTTTTCTCCGCTTTGTGAGCCAGGAATCTCTAAGATCCTGGCTCCCGTAGCCGTCTGGCGGAAGCGGAGCTGGTCGATACCCAGCTCCTTCAGGTCGACCTTTTCCTGTGCCGCCCTGATGGCGGTAGCGTAAGTGATCCCCTTTGCCGCTGCGTCGGGTTGCAACGATAGCACGACTGCCGCGGATTTCGGGGACCTCAGTGCTGTCACCACATTCTTGGAGGCAACAGGGGCAGCAGGCCGGGCTTTGGCGGCGGGGGCACGGGCCACCTGGACAGGCTCAGATGCAGTAGATGGGAAGGAGGACTTTTCCTTCCCATGGCCTTTCCCCTTGCCCTTCCCCTTTCCCTTCCCTACCACCGTCACCCAGGTTTCCTGAGGGACGGTGGTGGTGGCAGGGGCAATCCCGCTGACGTTTTGGGTCCCTTTAGAGCCAGAGGGACCCGCGGTCGGTGCCACTGCAGGAGCGGTGGCAGCTCTGGCCTGCTTGGCCCCCTTGCCCACCTTGAGGGCAACCGGCTGAGACGTCAGTATGGGTGACGTGGCGTCTGCCCTCGTCCTCCTGGCATCCGCTTTCAGCGGCGGGCGGACCGTCGGGGCTGGCAGAAGCCGGTCCTCAAGCCCCGCAAGCCGGGCGCTCAACATCGTCCCGAGCGTGACGGTAAGGGAGCGCTTAAGCTCCTCCACCAGCTCGGGACCCAACTGGGGGGTGGCAAGGGCCGCCCGCGTCTCCGCAGTGGCGGTAACGGTGGCGGCAGGGGCTGCCCGCGTCTCCGCAGTGGCGGTAGCGGCGGCGGCAGCGGCGGCAGCAGCGGCGGCAGTCGTCGCCGCGGCGGCCTCCGTCTTCGCCTCAGCGAAGCCCCGACGGAGCGCCTTTACCTCCGCCTTAAGCGCCTCCCCGTCTAAACGCAGGCGGGAGTTTTCGGCCCTCAGTCGCCGCGTCTCCTCCGCCTCGCTGCGGCCTGCTAGGGTGTCCACCACCTCCCTTAGCAGTGACGCCGACCGCTTCAGGCGACCAACAAACTCGCCCTTTAAGTTGCCCGACTTTCGGGCCACCTCCAGGATGCAGGCGAGCTTCTCGCCCGCCCGCGCCCTCAGTTCTTGGGCATTTAGGTCGCTCAAGTCACCGACCAATGGGGTGGAATCCGACTCATTGCCGATCTCCATCCCCAGGTCGGCAGCGACAGCAGCCGGCCCCTTCCTAAGGCGCCTCTTGCGCCTCTCAGCGCCTCTCAGCGCCGCCTCAAATTCCGCATTCTGCTGCACCGAAGCGGGCCTGAGGAACTCCTCCCTGGAGGGTGCCCCCTTCACCACTCTCCCCCGCCCTCTTCTAGTAGTGGGCACCTTGGCGGCCGCCGTCCACTCAGTCTCCGTGTCCGAGCCTGAATACCCAGGCACGGAGAACGGAGCGGACGACCGCTTTCGGCTGCCTACCTCCCCAGAGGTGGCCACCGCCACCATGTCGGCACGCGAGTTAAAAGACTCCACGTCCAAAACATCCTCAGGAGCACTCTCCTGCTCGGAGGGGCCCTGAGAAGGGCCTTTTTGGTGGCCCTGAGAAGGGCCTTTTTCAAACTGTTGCTTGGACATGGCCGCAAGCGAACAGACAGGGACAAACAAACAAGCACACAGACTCGAGTAACAGTAATACCCTCAAAACAATATGAACCGGCACACAAGTGCTCTTTAGCCGAACACCGGTCTGACACTCCGTTACGGTGACAGAACCGGGTCGTTACCAGGGGACGCGACGAGGACGCAAGCACTGTGGGGGGTCCCCCATAATGTTGCCAGTACTAACCTAACTTAACCTAACCTACATTTACACGAGCGAAGCTGCTGTCAAACCAACGTCAGATATTTGTCTGACACGCTCAACAAGGTTCTATTGTTGATTTGATTTGTTGTTCTATTATGTTGTATGACGTTCTCCATTTGAATTTTCTTTTTGTTTCTTATTGTGGCTTGTTTATCTTTACATTTGTTTATTTTATTCCCTATACTTTGACTGTCTTGTCTCAATGTTAATAAAAATAATCAATTTTCTATGTCTTTCTTTTCTTTTTCGTTTTCCTACACTCATCAGATAACTAATTACTTAAATTCTACTACAGAGAGAACTTCGATGAACTTTTATTGGTATACACACACAGTATATCATCGCAACCTCATTGTTTATTTTTTTAATAATATGTTTTCCCGGCTCTGCAACAGCTGCTTTAAGCTTATTACTACGTGCAGCCAAAGGAAATATTTCATACTTCATCATCTAGTTCAGCGTGTGCAAACGTTCATATGTTGATAAAATGTAGTTGGTCAGTGTTGTATGTAAATATATATTCTTACAAATGTTTATGTGTATGCGAGCGGCATACGAACTTCTTTTTTCTTATTATGAATGTGGCAAAGAAGCATTCGACCTACCTGACGGTAAATGGTTACCGTAGCATATGAGAGCCAACTATACTAGTGGTTAGTGTAACCGACTGCCATACCTGAGGTCGCGGGTTTGATTCCCGCACAAGACAAATATTTGTGTGCATGAACATGGATGTTTGCCTTGGTCTGGGTGTTTCTATGTATAATATGTATGTATTTACAAAAAAAAAAGTATATATGTATGTTTATCCATTGTCTAGTACCCATAGTACAAGCTCTGCTTAGTTTGGGCTAGATGGTGTTGTGTGTATGTGGTAGAATATTATTATTATATCACTTGCGCGTTGCCAATCATTTAAAACGGGTTTGGCATCTCTTCAATGAATCACCAAGCTGATTTGCCATAGGAGTACAGTGTTTAGCTTAAAATATTTTGTACTTGGTGGTACTTCTCCAGTTTGGCTGCCACAGTTTGAGCGAAACTTTAGGTTTAGTCGAGAGAATGCTACGACTTACCGCTCTTAACTAAAAGACTTGTGAGTTATTGCAATTTATCGATGTTAAATTGTAACATGTAAACTTAACACGCTCGTAAATTGCAACCGCTGTAATGTAAACTTTTCATTTATACTTAAATTTTTTTATACGAGTCTCACGATAAATATAATAACTATAATTATACTATATATATATATATATATATATATATATATATATATTAGACTATAATTTTTAATGCCTACTATCTGTATTGAAAATAATTTTAATATGCCGTTGTTGTTTTTTTATTACGACGTATTCGGGACCAAAATTATGTCGGCTTGCCCATTAAGACAATACTTAAAACTGCGAATTAATATCATTATGCTACACCAATATATATGGCACATCATAATAATTGAACTTGCATAATACTTAGCTCTAAAAAGCAAAATTATTTCTACGCCTTGCAAAAGCATAACTACATACGATCGTAAAAGACACCAACAAATCAGTTGATAAGACAAAATTTTTTTACATAGTTTTATAAAATAAAGACTCATTCTATTAAAAACCCTGTTTTACACTTTTTAATTATAATATCGTAACTCCTTTATTTAGCTAGGTCTAAAGATTTAAGTGCTTTCAAGAATTAATTAACGCCACAACATTCGCAGTTGTGTAGACGCGAGCTAAATAAACACTTTCACCGCTAAATTAAAGGGACGAGAGTTTTCTAACACGTTTTGTTGTTTTACTTCTGTCCTCGAATAGGTCGTATAAACATAATGTTGGCGCCTACCATTACACTCTTAGCAACAAATATTGCTATTTCGTCAGACACGTTAAACGGCTAGGAGATTTATGTTTCTTCGATATTTTTTAACTTACCCACACTACTTTTTTTATTATATTCTTTTACTACGTCCGTTCGCTCCGTTAAACTCTTGTAAAAAACCTAAATTAATATTGAAATACAAGCAAAAAAACGTATCCGAGGGTTTCATTTATGTCCAAATCGAGACATAAAAATTGGCGACCGTGACAGGACACGAGAAAATAATATTCGCAAACGAAAATTTACCAAGAAGTTCAAAGTCCGAACAGTTAGCAACTACGCCGCGAGACTCAAAGACTTCAAGGACTGATTTGTGGAGTATTTGGAGGTTCAGCCATTGCAGCCTACTCCTGGTGTACGGTCAAGACAGATTTATGCGGTATTCAACCGAAGTCGCCGTTCATCAGCCCGGCCAATGCAGCTAAGTGACCTTTCCCTTTTTGCCTCATAATCCCTTGTAATCAATAATCCCCTCCATTTTACATGTGCTTATTTCAATACATAATAAATAAATACGCAAATAAGTAGATAAATACGTAAATAAATAACGATATTTTTCTAAATTATTACACCTTACAATTGTTAATTTTAGTACACCCACACGTTAATTATTTGGACTTAATTATTAAACTTAATAAATTATCGAGTCATATAAATTGTATTGTATTGAATCTACAAGGAGACAATTTAAACATTAAGTTTATTATCATAGTCTCCACTAAATACTTAATAGTAAACAGTATTTTTTGCAAGTCATTAAGATTATATCGCCAAACATTCCAGGCAAACCGGTGTGTCGGCACGTCATAGTGCCAGCCTACAACATAGCGAGCATCATCTACAGGCATTGTCGAGTTCAGCACCGGTACTTCCAAGCCACAGGTGACACCTGGAGAGGGACGTAAGACAAACATTATTATTTTTAGTTTCATTGTAGTCTTGCACAGTCTCACCTTATACATTAGTTAATTAGAAAGTAGGTACCTACTTACTAAAGTTCCGTTTCTTTGTTGACTTATTTACAATGGGTAAAGATGACAGCTCTGCAAAGGAAGTGCAAGACTTACAGGAACTTATTATTAAGCGTAGTTCGATAAAAGGCCAAATTACTAAGTTTAAGAACTATTTAAACAATTTAATGTCAAAAGATTCTGTTACACGTATTGAGATAGCCGAGTTGACACTTAAGCTTAGTAAATTTGAGTCACTGTCCGTTAGATTCGATGACTTGCAGAATCAAATTGAGGTATTGAATTCTAGTAACTTACCATACGAGATTGATGAAAGAGATGATATCGAGCAATTATTCATCACTAATATTGCAAATGCTCAAAGTTTTATTCAAGCTAACAACCGTCATGATGAATCTGGCAACATACTCAATACTAGCCATGTTTCATCCGCTCCTGTTAATCCTGATAATCTCGATACAGGTTTCAAACTACCACGTTTGGAGATAGCTAAATTTAATGGGACATACTTCCGTTGGCTTGAATTTCGTGACACTTTCAAGTCTGTCATACATGACAATGAGCGCATTGCACCTATAAATAAATTTCACTATCTTTTATCATATCTTGAAGGAGATGCAGCTAGAATAGTAAGCAACTTAGAAGTATCTAATTCTAATTATAGTATAGCTTGGAAATTATTATGCGATCGATACGGCAACAAGCGTCAGTTAATAAGTCATCATTTTACTTCGTTATTAAACATACACCAAATGACCCGCGAGTCGGACAAATCACTTCGTTTCATGGTGGATCACGTCACCAAGAACTTGAGGGCGTTATCTAGTTTGGGTTTACGAACTGATAATTGGGATCCTTTATTAATACATATATTGAGTTCTAAATTAGATAACCGCACTCTTACCAAGTGGGAGGAATGGCGTGGTTCTGCGGATGATGTGGTACCCAACCTCCAACAATTTAATAAATTTCTGATTGATCGTGCAGATATTCTCGTATCGCTTAGTCATTCTTCATCAAACAACAACAGCAACAATAAGCCTTCAGCTTCTACGTCATCCAAAGGTAACAACAATAAATCCGAACGGCCACATAATAAATCTTTTACATGTCAGTCTGTTTGTCAGGCTGCTTGTCAAACCAATTCTTCAACTTCTTCACGTTGCGTCGTCTGTCAAGGCGAACATAGAATTTACGATTGTCCTATTTTCAAGGCCAAAAGTGTGCAAGAACGTATAGCTGAAGTGAATCAATTAAATCTTTGTGAGAATTGTTTAAGGTCGGGGCACATTACACGAAACTGCTACCTAAGACCTTGTCGTGAGTGTAAGAAGAAGCACAACGCACTTCTACACGTTCCAATTGTAACAGAAACCCCTACTGTAGCTACCACAACATCATGTGGAACAGTAGCTAATTATACTACACAGGGTTCGAAGCATATTCTACTCTCTACCGCTTTAGTCGAAGTGTCCAACCCTTCTACGAATAAAACGGAAAGGACACGTGCCTTATTGGACTGCGGTAGCCAATCGTCATTCATGACGCAATCACTTAGGGACAAATTATGCCTATCAAGTAATTCATTACATAATCATTTTATAAACATTGTCGGAATTGGCAATCATGTTAATAGTAAAGTCACAGAAAGTTGTGTAGCGCAATTAAAATCTTTATATAAACCGTTTCATGTCACAACTACTTTCTTAATTTTACCGGAACTAACAAGTAACATTCCTAGATACACAATAAATACTCAGCAACTGCAAATACCTACTGAGGTACACCTTGCTGACCCTAGTTTCAATCAATCCTCTGATGTTGATCTACTCATCGGAGCAGATTTATTTTGGGACATTCTTGGCTGCGAGCAACGTTCTCTAGGCCCTAATAACCCTACTTTAAGAAATTCTGAATTTGGTTGGCTTATTGTGGGCCCAATAAAAATGAATAATTTAAATAACATAGTCAATATCCAATGTCATCATACTTTAACATCAAATAAAGAAGAAAATGATTTTAATCAGCAAATTTCCAAGTTCTGGGAGCTTGAAGAAGTACCATTAAAATCAACATTAAGTCATGAGGAAAGGCTATGTGAAAAACATTTTTTAACTTATTCTGAACGATTAAATACCGGCAGATTTTCTGTTCGATTACCCCTTAAAGATTCGCCTAATTGTTTAGGAGAATCTTACACGCTAGCTAAAAAACGATTTCACTATTTAGAAAAAAGATTTCGAAGGAACCCACAGCTTAAAACAGAATACGTTAATTTTATCAGAGAATATGAACAGTTAGGTCATCTCTCACAGTCTAATGTATTAAAACCTAGTCTTTCATATTTTTTATGTCATCACGCCGTTTTTAAAGACAACAGTGAATCCACAAAAATTCGGGTTGTATTTGATGGGTCAACTGCCACTTCATCTGGGTTGTCAATTAATGACATTCTTATGGTAGGTCAAAATATGCAGGACTCTCTATTCTCCATTTTAATTCGAGCTAGACAGCATAAGTACCTTTTAACAGGTGATTTGGAGAAGATGTCTCGCCAAGTGGAGATTAATGAAGAAGACAGAAATCTCCAGCTCATACTGTGGAGAGAAGACGAGTCCCTCCCTATCAAAACGCTAAGGTTGAATACTGTTACTTACGGCATGACAAGTTCCAGTTATTTAAGCACACGCTGTCTGTGGCAACTTGGCGAGGAATGTCCCGACAAATTCATTAAGAGTGTAATTCAGCACGATTTTTACGTGGATGACTTGATTACTTCGAGTGACAGTGAACATGAAATAAAACATATCTTTCAAGGAGTTACGGCGGCTCTGAAGTTAGGTTGTTTTAATCTTAGAAAACTTAAAACTAATTTAAATACTCTTTTTGACTCATCCGCATTAAACACCACTGAAAAATTAACATTCAGTGAATCTACTAGCACTCTAGGTTTGGGTTGGGATCCAATGACAGACACACTGCACTTTCCAATACAATCCTCACTCTTATTGGACAACCAGCAGCACCCAACTAAACGTTCAATATTGTCAAACTTGTTTAAAATTTTCGACCCATTAGGTTTGCTTAGTCCCTGTGTCATGCAAACAAAGGTTATATTACAACAGCTTTGGCTGAAGAAGCTGGGCTGGGATGATCGTATCCCCCAAGATATTTCTAAGGAATGGTCTAAGATTTCTGATTCTCTTTGCGCTCTTAGAGCTATAAATATCCCCAGACATGTACTTTGTGATGAACCAATATCTGTAGAGCTTCACACATTCTGTGACGCTTCTCAAAGTGCATATGGAGCGTGTATTTACGCACGATCAACAAATTCTGCCAATGAAGTCACAGTCAAATTGTTGTGCGCTAAATCCAAGATTGCACCCACTAAACCTACCACAATCCCACGTTTGGAGCTTTGTGCCGCACTATTGGCTGCTAGATTGTGTAAGGCAGCCAGAGACTCCTTGCGAGGCACGAATATAAAGAGCGAGGTTTACTGGAGTGATTCTAGCATTGTACTGGCATGGCTTCATACTAGTTTTAAAACTCTAAAAACATTTGTCGCAAATAGAGTTTCAGAGATTTATGAACTGACAGACGTGCATTCGTGGCGTCACGTTCCAACGTCCCTTAATCCAGCTGACCTCATATCCAGAGGTGTCAGCCCAAATTATATTATGGATAACAAATTATGGTGGTCAGGACCACAATATTTATTACAACCTGAATATTGTTGGCCAGTTTTAAACAGTAATGAAATTAATGTTAACAATTTACCAGAAATAAAGCAAATTTCAGCCACTATTAATTTAGAACAAACGACAGAAAATGTTATCAACTTTCAAATTTATCAAAGTTACGATCACTTAAGACGTATTTTTGCGTACGTGATTCGGTATATAAACAATTTAAAATTTAAATCAGGTAAACAACCTATAGTATCAGGAACTTTAAATACAAATGAATTACATATTTCTTTCATTACCTTGTGTCGTTTAGCACAACAGCAGTCATTCTCACATGAGTACAGAACGCTTGCCAAAGGCAACCCATTAAATTCTAAATCTAAACTTTTATCATTGTCTCCATTTTATTGTCCCAATGATAGATTAATACGCCTACTCGAGGCGGTCGTATCGATTCCTCAGTATATCCCTATGATAAAAAACACCCAGTGTTACTCGATGCATCTCATCATCTCACAAAATTAATTTTTAAATATGAACACCTTCGTAATTTACATGCTGGGCCACAGTTGTTGCTAGGTATTATCAGAGACTACATTTGGCCCATCAATGGTAGACGTGTCGCTCGTGAAACTGTCCGTCATTGTGTAAAGTGTAGGCGATTTCAAGCTAGGTCTTTGGAACCTATGATGGGCAATCTACCTTGCCAACGACTCACGCCAAACTTCCCATTTACGACCGTAGGTATAGATTTTGCCGGTCCATTTTTTATATTAAATAGGAAAGGACGCGGTTCTAAGTTGGTTAAAGCATATCTGTACCTTTTTATTTGTTTAACTTATAAGTGCTTACACCTAGAGGCTGTAAGTGATCTAACAAAGGACGCTTTCATTATGACATTTAGACGGTTTGTGTCGCGACGTGGAAAGCCAACGGAGGTATTCTGCGATAATGGTCGCAATTTTGTATCAGGTGCTAAGGAATTAAATCAATTTTTAAAGGTTAACGCAGATCCTCTTTCTGATTTTGCAAGCGGGGAAGGGATAAATTTTAAGTTTTCACCCTCTTACGCCCCTCACTTTGGTGGAATTTGGGAGGCCGGTGTGAAATCGGCAAAGTATCATATTAAACGTGTGATGGGCAATTCGCATCTAACTTTTGAAGAGTTGACAACTCTCTTCGCACATGTAGAATCGATCCTTAACAGTCGTCCGCTTTGTCCATTGTCCTCTACACCTGATGACCTACTTTGCCTTATCCCTGGTCACTTTCTTATCGGCCGGGCTCTCACGGCTCTTCCGTCACCTGCTCTAGAGGACCGCAATATCAATAATCTTCAACGATACCAACGAATACAACAAATTCATCAACATTTCTGGCGTCGATGGCAGCGCGAATATATTGCTGAACTACAGCAACGTTGCAAGTGGAGAGTCGATAAGTCAGGCCTCAGCATCGGTGATTTGGTTCTTCTAAAAGAAGATAACACGCCTCCTCTGTGCTGGAGACTTGGGCGAGTGATGAAATTATTTCCTGGCTCAGACGGCATCTCCAGAGTTGCCGATGTGAAGACCCAACGTGGCATGGTTCGACGCCCGCTAGTTCGGCTTTGTCCCCTGCCTACTGCAAGTGAACTACAAGGTTGAAACCTGAAGATTTCAACGGCGGGAGGATGTTGGCGCCTACCATTACACTCTTAGCAACAAATATTGCTATTTCGTCAGACACGTTAAACGGCTAGGAGATTTATGTTTCTTCGATATTTTTTAACTTACCCACACTACTTTTTTTATTATATTCTTTTACTACGTCCGTTCGCTCCGTTAAACTCTTGTAAAAAACCTAAATTAATATTGAAATACAAGCAAAAAAACGTATCCGAGGGTTTCATTTATGTCCAAATCGAGACACATAATAAGATCTGTTTGCTGGCCTCACAGCTTTTATTAGTCTCTAGAGGCAGAGTGGTGTATGACTTGTGCTACACTGGTATTTTATTTGGGTATACTAAATCTTCTTTTAAAAGAATGCGACGTCAATGCGTAGTAAAGCTTGAAGTTAGAGTAATACTAGCCAACACATTCATTAGAATTTTCAGCTTTGCTTCTCATTGGTGGTATAAGTTGATTGGGTTAACAGTCAATGTTGAGAGTGAGGTTTGTAGTTAGATTACCCATTATTGAGTCAGCAAATAAAACTAGCAACACGAAGTTAACTAATCCCCTCTATTACATAGCATTAAAACTCACAGTAATACTATGTCCTGAAGCATTTTCGAAGCGTGCATAAAAACATAAACAATGAAATTCATAACGAAAATAAAGGTGACGCATAAATCACCCGTAGCCCCAAAAAATGCAAATTACTTAACATCAAAAGCTTAGCAAAATATTTTAGTATTTCGTATAAAATGGTATAAACTAACGAAGTAGGTCACGGGCGTGAGGATTTGTAAAATTATTTTTGCTTCCTTCCATCATGAAAGGTCATTTATGAAGGGAATATACCCATCGTTTATTTCAATATTGTCTGTGCAATAAACCGCCACAGGACGGCTAGTCGCCTCGTAAAATTCATAACGGTTTGGTTCTAGATACTTACTACTACAATACTACTAATATAGTAAATATTACACCATTTAGCCATTCTTCAACCGTTGAGTTCTATAAAGTACCTGTGTAAATGTTTATGCACTTACTAATGTTTTCTTTTTTATAATTATTTTGAGAGCAGTAAATCCTTATTTTAAAGAAAACTAAAATACCATGTCAAATATTTCAAAATTCGAACGCATCTCAGTTTATCGGAATTTGAAAATAACATTAAAACATATATTTTCAATGTTATTTTAGATTAAGTAATAGTAATCTTTGCGTATAGAGATTGTATGGGACGTAGAGCGATAGGCTTTTTATCCCTAACAAGGCACTGTTGGGATAAGATATATCTTTAAAACCAAGGGTAAAAGTAAAGCCGCGGGTAAAAGCTATTACGTGTATACATTTGAACATTTAATTCAACACACTTTATCACAACACCAATAAGTGGTAAACTTTATCTACGTATTAATCGGATAATAGAAATCTTACTTCAAAAGCATGAAAGCTCTCTGATGAAATTCTTGGAACCGGAGATAAGGCGATGAAATAACTTTCTAAGAAAATGAATTTTGTTTGATGTAGTGAATGGAAAGTTCCCAATGTTTAGTTGAGATATCACGCCAAGTACGAATGTGTTTCGTGCCATAGTTACCTATATCACAAATAAAATAGACAATTTGTATATGATATTTAAGTAAAACAAAACGTTTCTTAAGGTTGTATACGAATCTAAAATTACCTCTAATCTGATGTATTTTGATTGCTTTTTGTAGCAGATGTACTACCCACCTGTTTAGGTACTTAAGTATTGTTTGTACATGGTTGTGTTTCATCACTAGGTACTAATGAGTAATACTAAGGGCAGACCTCAAAGCCGCTGCCTGCTGTAAGGGTCCCCCTACCTTTAATATAGGAATAGAGTCTGTCTAAAACATTGATATTAAGTTATCAAAACTACGCACACGATGGTTACTCAAAAGATTTGCGTGCTTCAAAAACTCAAACAATATTTTTATATCTTTCTGTTTCTACGAACCAGTGGCAACCGACAAAGATCCAATTGTGCACACAAATCAAGGTTCTTGACTTGATACAGGGGGTTTTGATTTAGACTATATAAACTTACTAACTATATAAACTTATATACGTTTCAAAATCATCAAGATCACTTATCAAAATTCCACTCGAATAAAGTCATGAGTAAAAAAACCTTATTTGTTATAAAAATGTGATTAAACTTTTCCTAATTATCCTAAATTCAAAAGTAAGTAAAACTAAGTAAAGAAATCTTACAAACTTCCAATTGAGTCTTAAGTACTTCAAGGAAAATTCGAAATAAATGGTTTCCAGGCGATGTTTGATGTAGGCGATATCTATGTCGCAGGCAATTTGTATGATTCCGCGTTTTACGAACGGTGTCGTCCGTTTAAAAACTCTCGCTGTTTTAAAATATGCCGAAGGCACATTGGCGACGCATTCAATTGTCGGGGATATTTTAAAATAGCGAGCGTTTTTAAACGGACGACACCGTTTGTAAAACGTGGTATCATACATATTGCCTGCGATATCTATATATTAATACGTGAAGCAAAAACTTTGTACCCCTTTTTACGAAAATTGCGCGGACAGAGGAATATTAAATTTGGCACAGGTAAGGTTTATATGGAGAAGGAGTGGCGAATCCTAATATCTTTATAAAATATGCATTAGAAATACATAAAGTTAATGAAAAAATACTACACGCACACAACCATGCATTTGACACACGCAGTCGAATCGCATTCGTAGTATTTCGGCATGGTTCGGGTGATGTCATACAATTCGTAACTATGGTTACATACTTTAAATATCTATCTATTGCAATATCGCGGTATATATAATAACATTAAATCTTAAAATTTAAATCAATTGTAGACGAATTTCGACCACTAGGCGAATTAAACATGAAGGACAAATTTTGGCGCCTGAAAAAATGTTAGTTATTCCATTATGACTCGGCCACAAAGAGATAATGAAATGCACAAATCAGCGTAAAATGTGGTCACGTTCTTGTTGCGGTATGTGTGGACGGGTGAGACACACTGACATATCAGAAATATACTTTTCGATATGACATTACTATGTTTGTGTTACGAGTACCAGTTTTACAAATATAAAAATTTAAGCAGTTTTCATAGTATGTGTTCAAATTGGATAGTTTAGAAGAATGGAAGAGTGTAATAGGAGAAAATCGGGCGATTGGAATATTCGAAGAGTAATAAAAGTTATCCGTTTTACTTACATAGGGAAGGGACAATGACAGCTGGAAAATTTATACATCTCTTCTACAAGCAATTTTGCCATGTATCACAGCTCACAGGCCAAACCAGGGTGATTAACTCGGTCTGAATTAATCAAATCATAACCGCCTTGTCACAAAAAATGGATACAAGGTTTTGCGAGCCGACGTGATATCATTTTACCTACCACAAATATCTTCACGTAATCCTTTTATTTTCGCCACAACAGTCCATATCCACTTACTCGAAGTTATGCTACGCCAGTTCAAAATCCAAAATGCTTAATAATTATTCACATATTTTTGTTAGTTATATGTTAAAACAAAATTTCTGTATGTTTGTTTCAGTGTAATACGAGTATATTATGCTATAATTCATAATTTACTTTCATCAATATTGAAGCGGTTTAAAAGAGGGAGTTCTTGGGAAAGCTACGGCCACCCCAACCCATTTCTACCTCCAATGAATAGAATTCATTTATTTGCCAAAAAGTGTTGGTACATTTTAGGTTTTAAAATTAGTAAATACATGTCCTAGAACACTTGTCATTATGCAAATAATGAATATAATAAAAAAATATTTAATTTAAATTTTATAGAATCTGAAATTGTGTAATTAATATTTTTTATTAATTATAACATTAGGAGCCAATTTAATATTACTGGCCATGACTACATAAATTAAAAAAGTCGGATATACAGTAAAAGTAATTTTCTTTTAGCCGAGACTCAAGCTCTCTTACAAAGTTATTTATTTGTAAACCTTTTATGATCTCTTATAGCGTTATGTATTTTTCCACACATCACATAACAACTCTTGTTATACAAGGTTGTCTTAGAAATAACTGGTAAAACAATTCTGTCAGGCCGCCTAGTATTCCTAGGAAACATTACGTGACCTTTTTTGAATAGCTTAGGATTTTCTTCAACAAATTTACCCCATTCAAAAATAATATATAAAGTTAAAATCTTGAACTTTTAAACACCGGTTTACAGGATTCCCAAGGACATAGCCCAGCAATAGCTCGGATGCATATTTGCTGTGCAATAAACACTTTTTTAAAATTTGTTGAGTAGACGTATCTTAGAACAGACGCAACATAACAATGATACGCTGCTAATACAGTTTACAGTGTTGACGTTTTGGTTAGTTCATATATGTCGGCCTCGATGGCGTAGTGGTTAGTGTAACCGACTGCCACGCCTGAGGTCGCGGGTTCGATTCCCGCACAAGTCAAACATTTGTGTGCATGAACATGGATGTTTGTCTTGGTCTGGGTGTTTCTATGTATAATATGTACGTATTTACAAAAAAAAAAGTATATATGTATGTTTATCCATTGTCTAGTACCCATAGTACAAGCTCTGCTTAGTTTGGGCTAGACGGTGTTGTGTGTATGTGGTAGAATATTATATAATACATGTACAAATTTATTTATTTATATATTCGAACAAACTTTATCAATTTTAAGCTTCCAGTTGCAATTTTTATCAAGTATGATCCCAAGAAACACGGTTTTGTCTACTTCTTTTAATTTAAGTCCTATGTAGTTAATATCCAATATCATATTTTTATGTTTGTATTTACCAAACTTAATAAAATATTAATATTTAATATTAATTCGATATGCCAACGCCTGCAGTGTAAGGGTTAGGCAAAGAAACTTCACCCTGATTCTTAGAAATGCCTAACAAAAGCCTCAATAGCACACACAGAGACACACAATACAAACGAGAATTGACTAGGAAAATTTACTCAACACTCACACATGAGCAACAATGCATATTACACTTACTTTTTGTGCAGCAAGCGTACACAAAGTTGTTTCGAACATGTTGACCGCAGAATTGATAAATAAAAGCACACGGTTGAAAAACAATTTGTTTTCTTTTGTTTCCACGTTTACTCGTCAGGGCAACATTGTTTCACACACGGCCACCGATAAAACCGCTACAGTATTGCTATACTGACTACATTCAGTAGTATTCGCTAGTGTCGACAGCGCTGTTTTATAGAATCTGTAAAAAGTATTACAGTTGACTATAAAGTCGACGTACTGATACAATGTTTCGGGAAATTGTTGGCCAAGTTATTCGATAGACATAGACGACATTTTATAGAAGACTCCGTTTATAAATATTAATTGTCATCTAGCATGTGTAATTAAGGCGAATAGCAGGCTAGCGTCACTAATGTAATAATAATGTTACGTGCTGGGTTCGACAGATGAGAATATAAAACAATATTACCGACTAAAACACGTTTTATTCTAGCACACAATTAACTTTAATACACAACAAACACTATACTACACTTTTCCACTGTAACTGCTTCAAACTCCGTAGTATTTTCGCTTCCGTTCGCTTCGATGAACACTTGACCACTTACGATAGTAAACTCAACTCGGCGGTGCGCGTGCGCTCTATTTATACGCGGGTAAAGCGCTTCTGGCGTTTAACAGCGCGATGATTCGAGAATGTGCCAGCGCTCTCTCCACTCAACTTCTATCGACAAATACGTAGTACCGTAAGATGTCAATAGATGGTGCTGTAATAAGTTATTAGAAGGAACTGCCGAGTCTTTCCCACAGTGCCGTCAGATGGCACTAGCCGTAACACTAACAATTCTCGGCTATAATAAGATTTTGTAGGATATTTAGTAGCAACTATCTGTTACTGCTGGTTTCGCCGTCATATTTCCAAAGATCCCGCAGTTATAATTCTACTTCAATATTATAAACATTAGTCGCGTCGATGACGTAGCGGTAGTAGCATACAATATTATACAGAACCAGTCTCATATTCCGTGATTTGATAATCGTGATATTAAACATAGTACTATAGTATCTGAACATATAGTTCGTACCGGACACATGCCGCTGAGAGCTTTCGCTTATCTAATGAAAAAAGTAAATTCACATAATTGCTAGGTCACTGGCAAAATAGAGGAAGTGCAACAAACACCTTTATCATAAAGTGTGTCGGGTATATGATTCTGAAAAACACAATAATGTGGATCTTAATAGATGTTTCTTAGACCTGAGAATATTTACTGATTACACTTCATACGCAGACCTTGATAAAATACATTTCCTTCAAAACAAATATGTGTACATGTACAGTCAATCTTCCAATGATGTAACGATAAACAAAGCATATAGTAAAATTAAATGGTCTATAAGAGCCAGATCTCTATATATGACACAGAGATGAGAAATGTACCACTGTTTGCCTTCATTAGTTAGTTAAAACC
Source organism: Catocala nupta (assembly GCA_963675205.1). Lineage (NCBI taxonomy): Eukaryota > Metazoa > Arthropoda > Insecta > Lepidoptera > Erebidae > Catocala > Catocala nupta. The sequence continues at coordinate 8,635,041 of OY776090.1, read as the reverse complement.
TGATTGGTACTAACCCGATAAAGACATTGGAATAAGGTTCATCCATAAAATTTAAGTCCTAGCTTTACCATCGTCGTTCCACTGCTTATATCACCGTGGTAATGATTCTGCGGTTTACGGAGGCAATAGCAATTGTAAAACGTCTACTGTGTACTTTCATTGATCTATTTATGTGATGGGTTCTGTCCGTCTATGGTACTACCGTCTATGTATATGAGTTACCGTCAAGTTTTACTCGTTTTATAAATAAGTACGTGTTGTAAAACGCTATTGTCTACACAAATTAGGCTATTGAGTTGTGTTTATTTCCACTTAAGTACCGATATACTCGTATTTATAAGTTTATATATCACGACAAGGTGACCTCGGCAACTACCTTTGGTTGCATTTACTTCATGAGACGCGGCGCGCCTTAATACGCTACCCATCGCAAATGTAAAACTAAAATAAAATAAAGAAAGAGTTTACACAAGCATGTTATGCACGACGAGTTATAATTTTTTTGGTAGAACACGTTATGAATGCGTAATAACACGATATCTACCAGTGTGCCGTTCAGCTACATCCCCAGTACTGCGATAACGTGACCACAACCGTGATATCACGTTTTGGCTGGTGTGTAGGCCCTCAGCAACGACGCGTTGAATAGCACCATTATCTAACATGCCCACGGCTCTTAACATTTCATCTCGAATCAAATAACGACGTGACATGACTCTTAAAGCTCACACGGTATGTTAAATTTGAAAAAAAAAACAATTAAATCCCTTTTAATTAATTAATATCAATAAAACAATTTATTTTCTTTGTAGTAACGAATTAATAACAATTTTGCCAACGTATTTTTTATTTTTTGTTTTATAGACTTACATTTTTAAATTTTGAATATAGAATAAAAGCGGTTTCAATCTGTATTTAAACTTTTGATGACAACTAAATTCAATTTTAAACTGTAAAGTCGTAAATAATTTAGGATTTAGGTAACCCTAGATTCTGTTAATGTGTGTATATGGCTATGGGAGACGAAACCTATGCAAATGTTTCGTAGACATGACAGAGACGTTCTGAAGACAAAGTTACTATTTTAACAAAAAAAAAAGCAAGTTTTAAGACACATAAGACATCACTGTTCAAATCTTCTTATATAAATCTGTAAAAGAGATACTTCGGAATCGTAACCGACTTGTTATCCGGGAAACAAGTGTCTCTGTATTTAAAAACCTAGTTACAAAACGTTAACGTATGCATTTTCAACCGCGTTTCTTGTGATAAAGCCTTACTAGGTCACGGTCGGCAGATGACGGTCGCAAGCAGCGAGCGCATCGGTTCCCCTACGCTTTGTACTCTGCCGAGTCGCTTCTCAAGGGTAAACACTCGTGAAACGATTGCGGAAAATCACTGTATATTAAACTACGATGATACTCGGACAGAGTACAGGACCATAATTTAACGTAATGAGTCGCAACGGCACACCGGCGGCCAGAGACAATCGATTTTTGGCCAGCTATGGTTTTAAGTCACACGTAGTCTGTCAGTCACTAGACGTCATAAACAACAGCCACATTCACTACTACTACATTTCAGTAAAAAAGTTATCTTTGTTAGAATTCGTAAATAATTCATATGATTATGAGTCTAAACAATCGATTATATTTGAGACGTGTAACAATATATAAATAGCCATAGACAAAACAGTTCAGAAGCATTTCTCAGTTTCTCTTTGGTTTCTCCTCAGTCAAGTGATTTTCTATTTTAGTTGTTTTGTTTAGATAGTTTAGTTCACAAGTTTGAGTGTAATAAATAAAAAAAACTGTCGGTATGGTCAAATTTCGACCATTGGGTCCATACCGACAGTTTTGGATTGTTTAATTATTTAAGAATATTAGTGTGTTGCCAATGCAAAACACTAATATTCTGAAATAATCATTTATCTAACAGATAATAATAACTCAGGAGTAACCTACCTTGTATACTATCTGTTCACATAAAATATCTATTAAACCATCAAGAAAGGACTTCAACTACCACAAAAGAGAAAAGCTATAACGGGCTATAAATCAAGTAGTGACGACGTTCATGAAAACATTTATGAAGAACAAACTTTTAACGAACTATTAATCGAGTTATAATACGTTCTTGCTTGCTATCATAACCAACTTTCCCTTCGCATCTTTGAGATAGGCGATTAGCTATTAACAATTAGCTGTATAGATTAAACGAATTAAACGCCTTCTAGGTTGAGCGTAAACTGTTTTATGCACGGGTGAATATGTTGTAGTGTGACGATTGTGAGGCATCTAAGTTAATGATGTAATGCGACGCGACTACATCTGTCGTATGACATACGACTGCAAACGACACAAATTATACTTGATGCTTCTACCCAACCAAAACTGAAAGACCGCCATTTACCTTAACCTATTGAGTTTCAGCGGCACACAGGCGGATGGACACAATAGGTTTTCAATTATGTCTGGCATGCTATGAATTGATTGGTTAAGACAGAATAAATTACTTATTTCTCACTACATTTTGTTGGCGTCTTCGCTCGCCTAAATGTACATAGGTTAGGTTAGTTCAGTTTAGTAACAGTACTTCTTTTGGATGAAAGATAATATTTCATGTACTGTTCATGAATGTTCGGGTAGTTTGAAATAACTACACTATAGAACATTGAGACAACCACCATCTTAGTCTCTCCGTGAACATGGCTGCTAAAAAGCAACCAAAACGTCGCGTCGGGGAAAGTGTAAAATTAAATCGAAATAGCTTTTATAATTTAAATAGATTATATAGAAGTAAACAGTAACTAGTAAAAGTATTTAACAATAGCAGTTAAAAGTTTCAAAATTATGTAATATTAGAGAATTATAAAAAAAAAAACATCGCTATAAAGTACGTAGAAAATATTGTCTTCTGTTTACGCGAATGTTATTCATTGAAATTAAACTACTATATATGGATTTTATCGCGTTGTTTTTTTTAACACTTTATAACATAATTGAGAAAACTGGTCCACTACTATTAAACTTTACTAATTTTAAGCTAATTAAATTATTAAAACTATTAAAACTATTTATATTTAAGTTTACACTTTCCCCAACGTTTCGGTTGCTTTTCAGCAGCCATGGTCATAGAGTCTCCCCGTGACCATTTTTTTATCGGAACTAGAATAGAGAGCCATGGGTCATTAAACACTCCATGTAGCGCTACAGAACATATACATAAGTAATTAATGCTACTATAGTACTTATGCTTTTGAAGGCATTTGACTGCACGGATGGTCAGTAAACAACTGGTTACATTTCAAAATTCTAATAACACCTCCCTTTTCAATCAGGGGTAAAAACTTAACAGTCTTTCAAAGAGATCAAAACAATTAACAGTTGTACAAAGTCTGTATCTTCTACTTATAAACTTACTATGTATTAGGTTTAATTGCAGCTTTTGACCATATAACTATAAATCAGTCATAAAATTATATAAAAACTCAAACTAATCAACAACCTTGTAAAAGTATGAGTTCAGATAGTATGCAAGGCAAATGTGAGTTAGTTATGACGTGAATTAGAATTATGTGATGGAGCAGCATGGAGATGAAAGACGAAATTGTAAAAAAAGAGTGATAATAATGAATTACAACGAAACTTCAGGTCTGGTAAAGAGGGACAAATGTGTGAGTGCTGAGTACGTGAAGGGGAAAAGAGAAAAGATGGATTGATTTTATGAAACACGAGGAGTAGCGTAGATATTGAAACTGATTATAAAAAAAAAGATAAAACTATGGCTGAGTGTACAAGAACCATGTGAAGGAATATGAACGAGAGTTGAAATGACTGTAAGTAAAGACGAATCGACAAAAAGATGAAGACTGATTGTAGAAAAGATGATGAGTAGCGTAGGAAAGAAAACTAAAGATGAAAAGAATGTAGTTGAATTTTGTAGTCATCTTCATGAGCTGACTCGTCTTCATCTGTTTCGTTAAGAGTATCTTGGCTATAATTTATTTAGCAGATTTAAATATTCGCAATGGAATCTTCTTGGGACTATGTATACCATACTCACAAAATTCTTTAAGATCATTGAATTTTGCAACAGAAATCGGCGTCTTTCTTTGTATACAAGATACGAGAGAGACGGATGATCTTTTTTTCTTTCCGCTTTATTTCGCATCTGGCACTACCCGTTGCATCTTGAATGACATCTTTGTTTTGTATCGTTTTCTTACTTATTACAGAACATTTTTACCTATTCCTTTACCTTTTCCCTTTGCCCTTTTCTTCACACTGTCTGTATAATTTTATTTCATAACCATTCTCTAACATAGTGTATCTAATCTAAATTCTGCTCAAGTTAGTTTTTTAGAGTGCAATCCCTTATATTTTAAAGTGTATGTCTATATTTTTCAGAGTGGTTTAGGTGAGAGATTATGGAAGTTAATAAAATCTTTATGTTCTAAAACACTAATATTATGTGGCTCAAGCCATTTTCTAGCTCGTTCCATGAAATTTGGCCATTGAAAAGGTGCCCAAATACTTATTTTTTATACTTCTCTTTCAATAACAGTGTGCACAACACTATATATATATATCAACTAGCATATGCGTATGACCCGGCAAAAGGTAATTTATTTGTATTACGTTTAGATTTTTAGAGTTCTCTAAGAAACTTTTAAACATTGAAGTGATGGCCTTGTTTTTATATTGCCCTTAGCAATTGTCACAACACAATAACAACTTCTTTAAATATTTGTATAAGCATGTCGCTATTTTACAACAATAGAGTAAAATTTAATTTAACTACTTGATTAAAAATGAAGTGCACATTATACAAATGAAGTGAAGGTAACACGAATAATTTTCTACTGTAGTTAATTTTGACGTAGTTTAATTTAAGAGACAATGTTGATTGAGATTCCTCTACCGAAATACTATTGTTAATATTTTTATATTGCTACTCTGTACCCACGACCCTATGTGTATCTCGGTTTTGGTGAGAAATAAACAAGAAAGAGCCTTGAGAAATAACAAATTCCGGAGATGCTTTAATTGTGTCGTCACGTAAGGGACATGTTATGAGGATTATACTAACTGCAGTCTAATGTAAGGCACTAAATTATATTTTAGAACTATTTACTTTATTTTTCTTGCACATTAAAAATATTTAAGTTCGTTAAATCATTTTTTTGTGATAAATCTGTTTAGGCACTCCGAAAAAGTATACAGTACGGGACATTTTTTTAACTATAGAGAAATTTCAAGTATTTCAAACGACAGAGCGCAAAATTCTAAATCCAACAGTATATATAACTCATTTTGGCCAAAATGTCCCTTATGTTAATTGATATTTCTGGTATCGATATTGAGTGTGTATTGTGTTTCTTGTCGTAAAAACTATTAAGTATTTCGTAATCTTCGGCCCCGTCTGTTCTGCTTGCCATATGGTAGAACCGAGCCACAGAGACGACCCCGACATTTCTAGCTAACCTAATTCTATATCGACCCATGGTTACTGTAACCTCTAATCCCAGCAGATCTGATTAACGTTACGCAATAAATATCGAGTAAGTTGGTTATTAAGATGAAAACGATTAATAAATAGTTATTAGGCCAAACAGATTTGTTAATAAGTTAAATTCACTTTTGTTATATAATTTTCATTTCATTTATTTCGGGCTGCATAGGCCCATAGATAAATACCATAACCTAGATTTACATATTATAAAATTTTATAATACACAACACCATCTAGCCCAAACTAAGTAGAGCTTGTACTATGGGTACTAGACAATGGATAAACATACATACATATTATACATAGAGACACCCAGACCAAGACAAATATTCATGTTCATGCACACAAATGTTTGACTTGTGCGGGAATCGGACCCGCGACCTCAGGCGTGGCAGTCGGTTACATTAACCACTACGCCATCGAGGCCGATTTGATGTTAGTAAATACACCTTACCTACCTGAAGTTACAGTAACATAGTATATGTTACTGTAACTTCACTTCGCACACTTAATTATGTGCGCTCGGCTGGTACTTGTTTGCGGAAGCGACGAAATACCACGTCTTGCGGCCAAAAGCTTTCGTCCAATACCTTGTGGAGGTAACAGTCAGGTACACGCACAACGATCGCTGTAAAGTTGACGTTGCGGCGCGACTCCAGCAACTGCATTCTCGGGACGTACTTCAGCTTTTGGCACACGTACTTCGCGATGTCCTCCGTCTCAGTGGTGTAGTGCAGGCGCGAGATGTACACCGGCGTGTTTGGGGACGTGGCACGCACCTTCAGGTTGGGATCCACAGGTGCTTTGCCACAACCGTTCTTAATGTTTCGCGACCGGCGCTTCCTCCGTTGCACCGTTAGGTAACCATCCTCGGTAGCCCGGTTCGTTTTTTGTAGACAAGGGCTTAGCAGGGGCGCTCGCAGTGACCGTGAGGTCAGCTGTTCTTACAATTCGCGCAGCTCAGCGGGGAAGAGCTGCGGGTGCGGGGCTGCGTGACGCGCTTGCGGCGCATAACGCAGGCTCAGCAGTCAGCGCCGGCGACAAAACCGCTGACGCATAACTCGTCGCCGATGTGTTGAGGCATGCACCTCTACGCGTGTTCACACTGTTTACACGCGTCGGTGACCCAGTTATTGGCACTGACTTGCGCAACGCTCTAGTTCGATGCGCAAATCAGCAACAGTGACCTCCGATGCACTCAACTTCATCTGCACTTCTGCTAAACTTGCCTTTAAAGAGACGATGAAAAGGCTAGAGACGTCGACGTGATTGAAAGTGACGGGAGGTAACTTGTGTAAGTCTCTCGCCACAAATGTCGGCACGTCGTCCGGATCAGTCTCCTTAAGCGGCGTTATGACGTCCTGCAGATTCTTCCTTGTCCCGTCACGTCGACGAGATACCATCTGGTCGCTCTTGTTCAGAAACACCAGCTGCTTAGCAGCTACAATCTCTTCCTGGCTAAAGTTCGAAGCGCAAATCTGGATGACGGACACCTCGTCCATCATGTCCAGCTTCTGCTGCATGAACGCCAGCAGTTCATTTGCCACGAGTGTGTCATTCATGGTAACAGAAATACCGAGCGTCGGCTCGCGCCGCGCCTCACAATAATAATATTAATTATTATATTCGCTGCATAGGTCCGCCTCAGAGCAGTAGTATTATCATTTAATGCATATTCGAATGCCATATTATACCTATTTGTACAAATGAATATCTATTGATTTACTAAAGCACGATTAAATATATGCGTATGTTAATTTGATTTCAGCGATAACATAGCAGAATTCAATTACGAATACATTATAATATTATATAATATGTTAACCGAGAAATCTATTTACTTGTTTATATTATTGTTGGTAACTAGCAACGTTTAACCTTCACAACTTGTAGTGTTCTGATGAGTTATTGTTTGCAAATTCTATAAGTTTATTAATAATAATTTACATCTTCGTAGAATAGTTGTAGAAACCCAAGATTCATTTAAATTCTGAAATAGGAATAAAATGATGTCTAATGATTATACTAATATCTTACTTGAGACCTTATATAGGTATGTAATTAGTAAATTAAAATTTGTAAAATCAGGATAGTGTAAAATATCGCTAGCATTATTCATAAAATATTCTATTTGCAACCATATCTTATCTTGTGTGGGAGCCAGTCAGTACAGACCGGCGACACTTCGACCCAGTGGGATCTTTTGTGTCGAATTCCCCAATAACGACTGCCATAGATGTTCATGGCAGCCGGGACCGACGGCTTAACGTGCTCTCCGAGGCACGGAGCAGGCGATAATTGTCAATCAATACGCACATAATTTCGAAAAGTCATACAGCTTCCGAATGTCAGAGGTGCGCGACGTGGATTCGAACCCGAGACCCTCTGCATTGCGTTTGTTGGTCTCCCCACTGAGCTATCGCTGCTCTAACCATATATCTACTTGTTTTGCTGCTGTTCGATTATTTTCTGAACAAAAAGACATACACTATATAAAACCTCGAACAAATAAAGGAGATATACATATGTTTGCCTATACCTCACTCTTCATATAAGGCGAAAAGTCTTTTCCAGCTTCATACAGACATAGCTCAACTCGCTCATCGCTAATCTAAAATGAATATAAGACGATAGATGTTTTATCTTTAAAGATTATCTTTTCGGTACATAATATATGTCACCAGAATACTAAAAAAGTCAGTTTAGAATAAATCCGGTGACATGACAACTGGTTAAAAATAAATAAAAAAACAAAGTTTATATAATATATAGGTAAATACGAAACACCCGCAACATTAAGTATCTTTGGAAATTTTTGTCATCGATCATAGGTTACGATAAACCTTTCACCATTAGGCATATATTTTTTTCTCAGTATTATAAAAAGTTGGGAGTTTAGATACTATGTACGAGTATGTTAGATTACCGTAATCGGAAATATTATTTGATTTTCTATCAGCAAACTTTTAGTATTTTTAACTTTTAGTTGTAGTTCTAGCAGAACGGAATCTGAAAATGTACGCAGATTAATTTCTTAAAGATAAGAGAGGGATAATTTATAATACGTACTTACTTTTTGCTGTTAAATACTCTATTGCGTACGCGAGTTTGAAACTTATCACATGACTGGCGGCAGGTACTGCCCCTGGCGCGATATACACTTGTCTTACCTTTCGAAGTCATAAATAAGAAATCATAAGTTCGAAGTAATATATTTATATAAACTTTTTATATATTGCTATATTTGCCGGTAGGTATATAAACGTAGGTATTTAAATCTTATAACACCTAGGTATAGGTATATAATTACTGTCGTATTTTATAATGTGTAGTGAATGTCGCACCGCAGCAGTGTGACTGAAAAATCCTCTTACTGCAGAATTTAGTATCATATTGTATCTGTAAGTCGTCTCTCTGTAACGATACAAAGCTCAGTTATTTACTATTTCATGACACGTTGGTATGTTTAGTAAGCCGCCTAAAATTTTATCAGATAACAGAGTACTTGGTTCATATTTTTTTATTATTTAAGTCATATAGATACATTAACCAAACTCTAAAATATGTACAATAAACTTTTGAAATCTTTACATAAATAAATAAGATATACTCGTAAGTATTTAAAATCTGGTAGTAGGGATGGGTAAATATCAAATGACAGAAAAAGAATGCATGATAATTTGAGATAAAAGGAAAGTAATGGGAGAATTATATAAAACTCCAAAATAGTAAATACTGTATGAAATGCAGTAACATTGATCTTACGCTGGTTGCATAAAGTTGGTAATATATGTATTTCTAAGCAAGTCAGGTCATTTGAAGCGGTGTCGAAAAGTACCTAATAGTAAACGGCAGGCTTTTGAATAGGTTTAATAAGACTGTCATATAAGAATATCCATTTTTACTGGCGAAATAGCTGTTATTTTATACGATGTCTTGTCAACAAACGCTTTATGAATCCTGTATATTAAATTTGCATGCTTTATAACAATTCTGGTTAAGAAATTTACTTTCCATTGGAAGAATATTAATTGTACCTCATTCCTTCACAATAACAAGTCTCCACTCTCCGATCAAGTCATAATCACTTCATCTTAGTACAGTGATAAACAACCGTAATAATAGATACATTATGTCGCATCGTAAACTTGGTTCGGACATGAAACAAATCGCAAGTGCAGTGATCTACGCCATCTGGTGACATTTCTACACAACAGTAGTTCGACGCGCTTTTACAGACATGAATTTATGAGTATTATTATAATTATCATATTATATTATTATTTATTTTATTATAATCAGTGTTTCAGACAGAGTGTTTATCATTGCATCAAATACTCGCTCATGGAGTCCGCATACTAACGGAATGAATCCTAGCAATTCTAACATATATATAACTAAATGCACACGCACAATCCTATCACACCCATTAATTATCGTCATTTCAAACCCCAAAACCCATCAAAAGCTTTATACGTATCTAGGATATGACTGAGTTCATAGAATCATATAAATAAATCTAACTGTCGCAAGCCAGTATAGGTAGGTACTAACGCTTCGAAGAGACCGAGATATATTACTTACCAACATATCACTTACATCAGATTTGTAAGTCTACCGAACGTATTGTAGCGATTATTTGGATAAGTAGCGTAGCCTACGATCACATCATGTGAAAAGGCCATTTTAAAAGTGTAGTACCTAAATGATCCCTTCTTCTAATAATAATAATGCCACCAATTCAGTTTAAGCAATCAAAGCTTAAAGTGCAAATAGACTATCAACCACATCACCGTACCACACCACAGCGTCATTTTAATTTCGGTGCCGCACCACAGAGCGTCTTATTATTTTCGGTGCTATACAGAGGACCACCGCACAGTGGTCCCGCCATAGGTCATGCGGATGAAATTTTGATGGTCAAATTAGGATGTCATTTTAGCGTTATAGCATACATAAATTACCCTTCTATCCCCAGGTATAAAATAAATTGCAATTACATACATCGCACAGTTAATTTCGTGCACCCAAAGTGGTAACATTTCATTATCGCTCATTATCGTTATCTTAACGCCGAAATTTATATTGTTTTCAAAGTGTTGTTTTCCCCAGCAATTCATTGTTTATGATATTATTGTGACATGGTTATCCAGATAGAAGCTAAGTACGACATTTTTGATGCTAATGTGTTTACTTTAACATTGTTCATGATCAGGCTCATTAAAGAGAGACTTCCGCTTTTTGATTGTTTGCCGCCTTCCCATAATCAATTAAACTTTTACTTAGAAAGGAATCAATTCCCAAAGGTGAAACATCACCTTTGGGAATTGATTCCTTCCTATATCAAAATAATCTCTTGTTTGTCGATTGAAAACAGCAGTGTCTAGGTGCGCTAAAGTGCGCTGAGGAATACTTATAGGTCATTGAAGGGACGTGGTCGTGTGCTGGTAAGTTTGATACATTGGGTACGAGTTTTAAGATTATTTTTTATCCTGTATGGCCACCATCAAGTATTCTTTTCGCCGAATGCTTGTTCTAGATACCTGGTTCATGTGGCCCACTTACGTAGGTGGATGTTTGAGCTAACATAAATGCTGCATTAAAAGTAACCTGTGCCTAGAAACTTTTATATCGATAGTCAGCAGTAAACAGAACAAATTAGGTACCTTCCCACACAGAACTTATTCATGGCCATTTTATGGTTTCGTAATGTCACTTAAATATTAGGGTGTTCAATACATAAGTTCACGACACTTTCAAACCTTATAGGTTTAGGCAGAGATACACCCACATTTTATAATCTCTATTTATAAGGTTCTATGTATTACGGGGTGAGCTCTAACGATTTTGCGAATTTCACCGGTGTAAAGTAAAGTCAATACTTTACACCGGTCAAATTAAGAAGGATGTACCAATGGTAAATCCTTCTTCAAATTATAATAAAATCTGCATGATGGTAAAATCTTTTTAAATGATAAATGGTATGTTTGTATGTAAGTTGAAATGAACTGGTCAGTCAGTCCACTGTCTTCAGCGCAAGTACTTATGGCGCTGCAAGCGTCAGTAGACTAGGCACATCGCTTGTCATTAGGCGGCCGGCATGTTTATACCACCTACATATGTACATATTTTACGTCTACATTCCCGGGCAGTGAGGTATAAGTGTATGATATCCACAATAGCTAGATAAGGGCCCACGTAACAGGAGGCGGACTTATTGCTTAGCCGCTTAACTGACTAGGGCCGGTCGTAAATCACGACTTAACTGAACCGAAAATCTCAATAACAGTGCCCAACCCCAAAAAAGCAATCGCATACACTTATATAAAATGTCGTTAAACATAGAAAAATGTAATTACATCCGATTCACAAGAAATGTTAAATTAACATCAGCCACCTATACAATTAATAATACTCGTTTAAGAGAGGCATTGGTATAGATAACCAATTGCGCTATAACAAACATATAAATAAATTAGCTACCAAAAGCTTCAAGTTATTAAGCTTTGCCTTGCGTAATTGTAAAAATTTTAGAAATGTTTTCACGAAAATGACGCTTTTTAATACCTTTGTCAGGCCCGGGCTTGAATATTGTAGTCAGGTGTGGTCACCTCATTATGAAGTGCATGTCAAAAGACTTGAGAGGGTTCCGAAGACTTTAAGACCAAATTGCTCAAAACCTACGAAGATCGCCTGACATTTTTCAAACTATTTAGTCTTAAAGTTCGCAGACACCTCCTTGACCAAATATTTTTATTTAAGCTTGTGAACGGCGTCCTAGATTGCCCTCAACTCCTAGAACGAATTACATTTAACACACCGCTAAAATTGCCCCGGGGATCTAGGTACTCCGTCTTTGTACCTAAAAAGCTAGAAGCAATCTGGGTCACTATTCACCAATGAATAGGTTTCAGTCTCAGTATGACACTTTTACTAAATCTAATAATTGTATTGATATCTTTGGACATAACATCAATAAATTTAAGGCCACAATTCTAAATACAGCTTACAGTAATGTTAAAAAATAATAAATTGTATTCTCTAAAGTAATTATTTAAAGACTAGCATAATTTCTTTCTGTTTAACTCATTATATAGTATAGTATTATTGTTTTGCTTTATTTAAGTATAGTATATGTTTATAATCTGTTTCTTACTGTATAATATGCATGCCGTGGTAACCTTTAAGTAAGGTAGCACTAAACACTAGCTATAAGTACTAGCCATAAGAACATGTTACAGTGTAAGTATACCTTGTTGGAAGTCCAAATTAAATAAATAAATATATTGTAGTCACATAAACATCAGTCGGATACACGTATACACGTAGGTTGTACATATTTTTTTTATATTATTTTTATTATAAATGTTTATTAAGTTTAAGTTAGCACAAATATAAATAACGATAGGTCTTAAAATACTTAATAGGATACATTACTTTAGACGCCTGTTTCTTGTACCGTTTTTATATTAGTACGGCTAAAATCATCTCTTATTATGAACGTACTACACATAAGAGAAAATCCTATACTGAACGTTGGCCTGGTATTCCAGCTGTATAATAAATACGACAGAGCCTTTGTCTCGTATAGAAAATTAGCTCCGCGACGTAATGTTCGCAACAGTGACTCGGGAATATTCGGTACACGACAAACAAGCGGTAAGCCAGCCAAGCGCGTTGATTGTCGCAATATACTCTCAGAATTATATCTAAGAATACCGTGGCTTGAGAGTAGCCATAATAAGGAGACCAGAATAACCATATGGAATTTAAATATAGAGAAATCATATCGAATTTAAACAAGATTGCATGTCTATGAGGTAATACTATCTGTTCCCCAAGTTTTTTAAGAATCTGATAGATTGCCTGGAACGGAAGTCTAAGAAGTCTCGCTTCAGCCGCTACATCGAGAGCTGCATGTTTAGTTAGATTTTAATTTTAATACTTTGTTTCTGGAAGGCCTACTGTCCAATGTTTGTTCATAACAACTGCAAAATACGTCATGCAGCCTGACGTACTACGTCGTCGTACACGTATTGAAAGCGTCATTTGTTGTCGTGTTGTTCATCGAAAACGTTGGCGCCATTATTATAAAAATAAACACTTGCAGATTCCCTTGATGTAGTTTAATGAAACGAGGTGCGGCAGGCGTCATGAAACCTGCATGCAGCGACGCGAGTGCATCGTTGAAAGAGTTTCACAGTTTTGTACGCAATCACCAAGCGTACAATCACAAATACGCGTATATGAAAATACGCCTCAGTGAACAACGACTTGTTCTGATCAAACTCATGTCAAATAATTTGGCTATTAATAATTCATTGAAAATCCAATCACAGCATTTGACATACGTATTACCTATTAAAATACTTTATTTTACTTGACAGCAGCGAAAGCCTAGTGGGAAACCGTTGGACTGCCACGCAAAGGTCGTGAGTTCGAACCCAAGGCGCGCATCTCTGACTTTTCGAAGTTATATGGTATTAAATAGTTAATTATCGCTAGCTTTAACGGTGAAGGAAAACATCGTGAGGAAACCTGCATATCTGAGAGTTCTCCATAATGTTCTCGAAGATATGTGAAGTCTGCCAATCAGGCCAGCGTGGTGGACTATGGCCTAGCCTTTCTCACAGTGAAAAGAGGCCCGTGCCCAGCAGTGGGACAGTTTAATACAGGGCTGATATTATTATTATTTATATTTATTGACTATGTATGCGTAATGAAATATAATGTAGCTAATACAACACATAGAGACCCAACTGTATGAGTTGTAATTTTTTCTTTGTAGTCTTTATTTATTAGAAAACGAAGATAGTCTCAAAGTTTGGTTACCAAGTAAGACAAGGAAAGGAATTGGTCTACAATGTGCAACTTTTACTTACTTTTAACTTACTCCTAGCCAGGTAACTATTCCGCGCAACCTAATGTGTTCCTAATAGCTGCGCGTGAAAGTTCATTTTGTTATGACTGACGTTTGAAGGTATGTTTTACCAAGCTAAGATTTTCATTTAATAATTATGAATTGTGGGCAACTGCGTCACATCTGCCTCCTTTGAAAAATACGAGATACATTTTTGTATCACGCCTGAAAGGTATATTTGCGTATACTATTTTGTAGTGAACTATATTTGAAACGAGTTTTAAAAAGAAAACTTTCTAATTTGTGTATCATCATAATGCGTATCATATATAAACATTGCCAAATATTGTGTTCTTAATAAAATCATCGCCGAAGATTACAGTGATAAACATGCAATGAGGCAATTGTTTGAATTGCTTTTAATTTCTATGTCTATATCTACGAAGGGTAGGCAGAGGTGAGATTGCACCCATATTTCACTAGGTATATTTTTGTATGTCCCTTATAATAAGGGGTCAATCTATTTTTTGTCAGAACAATCTAATAGTACTTTACCGACTGGCAGACGAACCAGATTTTTCATACACAGCAGTCGCATTCACGCGTCTAATTCTAATTTAGTTGTATATCCCTTGTAGTAAATACGTAGTTTATATGAAATTGTGCAACTGTGTATTGTACGAATGGCCTAGATTTTCCGTACATAGGTAAAGAGCGCAAATGTGAATTTTATAAGTTACCTGTGGTTTAGACCGCTTCAAGATGAGTGACACCCATAAATGCTCTGCGGAACTGAACCAATCTTGCCTCTCAACGACAGTAAATTCACATTTAACCGCTATTAACACACCACCACCACGCTTTTGAGCCGTACGAGAGTAATCGCGATCACGGCGCCATACGAGATACCGACTATCAAATATTTCACTATTATAAATATCATCCATTAACCACGTTTCCGTGAATACAATAATGTCGTAAGAACTAAGACACACTCTTCTGAATAAGTCATTTGTTTTTGTACGCAAACCATGGACGTTTTGGTAATAAATGTGAAGCGTGGTCACTAAGCACTGCAATAGTGCTTTACTACAACACAATAAATTAAAATTATATAAATTACTAATAAAATTATCGTACATAATGTAATATACGATAGGTGTAAAACAAAATAATACTTTGTAATAAGGATTATGTCAGTACATCGCAATAACTCATTAACACCCAGTAATACACGGTGTCCATCAAAAAATAACTTTGTATCGGTTATTACTAATGACTTACAAACAAACACAATAGGCCAAGGCCGGTAGCTAATTAAGAATGGCTCATTGCTATTAGTCGTATTCCACAATGAGCTGCATCGGAAATACATCTTTGCGTTACTTATTACAAGGTCGCAAATTCTAGTTGCTGTTTCACAAGTGCAAAAATTGTATTTTATAAACTTATTTATTCGACCTGTGGCATTACACAGTGATATCAAGAAAACGCAAGTAGCACGCTGGGGTATGCGGTTCTCAAACTGCAGTATGGTAAAACTGTTTAACAAATAAAAGTTGATAATTTTACGAATCACTAATCGTTTTATGTTTGAATAAATATTGAGTTACACTATTCTCGTAAGATCTTTGTCGGACTTCACTAATATGACAGGCGACGCGTCTAGTTTTCTTGCATATATCTTTGCTTGCTTGACCCAAATATAACGAAAATTTACTTCACGTGCCGCCTTTGTTTTCGATAGCAGTAATTTGTTCTTAGGTGTTAAGTGATCGTTTACAAACACGCGTTGATTGCTAGATAAGCCAATTTGATTGCATATTAGCGGAGAGGTCTTAGATTTGTCCCTAGCGGCAGCAATAAAATCTTCCTTTATATATCTGTTAGAGAAGCCAAGGATTATTGGTTTTATGTGATCTTTTTCACGTGTGGGCACTTTGGTGAGAGAGTTAATTTTTGTTTTATTGATTGAATAGTTAATTTTCTCCCCAATCTTTCAAATGATTTTAAATAAATTTTCATTGTATGATTGTGGCACTACCTTAACTTCCACGTTATTCAACCTTGACCATTGGTCCCTGCTGTCGAAGTCCTCTTCTAATTTCTCCAGATAGCCTTGAAGTTGGTCAACCTGCGCTTGAACATTCTCCAATTGAGTAATACGTTGTTCTACAGCCTGGATCTTAGAGCCAAACTCTTTAACCATTTCACAAAATTGTGAGTTCAGGGATGTCTTCAACTCAGCAAATTCTTTACTCAGGGCTGTAATTTCTTCTTTGATGCCATCCAGGGAGGTCATTTTTACTGCGAGTGCTCTAATTTCCAACAAGACAGCTGAATCCGACTCCGGTATAGGCGATCTTGGTGAACTGGGCGCAAGAGCAGTGCCAGACTGCTTGCATCTAAGACAACGATATGCGAGTCTCTTATCTGCTCCCAGCTTGCGATATCCAGCCTCGGTAATGCCGGCACTATGGAAGTGCATGTTCTTGATGCAAATTGTACATTTAACACCCTTTTGTGTTTCCATCATGTTGTTAGTTGGAGTTACGCAATTAATTAGCACTATAAACTTTGAGATACATTTGTTAAATTAGTATTTTAAGCTAGAATTATTCTTTAAAGCGACCGCCAACGGTGAGGTCCTAAAATTTATACGTACAGTGTTGCTTAACTATAAGTACTCAGCAACTGTATTTGAAATTGGAATAATAAGTAGTAATAATAACATTCAAAATTGCTGACGCTAATAAGGCAGTGATTACAAATCTACCAATGATTGTAGTAATCTTTATCTTTATACATACAAATCTTCTGTGCATGTGTTTGTAATTAAACGCCTCCTAAACAGCTGGACCGATTTCGATGAAATTTTTTGTGTGTGTTCAAGTGGATTCGAGAATGGTTTACGTTTAGTTTTTTTTTCGTTTTTATAGGACACCATCTATCTGGTCCGCTAGTCTATCTATATATCTATAAACACGAGCCGTTCTTCTCAAAATTTCAAAGTTACTCGAGTTCGAATTGCGAAACAGAATACTCTAAAACATTTTACACGTGCTGAAAAGTCTAATTTCATTTGGAACAAACCGAGAAAATTTCGTCGGTTCTTACATTTATCTCATAATAAATCCATAGAAAACCAGCCCTACACTTGGAAATAAATTAGAATTTTCTAAGTCGCTACTTTTTTAACTTTTTATGTTGTACCTACATTATATCCAAATGTCAGGCTAATTAAATTGATCTTTCAATTTTAAAACAACGGACAGGAAACTAGATACGGGTAAAGATAAGATATTATCATAAATAGACTGCTATAAAGGATAGCTATATTTAAAAAGTAAATTGGCTGTTTATAATGTTTCAAGGATACTTATATCACATGGCGACTGCTTATGTTGTTACGTGATAAGTATTAGCTCGTAACAGCCAGGATTGACGTAGGTATTTACATAAATGTATTGAAGTAGAGTATTTTAATGTAAACGGTCATTATATATCATTATTATCATATTATCTGTATCACTTGTGAAGTCAGACCTTTCTGTTGCTACAGTCGCAGCAAAGTAGCTCTTACTTGACGCAAGTTGCTAGCGTGAGTTACCTGCGCAAGTAAGCCATGCGAGAAGCGTGGGCTTTATACGCGACTGGCTCGCAGTAATTGTTTACACGATGCATACAACCCGTAATTGTCTCAACTTGTGCATGTTATGTGTGTATGCGAAAGTAATTAATTTGCGGTTCGATTCAACTGTTTTTATTTTGCTTTTTTTACACTTCATGCTATTCTGTCTTATACAAAAATATTTACTGTGAGAGAAGATACATCATAATAATTTAGCTTACTACTTTATCGCCACCTATTGGTCCAGTAAATAAGTAAACGCATACCCAATTAGTAATCGAGAATGGTATTGTTCGATTTCCGACCGAGAAAATGTTTCTGTTTATATTTTTAAATAAAGGCAGGATATCCTAGTGGATATGAATAAACGCATATGGCAGATTATAATTTAGTAGCAACCAGATATCAAGACCATATCATTTCAGTTGTTAATTCAATTCAAAGTTCTGCCGGTGGCTAAAGAAACCTTGCTAACATTAAAATTTTAAATTATTGATAGTACGCGCTAGTGCTAGTGTATAGCGACAAATCTTGTTTCACGAGAGACATTACAAACATTCGAACAACAGACACAAAGACATACCCAGATTCGGAAGAACTATCTGTGGATCACACACCTTCTTGTTCCGTGTAAAAACGACGACACGTATGGGGGAGTGGTTTGACACTAACCGCAGTGGCAAAGGCGAGCTGACCACTTAAAGCTATCACAATAAGTGCAGTCAAATCTTACATTAATTTACTGGACCAACAGGCAGCATATGAATACTAAATGAATATAATACTATGTATCTTCTGGCGGTTGTCATTTAATTCTTTATTTATTTACATCAAATAGAACGACTTGCGCCAATTACACTATTTAATCATTATTTATTAAATGATAAAAATATAAATTTAAAATTTAGCATTCACGCATTCTGCTCACGGCACCTCATACATTTTGATAATAATACTTTCTATTCATCCGCAGAATATCAACTTCTGGGTTAAAGTCCAAGAGAGCCTTAAGCTGCTTTAGTGACCGAGGTATAGGTGAGTTCCAGCGTGCCGTACCGTGGCAATCGGTACTTTCTATTACGACAATAGTTGTTAGGCACAAACAATCTGCAACATTTGTCGTGAAGAATCGGTGCCTCGATCATACCCTAGGAAAGGCAATATCATCTTATAGGAAAGGGCATCGTCGCATCCTTTGACAGAGTCTGTCTCATGTCATTCATACTATCTTACATACATAGTCCGGTAAGATAAGGTCATGATATCTTTCGTTGATAATACACGGAGAATAGGTCTGTTTGTGTTGTGTTGCACATGACTTATTCGGGATCCCTCCTTTTCGCATAATGTTTTTTGTCCTAATATACTTCGGCATAACGATTTTGGCACAATTTGTTTTGGCATAATAATACTTTGGCATACTTTTTTTAGGCATACATTTTATGTTGGCATAATCATGTTAAAGACTAATTTGTTTTGGCATAAATTTGATTCCCATAACGTTAGTAGGCCTAATGACTATTAGCATAACGTTAGTAGGCCTAAAGACTTTTAGCATAATAGAAGTTAACAAAAGTTAGTCACAGAACCGAATTGCTGCAAAACCGACTTCACGTAGTCTTGTTTGTCCTACCCCTAGAGTGTTATTTAAAATCGCGTAGGCGTGTAGGGGCGAGGCGGCCCGCGGGCTGAGGAGCAGGCGGCTGCGAGCGAGCCGCCGCGGCTGAGGCTGGCCGGCGAAGCCGGCCAACAAGCCGAAGCTGCGGTGGTGAGCGAAAGCCGTCTGCGACGATTAGCACGCGTGGGGCCGCCGGAGGCCCGCAGCGCCGGAGCCGTGACAGAAACTCATTCAACACATCATCAATTTATGCTTTAGGATATTATGCTTAAAAAAGTTATGGTTTAGAACTTTATGCTTAATAAATTTATGCTTTACAATATTATGCTTAATCATTATTATGGTTAGAGAAATTATGCTTAAAAAATTATGCGTAAGCTGTTATGCGTAATTATATTATGCGAAAATATAATTATGCCAAACAACATTATGCTAAGTTATATTAGGTCTTAAAATTTTATGCTAATGGATAGGGAACCGACTTATTCACAACATGCTTTATTCTTTATATAGAAACAAGGGGTCAATCGCAAGTCCAATTATGTATTTTATTTATCAAATTTTTATATTATAGAGAGGAAAGATTTGATTCTTTGTTTGTAATAATATAAATCAAAAACTACGCAACGGATTTTAAAAATTCATTCGGCATTGGAAAGCTGTATTATCTACGAATAACATAAGCTAAATTATATTTAAAAAACAGTACTGTTGCTAACATAATTTAGGTTATGTTAGTAACAGCTCGCAGTTTCATTTGCGTAAAATTAGGTTAGCGATTATACGCGAGTGGAGCCGCGAGCAAAAGCTAGTTTTATATTATACATCATAAATATATTTTTACATTTACGTGGTCGTATATTCGATTCTCGCTCATTACACAATCGAAGAATACCCACACCTTACATAAGATCTATCTCTATCTAAGCAGAGACCACTCGAACTCTACCTTTCACAAGTAACAGTATTCCATATTCCATCGTTACTACTTTGTCATCTATTCTTTCCATAATTATATGCAAAGCATGTATTTCTTACCTGCTAATACTTGATGCAAATTATTCAATATATTGTAGTTCCCGTTGGCACACAAAGAAGTCGCGGGCTTTTAAAAGAAGGTTTTACAAAAAACACAGCCCTATTTTTTATCTATACTCATATTATAAAGGGGAAAGATTTGTTTTTTTTATTTGTTTGTATTGATTTTACTCAAAAATAACTCAACTGATTTTAAAAATTCTTTTATCGTTTGAAAGCTACATATATTATCAACGACTAACATAGGCTATATTATAATTTAAAAAGTTACTGTTACACCTAACCTAACCTACTTTTACGCGAGCGAAGCCGCGAGTAAAAGCTAGTCGTCTATATACAAAGGTATCTCGGATATATGACTAGGTAATTGAGTGTCAATCGTTTGACGAATGGTTGAACCGCACACGCCGTGTTTACGTAGATACAATAACATTTTGCTAGTGTCGATCGCGAGAACCAATTTATCGCTTCATTCGGTATTTTTCATTTGTGAAATGTAGGAAGTAAATATTTGTATAGAACTGTTTGTTTTGAAGTTATTGTGTTTTATGGTAGCTGCAAAGTCAGTGATATCATTATTCTCGCCATAATTACTTTATTTATTTATTTTCTTTGGCCAACCAACAATTGTTTACACTTAATGTTATAATAAATAGTTCACTTAAGTACTTAGACTAGTGTAACAATCTCTTATAGGTTAGCACCGCCTGCACAAAATACAATAATATGTTTACAACAGCACTTTACAAGTATAGATACATTTAAACATAAAATGAAAAAATATAACTAAAATAACAAAATACAACTGAAAAGAATTAAAATCTAAACACAAAATATTACAAAAATAAAAAAGCAGAGTAAATGAAATGTATTTTATATATGGTCACTAATTATTTTGCAGAATTTGCCAAGTGAATCAGAATATATGTCAACTAAGTCACTGCAATCATTATTAACTTACATAGCCGAGGAACTTGCACCAAGTACTGTACTACGAAGTGAAGGGGGCAAGGGGAGTAATACTAGTACGGGGGTATCTAGTAGGCACACAGAAAAGAAACTGCTTAGTAACTGGGGACAGTCTATCTTACTTCGGAGTATTTTGTAGAATAATATTGAATCAGATATTCTTCTGCGTTTCTCTAATGATAACATATTAAAATGGGACAACCACCACATCATATGAAGTATCATATGATCTCTTTTCTTTAGCAATGCCAGAGGTGTAAGCCAAATGCCAAATAAATCTTTTTATTTAGTGTTAGTTTAGTGTGGTCGCCAGACTGTACTGCAGTATTCTAGTATACTACGCACGATGCAGTTGTATAATAATATTTTGGTACTAGCGCGTTTGAATCCAGATAAGTTTCCAATAAGAAAGCCTAAGATTTTAGCTGCTTTTTTAATTGTATTTTCTATATGAGAAAGGATGGTCAACGCAGTATCGAATGTCACCCCTAAATCTTTTATCTGAATAATCTTCTGAATATTAGCCGACCACACTTTATACACAGAAGACACTAAATTCTTTTTCCTAGAAAATGTTACATGGTAGCATTTTTGAATATTTAATGTTATTTAGTTATCGCTACACCATTGAACGAATGAATTGATATCCCTTTGGAGTAAAGCAGTGTCTTCCTTGGTTTATATTAGTCTACAAAATTTAAGATCGTCGCGTACATATAAAAGTCAGAATATTGAAGGTGTTGGGGAATATCATTACCATAAATGTTAAATAATATGGGACTAATAGGGGAACCTTGAGGTACTCCTGAAATAGTCATATAAGTCTTAGACCGGTAACCGTTAACGGCTACAAAGAAGAGACGATTTTTAAGATAAGATCTTAGCCAGTCTAGTAGCATGCCGGTGATTCCATAGACAGATAGCTTGTATAAGAGGATGTTATGCGGGACACGATCAAAAGCCTTACTAAAATCTGCATATATTTTAGCCTTTCTCACCATGGTCAAAAGCATTCACTAATGTTTCTGTAAATATCGCTAAATTAGTGCAAGTAGATCTTAAATTCACGAATCCGTGTTGCGAATCGGTCAGTTAAAGTTTAAGATGAGTCTGAATATACGGACAGATTAAAGACTCAAAGACCTTTGCAAAGGTAGATAGTATAGAAATAGGCCTGTAGTTTGTTATTCCATCTATGTCATCACTTTCATGTATCGGCACGACTTTGGCTCTCTTCCAAGCGTCTGAAAAATGCCTGATTTGTAAAATATTATAAGTAAAGGGGATACTAAAAAGCAGGCACATTTGGCAATATAGGAGGAATACCGTCCGGACCTGCACCCATACGAGAGTCCAATGATTTGAGTTTACGCAAAAGAGTCTCACGATCAATCAAAGACGCCGTTAATGGTAGACTACTATTCTTCATGTTATGTAAATAATCTGAGGTTGGGTAGTATTTACAATTGCTGCCCATTTCTCTTCAGTATATATAAAAATACTAAAGAAAAATGGGCAGCAAACATTTCACATATTTTAAAGCCACCAGATGTAGTTACAGTTCCATTGGTAATTGTATTTGGGAATGAACTAGTTCCCCCCACTTTTATTTTTAATGTATGCCTAAAAACAATTCGGATTATAGGCGATTTCATTCTCTACATTCATAATGTATTTATTATAACTATGGATAGCCAAACTGGAACAACGCTTTCCTAGTAAGTTTAATTCAAGTGCATCCACGGGATTTTTCTATTTTATAACAAACCCTTAATTTCTCCTTCTCTAAAGCCCTTATCAAATGTTTATCAAACCATGGAGGATATTTATTATGTTTATATGGAGCTTTTGAAAGCATATGTGATTTTATAATTCTCTCAATTTTGTCGTAAAAAATTTGAAGCATTGTATTAACATCACCTACATTCTCAAATATATAGATCCAGTTAAATTCACTAAGATGAAGACAAATGTTTTCATAATCTAATTGATTCTTGTATTTTGAGTATTATAGGGGAGCCTGGGAACCATGCATACTTTTAATAAAATTTCAATTGGAGGGTGAAAAGGATCTATGATACTTAAAGGATTTTGCACAGCAGTAATATTGCTAGACGGTAAGTTAGTTAGAACTAGGTCTAAAATACGTCCGGAAACATTTAAAATATTGTTAAGTTGCGATAATTTGTATATGTAAGTGAAGTCTAATAATACATGACTATATCCGGGGGGAGAATAGTTATTACTTGGATCATTTACTAAGTTCCACTGAACTTTGCTTAAGTTAAAGTCTCCAACAATACAGACGTGCATGCTCTTCAACTTCAATACATTACTACAAGAGTTCAAGAAACGCTCTAACGTCGAGCATAAAACAGGAGGTGGCAAGTCAATAGCGCACAAAGCTATATTACAAACGAATTTATTGTAAATAACCTCCACTGTGACCCAAAGATCCTCACATTGACTTTCCCAATGTGTCATACATTAAGATTGAATTGTTTTTAAAACTTCGATCAGTACACCTCCTCCATATTTCTTAATACTACATTTTCTATACCTTCTATTTATATTCATTTCTCTTTCATATAAATTTAGTTATTTCAAAGAACGTTAGGAAGCTACCCGCTCCTTTGGAAGGCTTACATCGAGACATTAATTCAATGTGCAGAGGCAGTTCGAGAGTTTTAATCGAGAGGGTGGCATGGGTCTCTTACCATGACACTAGCCGCAGCAATTATAGGAGACTATTGCTACACATAATACCTATATTTATGAGCTATAGAAATGGGTGATTGATGGGCTCGTATTTAATATATCGATTACTAGATTTTCCCGCAGCTTCGCACGCGTAAATGTAGATAGATAGGTTAGGTTAACTTAGTAACTGTACTTTTTCTGGATAAAAGGTACTATGTCCTTATCTGTAACTCTTACAACGTGTATGCAAAATGTCATGATAATCAATCGAATAGTAGAGGCGTGAAAGGGTAACAAACAAACTCACATAAGCATTTATAATATTAGGTTAGTATTTAAAAATGAATTTAAATCAGATTCGACGGCAATACCATTTATGCATTGAGGACTCAATGTAACATTAATAAACCGTAATAAAAAGTTAAACAACACAATTAAGCACTCGGTTCGCTTATGCGTTTCACGGTGCGTTGAATAAATTGCGCTTGCCGCATAGTATTTTATTACCTACTTATAGAGCAATTACTACGCTTTGGTCTTGCGTTGAACACAGCGTCAATCATGGCATGAGTGATCTTGAGCGGCACAGATGCGGCAAACGTAGCGTGTTTGTTACATTTATAGTTGCTACATATTATCTGTTTACAATTATCGCATATAGATTTTTTAATTTAAGGGGAGCTTATTAGATAATATTGTCTTATGTTTACGCGAATGTTATACATTGAAATTAAACACTTTATACGGATGTTGTCCCCGTGAACATGGCTGCTGTAAAGCAACCGAAACGTCGGGGCAAAGTGTAAACTCAAATATAAATAGTTTTAATTAAAAATATATAGCTTAAATAGTAGTAAAGTTCAATAATAGTAGGACTAGAGTTTTCAAAATTATGTAATAACAGTGATATAAAGTAAAATAAACAACGCGACAAAATCCGTATAAAGTGTTTAATTTCAACGGCACTTATTAGGACAATCTGTAAATTATCTGCAGTTTAATTTTTTATTTATATGTGATTTTTTTACGATGTTAACGAAATAGAGTGGAATAGGGTGAAATAGGCTTCACTATAAATAGGGTGACGAGGAAAAGGATTGTAATATATACACCTCGACTATCTGTACTAATAACATAAAGAGATAAAATTTGTTAGCGTATAAGTTACATGGAAAAGAAATTTTTGAAACCACTAAATCCATACCAAAAATTCTGTAGCAAATAAAAAGCTAGTTAGTAACATAAACTATGTTTTAATGACATGCCACGTGTAAGCCGCGGGCGGTGGCACAAATAATCAACATAAACCCGAATAATATTTCAAAACCGCACGTCAAAACAAAGTGCGTCTCTATTAATCACGATAAACCACACAGAGTGGGGGTAAACCCTATTACACACTATTACCGCCTCACTCTTGCACTATAAACGCCGCAACTCCATCAAACTGCCGTCATAAGGAAAAAACGTATCTGCCACAAAAACATTTTTTTATAAATGTACTGGCAGATGCATCTTTTTTACTGATTCCAAATACGTGGAAAATTTCATATCGAAAAATTGTAGATGCGCTCTTTTCCTTGACGGTACTACAGCCGACTGAATATTCTCTACTCAGATAATAATGCAAAGTGAAAGGTTTGAAACACGTTGCTGCACTTATATTCGTTTTATTTTATAAGATAATGGAGGCGCTTTCCTCGTAGCTGGAAGTAAGCTGTTTAGCTTTCAGTTTGTTCACATTTGAGTATTCCGTGTTTATAAATTTCGATTTTGTATACGGACAATGATTGAGTTCACAACTAACCCTTGTAGTAACTCAATCATTGTCCGTACCGTCAAGGAAAAGAGCGCATCTACAATTTTTCGATATGAAATTTTCCACGTATTTGGAATCAGTAAAAAAGATGCATCTGCCAGTACATTTATAAAAAAATGTTTTTGTGGCAGATACGTTTTTTCCTTATGACGGCAGTTTGATGGAGTTGCGGCGTTTATAGTGCAAGAGTGAGGCGGTAATAGTGTGTAATAGGGTTTACCCCCACTCTGTGTGGTTTATCGTGATTAATAGAGACGCACTTTGTTTTGACGTGCGGTTTTGAAATATTATTCGGGTTTATGTTGATTATTTGTGCCACCGCCCGCGGCTTACACGTGGCATGTCATTAAAACATAGTTTATGTTACTAACTAGCTTTTTATTTGCTACTGAATTTTTGGTATGGATTTAGTGGTTTCAAAAATTTCTTTTCCATGTAACTTATACGCTAACAAATTTTATCTCTTTATGTTATTAGTACAGATAGTCGAGGTGTATATATTACAATCCTTTTCCTCGTCACCCTATTTATAGTGAAGCCTATTTCACCCTATTCCACTCTATTTCGTTAACATCGTAAAAAAATCACATATAAATAAAAAATTAAACTGCAGATAATTTACAGATTGTCCTAATAAGTGCCGTTGAAATTAAACACTTTATACGGATTTTGTCGCGTTGTTTATTTTACTTTATATCACTGTTATTACATAATTTTGAAAACTCTAGTCCTACTATTATTGAACTTTACTACTATTTAAGCTATATATTTTTAATTAAAACTATTTATATTTGAGTTTACACTTTGCCCCGACGTTTCGGTTGCTTTACAGCAGCCATGTTCACGGGGACAACATCCGTATAAAGTGTTTAATTTCAATGTATAACATTCGCGTAAACATAAGACAATATTATCTAATAAGCTCCCCTTAAATTAAAAAATCTATATGCGATAATTGTAAACAGATAATATGTAGCAACTATAAATGTAACAAACACGCTACGTTTGCCGCATCTGTGCCGCTCAAGATCACTCATGCCATGATTGACGCTGTGTTCAACGCAAAACCAAAGCGTAGTAATTGCTCTATAAGTAGGTAATAAAATACTATGCGGCAAGCGCAATTTATTCAACGCACCGTGAAACGCATAAGCGAACCGAGTGCTTAATTGTGTTGTTTAACTTTTTATTACGGTTTATTAATGTTACATTGAGTCCTCAATGCATAAATGGTATTCCCGTCGAATCTGATTTAAATTCATTTTTAAATACTAACCTAATATTATAAATGCTTCTGTGAGTTTGTTTGTTACCCTTTCACGCCTCTACTACTCGATTGATTATCATGACATTTTGCATACACGTTGTAAGAGTTACAGATAAGGACATAGTACCTTTTATCCAGAAAAAGTACAGTTACTAAGTTAACCTAACCTATCTATCTACATTTACGCGTGCGAAGCTGCGGGAAAATCTAGTAATCGATATATTAAATACGAGCCCATCAATCACCCATTTCTATAGCTCATAAATATAGGTATTATGTGTAGCAATAGTCTCCTATAATTGCTGCGGCTAGTGTCATGGTAAGAGACCCATGCCACCCTCTAGATTAAAACTCTCGAACTGCCTCTACACATTAATGTCTCGATGTAAGCCTTCAAAAGGAGCGGGTAGCTTCCTAACGTTCTTTGAAATAACTAAATTTATATGAAAGAGAAATGAATATAAATAGAAGAAATATAGTGGAGGTGTACTGATCGAAGTTTTAAAAACAATTCAATCTTAATGTATGACACATTGGGAAAGTCAATGTGAGGATCTTTGGGTCACAGTGGAGGTTATTTACAATAAATTCGTTTGTAATATAGCTTTGTGCGCTATTGACTTGCCACCTCCTGTTTTATGCTCCACGTTAGAGCGTTTTTTGAACTCTTGTAGTAATGTGTTGAAGTTGAAGAGCATGAACGTCTGTATTTTTGGAGACTTCAACTTAAGCAAAGTTCAGTGGTACTTAGTAAATGATCCAAGTAATAACTATTTTCCCCCAGATATAGTCATATATTATTAGACTTCATTTACATATACAAATTATCGCAACTTAACAATATTTAAATGTTTCCGGACGTATTTTAGACCTAGTTCTAACTAACTTACCATCTAGCAATATTACTGCTGTGCAAAATCCTTTAAGTATCATAGATCCTCTTCACCCTCCAATTGAAATTTTATTAAAAGTGTGTACGGTTCCCAAGCTCCCCTATAATACTCGAAATACAAGAATATTTTTTTATAAATTAGATTATGAAAACATTTGCAGAGCTCTTAGTTAATTTCATTGGGACTATACATATATTTGAGAATATAGGTGATGTTAATGCAATGCTTCATATTTTCTACGACAAAATTGAGTCAATTATAAAATCACATATGCTTTCAAAAGCTCCATATAAACATAATAAATATCCTCCATGGTTTGATAAAAATTTGATAAGGACTTTAAAGTGAAGGAGAAATTAAGGGTTTGTTATAAAATATATAAAAATCCCGTGGATGCACTTGAATTAAACTTATTAGGAAAGCGTTGTTCCAGTGTGGATATCCATAGTTATAATAAATACATTATAAATGTAGAGAATGAAATCGTCTATAATCCGAATTGCTTTTAGGCATACATTAAAAATAAAAGTGGAGGACTCAGTTCATTCCCAAATACAATGACCAATGGCACTGTAACTACATCTGGTGGCTTTAAAATATGTGAAATGTTTGCTGCCCATTTTTCCTTAGTATTTTTGTATATACTGAAGAGAAATGGGCAGCAAATGTAAATACTACCCAACCTCAGATTATTTACATAACATGAAGAATAGTAGTCTACCATTAACGGCGTCTTTGATTGATCGTGAGACTCTTTTGCGTAAACTCAAATCATTGGACTCTCGTATGGGTGCAGGTCCGGACGGTATTCCTCCTATATTGCCAAATGTGCCTGCTTTTTAGTATCCCCTTTACTTATAATATTTTACAAATCAGGCATTTTTCAGACGCTTGGAAGAGAGCCAAAGTCGTGCCGATACATGAAAGTGATGACATAGATGGAATAACAAACTACAGGCCTATTTCTATACTATCTACCTTTGCAAAGTTCTTTGAGTCTTTAATCTGTCCGTATATTCAGACTCATCTTAAACTTTAACTGACCGATTCGCAACACGGATTCGTGAATTTAAGATCTACTTGCACTAATTTTGCGATATTTACAGAGACATTAGTGAATACTTTTGAACATGGTGAGCAAATAGATGTAATATATGCAGATTTTAGTAAGGCTTTTGATCGTGTCCCGCATAACATCCTCTTATACAAGCTAAGCAAGTCTATGGAATCACCGGCACGCTACTAGACTGGCTAAGATCTTATCTTAAAAATCGTCTCTTCTTTGTAGCTGTAAACGGTTACCGGTCTAAGACTTATATGACTATTTCAGGAGTACCCCAAGGTTCCCCTATTAGTCCCATATTATTTAACATTTATGTTAATGATATTCCCCAACACCTTCAATATTCTGACTTTTATATGTACGTGACGATCTTAAATTTTGTAGACTAATATAATCCAAGGAAGACACTGCTTTACTCCAAAGGGATATCGATTCATTCGTTCAATGGTGTAGCGATAACAAAATAACATTAAATATTCATAAATGCTACCATGTAACATTTTCTAGCAAAAAGAACTTAGTGTCTTCTGTGTATAAAGTGGAGACATTCGGTAGGGGTGACATTTGATACTGCGTTGACAATCCTTTCTCATATAGAAAATACAATTAAAAAAGCAGCTAAAATCTTAGGCTTTCTTATTGGAAACTTATCTGGATTCAAACACGCTAGTACCAAAATATTATTATACAACTGCATCGTGTGTAGTATACTAGAATACTGCAGTACAGTCTGGCGACCACGCTAAACTAACACTAAATAAAAAGATTTATTTGGCATTTGGCTTACACCTCTAGCATTGCTAAAGAAAAGAGATCATATGATACTTCATATGATGTGGTGGTTGTCCCATTTTAATATGTTATCATTAGAGAAACGCAGAAGAATATCTGATTCAATATTATTCTACAAAATACTCCGAGGTAAGATAGACTGTCCCCAGTTACTAAGCAGTTTCTTTTCTGTGTACCTACTAGATACCCCCGTACTAGTATTACTCCCCTTGCCCCCTTCACTTCGTAGTACAGTACTTGGTGCAAGTTCCTCGGCTATGTAAGTTAATAATGATTGCAGTGACTTAGTTGACATATATTCTGATTCACTTGGCAAATTCCGCAAAATAATTAGTGACCATATATAAAATACTTTTCATTTACTCTGCTTTTTTATTTTTGTAATATTTTGTGTTTAGATTTTAATTGTTTTCAGTTGTATTTTGTTATTTATTTTTAGTTATATTTTTCCATTTTATGTTTAAATGTATCTAGACTTGTAAAGTGCTGTTGTAAACATATTATTGTATTTTGTGCATGCGGTGCTAACCTATAAGAGATAGTTACACTAGTCTAAGTACTTAAGTGAACTATTTATTATAACATTAAGTGTAAACAATTGTTGGTTGACCAATGAAAATAAATAAATAAAGTAATTATGGCGAGAATAAAAATATCACTGACTTTGCAGCTACCATAAAACACAATAACTTAAAAAAAAACAGTTCCATACAAATATTTACCTCCTACATTTCACAAATGAAAAATACCGAACGAAGCGATAAATTAGTTCTCGCGATCGACACTAGCAAAATGTTATTGTATCTACGTAAACACGGCGTGTGCGGTTCATCCATTCGTCAAACGACTGACACTCAATTACCAAGTCATATATCCGAGATACCTTTGTATATAGACGACTAGCTTTTGCTCGCGGCTTCGCTCGCGTAAAAATAGGTTAGGTGTAACAGTAACTTTATAAATTATAATATAGCCTATGTTATTCGTTGATAATATAGCTTACAAACGATAAAAGAATTTTTTAAATCAGTTGAGTTGTTTTTGAGTTAAATCAATACAAACAAATAAAAAATTCCCCTTTATAATATGAGTATAGATAAAAAATAGGGCTGTGTTTTTTGTAAAACCTTCTTTTAAAAGCCCGCGACTTCTTTGTGTGTCAACGGGAACTACAATATATTGAATTATTTGCATCAAATATTAGCAGGCAAGAAATACATGCTTTGCATATAATTATGGAAAGAATAGATGACAAAGTAGTAACGATGGAATATGGAATACTGTTACTTGTGAAAGGTAGAGTTCGAGTGGTCTCTGCTTAGATAGAGATAGATCTTATGTAACGTGTGGGTATTCTTCGATTGTGTAATGAGCGAGAATCGAATATACGGGTGATTCCCAGTTGCCCCCATCGTCGACACCACCACTGCACTGTGATTCCGCCCTAGGCCATAAATTGAAAAATTTCATTGTCTTACTCCAGTAAGATCACCTCATTAAGTCATTAGCTAGTTCACATAATTCCAAAAACTATAAATACCAACGTAATTAGGTCAAGGTATCATTCACTTTTGTGCAGCGGAAGTGAGCGCATCGCGATACTAATTAACGCTACGTGTGAGTCATTAAAACTTAATCACGTTGTTTTTGAGTGTCACCATTTCAAATCAAGTGTTTACGTATTGTGAAGGTATGGATGTTTAAGAGCAAGGTATGTACTTTTATTATCAACCACTTTTTATTTTTTTTATGCACATATTATTTTGTATCATTTTATTATTTTGAGGGTAGTTTTCTTTTTAAAAAATGTGATGTATATTTATATCTTTTGGACCTACAACTTTTCGCTGTACTTTGCTGCCCTTGAAGCATATCTTTTTAGAATAAGGAGAACATCCTTATAAAGGGCTATAAGTTTCATCTGCCTCTTCCTGCCTCTTCTTACGTTAGTGGGCTGTCAAAGTATGTATGCCCATAGAATAAAAATAAAGTCATTTTTTTAAGTTCAGTTTTTATATTGTTTCAGGTACATTTTTCAAATGTTCTGTATCGAGGATGTCAATTTTTAACATTTGGTACTCTAAAGTGGGTAAACCAAATGAAAAATCACAGCATGTCCTGAACACTTTGACTGAAACATCATGCCTTTCTGATTACATCGAAAACATTAACCTAGAACCTTTAAGCCTTAGAATTACGAATGTATGTAAACGAATTTCTCATTACTGGGCCAAGTCGAATCGTACTAAATCTAAATTCTTAGAAATGTGTTCAGATTGGCTGCATGAAATTGAAAATATTGATGTAGAGCGAACTAAGGTACGTGTATCTCTGAACTTTGACGAAGTTGAAGCATCAACATCTTCATCGTCTGGCCGTCCGAAAATGAACTTTGACGAGACCAGTAAACGTACAAAAAGGAGAAGATTAGCTAATTTGTCTAAGCAAGATCCTTCTCTTGTACATTCATTGCTTAGTGCTTCCGATGATAGTTTATTAACTTTTCCTGAAATCGATGCTAACGAAGTTTTATCGCTCATTGTCGAAGCTCACTTAACTCGACATCAATATTTATTAGTAAAGAAATATATAAACAATAAGTTTTCAAAAAGCATTTTGCCATCTTACCAAATTGTTGTGGAATCGAAAAAACACTGTTATCCTCCAGATATAACTGTTAGCGAATCATCTGCCGAAGTCGAACTTCAAAGTTTATTAGATCATACAGCCAATCGGATTCTCAAGTCTCAAAAGGTTGTTTTGGATAGGGTACCTAAAGAATCCCAGGATAAGATAGCTTTGATAGGGAAATGGGGTTTCGATGGCAGTACAGGGCATTCTGAATATAAACAGTGTTTTTCTGACGCCACTATTGAAGACGGTAGCTTGTTTCTTACTTCATATGTGCCACTTCAGCTTGTTTTGAAATTAGATACTGGAGAAAATACCGTAGTTTTGTGGAAAAATCCTCGTCCTTCGTCAACTAGATACTGTAGGCCTGTACGCTTTCGATATTTGAAAGAATCGACTGCAGTATCAGTTGAGGAAGAAGCATATTTTAAAGAGAAAATAAGTAACTTACAGCAAACTGTTTTCAAAAAAGAAGATCAGGAATACCGCGTTACTCATTGCTTGCAATTTACTATGGTAGATGGCAAAGTGTGTAATGCACTTAGCAGTGTTTCCTCGTCTAAATGTTATATTTGTAATGCCTTGCCCAGCGAAATGAACCAAATTGACAAATGTTTAAACAAGAAAGTCGATGAGAGTAAATATGAATTTGGTTTATCAACTCTTCACGCGTTAATACGCTTCTTTGAATATTTTGTTCATGTCGCATACAAGTTAGATGTTAAAAAATGGCAAGCTAGATCTGAAAATGACAAAATTCTTGTTGCAGCAAAAAAAACATATATTCAGACTCAATTTAGAGAAAGATTAGGTCTTATAGTGGATAAGCCCAAAAGTGGCGGAAGCGGGACCTCAAACGATGGTAATACCGCCAGACGGTTTTTCTCGAACTCAGAAATGTCAGCTGAAATTACTGGGATCAAGAAAGATCTCCTAGATCGTTGCTGGATCATACTTCAATGTTTGAATTCGGGATATAACATTAATAAGACGAACTTCGAAGAGTTCGCATTAGAGACAGCTCGGCAATTAGATGCCGAGTATCCGTGGTATAACATGCCTGCTTCCGTTCACAAAGTCCTAGTTCATGGTGCTAATGTTATTGATCACGCTTTATTGTCAATCGGAGAGCTGTCTGAAGAAGCAGCTGAAGCAACTAACAAACACATCAAATCATTTAGGAGAAATCACACGCGAAAAATGAGTCGCATTTTGACCAATACTGATTTAATTAATAGGCTTCTTCTTCATTCAGATCCCTTCATAACAGGTCTACGAAAGTTACCTGTCAAAAAAAAGAGTGTACTGTCAAAAGCTGTTTTAGATTTGTTATGTATTTAAAGGTAATTTTGCCAATATTTCGTATAGTTTGTAGGTTGTTTGTATTTAGAAAATAAACTTATGCAAAGGCCAGATTATTAGGGATAACTAAAACGAATGAATGTTGGATAAACACTGAGTATATTTGGATATAGCAACAGATTTTATAATAGAGATTACATACATAGAGATTACATATACGTCATAGCTATAGTTAAGTATTACATCTCACCTCTCCCGCAAAAGGAAAATAAAATAAATGTAAATTTATTTTATTTTCGTTCGTACAAATCAAATAATGATTAAATACACGTTCAATATGATTGTATACTGTAATATAAGCAATAAGTAATCACCCCAAATTAAAAATAAGAATACACGTTACATATCGTTTTCTAACAAATAAAAACAATTTAGAATATAATTGAATAGAATAGATTAATTAGAACTAGCTGGTGTATACAATTTGGTCCTATTCTTATGTACTAAGTAACTTTTATTATTCTTAACAATCTCTACATTAGGTGAACATTCCTTAATAACAATATATGGACCTGAGTAAATACTTTGGAATTTATCACCTGTCTCATTTTTTAATAAAATTAAATCGTTGGCTTTATATGATACTGGGTTAATATTACGATCATATTTAATTTTTCTCATTATTTTACTATTAATTAAATTTTCTCGTGCCTCTTTTTGGGACATTTGTATTCTATATTTCAATTCTAGAGGGTAACTATCAAAGTTATACACTGGATCAACTTTACCTGAGTTCAAATTTGATGGCAAAATACATTTTTTTCCAAAAACTAGCTCAAAAGGGGTAAATTTTGTTGCACTATGAACAGATGTATTATGGGAAAAACACCAGAACGGAAGCCAAGTACTCCATGACTCTGTATGCTTTTCTGTTTGTATCCTTAAATAGTTACCTAACTGCTTATGAGAATTTTCCAATGCTCCAATAGACTGGTGATGATATGCTGTTGATTGTAACTGTTTAATTTGTAATAGTTTACTTACCTCGTTCATGGTGGACGATACAAACTCGGTCCCCCTATCGGTGGCAATTTCTTTCGGGATGCCGTATCTAAGGATAAAGTTATGAACAAAACTCCTAGCTACCTCCGTAGTTTGCTTAGAAATTAACGGGTATGCTTCAATATATTTGGTAAATTCACATTGTATAGTTAATATGTATAAGTTGTTATTATAATCTCTTTCCAGCGGACCTACCAAATCCAAATAAACTTTTTCAAACGCTGAGTGCGCTGTAGTGGTTATAATCATAGGCTCTTTTGTATAGTGTGATGAATGTTTTTCTCTTTGACACTTATCACATTTTTTAACAAAAGCTGTCACGTCAGCTTCAATACCTGGCCAAAAATAATACTTTTTAATATTTCTAATCATTCGCCGTATTCCCGCATGACCGCTGGTGGGTAAAATGTGGAAGTCATTAACTATTACACGTTGATCATCCTTATTATTTATTCTTTCTACATCTTTTAAAATACAAAGTCGTGGCCCTGACCAATTATTTATTTTACTTATTTCTGATACCATCTTGTGTACAAAAATATTATTATTATTGTTTTTTATAAAATATAACTCACTTATTCCAATTTTTATACAAAATTTACTCAGCTCCCTCACAAATTCGCCTGGCGATAATTGTGATCGAGAAGCCAGATTAATAAAAATAGAATTTTTTGATGGTACAAATGAAAAGCATTTACTTTCATATTCTATTAATTTCAAGTTATAATATTGCTTGTATTCATCATTTTTTATAAAACGTAATTCAGTCAAATATTTAGGCTTACTCTGCACTTCAACAATTTTCAAATTATCCGTTATCGGTTGACTATCGTGAATAACACTAGCATCTTGTGCTCGTTTAGCCCTCTGACCTCGCGTCATTACATTCATACTGATACTTCGATTCATTTCCTTTAGATCATCAGACGTTATGCATATGCGCGACAGTGCATCAGCAGCTGCATTATGTTTTCCTTTTAGGTATTCTACTGTAAAATCGTATTCTTCTAAAATGATCCTAAATTTCATTAATCTACTTGAGGGATCCCGCATACTGAATAAAGATATAAGCGGCTTATGATCCGTTTGAATTTTGAACTTACGGCCGTACAAATAAGGTCTAAAATGTTTTATTGCCCAAACAATCGCAAGCAACTCTTTTTCTATGGTCGGGTACATTTTCTCTGCTTTGTTCAAACTTCTACTAGCGTATGCTACCGGTCTACTATCGTTATTACACAAAACTGCGCCTAAAGCGTGACCTGAAGCATCTGTTTGTAAAATAAACTGATTGGATTCGGAAAAATTAGGGTACTGTAGCACGGGGTGAGAAATAATGCTTTGTTTCAATAAATCGAATGACTTTTGACACTCGCAGTCCCATTTAAATGTTATGCATTTTTTTGATAAGTTATTTAATGGATATGCCTTCTCTGCAAAATTTGGAATGAATTTTCGGTAATAATTAACGAACGCGACAAACCGCTTGACTTCGTCAACATTTGTAGGTACGGGATAATTTTTTACGACACTTATTTTGTTTGGATCTGGTACCACACCCTTGGCAGATACAACATGTCCTAAATAAAGCAATTCTTTTTCTAAGAAGCTGCACTTCTGGGGATTTAATTTTAAGTTTACTTTGCGTAAGCGTTCAAATATATCCTGTAAATTACTAATATGCGTGGTTAAATTTCGGCTAAAACATACCAGGTCATCTTGGTATATTAAACATTTTTCATAATTTAAGCCTGTCATGGCCATTGTCATCATCCTTGCAAAAGAACTCGGACTAGTTTTAAGTCCCATGGGCATCCGAGTCATTTGAAACTGTCCCGAACAAAATGCAGTGTACTTGCGACTGTTAGGAGCTAAACTGACGTTGTAAAACCCTTGATGTAAATCTAAATGCGAGAAATATATACTACCAGATAACGAATCTAATATCTCCGTAATATTTGGGAGTGGAAACTTATCATTCTGTATATTGTTATTCAATTTTCTGTAGTCAATAACTAATCTCCATTTTTTATTTTCGTTATCTGATTTTTTAGGCACCAATAAGATAGGACTTGACCATTCACTTTGACAGGGTTCTATAATACCTTCTCTTAACATATTTTCTATTTGATTATTAATTTCGTTTTTTAATGAATGAGGTAGCCTGTATGGTTTTGAATATATAGGCCTAACATCTTCTTTTAGCTTTATTGAATGTTGATAAATGTCTGTCGTGGACAATTTGTCGCCTTCCAAATAAAATACATCCGCATATTTTGCACATAAATTTTCTATATTAATCTTTTCTTCTTTATTCAAGCGATTTAAATTTAATTTCGAAAATAACTGCTTGACGCGCGTTGAATTATTCGAACACTTATCAAAGGCACAAATATTGTAATGCGATGCACTTTGTGTATCAAGATTTAATTCTGATAAGGTTACGTCATGATCCGTGGAATTTAAAACGCGTATTGGTATTCTACCATTAACTGGTGACACTAAAGAACTTGCTACGAAAATTCCTTGTCGTATTTCTTTCGCACAAACTATGAAATCTTCTGTCAGGCATGTTTTAACAAAATGTATAGATTCTGACCTAGCGGGTAACTTCATTAAATATTGTTTTAAAATAGTAAGCGGTAATATAATTTCTTTTCTATTATACAATAATCGTAAAATATTATTGTTAAAATCAATAACAGATCTATACTTGCCGAAAAAGTCTTGGCCTAAAATTCCATGCGCTTTACAAGGCAGGTAATTGAAAACATAGAACTTATGATTAATACATTGTTCATTTAGTGACAACTGTAAATAAACGTATCCAATGGCTCGGACTTCGCCTCCAATTCCATTTATGATTATGTTTTCTTTATAAATTGGAACATTCAACTGCATTACGTGTTCATATTTTAAGGCCGATATAGAAGCGCCCGTATCAACTAAGAAACTACATAATATACTAGAATTATCGATATAAAGTTCTATGCAATAACTACTTTCACTAGCTAAAACAGTATAAGCTTTAACCTCGAAAAAACTCATTTTCGCTCTCTTCACACTGCTCAAATGTACCAGACTGGGCTGGTATCGATTCATTGGCTGAAGGCTGTGATTCTCGAGACAGTAGCTGAATATTTCCCCTAAACGGGTTATTATTTGTAATATTATTACTAGAGTTACCTCTGTAATAGCCTCTACCCTTGGGTACCGCTTGTGCTGCCGGCTGCTGGAACCACTGCCTGATGCGCGGCTGCAACCAGTGGCCCGATCGGCCGCGCGGCTGGGGTCCGCTGTTATACGCACCTCTACCGTAGCCTCTCTGCGTGTTGTAAAAAGTTGTCTGCCTGGAATTGTTATTAAACTTATTGTTATTAATAGTACCACGCCTCATTGGGAACATTTCACCTGCTGCGTTTGATGATGAGCAATCCTCATCGACTGCTGCTTGAATTGCGTTCTTGAGGTCATCAAATTTCTGAGCTGCAATGACGGTGCCAATCCTGCGATTACGCAGACCCTCACAAAACTGTTTAATAGCCTGATTCTCATTAACAGATTTTAATACGTCATATTTTACCGAATCTCCACCGGCCTGTGTAATTGTAAGATCGACAAACATTTCCGACAGTCTTTTCCCATAATCATCTATAGATAAGTCGTTCTGTCGAAAGTTCAATAATTGTTTTTGTAAAGCACTAGCTGATTTTTGTGGCAGTAAAACACGCTTCATGTCACTCAAGAGGGCATCGACAGTTTCATAATTTTTAGATAATTTTAATTTCGCATGCTGCGATAATCTACTTTTCAGCACAAACGTAATCAATTCTTTTTGTGATTCAGTGTCAATAACCGAACTATAATACTCAATGCCATCTATAAATTGTCTTGTATTGCAAATCTCATCGGTCATCGCAGGTAATAAATTCAAAGCAACTTTTAGGTCGAACTTGCCCATTTTTCTTACAATATCTTTTTCCTGGCACAACTTAACTATTTCTAAATGAAGTTTATTAAAATTTTCACAATACTTTAATAATAAATTTTCTCCTCTTATATTTATGCTTTTACTTATACTATCAATACAAGAATTATATTTTTGAATAATACTCTTAGCCTCACTCAATTTTTTCTCTAAAATGTTTCCAGTCCTACGAGAAGGGCCAATTTTTATTAAATATTTTCTTACTTCTAACAACTCTTCATACAACTTTTGTAAAATTTCTTCGTCCATATAGAATATAATTTTAATATTAATCCCTTCATAAGTACTTAGTAGTAAAATTTACCAATATAAACGAACGTAAGTACCTTAATTAAATTATTTAGGTAAAGTTAAGAAATACGCACCTAAGTGATTTACTGGATAATAATTCCTTCCATTCTACTGTTTACTTACATGCCTGCGTAATGAATGCTTATATAGTATATCATATTATGCATGTACTTATTACCAATATTGCAGCTGAAATGAACCAAAACATATTATGCACATATAAAAGTTATATAGAGCCGTAGAAACCGCACTGTACACACCACAAGTCCGATGACCTTTTCACGAGACACACATTTTATATATCATGGCTACACTTGAATATCACACGTCGGCGTCGTTTATCTTCATATCTGGGTACGCAGCACGTCTACGAAAGAACGATCTTCTACTTGCGCTATTCTGAAATTCTTGGCGTGCCCAGCGCAAGTGGCATTTCCGATACATGCGAAATGCTAAATAGAGTAGTATGCAGGCTGCTATCAAGACAAAAATCAACATCAGTATATTTGTCGTCGATAAATGGTATCGCAAATCTTCTAGCGCTACTTGGTTCTGGCCTCCTTGTGCTGACTGAGCAATTACAACTTCCTTCGACTCAGTCTTACCCATTTTTTGCAAAATTTATACGTGCTGTATGCGTCAACAAAGACAAAATCAATTATAATGAATTCAAACATCATTAAAACTTGCACGAGCACATTAATGTTTATGCATTGCGTTCCTTATTAGGACACCCGTCTCGAATTCGCGCACTCTACATAACACCTTTAGTCACGGTCGCCATGCAAAGGCCAGATTATTAGGGATAACTAAAACGAATGAATGTTGGATAAACACTGAGTATATTTGGATATAGCAACAGATTTTATAATAGAGATTACATACATAGAGATTACATATACGTCATAGCTATAGTTAAGTATTACATCTCACTTATTTTATGTATTTTTGCTATTTTATTTTATTCTTTTGTGGTTATTGTTAATACAAATAACCATTATTTACAGTTTTACTATTAAAATTCGCAATATAAAATGTTTTAGATACATCGATCGTCTAAAATATAATTACTGCGAGACATTTTTACACCTAAATGTTGTTAAGAATTTTTTAAACTTATATAATATATTATAATTTTAATTATTTACGTTTACCTAAATATATTCCAACGTGTAAAATAATAAAATACTTTTTATAACGGATTTGTGTATTTATGACCGCCTTTGTATGAAACCTGAATCACTGTGCACTGGTGACAAATGGGATTTTTTTCCAAAAAAAATCCCATTTGCCACCCAGTGGTGGCGTCACCAGGGGTGGCAATTGGGAGTGACCACTCATTTTGTACCCAGTTGCCACCAGCGGTGACAGATGGGCAAAATAAATTGATATGCCCCTAGTAGTAGCGATGCTAGAACTGAATATATAGTAATGTGAATTAATTTTTCATAAGTGTGCAATTTTAAATCTCGATTATTATAAATACTGTGATTTATAAAAATATAAGTCTGCCAAGTAACTAAAACTAAAAGTTCTAATTCTCTCATTTTAATGTGCATTTAATAATAAACTACATCATCTATTTAACACCACTTGTGAAAAATTAATTCACTTCGCTATATATTCAGTTCTAGCATCGCTACTACTGGGGGCATATCAATTTATTTTTCCCATCTGTCACCGCTGGTGGCAACTGGGAACAAAATGAGTGGCCACTCCCAATAGCCACCCTGGTGACGCCACCACTGGTGGCAAATGGGAATTTTTCCGGAAAATAATCCCATTTGTCACCAGTGGTGGCGTCGACGGTGGGGGCAACTGGGAATAACCCGAATATACGATCACGTAAATGTAAAAATATATTTATGATTGAAATTAAACTACTATATACGGATTTTATCGCGTTGTTTATTTATCACTGTATTACAAAATTTTGAAAATATTACTCTACTACTACTATTGATTTTATTTGACTAATTTATAAGCTAATAAAATTATTTAAACTATTAAATCTATTTATTTTTGGTTTACACTTTCCCCGACGTTTCGGGTGCTTTTCAGCAGCCATGGTCACGGGGCCCCGTGAAAAAATTCCCCTTTATAATATGAGTATAGATAAAAAATAGGGCTGTGTTTTTTGTAAAACCTTCTTTTAAAAGCCCGCGACTTCTTTGTGTGTCAACGGGAACTACAATATATTGAATTATTTGCATCAAATATTAGCAGGCAAGAAATACATGCTTTGCATATAATTATGGAAAGAATAGATGACAAAGTAGTAACGATGGAATATGGAATACTGTTACTTGTGAAAGGTAGAGTTCGAGTGGTCTCTGCTTAGATAGAGATAGATCTTATGTAACGTGTGGGTATTCTTCGATTGTGTAATGAGCGAGAATCGAATATACGGGTGATTCCCAGTTGCCCCCATCGTCGACACCACCACTGCACTGTGATTCCGCCCTAGGCCATAAATTGAAAAATTTCATTGTCTTACTCCAGTAAGATCACCTCATTAAGTCATTAGCTAGTTCACATAATTCCAAAAACTATAAATACCAACGTAATTAGGTCAAGGTATCATTCACTTTTGTGCAGCGGAAGTGAGCGCATCGCGATACTAATTAACGCTACGTGTGAGTCATTAAAACTTAATCACGTTGTTTTTGAGTGTCACCATTTCAAATCAAGTGTTTACGTATTGTGAAGGTATGGATGTTCAAGAGCAAGGTATGTACTTTTATTATCAACCACTTTTTATTTTTTTTATGCACATATTATTTTGTATCATTTTATTATTTTGAGGGTAGTTTTCTTTTTAAAAAATGTGATGTATATTTATATCTTTTGGACCTACAACTTTTCGCTGTACTTTGCTGCCCTTGAAGCATATCTTTTTAGAATAAGGAGAACATCCTTATAAAGGGCTATAAGTTTCATCTGCCTCTTCCTGCCTCTTCTTACGTTAGTGGGCTGTCAAAGTATGTATGCCCATAGAATAAAAATAAAGTCATTTTTTTAAGTTCAGTTTTTATATTGTTTCAGGTACATTTTTCAAATGTTCTGTATCGAGGATGTCAATTTTTAACATTTGGTACTCTAAAGTGGGTAAACCAAATGAAAAATCACAGCATGTCCTGAACACTTTGACTGAAACATCATGCCTTTCTGATTACATCGAAAACATTAACCTAGAACCTTTAAGCCTTAGAATTACGAATGTATGTAAACGAATTTCTCATTACTGGGCCAAGTCGAATCGTACTAAATCTAAATTCTTAGAAATGTGTTCAGATTGGCTGCATGAAATTGAAAATATTGATGTAGAGCGAACTAAGGTACGTGTATCTCTGAACTTTGACGAAGTTGAAGCATCAACATCTTCATCGTCTGGCCGTCCGAAAATGAACTTTGACGAGACCAGTAAACGTACAAAAAGGAGAAGATTAGCTAATTTGTCTAAGCAAGATCCTTCTCTTGTACATTCATTGCTTAGTGCTTCCGATGATAGTTTATTAACTTTTCCTGAAATCGATGCTAACGAAGTTTTATCGCTCATTGTCGAAGCTCACTTAACTCGACATCAATATTTATTAGTAAAGAAATATATAAACAATAAGTTTTCAAAAAGCATTTTGCCATCTTACCAAATTGTTGTGGAATCGAAAAAACACTGTTATCCTCCAGATATAACTGTTAGCGAATCATCTGCCGAAGTCGAACTTCAAAGTTTATTAGATCATACAGCCAATCGGATTCTCAAGTCTCAAAAGGTTGTTTTGGATAGGGTACCTAAAGAATCCCAGGATAAGATAGCTTTGATAGGGAAATGGGGTTTCGATGGCAGTACAGGGCATTCTGAATATAAACAGTGTTTTTCTGACGCCACTATTGAAGACGGTAGCTTGTTTCTTACTTCATATGTGCCACTTCAGCTTGTTTTGAAATTAGATACTGGAGAAAATACCGTAGTTTTGTGGAAAAATCCTCGTCCTTCGTCAACTAGATACTGTAGGCCTGTACGCTTTCGATATTTGAAAGAATCGACTGCAGTATCAGTTGAGGAAGAAGCATATTTTAAAGAGAAAATAAGTAACTTACAGCAAACTGTTTTCAAAAAAGAAGATCAGGAATACCGCGTTACTCATTGCTTGCAATTTACTATGGTAGATGGCAAAGTGTGTAATGCACTTAGCAGTGTTTCCTCGTCTAAATGTTATATTTGTAATGCCTTGCCCAGCGAAATGAACCAAATTGACAAATGTTTAAACAAGAAAGTCGATGAGAGTAAATATGAATTTGGTTTATCAACTCTTCACGCGTTAATACGCTTCTTTGAATATTTTGTTCATGTCGCATACAAGTTAGATGTTAAAAAATGGCAAGCTAGATCTGAAAATGACAAAATTCTTGTTGCAGCAAAAAAAACATATATTCAGACTCAATTTAGAGAAAGATTAGGTCTTATAGTGGATAAGCCCAAAAGTGGCGGAAGCGGGACCTCAAACGATGGTAATACCGCCAGACGGTTTTTCTCGAACTCAGAAATGTCAGCTGAAATTACTGGGATCAAGAAAGATCTCCTAGATCGTTGCTGGATCATACTTCAATGTTTGAATTCGGGATATAACATTAATAAGACGAACTTCGAAGAGTTCGCATTAGAGACAGCTCGGCAATTAGATGCCGAGTATCCGTGGTATAACATGCCTGCTTCCGTTCACAAAGTCCTAGTTCATGGTGCTAATGTTATTGATCACGCTTTATTGTCAATCGGAGAGCTGTCTGAAGAAGCAGCTGAAGCAACTAACAAACACATCAAATCATTTAGGAGAAATCACACGCGAAAAATGAGTCGCATTTTGACCAATACTGATTTAATTAATAGGCTTCTTCTTCATTCAGATCCCTTCATAACAGGTCTACGAAAGTTACCTGTCAAAAAAAAGAGTGTACTGTCAAAAGCTGTTTTAGATTTGTTATGTATTTAAAGGTAATTTTGCCAATATTTCGTATAGTTTGTAGGTTGTTTGTATTTAGAAAATAAACTTATTTTATGTATTTTTGCTATTTTATTTTATTCTTTTGTGGTTATTGTTAATACAAATAACCATTATTTACAGTTTTACTATTAAAATTCGCAATATAAAATGTTTTAGATACATCGATCGTCTAAAATATAATTACTGCGAGACATTTTTACACCTAAATGTTGTTAAGAATTTTTTAAACTTATATAATATATTATAATTTTAATTATTTACGTTTACCTAAATATATTCCAACGTGTAAAATAATAAAATACTTTTTATAACGGATTTGTGTATTTATGACCGCCTTTGTATGAAACCTGAATCACTGTGCACTGGTGACAAATGGGATTTTTTTCCAAAAAAAATCCCATTTGCCACCCAG
The DNA here is from genome assembly GCA_963675205.1 of Catocala nupta. Lineage (NCBI taxonomy): Eukaryota > Metazoa > Arthropoda > Insecta > Lepidoptera > Erebidae > Catocala > Catocala nupta. The sequence goes on along the minus strand of OY776090.1, from coordinate 8,590,188 downwards.
TGGTGGCGTCACCAGGGGTGGCAATTGGGAGTGACCACTCATTTTGTACCCAGTTGCCACCAGCGGTGACAGATGGGCAAAATAAATTGATATGCCCCTAGTAGTAGCGATGCTAGAACTGAATATATAGTAATGTGAATTAATTTTTCATAAGTGTGCAATTTTAAATCTCGATTATTATAAATACTGTGATTTATAAAAATATAAGTCTGCCAAGTAACTAAAACTAAAAGTTCTAATTCTCTCATTTTAATGTGCATTTAATAATAAACTACATCATCTATTTAACACCACTTGTGAAAAATTAATTCACTTCGCTATATATTCAGTTCTAGCATCGCTACTACTGGGGGCATATCAATTTATTTTTCCCATCTGTCACCGCTGGTGGCAACTGGGAACAAAATGAGTGGCCACTCCCAATAGCCACCCTGGTGACGCCACCACTGGTGGCAAATGGGCATTTTTCCGGAAAATAATCCCATTTGTCACCAGTGGTGGCGTCGACGGTGGGGGCAACTGGGAATAACCCGAATATACGATCACGTAAATGTAAAAATATATTTATGATTGAAATTAAACTACTATATACGGATTTTATCGCGTTGTTTATTTATCACTGTATTACAAAATTTTGAAAATATTACTCTACTACTACTATTGATTTTATTTGACTAATTTATAAGCTAATAAAATTATTTAAACTATTAAATCTATTTATTTTTGGTTTACACTTTCCCCGACGTTTCGGGTGCTTTTCAGCAGCCATGGTCACGGGGCCCCGTGAAAAAATTCCCCTTTATAATATGAGTATAGATAAAAAATAGGGCTGTGTTTTTTGTAAAACCTTCTTTTAAAAGCCCGCGACTTCTTTGTGTGTCAACGGGAACTACAATATATTGAATTATTTGCATCAAATATTAGCAGGCAAGAAATACATGCTTTGCATATAATTATGGAAAGAATAGATGACAAAGTAGTAACGATGGAATATGGAATACTGTTACTTGTGAAAGGTAGAGTTCGAGTGGTCTCTGCTTAGATAGAGATAGATCTTATGTAACGTGTGGGTATTCTTCGATTGTGTAATGAGCGAGAATCGAATATACGGGTGATTCCCAGTTGCCCCCATCGTCGACACCACCACTGCACTGTGATTCCGCCCTAGGCCATAAATTGAAAAATTTCATTGTCTTACTCCAGTAAGATCACCTCATTAAGTCATTAGCTAGTTCACATAATTCCAAAAACTATAAATACCAACGTAATTAGGTCAAGGTATCATTCACTTTTGTGCAGCGGAAGTGAGCGCATCGCGATACTAATTAACGCTACGTGTGAGTCATTAAAACTTAATCACGTTGTTTTTGAGTGTCACCATTTCAAATCAAGTGTTTACGTATTGTGAAGGTATGGATGTTCAAGAGCAAGGTATGTACTTTTATTATCAACCACTTTTTATTTTTTTTATGCACATATTATTTTGTATCATTTTATTATTTTGAGGGTAGTTTTCTTTTTAAAAAATGTGATGTATATTTATATCTTTTGGACCTACAACTTTTCGCTGTACTTTGCTGCCCTTGAAGCATATCTTTTTAGAATAAGGAGAACATCCTTATAAAGGGCTATAAGTTTCATCTGCCTCTTCCTGCCTCTTCTTACGTTAGTGGGCTGTCAAAGTATGTATGCCCATAGAATAAAAATAAAGTCATTTTTTTAAGTTCAGTTTTTATATTGTTTCAGGTACATTTTTCAAATGTTCTGTATCGAGGATGTCAATTTTTAACATTTGGTACTCTAAAGTGGGTAAACCAAATGAAAAATCACAGCATGTCCTGAACACTTTGACTGAAACATCATGCCTTTCTGATTACATCGAAAACATTAACCTAGAACCTTTAAGCCTTAGAATTACGAATGTATGTAAACGAATTTCTCATTACTGGGCCAAGTCGAATCGTACTAAATCTAAATTCTTAGAAATGTGTTCAGATTGGCTGCATGAAATTGAAAATATTGATGTAGAGCGAACTAAGGTACGTGTATCTCTGAACTTTGACGAAGTTGAAGCATCAACATCTTCATCGTCTGGCCGTCCGAAAATGAACTTTGACGAGACCAGTAAACGTACAAAAAGGAGAAGATTAGCTAATTTGTCTAAGCAAGATCCTTCTCTTGTACATTCATTGCTTAGTGCTTCCGATGATAGTTTATTAACTTTTCCTGAAATCGATGCTAACGAAGTTTTATCGCTCATTGTCGAAGCTCACTTAACTCGACATCAATATTTATTAGTAAAGAAATATATAAACAATAAGTTTTCAAAAAGCATTTTGCCATCTTACCAAATTGTTGTGGAATCGAAAAAACACTGTTATCCTCCAGATATAACTGTTAGCGAATCATCTGCCGAAGTCGAACTTCAAAGTTTATTAGATCATACAGCCAATCGGATTCTCAAGTCTCAAAAGGTTGTTTTGGATAGGGTACCTAAAGAATCCCAGGATAAGATAGCTTTGATAGGGAAATGGGGTTTCGATGGCAGTACAGGGCATTCTGAATATAAACAGTGTTTTTCTGACGCCACTATTGAAGACGGTAGCTTGTTTCTTACTTCATATGTGCCACTTCAGCTTGTTTTGAAATTAGATACTGGAGAAAATACCGTAGTTTTGTGGAAAAATCCTCGTCCTTCGTCAACTAGATACTGTAGGCCTGTACGCTTTCGATATTTGAAAGAATCGACTGCAGTATCAGTTGAGGAAGAAGCATATTTTAAAGAGAAAATAAGTAACTTACAGCAAACTGTTTTCAAAAAAGAAGATCAGGAATACCGCGTTACTCATTGCTTGCAATTTACTATGGTAGATGGCAAAGTGTGTAATGCACTTAGCAGTGTTTCCTCGTCTAAATGTTATATTTGTAATGCCTTGCCCAGCGAAATGAACCAAATTGACAAATGTTTAAACAAGAAAGTCGATGAGAGTAAATATGAATTTGGTTTATCAACTCTTCACGCGTTAATACGCTTCTTTGAATATTTTGTTCATGTCGCATACAAGTTAGATGTTAAAAAATGGCAAGCTAGATCTGAAAATGACAAAATTCTTGTTGCAGCAAAAAAAACATATATTCAGACTCAATTTAGAGAAAGATTAGGTCTTATAGTGGATAAGCCCAAAAGTGGCGGAAGCGGGACCTCAAACGATGGTAATACCGCCAGACGGTTTTTCTCGAACTCAGAAATGTCAGCTGAAATTACTGGGATCAAGAAAGATCTCCTAGATCGTTGCTGGATCATACTTCAATGTTTGAATTCGGGATATAACATTAATAAGACGAACTTCGAAGAGTTCGCATTAGAGACAGCTCGGCAATTAGATGCCGAGTATCCGTGGTATAACATGCCTGCTTCCGTTCACAAAGTCCTAGTTCATGGTGCTAATGTTATTGATCACGCTTTATTGTCAATCGGAGAGCTGTCTGAAGAAGCAGCTGAAGCAACTAACAAACACATCAAATCATTTAGGAGAAATCACACGCGAAAAATGAGTCGCATTTTGACCAATACTGATTTAATTAATAGGCTTCTTCTTCATTCAGATCCCTTCATAACAGGTCTACGAAAGTTACCTGTCAAAAAAAAGAGTGTACTGTCAAAAGCTGTTTTAGATTTGTTATGTATTTAAAGGTAATTTTGCCAATATTTCGTATAGTTTGTAGGTTGTTTGTATTTAGAAAATAAACTTATTTTATGTATTTTTGCTATTTTATTTTATTCTTTTGTGGTTATTGTTAATACAAATAACCATTATTTACAGTTTTACTATTAAAATTCGCAATATAAAATGTTTTAGATACATCGATCGTCTAAAATATAATTACTGCGAGACATTTTTACACCTAAATGTTGTTAAGAATTTTTTAAACTTATATAATATATTATAATTTTAATTATTTACGTTTACCTAAATATATTCCAACGTGTAAAATAATAAAATACTTTTTATAACGGATTTGTGTATTTATGACCGCCTTTGTATGAAACCTGAATCACTGTGCACTGGTGACAAATGGGATTTTTTTCCAAAAAAAATCCCATTTGCCACCCAGTGGTGGCGTCACCAGGGGTGGCAATTGGGAGTGACCACTCATTTTGTACCCAGTTGCCACCAGCGGTGACAGATGGGCAAAATAAATTGATATGCCCCTAGTAGTAGCGATGCTAGAACTGAATATATAGTAATGTGAATTAATTTTTCATAAGTGTGCAATTTTAAATCTCGATTATTATAAATACTGTGATTTATAAAAATATAAGTCTGCCAAGTAACTAAAACTAAAAGTTCTAATTCTCTCATTTTAATGTGCATTTAATAATAAACTACATCATCTATTTAACACCACTTGTGAAAAATTAATTCACTTCGCTATATATTCAGTTCTAGCATCGCTACTACTGGGGGCATATCAATTTATTTTTCCCATCTGTCACCGCTGGTGGCAACTGGGAACAAAATGAGTGGCCACTCCCAATAGCCACCCTGGTGACGCCACCACTGGTGGCAAATGGGCATTTTTCCGGAAAATAATCCCATTTGTCACCAGTGGTGGCGTCGACGGTGGGGGCAACTGGGAATAACCCGAATATACGATCACGTAAATGTAAAAATATATTTATGATTGAAATTAAACTACTATATACGGATTTTATCGCGTTGTTTATTTATCACTGTATTACAAAATTTTGAAAATATTACTCTACTACTACTATTGATTTTATTTGACTAATTTATAAGCTAATAAAATTATTTAAACTATTAAATCTATTTATTTTTGGTTTACACTTTCCCCGACGTTTCGGGTGCTTTTCAGCAGCCATGGTCACGGGGCCCCGTGAAAAAATTCCCCTTTATAATATGAGTATAGATAAAAAATAGGGCTGTGTTTTTTGTAAAACCTTCTTTTAAAAGCCCGCGACTTCTTTGTGTGTCAACGGGAACTACAATATATTGAATTATTTGCATCAAATATTAGCAGGCAAGAAATACATGCTTTGCATATAATTATGGAAAGAATAGATGACAAAGTAGTAACGATGGAATATGGAATACTGTTACTTGTGAAAGGTAGAGTTCGAGTGGTCTCTGCTTAGATAGAGATAGATCTTATGTAACGTGTGGGTATTCTTCGATTGTGTAATGAGCGAGAATCGAATATACGGGTGATTCCCAGTTGCCCCCATCGTCGACACCACCACTGCACTGTGATTCCGCCCTAGGCCATAAATTGAAAAATTTCATTGTCTTACTCCAGTAAGATCACCTCATTAAGTCATTAGCTAGTTCACATAATTCCAAAAACTATAAATACCAACGTAATTAGGTCAAGGTATCATTCACTTTTGTGCAGCGGAAGTGAGCGCATCGCGATACTAATTAACGCTACGTGTGAGTCATTAAAACTTAATCACGTTGTTTTTGAGTGTCACCATTTCAAATCAAGTGTTTACGTATTGTGAAGGTATGGATGTTCAAGAGCAAGGTATGTACTTTTATTATCAACCACTTTTTATTTTTTTTATGCACATATTATTTTGTATCATTTTATTATTTTGAGGGTAGTTTTCTTTTTAAAAAATGTGATGTATATTTATATCTTTTGGACCTACAACTTTTCGCTGTACTTTGCTGCCCTTGAAGCATATCTTTTTAGAATAAGGAGAACATCCTTATAAAGGGCTATAAGTTTCATCTGCCTCTTCCTGCCTCTTCTTACGTTAGTGGGCTGTCAAAGTATGTATGCCCATAGAATAAAAATAAAGTCATTTTTTTAAGTTCAGTTTTTATATTGTTTCAGGTACATTTTTCAAATGTTCTGTATCGAGGATGTCAATTTTTAACATTTGGTACTCTAAAGTGGGTAAACCAAATGAAAAATCACAGCATGTCCTGAACACTTTGACTGAAACATCATGCCTTTCTGATTACATCGAAAACATTAACCTAGAACCTTTAAGCCTTAGAATTACGAATGTATGTAAACGAATTTCTCATTACTGGGCCAAGTCGAATCGTACTAAATCTAAATTCTTAGAAATGTGTTCAGATTGGCTGCATGAAATTGAAAATATTGATGTAGAGCGAACTAAGGTACGTGTATCTCTGAACTTTGACGAAGTTGAAGCATCAACATCTTCATCGTCTGGCCGTCCGAAAATGAACTTTGACGAGACCAGTAAACGTACAAAAAGGAGAAGATTAGCTAATTTGTCTAAGCAAGATCCTTCTCTTGTACATTCATTGCTTAGTGCTTCCGATGATAGTTTATTAACTTTTCCTGAAATCGATGCTAACGAAGTTTTATCGCTCATTGTCGAAGCTCACTTAACTCGACATCAATATTTATTAGTAAAGAAATATATAAACAATAAGTTTTCAAAAAGCATTTTGCCATCTTACCAAATTGTTGTGGAATCGAAAAAACACTGTTATCCTCCAGATATAACTGTTAGCGAATCATCTGCCGAAGTCGAACTTCAAAGTTTATTAGATCATACAGCCAATCGGATTCTCAAGTCTCAAAAGGTTGTTTTGGATAGGGTACCTAAAGAATCCCAGGATAAGATAGCTTTGATAGGGAAATGGGGTTTCGATGGCAGTACAGGGCATTCTGAATATAAACAGTGTTTTTCTGACGCCACTATTGAAGACGGTAGCTTGTTTCTTACTTCATATGTGCCACTTCAGCTTGTTTTGAAATTAGATACTGGAGAAAATACCGTAGTTTTGTGGAAAAATCCTCGTCCTTCGTCAACTAGATACTGTAGGCCTGTACGCTTTCGATATTTGAAAGAATCGACTGCAGTATCAGTTGAGGAAGAAGCATATTTTAAAGAGAAAATAAGTAACTTACAGCAAACTGTTTTCAAAAAAGAAGATCAGGAATACCGCGTTACTCATTGCTTGCAATTTACTATGGTAGATGGCAAAGTGTGTAATGCACTTAGCAGTGTTTCCTCGTCTAAATGTTATATTTGTAATGCCTTGCCCAGCGAAATGAACCAAATTGACAAATGTTTAAACAAGAAAGTCGATGAGAGTAAATATGAATTTGGTTTATCAACTCTTCACGCGTTAATACGCTTCTTTGAATATTTTGTTCATGTCGCATACAAGTTAGATGTTAAAAAATGGCAAGCTAGATCTGTAAATGACAAAATTCTTGTTGCAGCAAAAAAAACATATATTCAGACTCAATTTAGAGAAAGATTAGGTCTTATAGTGGATAAGCCCAAAAGTGGCGGAAGCGGGACCTCAAACGATGGTAATACCGCCAGACGGTTTTTCTCGAACTCAGAAATGTCAGCTGAAATTACTGGGATCAAGAAAGATCTCCTAGATCGTTGCTGGATCATACTTCAATGTTTGAATTCGGGATATAACATTAATAAGACGAACTTCGAAGAGTTCGCATTAGAGACAGCTCGGCAATTAGATGCCGAGTATCCGTGGTATAACATGCCTGCTTCCGTTCACAAAGTCCTAGTTCATGGTGCTAATGTTATTGATCACGCTTTATTGTCAATCGGAGAGCTGTCTGAAGAAGCAGCTGAAGCAACTAACAAACACATCAAATCATTTAGGAGAAATCACACGCGAAAAATGAGTCGCATTTTGACCAATACTGATTTAATTAATAGGCTTCTTCTTCATTCAGATCCCTTCATAACAGGTCTACGAAAGTTACCTGTCAAAAAAAAGAGTGTACTGTCAAAAGCTGTTTTAGATTTGTTATGTATTTAAAGGTAATTTTGCCAATATTTCGTATAGTTTGTAGGTTGTTTGTATTTAGAAAATAAACTTATTTTATGTATTTTTGCTATTTTGTTTTATTCTTTTGTGGTTATTGTTAATACAAATAACCATTATTTACAGTTTTACTATTAAAATTCGCAATATAAAATGTTTTAGATACATCGATCGTCTAAAATATAATTACTGCGAGACATTTTTACACCTAAATGTTGTTAAGAATTTTTTAAACTTATATAATATATTATAATTTTAATTATTTACGTTTACCTAAATATATTCCAACGTGTAAAATAATAAAATACTTTTTATAACGGATTTGTGTATTTATGACCGCCTTTGTATGAAACCTGAATCACTGTGCACTGGTGACAAATGGGATTTTTTTCCAAAAAAAATCCCATTTGCCACCCAGTGGTGGCGTCACCAGGGGTGGCAATTGGGAGTGACCACTCATTTTGTACCCAGTTGCCACCAGCGGTGACAGATGGGCAAAATAAATTGATATGCCCCTAGTAGTAGCGATGCTAGAACTGAATATATAGTAATGTGAATTAATTTTTCATAAGTGTGCAATTTTAAATCTCGATTATTATAAATACTGTGATTTATAAAAATATAAGTCTGCCAAGTAACTAAAACTAAAAGTTCTAATTCTCTCATTTTAATGTGCATTTAATAATAAACTACATCATCTATTTAACACCACTTGTGAAAAATTAATTCACTTCGCTATATATTCAGTTCTAGCATCGCTACTACTGGGGGCATATCAATTTATTTTTCCCATCTGTCACCGCTGGTGGCAACTGGGAACAAAATGAGTGGCCACTCCCAATAGCCACCCTGGTGACGCCACCACTGGTGGCAAATGGGAATTTTTCCGGAAAATAATCCCATTTGTCACCAGTGGTGGCGTCGACGGTGGGGGCAACTGGGAATAACCCGAATATACGATCACGTAAATGTAAAAATATATTTATGATTGAAATTAAACTACTATATACGGATTTTATCGCGTTGTTTATTTATCACTGTATTACAAAATTTTGAAAATATTACTCTACTACTACTATTGATTTTATTTGACTAATTTATAAGCTAATAAAATTATTTAAACTATTAAATCTATTTATTTTTGGTTTACACTTTCCCCGACGTTTCGGGTGCTTTTCAGCAGCCATGGTCACGGGGCCCCGTGAAAAAATTCCCCTTTATAATATGAGTATAGATAAAAAATAGGGCTGTGTTTTTTGTAAAACCTTCTTTTAAAAGCCCGCGACTTCTTTGTGTGTCAACGGGAACTACAATATATTGAATTATTTGCATCAAATATTAGCAGGCAAGAAATACATGCTTTGCATATAATTATGGAAAGAATAGATGACAAAGTAGTAACGATGGAATATGGAATACTGTTACTTGTGAAAGGTAGAGTTCGAGTGGTCTCTGCTTAGATAGAGATAGATCTTATGTAACGTGTGGGTATTCTTCGATTGTGTAATGAGCGAGAATCGAATATACGGGTGATTCCCAGTTGCCCCCATCGTCGACACCACCACTGCACTGTGATTCCGCCCTAGGCCATAAATTGAAAAATTTCATTGTCTTACTCCAGTAAGATCACCTCATTAAGTCATTAGCTAGTTCACATAATTCCAAAAACTATAAATACCAACGTAATTAGGTCAAGGTATCATTCACTTTTGTGCAGCGGAAGTGAGCGCATCGCGATACTAATTAACGCTACGTGTGAGTCATTAAAACTTAATCACGTTGTTTTTGAGTGTCACCATTTCAAATCAAGTGTTTACGTATTGTGAAGGTATGGATGTTCAAGAGCAAGGTATGTACTTTTATTATCAACCACTTTTTATTTTTTTTATGCACATATTATTTTGTATCATTTTATTATTTCGAGGGTAGTTTTCTTTTTAAAAAATGTGATGTATATTTATATCTTTTGGACCTACAACTTTTCGCTGTACTTTGCTGCCCTTGAAGCATATCTTTTTAGAATAAGGAGAACATCCTTATAAAGGGCTATAAGTTTCATCTGCCTCTTCCTGCCTCTTCTTACGTTAGTGGGCTGTCAAAGTATGTATGCCCATAGAATAAAAATAAAGTCATTTTTTTAAGTTCAGTTTTTATATTGTTTCAGGTACATTTTTCAAATGTTCTGTATCGAGGATGTCAATTTTTAACATTTGGTACTCTAAAGTGGGTAAACCAAATGAAAAATCACAGCATGTCCTGAACACTTTGACTGAAACATCATGCCTTTCTGATTACATCGAAAACATTAACCTAGAACCTTTAAGCCTTAGAATTACGAATGTATGTAAACGAATTTCTCATTACTGGGCCAAGTCGAATCGTACTAAATCTAAATTCTTAGAAATGTGTTCAGATTGGCTGCATGAAATTGAAAATATTGATGTAGAGCGAACTAAGGTACGTGTATCTCTGAACTTTGACGAAGTTGAAGCATCAACATCTTCATCGTCTGGCCGTCCGAAAATGAACTTTGACGAGACCAGTAAACGTACAAAAAGGAGAAGATTAGCTAATTTGTCTAAGCAAGATCCTTCTCTTGTACATTCATTGCTTAGTGCTTCCGATGATAGTTTATTAACTTTTCCTGAAATCGATGCTAACGAAGTTTTATCGCTCATTGTCGAAGCTCACTTAACTCGACATCAATATTTATTAGTAAAGAAATATATAAACAATAAGTTTTCAAAAAGCATTTTGCCATCTTACCAAATTGTTGTGGAATCGAAAAAACACTGTTATCCTCCAGATATAACTGTTAGCGAATCATCTGCCGAAGTCGAACTTCAAAGTTTATTAGATCATACAGCCAATCGGATTCTCAAGTCTCAAAAGGTTGTTTTGGATAGGGTACCTAAAGAATCCCAGGATAAGATAGCTTTGATAGGGAAATGGGGTTTCGATGGCAGTACAGGGCATTCTGAATATAAACAGTGTTTTTCTGACGCCACTATTGAAGACGGTAGCTTGTTTCTTACTTCATATGTGCCACTTCAGCTTGTTTTGAAATTAGATACTGGAGAAAATACCGTAGTTTTGTGGAAAAATCCTCGTCCTTCGTCAACTAGATACTGTAGGCCTGTACGCTTTCGATATTTGAAAGAATCGACTGCAGTATCAGTTGAGGAAGAAGCATATTTTAAAGAGAAAATAAGTAACTTACAGCAAACTGTTTTCAAAAAAGAAGATCAGGAATACCGCGTTACTCATTGCTTGCAATTTACTATGGTAGATGGCAAAGTGTGTAATGCACTTAGCAGTGTTTCCTCGTCTAAATGTTATATTTGTAATGCCTTGCCCAGCGAAATGAACCAAATTGACAAATGTTTAAACAAGAAAGTCGATGAGAGTAAATATGAATTTGGTTTATCAACTCTTCACGCGTTAATACGCTTCTTTGAATATTTTGTTCATGTCGCATACAAGTTAGATGTTAAAAAATGGCAAGCTAGATCTGTAAATGACAAAATTCTTGTTGCAGCAAAAAAAACATATATTCAGACTCAATTTAGAGAAAGATTAGGTCTTATAGTGGATAAGCCCAAAAGTGGCGGAAGCGGGACCTCAAACGATGGTAATACCGCCAGACGGTTTTTCTCGAACTCAGAAATGTCAGCTGAAATTACTGGGATCAAGAAAGATCTCCTAGATCGTTGCTGGATCATACTTCAATGTTTGAATTCGGGATATAACATTAATAAGACGAACTTCGAAGAGTTCGCATTAGAGACAGCTCGGCAATTAGATGCCGAGTATCCGTGGTATAACATGCCTGCTTCCGTTCACAAAGTCCTAGTTCATGGTGCTAATGTTATTGATCACGCTTTATTGTCAATCGGAGAGCTGTCTGAAGAAGCAGCTGAAGCAACTAACAAACACATCAAATCATTTAGGAGAAATCACACGCGAAAAATGAGTCGCATTTTGACCAATACTGATTTAATTAATAGGCTTCTTCTTCATTCAGATCCCTTCATAACAGGTCTACGAAAGTTACCTGTCAAAAAAAAGAGTGTACTGTCAAAAGCTGTTTTAGATTTGTTATGTATTTAAAGGTAATTTTGCCAATATTTCGTATAGTTTGTAGGTTGTTTGTATTTAGAAAATAAACTTATTTTATGTATTTTTGCTATTTTATTTTATTCTTTTGTGGTTATTGTTAATACAAATAACCATTATTTACAGTTTTACTATTAAAATTCGCAATATAAAATGTTTTAGATACATCGATCGTCTAAAATATAATTACTGCGAGACATTTTTACACCTAAATGTTGTTAAGAATTTTTTAAACTTATATAATATATTATAATTTTAATTATTTACGTTTACCTAAATATATTCCAACGTGTAAAATAATAAAATACTTTTTATAACGGATTTGTGTATTTATGACCGCCTTTGTATGAAACCTGAATCACTGTGCACTGGTGACAAATGGGATTTTTTTCCAAAAAAAATCCCATTTGCCACCCAGTGGTGGCGTCACCAGGGGTGGCAATTGGGAGTGACCACTCATTTTGTACCCAGTTGCCACCAGCGGTGACAGATGGGCAAAATAAATTGATATGCCCCTAGTAGTAGCGATGCTAGAACTGAATATATAGTAATGTGAATTAATTTTTCATAAGTGTGCAATTTTAAATCTCGATTATTATAAATACTGTGATTTATAAAAATATAAGTCTGCCAAGTAACTAAAACTAAAAGTTCTAATTCTCTCATTTTAATGTGCATTTAATAATAAACTACATCATCTATTTAACACCACTTGTGAAAAATTAATTCACTTCGCTATATATTCAGTTCTAGCATCGCTACTACTGGGGGCATATCAATTTATTTTTCCCATCTGTCACCGCTGGTGGCAACTGGGAACAAAATGAGTGGCCACTCCCAATAGCCACCCTGGTGACGCCACCACTGGTGGCAAATGGGAATTTTTCCGGAAAATAATCCCATTTGTCACCAGTGGTGGCGTCGACGGTGGGGGCAACTGGGAATAACCCGAATATACGATCACGTAAATGTAAAAATATATTTATGATTGAAATTAAACTACTATATACGGATTTTATCGCGTTGTTTATTTATCACTGTATTACAAAATTTTGAAAATATTACTCTACTACTACTATTGATTTTATTTGACTAATTTATAAGCTAATAAAATTATTTAAACTATTAAATCTATTTATTTTTGGTTTACACTTTCCCCGACGTTTCGGGTGCTTTTCAGCAGCCATGGTCACGGGGCCCCGTGAAAAAATTCCCCTTTATAATATGAGTATAGATAAAAAATAGGGCTGTGTTTTTTGTAAAACCTTCTTTTAAAAGCCCGCGACTTCTTTGTGTGTCAACGGGAACTACAATATATTGAATTATTTGCATCAAATATTAGCAGGCAAGAAATACATGCTTTGCATATAATTATGGAAAGAATAGATGACAAAGTAGTAACGATGGAATATGGAATACTGTTACTTGTGAAAGGTAGAGTTCGAGTGGTCTCTGCTTAGATAGAGATAGATCTTATGTAACGTGTGGGTATTCTTCGATTGTGTAATGAGCGAGAATCGAATATACGGGTGATTCCCAGTTGCCCCCATCGTCGACACCACCACTGCACTGTGATTCCGCCCTAGGCCATAAATTGAAAAATTTCATTGTCTTACTCCAGTAAGATCACCTCATCTTACTGGAGTAAGACTTTGCTGTAAGTTACTTATTTTCTCTTTAAAATATGCTTCTTCCTCAACTGATACTGCAGTCGATTCTTTCAAATATCGAAAGCGTACAGGCCTACAGTATCTAGTTGACGAAGGACGAGGATTTTTCCACAAAACTACGGTATTTTCTCCAGTATCTAATTTCAAAACAAGCTGAAGTGGCACATATGAAGTAAGAAACAAGCTACCGTCTTCAATAGTGGCGTCAGAAAAACACTGTTTATATTCAGAATGCCCTGTACTGCCATCGAAACCCCATTTCCCTATCAAAGCTATCTTATCCTGGGATTCTTTAGGTACCCTATCCAAAACAACCTTTTGAGACTTGAGAATCCGATTGGCTGTATGATCTAATAAACTTTGAAGTTCGACTTCGGCAGATGATTCGCTAACAGTTATATCTGGAGGATAACAGTGTTTTTTCGATTCCACAACAATTTGGTAAGATGGCAAAATGCTTTTTGAAAACTTATTGTTTATATATTTCTTTACTAATAAATATTGATGTCGAGTTAAGTGAGCTTCGACAATGAGCGATAAAACTTCGTTAGCATCGATTTCAGGAAAAGTTAATAAACTATCATCGGAAGCACTAAGCAATGAATGTACAAGAGAAGGATCTTGCTTAGACAAATTAGCTAATCTTCTCCTTTTTGTACGTTTACTGGTCTCGTCAAAGTTCATTTTCGGACGGCCAGACGATGAAGATGTTGATGCTTCAACTTCGTCAAAGTTCAGAGATACACGTACCTTAGTTCGCTCTACATCAATATTTTCAATTTCATGCAGCCAATCTGAACACATTTCTAAGAATTTAGATTTAGTACGATTCGACTTGGCCCAGTAATGAGAAATTCGTTTACATACATTCGTAATTCTAAGGCTTAAAGGTTCTAGGTTAATGTTTTCGATGTAATCAGAAAGGCATGATGTTTCAGTCAAAGTGTTCAGGACATGCTGTGATTTTTCATTTGGTTTACCCACTTTAGAGTACCAAATGTTAAAAATTGACATCCTCGATACAGAACATTTGAAAAATGTACCTGAAACAATATAAAAACTGAACTTAAAAAAATGACTTTATTTTTATTCTATGGGCATACATACTTTGACAGCCCACTAACGTAAGAAGAGGCAGGAAGAGGCAGATGAAACTTATAGCCCTTTATAAGGATGTTCTCCTTATTCTAAAAAGATATGCTTCAAGGGCAGCAAAGTACAGCGAAAAGTTGTAGGTCCAAAAGATATAAATATACATCACATTTTTTAAAAAGAAAACTACCCTCGAAATAATAAAATGATACAAAATAATATGTGCATAAAAAAAATAAAAAGTGGTTGATAATAAAAGTACATACCTTGCTCTTGAACATCCATACCTTCACAATACGTAAACACTTGATTTGAAATGGTGACACTCAAAAACAACGTGATTAAGTTTTAATGACTCACACGTAGCGTTAATTAGTATCGCGATGCGCTCACTTCCGCTGCACAAAAGTGAATGATACCTTGACCTAATTACGTTGGTATTTATAGTTTTTGGAATTATGTGAACTAGCTAATGACTTAATGAGGTGATCTTACTGGAGTAAGACAATGAAATTTTTCAATTTATGGCCTAGGGCGGAATCACAGTGCAGTGGTGGTGTCGACGATGGGGGCAACTGGGAATCACCCGTATATTCGATTCTCGCTCATTACACAATCGAAGAATACCCACACGTTACATAAGATCTATCTCTATCTAAGCAGAGACCACTCGAACTCTACCTTTCACAAGTAACAGTATTCCATATTCCATCGTTACTACTTTGTCATCTATTCTTTCCATAATTATATGCAAAGCATGTATTTCTTGCCTGCTAATATTTGATGCAAATAATTCAATATATTGTAGTTCCCGTTGACACACAAAGAAGTCGCGGGCTTTTAAAAGAAGGTTTTACAAAAAACACAGCCCTATTTTTTATCTATACTCATATTATAAAGGGGAATTTTTTCACGGGGCCCCGTGACCATGGCTGCTGAAAAGCACCCGAAACGTCGGGGAAAGTGTAAACCAAAAATAAATAGATTTAATAGTTTAAATAATTTTATTAGCTTATAAATTAGTCAAATAAAATCAATAGTAGTAGTAGAGTAATATTTTCAAAATTTTGTAATACAGTGATAAATAAACAACGCGATAAAATCCGTATATAGTAGTTTAATTTCAATCATAAATATATTTTTACATTTACGTGATCGTATATTCGGGTTATTCCCAGTTGCCCCCACCGTCGACGCCACCACTGGTGACAAATGGGATTATTTTCCGGAAAAATTCCCATTTGCCACCAGTGGTGGCGTCACCAGGGTGGCTATTGGGAGTGGCCACTCATTTTGTTCCCAGTTGCCACCAGCGGTGACAGATGGGAAAAATAAATTGATATGCCCCCAGTAGTAGCGATGCTAGAACTGAATATATAGCGAAGTGAATTAATTTTTCACAAGTGGTGTTAAATAGATGATGTAGTTTATTATTAAATGCACATTAAAATGAGAGAATTAGAACTTTTAGTTTTAGTTACTTGGCAGACTTATATTTTTATAAATCACAGTATTTATAATAATCGAGATTTAAAATTGCACACTTATGAAAAATTAATTCACATTACTATATATTCAGTTCTAGCATCGCTACTACTAGGGGCATATCAATTTATTTTGCCCATCTGTCACCGCTGGTGGCAACTGGGTACAAAATGAGTGGTCACTCCCAATTGCCACCCCTGGTGACGCCACCACTGGGTGGCAAATGGGATTTTTTTTGGAAAAAAATCCCATTTGTCACCAGTGCACAGTGATTCAGGTTTCATACAAAGGCGGTCATAAATACACAAATCCGTTATAAAAAGTATTTTATTATTTTACACGTTGGAATATATTTAGGTAAACGTAAATAATTAAAATTATAATATATTATATAAGTTTAAAAAATTCTTAACAACATTTAGGTGTAAAAATGTCTCGCAGTAATTATATTTTAGACGATCGATGTATCTAAAACATTTTATATTGCGAATTTTAATAGTAAAACTGTAAATAATGGTTATTTGTATTAACAATAACCACAAAAGAATAAAATAAAATAGCAAAAATACATAAAATAAGTTTATTTTCTAAATACAAACAACCTACAAACTATACGAAATATTGGCAAAATTACCTTTAAATACATAACAAATCTAAAACAGCTTTTGACAGTACACTCTTTTTTTTGACAGGTAACTTTCGTAGACCTGTTATGAAGGGATCTGAATGAAGAAGAAGCCTATTAATTAAATCAGTATTGGTCAAAATGCGACTCATTTTTCGCGTGTGATTTCTCCTAAATGATTTGATGTGTTTGTTAGTTGCTTCAGCTGCTTCTTCAGACAGCTCTCCGATTGACAATAAAGCGTGATCAATAACATTAGCACCATGAACTAGGACTTTGTGAACGGAAGCAGGCATGTTATACCACGGATACTCGGCATCTAATTGCCGAGCTGTCTCTAATGCGAACTCTTCGAAGTTCGTCTTATTAATGTTATATCCCGAATTCAAACATTGAAGTATGATCCAGCAACGATCTAGGAGATCTTTCTTGATCCCAGTAATTTCAGCTGACATTTCTGAGTTCGAGAAAAACCGTCTGGCGGTATTACCATCGTTTGAGGTCCCGCTTCCGCCACTTTTGGGCTTATCCACTATAAGACCTAATCTTTCTCTAAATTGAGTCTGAATATATGTTTTTTTTGCTGCAACAAGAATTTTGTCATTTTCAGATCTAGCTTGCCATTTTTTAACATCTAACTTGTATGCGACATGAACAAAATATTCAAAGAAGCGTATTAACGCGTGAAGAGTTGATAAACCAAATTCATATTTACTCTCATCGACTTTCTTGTTTAAACATTTGTCAATTTGGTTCATTTCGCTGGGCAAGGCATTACAAATATAACATTTAGACGAGGAAACACTGCTAAGTGCATTACACACTTTGCCATCTACCATAGTAAATTGCAAGCAATGAGTAACGCGGTATTCCTGATCTTCTTTTTTGAAAACAGTTTGCTGTAAGTTACTTATTTTCTCTTTAAAATATGCTTCTTCCTCAACTGATACTGCAGTCGATTCTTTCAAATATCGAAAGCGTACAGGCCTACAGTATCTAGTTGACGAAGGACGAGGATTTTTCCACAAAACTACGGTATTTTCTCCAGTATCTAATTTCAAAACAAGCTGAAGTGGCACATATGAAGTAAGAAACAAGCTACCGTCTTCAATAGTGGCGTCAGAAAAACACTGTTTATATTCAGAATGCCCTGTACTGCCATCGAAACCCCATTTCCCTATCAAAGCTATCTTATCCTGGGATTCTTTAGGTACCCTATCCAAAACAACCTTTTGAGACTTGAGAATCCGATTGGCTGTATGATCTAATAAACTTTGAAGTTCGACTTCGGCAGATGATTCGCTAACAGTTATATCTGGAGGATAACAGTGTTTTTTCGATTCCACAACAATTTGGTAAGATGGCAAAATGCTTTTTGAAAACTTATTGTTTATATATTTCTTTACTAATAAATATTGATGTCGAGTTAAGTGAGCTTCGACAATGAGCGATAAAACTTCGTTAGCATCGATTTCAGGAAAAGTTAATAAACTATCATCGGAAGCACTAAGCAATGAATGTACAAGAGAAGGATCTTGCTTAGACAAATTAGCTAATCTTCTCCTTTTTGTACGTTTACTGGTCTCGTCAAAGTTCATTTTCGGACGGCCAGACGATGAAGATGTTGATGCTTCAACTTCGTCAAAGTTCAGAGATACACGTACCTTAGTTCGCTCTACATCAATATTTTCAATTTCATGCAGCCAATCTGAACACATTTCTAAGAATTTAGATTTAGTACGATTCGACTTGGCCCAGTAATGAGAAATTCGTTTACATACATTCGTAATTCTAAGGCTTAAAGGTTCTAGGTTAATGTTTTCGATGTAATCAGAAAGGCATGATGTTTCAGTCAAAGTGTTCAGGACATGCTGTGATTTTTCATTTGGTTTACCCACTTTAGAGTACCAAATGTTAAAAATTGACATCCTCGATACAGAACATTTGAAAAATGTACCTGAAACAATATAAAAACTGAACTTAAAAAAATGACTTTATTTTTATTCTATGGGCATACATACTTTGACAGCCCACTAACGTAAGAAGAGGCAGGAAGAGGCAGATGAAACTTATAGCCCTTTATAAGGATGTTCTCCTTATTCTAAAAAGATATGCTTCAAGGGCAGCAAAGTACAGCGAAAAGTTGTAGGTCCAAAAGATATAAATATACATCACATTTTTTAAAAAGAAAACTACCCTCAAAATAATAAAATGATACAAAATAATATGTGCATAAAAAAAATAAAAAGTGGTTGATAATAAAAGTACATACCTTGCTCTTGAACATCCATACCTTCACAATACGTAAACACTTGATTTGAAATGGTGACACTCAAAAACAACGTGATTAAGTTTTAATGACTCACACGTAGCGTTAATTAGTATCGCGATGCGCTCACTTCCGCTGCACAAAAGTGAATGATACCTTGACCTAATTACGTTGGTATTTATAGTTTTTGGAATTATGTGAACTAGCTAATGACTTAATGAGGTGATCTTACTGGAGTAAGACAATGAAATTTTTCAATTTATGGCCTAGGGCGGAATCACAGTGCAGTGGTGGTGTCGACGATGGGGGCAACTGGGAATCACCCGTATATTCGATTCTCGCTCATTACACAATCGAAGAATACCCACACGTTACATAAGATCTATCTCTATCTAAGCAGAGACCACTCGAACTCTACCTTTCACAAGTAACAGTATTCCATATTCCATCGTTACTACTTTGTCATCTATTCTTTCCATAATTATATGCAAAGCATGTATTTCTTGCCTGCTAATATTTGATGCAAATAATTCAATATATTGTAGTTCCCGTTGACACACAAAGAAGTCGCGGGCTTTTAAAAGAAGGTTTTACAAAAAACACAGCCCTATTTTTTATCTATACTCATATTATAAAGGGGAATTTTTTCACGGGGCCCCGTGACCATGGCTGCTGAAAAGCACCCGAAACCTCGGGGAAAGTGTAAACCAAAAATAAATAGATTTAATAGTTTAAATAATTTTATTAGCTTATAAATTAGTCAAATAAAATCAATAGTAGTAGTAGAGTAATATTTTCAAAATTTTGTAATACAGTGATAAATAAACAACGCGATAAAATCCGTATATAGTAGTTTAATTTCAATGAATAACATTCGCGTAAACAGAAGACAATATTATATATATTTATGATGTATAATATAAAACTAGCTTTTGCTCGCGGCTCCACTCGCGTATAATCGCTAACCTAATTTTACGCAAATGAAACTGCGAGCTGTTTCTAACATAACCTGAATTATGTTAGCAACAGTACTGTTTTTTTAAATATAATTTAGCTTATGTTATTCGTGGATAATACAGCTTTCCAATGCCGAATGAATTTTTAAAATCCGTTGCGTAGTTTTTGAGTTATATTATTACAAACAAAGAATCAAATCTTTCCTCTCTATAATATAAAAATTTGATAAATAAAATACATAATTGGACTTGCGATTGACCCTTTGTTTCTATATAAAGAATAAAGCATGTTATGAATAAGTCATATGCAACACAACACAAACAGACCTATTCTCCGTGTATTATGAACGAAAGATATCATGACCTTATCTTACCGGACTATGTATGTAAGATAGTATGAATGACATGGGACAGACTCTGTCAAAGGTAGCGACGATGCCCTTTCCTATAAGATGATATTACCTTTCCTAGGGTATGATCGAGGCACCGATTCTTCACGACAAATGTTGCAGATTGTTTGTGCCTAACGA
Organism: Catocala nupta; assembly: GCA_963675205.1. Lineage (NCBI taxonomy): Eukaryota > Metazoa > Arthropoda > Insecta > Lepidoptera > Erebidae > Catocala > Catocala nupta. The sequence goes on along the minus strand of OY776090.1, from coordinate 8,569,631 downwards.
CTATTGTCGTGGTAGAAAGCACCGATTGCTGGCGGTTTCAGAGTGCCGTACTGTGGCACGCTGGAACTCACCTATACCTCGGTCACTAAAGCAGCTTAACGCTCTCTTGGACTTTAACCCAGAAGTTGATATTTTGCGGATGAATGGAAAGTATTATTATTAAAATTTATGAGGTGCCGTGAACAGAATGCGTGAATGCTAAATTTTAAATTGATATTGTATTATTTTATAAATAATGATTAAATAGTGTAATTGGCGCAAATCGTCCTATTTGATGTAAATAAATAAAGAATTAAATGACAACCGCCAGAAGATACATAGTATTATATTCATTTAGTATTCATATGCTGCCTGTTGGTCCAGTAAATTAATGTAAGATTTGACTGCACTTATTGTGATAGCTTTAAGTGGTCAGCTCGCCTTTGCCACTGCGGTTAGTGTCAAAGACGACCGAACCACTTAAACCACTCCCCCATACGTGTCGTCGTTTTTACACGGAAGAAGAATGTGTGTGATCCACAGATAGTTCTTCCAAATCTGGGTATGTCTTTGTGTCTGTTGTTCGAATGTTTGTAATGTCTCTCGTGATACAAGATTTGGCTCTAAACACTAGCACTAGCGCGAACTATAAATAATTTAAAATTTTAATGTTAGCAAGGTTTCTTTAGCCGCCGGCAGAACTTTGAATTTAATTAACAACCGAAATGATATGGTCTTGATATCGGGTTGCTACTAAATTATAATCTGCCATATGCGTTTATTCATATCCACTAGGATATCCGGCCTTTATTTAAAAATATAAACAGAAACATTTTCTCGGTCGGAAATCGAACAATACCATTCTCGATTACTAATTGGGTATGCGTTTACTTATTTACTGGACCAATAGGTGGCGATAAAGTAGTAAGCTAAATTATTATGATGTATCTTCTCTCACAGTAAATATTTTTGTATAAGACAGAATAGCATGAAGTGTAAAAAAAGCAAGATAAAAACAGTTGCGTCGAACCGCAAATTAATTACTTTCGCATACACACATAACATGCACAAGTTGAGGCAATTACGGGTTGTATGCATCGTGTAAACAATTACTGCGAGCCAGTCGCGTATAAAGCCCACGCTTCTCGCATGGCTTACTTGCGCATGTAACTCACGCTAGCAACTTACGTCGAGTAAGAGCTACTTTGCTGCGACTGTAGCAACAGAAAGGTCTGACTTCACAAGTGATACAGATGATATGATAATAATGATATATAATGACCGTTTACATTAAAATACTCTACTTCAATACATTTATGTAAATACCTACGTCAATCCTGGCTGTTACGAGACAATACTTATCACGTAACAACATAAGCAGTCGCCATGTGATATAAGTATCCTTGAAACATTATAACAGCCAATTTACTTTTTAAATATAGCTATCCTTTATATCAGTCTATTTATGATAATATCTTATCTTTACCCGTATCTAGTTTCCTGTCCGTTGTTTTAAAATTGAAAGATCAATTTAATTAGCCTGACATTTGGATATAATGAAGGTACAACATAAAAAGTTAAAAAAGTAGCGACTTAGAAAATTCTAATTTATTTCCAAGTGTAGGGCTGGTTTTCTATGGATTTATTATGAGATAAATGTAAGAACCGACGAAATTTTCTCGGTTTGTTCCAAATGAAATTAGACGTTTCAGCACGTGTAAAATGTTTTAGAGTTCTGTTTTGCAATTCGAACTCGAGTAACTTTGAAATTTTGAGAAGAACGGCTCGTGTTTATAGATATATAGATAGACTAGCGGACCAGATAGATGGTGTCCTATAAAAACGAAAAAAAAAGCTAAACGTAAACCATTCTCGAATCCACTTGAACACACACAAAAAATTTCGTCAAAATCGGTCCAGCTGTTTAGGAGGAGTTTAATTACAAACACACGCACAGAAGATTTGTATATATAAAGATAAAGATTACTACTCGTACAATCATTGGTAAATTTGTAATCACTGCGTTATTAGCGTCAGCAATTTTGAATGTTATTATTACTACTTATTATTCCAATTTCAAATACAGTTGCTGAGTACTTATAGTTAAGCAACACTGTACGTATAAATTTTAAGACCTCAACGTTGGCGGCCGCTTTAAAAATAATTCTAGCTTAAAATACTAATTTAACAAATGTATCTCAAAGTTTATAGTGCTAATTAATTGCGAAACTCCAACTAACAACATGATGGAGACACAAAAGTGCGGAATCTGCAATGATTTAATGTCAGAAGGTGTTAAATGTACAATTTGCATCAAGAACATGCACTCCCATTGTGCCGGCATTACCGAGGCTGGATATCGCAAGCTGGGAGCAGATAGGAGACTCACATATCGTTGTCTTAGATGCAAGCAGTCTGGCACTGCTCTTGCACCCAGTTCACCAAGATCGCCTATACCGGAGTCGGATTCAGCTGTCTTGTTGGAAATTAGAGCACTTGCAGCAAAAATGACCTCCCTGGATGGCATCAAAGAAGAAATTACAGCCCTGAGTAAAGAATTTGCTGAGTTGAAGACATCCCTGAACTCACAATTTTGTGAAATGGTTAAAGAGTTTGGCTCTAAGATCCAGGCTATAGAACAACGTGTTACTCAATTGGAGAATGTTCAAGCGCAGGTTGACCAACTTCAAAGCCATCTGGAGAAATTAAAAGAGGACTTCGACAGCAGAGACCAATGATCAAGGTTGAATAACGTGGAAGTTAAGGTAGTGCCACAATCATACAATGAAAATTTATTTGAGATCATGGCAAAGATTGGGGAGAAAATAAACTATCCAATCAATAAAACACAAATTAACTTTCTCACCAGAGTGCCCACAAGTGAAAAAGGTCACATAAAACCAATAATCCTTGGCTTCTCTAACAGATATATAAAGGAAGATTTTATTGCTGCCGCTAGGGACAAATCTAAGACCTCTCCGCTAACATGCAATCAAATTGGCTTATCTAGCAATCAACGCGTGTTTGTAAACGATCACTTAACACCTAAGAACAAATTACTGCTATCGAAAACAAAGGCGGCACGTGAAGTTAATTTTCGTTATATTTGGGTCAAGCAAGCAAAGATATATGCAAGAAAACTAGACGCGTCCCCTGTCATATTAGTGAAGTCCGACAAAGATTTTACGAGAATAGTGTAACTCAATATTTATTCAAACATAAAACGATTAGTGATTCGTAAAATTATCAACTTTTATTTGTTAAACAGTTTTACCATACTGCAGATTGAGAACCGCATACCCCAGCGTGCTACTTGCGTTTTCTTGATATCACTGTGTAATGCCACAGGTCGAATAAATAAGTTTATAAAATACAATTTTTGCACTTGTGAAACAGCAACTAGAATTTGCGACCTTGTAATAAGTAACGCAAAGATGTATTTCCGATGCAGCTCATTGTGGAATACGACTAATAGCAATGAGCCATTCTTAATTAGCTACCGGCCTTGGCCTATTGTGTTTTTTTGTAAGTCATTAGTAATAACCGATACAAAGTTATTTTTTGATGGACACCGTGTATTACTGGGTGTTAATGAGTTATTGCGATGTACCGACATAATCCTTATTACAAAGTATTATTTTGTTTTACACCTATCGTATATTACATTATGTACGATAATTTTATTAGTAATTTATATAATTTTAATTTATTGTGTTATAGTAAAGCACTGCAATGACCACATTTATTACCAAAGCGTGCGTGGTTTGCGTACAAAACAAATGACTTATTCAGAAGAGTGTGTCTTAGTTCTTACGACATTATTGTATTCACGGAAACGTGGTTAGTGGATGATATTTATAATAGTGAAATATTTGATAGTCGGTATCTCGTATGGCGCCGTGATCGCGATTACTCTCGTATGGCTCAAAAGCGTGGTGGTGGTGTGTTAATAGCGGTTAAATGTGAATTTACTGTCGTTGAGAGGCAAGATTGGTTCAGTTCCGCAGAGCATTTATGGGTGTCACTCATCTTGAAGCGGTCTAAACCACAGGTAACTTATAAAATTCACATTTGCGCTCTTTACCTATGTACGGAAAATCTAGGCCATTCGTACAATACACAGTTGCACAATTTCACAAGTAAGCTTTATTTTATTATAATATATTTTTAAATTGGACAAATTTATAATAATGGGTGACTTCAATTTTGGCAACGAGGTTGATTGGTGCCATGGAAATGATACGGAATAAGTACGTTCCAGTATCAAGAATCAACAGTTAACTGTATTCTTTGACACTATCCAAACCTGTTACTTATCCCAATATAACGGTCAACGAAACATAAATAGTAGATTACTAGACCTTGTATTTTCTAATGACTCTTTGACTGTGACTAAGTGCGATAACTCATTAGCATTACCTATAGACGTGCATCATAAAACATTAATTATTGAATGCAAATTCGTAGAGATTCATAGCTTAAAATTAATTTATTTAAAAAAATACCATAGCAAGCACAGGGGAGGAGATCAGTCATTTGTTCACTACTTACTTTAGTACTACCTTTCAAGACCCACGCCATATACTTTCAGATCCAACAAGCTCCACCAAGATTTCTTGCTGCAATAGCGCAGCATTTATAAGCTCCATCCACATTAGCTAACCTCAAGTATTGCATTTACTCAAAACCCTGGACCTCTCAAAGTCCGGTGGTCCTGATCATATTTCACCAGTATTTATAGTTAAATGTGCTGATAGTCTGCTATCACCAATATGCATCCTCTTCAGGACATCACTTTCAGAGGGAATAGTGCCAAAAATCTGGAAATCTGCCTTCATAAGTCCAGTTTTAAAAAAGGGTAATAAATCACATGTAGGGAACTATCGTCCTATCTCAAAGATATGTTTATTCTCTAAAATTCTTGAATGAAGAGTATATACCGATGTTTACGGGGATGTTAAGTGTTTTTTTTTGGCAACGAACAACATGGATTCTTAAGAAGGCGCTCCACGACATCTAATCTAATTTTATCCCATGACATTATATCAGAAGGTATGGAAAAAGGTGGTCAAGTTGACGTCATTTATACCGACTATCAAAAATGTTTTGACCGTATCGATCACCGCGTGCTACTACATAAGTTACTATCAGTCGGAATACATGGTGATTTGTATAGGAGGTTATGGGTGAAAATGAATAATACTAAGAGGATTAATTTAGGTGTGGAGTAATTTATTTATGCTGAAAGCGATGAAAACATGACAATCTAGACAAAACCACAGATACTAAAAAAAATATACTTTTTCTACGATGACATTTATATTCAGTTTACCAAAAACAACAATTTGTGTAGATGGTTCTGTTCGTATATAGACAATCGAACTCAAGCGGTTGTACTTTATGGTTACATTTCTGGATGGACATTTATCCCCTCAGGATTACTTCAAGGTTCCATTTTAGGGCCACTTTTATTCGTTTTGTTTATTGCTGACATCAGTACTTGTTTCCAATACTCGTATATAATACTATATGATATGAAAATACATAAAACAATACGAACTATATCTGACACTCATGACTTACAAGCAGACCTTAATCGATATCAAACATATTGCATTATCAATAAACTTCAACTCAATATTTCTAAATGTTACCACGCATCCTTCACACGTCGGAAATCAATTATTGGTTCAGGCTACACGTTGAACAACCAGCAAGTAAAAAAAATTGAAAGTATTAGAGATCTCGATGTTATATTCGGACAGTAAATTTATTTTTGAACAGCATATAGACAATATTGTAAACAAGGCGTCAAAAGCCCTAGGATTTATTAGGAGAACCTCTCAGGCATTTCGATCTCTGAAAACTACATATAAAAATATTCTATTGCTCTTTTGTGCGCAGTCACTTGGACTATGCATCTCAGGTCTGGAGCCCGCAATATGGTATATATAAGTCCCGTATTGAGGGTATTCATAAGAAATTCATGCATTACTTAGATTACAAAGCGTAACAATACTGACATGACTACAATCACCGTTGCAAAAGATATCACTTTCTACCTCTGGAATATAGACGGTACATCAGCGACATATGTTATTTAGTTAACATCGCAAATAGCTTAATTGACTGCCCCGAGCTTGTAGCTAAACTAGAATTACGTACCAATTTAATTGGTTTTAGGCGCCGTTTTATACTTAATTAACCCTTGGCAACGACAAACTATAGGCGTAATGCATTCGTTCAACGAGGGATGAAGGCATTTATTCAATTGCCTATCGAATTGGACATAGACCTATTTTGCACAAGTGCCAGAACAGTAGGTAGGCTCTTGGCCAATTCTTTCTTTGATCGTGGGTAGCGGAACTCAAACTGTAAAACTGTAATATAATTAAACTGTGTTTCCTATTTGTTATTGTTATTTTTTCTTTTCTTATACATATATATATATTTTTTGTTAGATTTTTCTAGGTTTTGTTTTTTAGCCATTAAATGTATACTTTTTATAATTATACTAGTTCTCCTGACAGACGTTGTCCCGTACAGGCGAAAAAAAATGCAAATCTTAACCATCCTCAAATCCACTTGAACACACAAAAAAATTCATTCAAATCGGTCCAGCCGTTTAGGAGGAGTTCACTGTCAACACACGTACAGAAGAATTATATATATAAAGATTAGTCTGTAAGCCTTCCTAAGATTAAATAAATAAATAAATAAATAATACTAAACTTAAATTTCCTAAGCTAAAGCTAAGTGACTAAATTTATTCGAAACCGCTGCTTCAATATCTTTCAGATTAAAATACATATGATATTTTCTATTCGACTGAGAAACAGTTTTCACACTCAGATTGCATTTCGAGGTAATCCCGTAGAGTCGGCTACGGGCTACGAGCTACGAGCTACGCGTTCCGTAGCCTCGTAGTCTGAGGAGCAGTTATGCAATCATTACGGCCGAGTTGTGCCGAACACTCGACTTAATTATAGGATTAATCTGTAGGTTTTGCTCGGCGATATGAAATGTGGACTGTTGGGAAATTTGTTGGTCGACGATCTAAAACAACAGTTTTGAAATGATTTAAGCTGGACTGTTTAGTTGGCTATTGTAGTGGTAACGGCAGTTGTTAGTTTTGTTAGAAATAAGATAATGTGCTATTTGCAGATCAGACAGCTTTTGCTGTTTAATATTGTCTTAAGTTTACGCGAATGTTATACATTGAAATTAAACACTTTATACGGATTTTGTCGCGTTGTTTATTTTACTTTAAACACTTTTATTACATAATTTTGAAAACTCTAACACTACTATTATTGAAGTTTACTATGCTATTTAATTTAATTTAATTTAATTAAAACTATTTATATTTAAGTTTACACTTTGCCCCGACGTTTCGGTTGCTTTACAGCAGCCATGTTTTTAGTCTCCCCGTAAAACGTAATATAAATTTACAAAAAAAGTTATATTAAAAATTATATTACGTGTTAATTATTTTGGGATTTAATGATACTAGTATTCTTGTTAGCTCCTCCAGCTCAACAAGAATGTTTGTGTTAGAAGTGGGTTCACGTTGATAGTGCAATGGGTTTGATTCGTACAAATTCCAATGCGTTATCCAATAGGCTACCGTCGCTTTAACTAAGCTTCATAAAATTGCTATCAGTTTGTTATAATAGCTACATATCATTAAAAATATATTTTCGACTGGAAAGAGTTTCACCTTTTCTTTACTTATCTGCTCTGTATTAATATAGAAAACGATAAAAATACGTAAGCGAGTGGATCTGTGAAAAGAGGTGAAAACTTTGTCCGTTTAAAACGTATTCTAGTTCCGTCATCGTGATAAATGAATACCCCTATTGTTAATGTCTAAACAAGATTTATTATTATACTACTGGGAAGGAACACATATTATATACGGTTAGTTTGATGTATAGGTTATATTTCGCTTAGTTCGGTATATAACCTTTATTAAAGCCAAATAGAAAAAAAAAATCTTGCGCCGCCAGCGTAGAATACTGGTACCGCTGTTGATACTATAGCCTTCCTAACGAATTCAAGGTTGTTGGCACCATCTCTTAAAGCAATGTCACTGCATATGTGAGAGCAGGAGCGCTTTACATAGTGTAGAGCTTTTTGCAGCATGAATCAAATATAATGTTACAATCTTTTCCCGCGGCTTCACTTGTTGCTCAACAGTACATTTTCTGAATAAAAGGTACCCTCTGTCCCTTTCTGAACCCTTGGCAACGTGTATGCGAAATTTCAAGATGATCGGTCGAGTAGTTAGGGTGTGAAAACGTAACGGATAAACAAACTCACATTCACATTTAAATATTAGTAAGGATAAATCCTACTCCTACTAATATTAAAATGCGAATGTTAGCTAAAGCTCCAGTTTTCTATAACGGAGAATAACTTACTCCTTACGTCTGATCTATACTTAAGAGTAGATGAAAGCGTTTTAATTTTGCTTCTAAGAGAGATAGGCACCCGAAAATTTAAAGTAAAGGGTCTTAGAAATGAAATTAGTTTTCGAAATTATCAACTAAGTATTTCTGCTACGTATAAATAGTTGATTATTTAATGTAGTACAGTTTTGGAGATGAGACGCTGAGAGCTGGGTGTCAATTACTTAAATAGAAATTAATCCTATCAGGTGAAACTGCTGAGACCTTCTCTCTAGGGAGGAGCTTGATAAGGCCGTAAAGGTTTTATTACTCGGTGACGCTATAGTTTTCTTTATCTTGGCAAAATAACTCTTACTATATTAAGAGATTAACCTCAACACGAAAAATAATGTATGATTTACATATACTCGTACATATTCTTAGAATCACTTCTAAATGAAGGCAAATTGTTCTTGTAAGTGATATAAATACCCTTGCTTATGCACATAAACAAATATTATGCAAAAGATTATTATACTATGTTTATACATACATAATTTCACGCTTATATTCCCGAAGGTGTAGGCAAAGGTGTATTAAACCTGCATTTCGCCAGATATTGTTTAATATTCTATGTAAAGGGAGGTGAAACTATCACCGTTTACCGGGCACAGTTACAAATTCCGTGAGACTGTATATTTCTAAACAGAAAAGTCTAATAGCAGTCTGCCCGATCCTGGAACTTTACCCGAGGGCTCATACTGAAGTCAAATAAACCAAGTATCGCTGCATTATAAGGCTCCGATAGCCTTGTTGGGACAGCCACGTAGTGCTCAAAAGTTGATGTTAAAAAAGATGGCAGATTATTTTTTCATTAACTTCATTTAATCTCATTAAACAATGTCACTATTATATGGCGTGGTTCTATACTTATGTAAAATTTAATTAAGATATGGTAAGGGCGTTCACGTACCTCGTGTTAGTATATAAATAAAGTTTGCTGTACAATGTATTAAATTACTTCTTTTTATTTCGATTATCCGATATTTAGTTAACTAATTAATTAAAATTCAGATTAAAAGAAATTTTTAACAATTACATAGCTAAAAAATACATAAAACAAACCATGCATTAGCTTTCGTATCGATAGCCTGTATAATATGCCAAAAACATGATTCTAATGTCTAAGATGTATGTATGTTCTATTTTCGTTTTTCACCTATCTCCAATCTAAACAGATGCAGTAACTTTGTAGCAGTAAAGTAACATTTTCATTTGTGAGAAAGTACAAACAAAAAATGCAAATTGGGATAACAAAACACGCAACATGTAAAGTTGTAGAAATAAAGATTTCTTTAAATTTTATATTCGTATTTTTAATGTTCAGATCTATTTTGTGTAGCTTTGATATGTAATACTCATATCTTTGTGCTTTTATAATATGCTGTATTTATTTTGGTCTTCTTTCTTTCTTTTTACACAACAAACTGATAGTATTATATTCTATTACGTCTTTTACATAATTGTTGGTAGATATACAGACACAATAAACTCACTTGACATATACATACGTAATTGGAATTTTATATATTCGAAGTTCTTTTACGAGATGCGGAAGGAGGCAATTTGTAGAAATTACTGACATAGCCGAGTAGATAGTAACTTATTCTTATTTGTCTATATTATAAGACCGGTCTGTGTAGAAAACCTTGGGGGAGGCCTATGATTAGTAAGTAGCAGGATTAGATTAGATATTTGTTTTTTTAAATTTGTGTGATGTGTGTTGATTGTTTGTTTTTGTAAAAAACTACTCAACTGATTTTAATATTATAATTTCATTATTACACAGCTATATTTATCAAGCATAGGTAATATCGGCCATATTTTATTTAGAAAAAATCCGTTATGGCAACTCCTGAACTTGTGATAATTGCTGTACCGGAAGGAATCTACAAACATTGAAACAACGGACAAAAACCACGTACAAAACATTGTGTATCCATAAATGTTACTCGGAAGTAACATTTATGGATACACAATGTTTTGTACGTGGGATTCCAACCCACAATACTGGCCATGGTGCCAGTGACGACGCATAAGTACGGTGAATTGATAACTCATGCAGTAAATGCACACAAATACCATTAAGATGCAGAATACGCCCAAATCTTTAGATCACGTAGATTGTTACTCTCATATCTCGCACGAGTTAAAAATCAAAGCCACGGCACTCGCAACTTAATAATGACAACGTTACAAAAGCAGTGCAACCCAAACATTAAGAGAAAATGCGGGCCAGCATCTTTAATGGAGAGAATATTAAATCGGTTTAGTTTTGGTGAATGCAACAGAGGAATATGAGATGACGATGTCAGAGTTATAATTAATCCAAGCTTTAGTTATCTCTATTGCACATTGATACGTCGTAGGCCCAACGTGACAGCGAGAGATCTGTATCTTACCTTATCTTGTGTAGGAGCCAGTCAGTACAGACTGGCGACACTTCGACCCAGTGGGATCTTTTGTGTCGACTTCCCCAATAACGACTGCTATAGATGTTCATGGCAGTCGGGACCGACAGCTTAACGTGCTCTCCGAGGCACGGAGCAGGCGATAATTGTCATTCAATACGCACATAATTTCGAAAAGTCATATAACTTCCGAAAGTCAGAGGTGCGCGACGTGGGTTCGAACTCGGGACCCTCTGCATTGCAGTCTGTTGGTCTCCCCACTGAGCTATCGCTGCTCGAGAGATCTGTAAAAAATTATTAATTGTATAAGTATTGTCTTCATTGTTACAATCTTAAGGGGAAATACGTCCATGAATACATTTAAAGAAACGTTTTTTTTTTTTTTTTTTTTTTTTTTACAGAGAGATCTGTAAAAATCATTTCTTTAAATGTATTTATGGACGTATTTCCCCTTAAGATTGTAACAATGAAGACAATACTTATACAATTAATAATTTATTATAGTCATACTATAATACAGCACTGCACCGTTGTTGAAATAGATAAAGAAATAAAGTATGTCGATTTATGTAGGTTTCCAATACCTCGATTATTTTTAACCCTACCAATTAATCTAGAATGTTTGTGTTAGGAATAGGTTCACGTTGATATTGCTATGGATTGGTATATCTTTTCTTATACAAGGTTAAGAAAATAAAATAAATGTCTACCTAACTATTGATCAACTTTCTTTCACAAGTTCTACGATATTTTTTTTTATTTCGTCTTGTAAAGTTACCGGAACCATATTTTATTAATTTAAAAGACATAAGCAGAACTTTGAGAACAATAACTAACTGTCAGCATGGATGGCGCGGTAGTTTTTGTTGTCCTTTCGCCACTACCAAGGAAAATGAGAAGCTTTAAAACAAATGGAGCTAATCATTTCTGCACAAACTTTACTTTCTATTGAAGGGAAAATGTTTATGGCTAGAAGTTGTGTAGGTATATACATTTCAGTCACATGTAAAAAGTGTTATATATTTATTTATATGGCTTTATGTATCTTCTGTTTAAGGGACTTATATAGGCCAATATTCAATTTATTAAACTTGGGCTTTGATGCCAAATTATAAGCTGCGACTAAAGCAGACAGAAGTTGTATAGATATATAAAACTTACGTACTTCTTAGTTATTTGCTTCCTCCTTACTTACTCCTGAAAAAATTGTAACTACATATTGTGATTAAACATAACAAAGCTGCAGTCAGAAGCTGCCATACGACCAAACGACAAAAGATAACATAAACGGTCCGTATTACAAGATGGGATAAATTAATGCTAAGGAGATAAACATTTATTTAATCGTACTAGCAAATAACTTATGTAAACTTCAACTTGTCGTCATAAATTAATTTTACTTAATGCAAGATATTGACGGTTTGACATAACAACATACTGTTGCATCAGAGATATTTAATGTTTACTTAAATGATTCATTTGTAAAAAAGAATACTATAGTCACGCACAGGACTCACAAGTAAAAATAAATTAAAGACGTAAATAATAATTGTGCCCTCAAAGACAGAAATCACACGACGCCACGATCATACAGTGGGCTTAAACATTATATTTACTTGATAGAGAACGATAGTGCACAATTTTCAGTTTGATTGAGCGTGATATAATACCGAACGAACTACCGAACACCGAACGAAACACAACAGTAGGAATACTGCTATTTCACGTCGATATTCTGTGAGAGGGTAGTCCTTTCCCGGTCGAGCCGGCCCATTCATGCTAAAATCAGCGAAGCTCTACTACTCAAATTCACTTGTTTTGAGTAACATGTTACTAAAGAGTCATCAAAGTAATTGTTAAAAGTATCAGAGTACCTATGGCAGATAGACTTTATGTTTCGTACATATTATGTATGTGTGTGCGATAAGTCAATTCAAGATTGTAATTAAGGCTAAAATTATGGCGGAGCTTTAGCGCAAAAACGAGTAGCGGACTGATGACTGACGTGAATGATGTATAATTGTACGTATGACCATAAAAAGAACATAAAAGATGAGCACTTCTGCACCACAAATCTAATAACAAGTTCTCGAGTTTAGCATTCAATTAAATGTGTAAATTCTATAAGCAATTTACACTTTAAACAAATAAAACAGTGTATAAATTAGTACTACAACGTTGCTGCCAGTAATATAGCAATTTTAGGTATAAACTGTTCACTAATGTGTCGTCTCACTTTTAGGATACTAAAGTAGGCTTATAGAAAATAAGGTGACTTTATTGTTCAAGAAGTGAGATGGCACACTAGTGAACAGTTTATCGCCTCTGCTTCGCACGGATAGTACAAAATCTTAACAAATTATACACTTAAACCTTCCTCATGAATCCCTCTGACTATTGGTGAAAACCACATAAAAATCCGTTCAATAGATTCTAAGTTTATCGCGAACAGACGCGGTGGGGGACTTTGTTTTATAATATGTAGTGATGATAATTCAGTTTTCGTATGTTTGTGTCGGCAATTCTCGAAAAATAGTATATGGATGCCTCGAACTTTTTACACAACGTAGCATTTTTGTACATGCGTGTTATAATTTTTTTTATCGAAAATGGAAATAAAATTTCCGGACTGAGCCACAGCGAAACGTCGCCTGATTTATCTAGTTTATTTATTTTAGTTTAGATCCAGCTCGTTTATTGCTGACGTGTACAAAGAACAATTAAGTGCTACTATTGATCGTCAAGTTGATAATCGCTTCTACCGCGTTTAGTTAGTTTATTTATGATAGTTGAGGCTATGTCGTTTCTGCATTGCTAACATGTAAGTACTTATACTTATAAGTGTGAATATCAATCGTGATATTGTCGATTACCAGTAGACCGACGGCAAAGTAAAGGTCGAATAGCGAATAAAATATCGAATATTATTATATAACTCGCTCATACATGCTGCGTTACAGCGTCTACGTCTGTTTTGATGCATTATATTAAACCATTTGTTGAGCCATTCCGTACATATTCTAATTTGATACCACACATACATAGATACACATCACACTTTCATATTCCCGAACGCGTACACAGAGGTGTTCTATGCCCACATATCCAGCTATGTTTTTAAGTCCTACATAGCGAGCTGGCGCCGCACCGGCCATGACCGGCAATTCCAGACTCCGTGCTACTACTGAGAATTATCAAATAGAAAACCCAATAACATTGACGCACCAAGAAATCCACTCCACCACGTAAACATAAGCGTCAAGTTGTCATATGAGCAAACGAGGCAAATTAGTATCACTGTACCAAAATATTATTATAGCTAATATGTATAATGTCTACTTCGCGGATAATAGTTCAGAACTTCAAAAGGTAAAGGCAAACAGATGGCCAACCGCTCTCTATTACGAGGGTATGCGTAACGGATGTGTTATCTAATTAATATACGCACGTAACAGACACGTTTAATGTCCTATAAATATTGTAACCCTGTTGTGTGTATTTAATATGTGTTGTTTAATATACATAATGACAGTTAAGTGTGATGATGTGATGTGACTACATTGAAAATAATTTAGATAGGTTTCAATATAAAAATGTTTAACTGCATGTCGTCTACTATTATAATATTATAAAGAGACAATATTAGATTTTTTGTTTGTATGTTTGTTTGTAAAGGTTAAACTCAAAAACTATTCAACCGATTTTATTTCTAAAGGTGAAAGAATTTCACCATTAGGCAGGTTTATTATCACCGAGTAACATAGGTTATATTTTATTTAAAAAATACCGGCACTAACATAACCTACTTTTAAGCGAGCGAAGCCGCGGCCAAATGATTGTTAAAAATAATTTAAGTAGTTTCAAATATAAACTTGATTAACTGCATATTTGCAAATGTAGTCCGAGCACATATATATTTCGCATTGTTGCGTCATTATAACAATAAACCTGTGGCTAACGTAAAACTCTGAACATAATACATGAATTTAAGGTATTAAATAAGAATTAAAAAAATTGTGCGACTGTAGGTATACATCGGAAAAATGCCAGCAAGATTTTCATCGGATAAATAAGCAGATTTGAATTAGGTATGAGTAATGCTTCGCAAGAGTGTTAACGGCGTAACAGAATTTGAACTAAATGTATTACTGAAGAAATATAAACTAAACTAGATTTTATACCTGCGGCTTCGCTCGCATAACTGTAAATTACGTTAAATCATAAATATTTCTGGATAAAAGGTACACTATGTCCTTTTCTGTTCTCCTGACAACGTGTATGCAGCATTTCATGATGATCGGTCGAGTAGTTAAGGCGTGAAAGTGTAACAAACAAATAAACAAACTCACATCCGCATTTATAATATTAGAATTAGTGATATTAACGTGTGACGATTTAAATTGTGTATAGGTATTCGTTTATCCATTGAATAACGAATACAAAGTTTTCTATGGAAAATAAACACTATAAACAAGGTTGGACTTCCAAATAACTAGCTTTCTGCTTTTGAAACTGTTTCACAAATACAACACAAACATATGGGTGTATGTACACCTTATGTTTTTAAAGGTTTTAACTATTTAATGGTAGGCAAATATTGTTTGCACTATCCCAATTTATACAAATTAAACAGGTATTAAAACTCGTCTGGTTCAGTTCAATGTAAAGTGCCATTATTATTAAAATTGTTCAGCTAAAAATATATATGAAATGAAATTTGTTTGCTACTGACTATCGAGTTTGTTTTTTTAATTAGGCTGTGTTTTACGCGTCCGTGTACGTCATGTTATTTGCTTTTTATATTACACGTATCTTTATTATCCATTGAAATAAATTAAGGCCGAAAATTCCACAATTTTTATTTCTACGTCGGCGACGAATTGATATGAAAAACGAAAAGGTTTGACATATTTTCAATGTTTGAGCTAGGCGTTGATAATCAACGTTAACAGGTCCAAGATTAAAATTTTATGAAAACCACTAAGTTTTGCACAAGGTTGCCCGTTATGATGTAGACAAGAAATAAGCCCCGATTTTTTAATTTCCCTTGAGATACGAAATACAGAGAATATTCGCTTTAATGTCGCTGTATTAAGTATATATTATTATAAAACACTTTAGCCTATATAACCTATATCTATATAGGTTATATAGGCTAGGGTTAGGGAGCTGGGGTTCCCTAACAAGTGGATAAGACATGCAGGACCAATCTCGTGGCCGCCGCGATCCCCAGACCTAACACCATTAGACTTTTGCTTGTGGGGACACGTAAAACAAATCGTGTATGCTAAAATTGTAATTTGAATGTAGAAATGCAAGCTCGGATTGTTAGGGCTTTTAAAGAAACAAAATCAAATTAAACTGTGTTGCGAACTGTAGTGTTCGTAGTGCATTATGAAAAAGGTGCCGCATGTGTTAATCGGAGCTTACAACAATTTGATATTTTTATTAACTAAAGCTTAGATATAATAAACCAAATTAAAATACACTGTAACGTCTTAAAAAGTACTCATGAACAGAAAGATTTCCTTATGCGTTATTTTTAAATATCAGCTGATGCATACTATAGGTTACTATGTTGTAGTGGCTCGTGGAAAACGCGGCGAGCGATTTATATTAAAGAATTAGGTAAATTTACCATCTTCGAGCGGCGTCTTTGTATACCGCGCGCAGCGTTGCGGCTAGCGTTTGGCGGCTTTGTTCAAAGGATTGAGCGTGGCGCGCTGCGGGGGCGGTGAACCTTTATGACCTTTAGTGATACCTAGATATTTTGATTTATATAAATTGTCGGTGTTGCCATGGGTAATCTATTAAGATATTATTTTAAATAAATTTAATAATAAATTTTACGAGGTATTTTTTATTTATAAATTTTTATAAAAGAATGACACGCCTCCGTCCAGTAGGATCGTTGCTTCGATCCTCCGGGGGATTTATGTGGATTCTCATAATACGCTGTTGTACGAGTATAATACCTTTAAAGATCGGACAGGGTTTTTTATACACACTGTATATTGACACATGTAACCATAGTTACGAAGAATATTACTACATCAGCCGAATAATACCGAAATACTACAAACGCGATTCGACTGCGTGTGTCATATGCATGGTTGTGTGCGTGTCGTGTTTTTCCATTAATTTAATGTATTTCTAATGGATATTTATACAAATATTAGGATTCACGCCTCCTTTTCCATATAAACTTTAACTGTGCCAAATTTCATACTCCGCGCAATTTTCTTAAAAAGGGGTACAATGTTTTTGCTTCACGTATTCATACATAGATGGTAGAGCAAGAGCCTGGTATTAAATAATGTTATTTCTTGTATAAATACAGTGCTATTAATTCATAACATTACCGTAGCGGGACGACCATTAAAATATCAATGAAATTTCCAGTATAGTAAAGTCACGTTTTTATATAAATATATGTATGTAAGCAGACAGACAGCACTAACGAGCTGTGACGTAATAAACACGTAAAGTTATGGTAGAGTTGCGTTTTTAATACGGCTTACCATAGAGACAAAAGCTCGCTCTAAAAATATCGGAAGCTTATAACATTGTTATTATTCAATCATTCATTTTTCATTTCATTTAATTTCAAACGTACAAACCCGCACTAGGACCGGCGATGAATTTTAAAATATATCTACTAGGTATATTTTCTTATATTTACGAGAACGTTACGGTACGGTTTATTTGGAAAACACCACTTTTAAACTACTACTACTACTACTACTATAATTAAACTTTATTTCTATCACACATACCACATACCAACGAAAACAAAGAGCACTCAGATTCGTCCCAACTACATATTTGTGGCTCACATAATTATTTTACACCGTGTGGGGATCAATAGTGGCTACCATGGGATATACGTATTTATTTTTATTCTTTTCTATTTCACGTAACGTAATACACAGCATAATTAAAAGAAATAGATTTACCTCTACCGATAGCTTAGAGAAATAAATTTACAACGTTCTTATGACACAAATACAAAAACAAGAACGTTAAAAATCTCGTCTCACAAACAATATACGACTGTAGGTTTTAATTTAATGCAAATTCAAATGCCGAGCTGTAAGCTTATGCCTATTATTTTTAACGATATTAACCCTACCAGCCACATTGAAACAATTACGAGTTTTATTATTCCAGACTGTTTTTCGACGGCAGTGTAATGTATGTAATTTGTATTTCGCAATCAAAATACCGTACGAACATTAGTTGGAATTGCCGTTGTAGTGAGATATCGGCTTTCTGCATTTAACGGTCCACAGTATTCGAAACTTTATTGAGTATTTATGTTAGCGCTCGACAACTTTTTGTAGTAGTCAAACGCTTTACTAGTTTTAGCGTAAATAAACTCGACCCGGGATGTATTACCGTCGTTGGTAGCAATATAAGTTCTGCTGCGCTTGGCTCAGTTCGGTGAAAGCGTTGGAATAGCTGAAGCGCTTCCACCCATCCCATACACTTCACAGAGGCTCGGTAACTGCTTCTGATACGGTAGCAGACCGCACGCTTATTTTAACATCCGGTTGGTTTTTGGTAGGGTTGGTTATGTTTCATTGGAATTATTTCTGAGAAACCATAGCCAAGTATGTCCAAGTATGGTTAGCATCAGCTGGACAAACGGATTGCCTGCCAACATGAGCAATAAAAGATTCTGGGAATTAAAACATATTTTATTTTGCAAACTTTACTATTGGATTGACCCTGCCGTCACATGGAATTGTCGTTAAAATGGCTGAAGAAAAATGTGCGTCAGGGAAAGATAGGCTTTACGAATTAAGGTACAAATTCTTCTAAAATAGTTTTGTGCCGTAAACATTCTCTCAACAGCACGGCTCAGCGTTTTGTAAAATCATAGATATTAAATATGCACTAGACATTTTAATACCGTTTTAGTTTAAGACTGCGCCGAGCGAAACGTGCCAAAACAGGCTGTCACAGTTAAGATGATAAAATCAACACTTTTTGTTTAATACAAATATAAAATATACATTTACTATAACAATGAATGTGTTTACAATTACTCCGTGTAAAAAACTTAACTAAACTAACTACTACTAACTTAACTATGGTTGATAATGAAGATAGGTACATATTTATCAAAAAAGCACTTCAAATCCTCCATACAATTTTATTATGGCGGCCGCGCGCCGATTTCAATATCGAGCTCTGTCATTCAGGACAACCGCGTCTTACGCTCGGCGCAGTCTTAAAAGCGGCAGAAGCTTATCAATGTCTAACTGTTATTCACAATATTGCTCGTATTTTAAGTAATTTACGCCAATGCCCAAGCGTTAACCAATAACTATACTAAAATTTTAAACCAGCTTACTATTTTAGGTGTAAAACTTAACAAACAGGCATAGTTACTTTAGCATTTATAACATTATTAGGGATGATAAAAAATATTTTACTGGATTTTGCCCGCAGCTTCTCTGGCGTAAATGTAGGTTAGGTAACTAACAGTACTTTTTCTAGATGAAATATACCCTATGTCTGACTTTGACAACGTGTATGCAAAATTTTATGACGTTCGGTCGAGTAGTTAAGGCGTGAAAGTGTAACAAACAAACAAACAAAAAAACTCACTCCCGCGTTTATAAAATTAAGTTAGGATTTTCTGCTTATCTCATTTAGATTGGTGGTGTGGTAAATAGTGTAAAAACTTAAATAGCGATCAGAAATAAATGAGATGACAATTCTGTCCTAAATTATAAATGTACAAACTAAAGTTACTCCTTATTTTGAGCACAGTACAACAAAGTAACAAATTTATTTCGGTATTAAGTTTACCTTATGATCGTTGGTACTTTTTAGTTATACATTTTAGTTCAGTAGACTGTGAAGCAACATCGCGAGGATGTCTCAAGGTCAAATAACGGTATCTCTCTAATTATATGTCGTTTTTTTATTAATGGGTACTAAAAGACTATCTAATTTGTTTTTTAATTTTGACCAAAAGTGAGAAGCTCATTAAACTTTGTTTTAAATTAAATATCAGAAGCTTCTAGCTCTAAAGTTTTTAGGTCTTTTGCCAAGGAATAATAAGTAGTTGGCAATGGGCTCGGCCTCTAAAATGTTGGTGTCATACAACTCTGATTAACAGGAATATATATGTGTGTATGAACAGTTTAACATCTTTAAATATAAGGTAATATCAATATTTCGATTTTACCTTGAACATACTTAAATATCTTCTCTGTCTTGTCTTAGTCTGCAAAATACTGTGTTTTTATTTTACCGTCACAGTAATAAACTAGTTCATAGTAATTCACATCCACTTCATGTTGTCCATCACTATTCACCTATCCTTATTTATCTTGTATCATTACAGTATGTCTTTCTTCTCTTCTTCTGTAACTTTTCATACAATCAATCCATCTTTTATTACATCTTTCTCTACATCTAGTAACCATCAACATTCAAAAACAGCCATCTTAGTATTCTGCGAAAATATTCTATTAGAACAGATACATAAGTTAATGTAACAGAGGTTTTCATCTAGGTTTAGTGTTGGCACTAATACTATTATAGTATATTTGTGTGTTTGGGTTATTGTGTGCAGGAGATAATCGAGAGGTCAATTGTCCACCAAATATAAAATGTATTATTTCAGAGAAATTACAATTGACAAGACTATAGGTAACACGGTTAAATACAACGAATATTTGTAAAAATTTTTGCCCGTCTAAATGACCACACAAAGCCTGATGGTAAGCAGTCATGTGGTCCAAGAGCAGTGGCCTTCACACTATCCTCATAGCAGCTGAGGCGATGTTAAGAACCCTATTTTGTCCCTATTTGTACATGACTGTAGCGTGAAAATCAATGCGTCGCGACGTAGTATTTAGAATTCTGCGTCAGCATCACCACTACACAGGTTTATTGATTATATATTATATATACATAGATAGATAACAATATCTGTGGGCGTAATTATATGGATAAGCCGTTATTAGACAAAGCCGCAGCGAAAAGCAATTATATTACGTTGATGACGAGACAGGAGAACATTATTGAACACCGACGTGATTGAATCAACACATGTTAGGGCTTTGTTGGGTATAAGTCTTTTTATATTCTTCTTCTTTCTATACTACTTAATATTTTGGGCAGCAGCGGTCTGCCGGTAGATAGACATAATTTTGTTTAATTGTATTTAGTACTTAGATGTACGAATTTATTTATTTCATGGTCTGATTTTTCAATGGCCGAAATCATCTTATATTACCTGATAACCTGATATTAATTTATTTATGCTGCTGATAGAACCATTCAGTTCCTTCCACATTAGAAAAATTATTCGCGTGTCACCACGAATAAAAAAAAATTAACTCTGCCATACTAAAGATAACCTTGAGAAGTTTCCAGTGGGAAACTTTATTTACAGAAATTCGCAGTAATAACAGCACGGAGTCTCGAACTGTGACTGGTGGACGGCAATAAGCTTGCCTTCTATTACGTCTGACCCAAAACCGTTCCTAACGAAATATAGGAGTAATTAATATAGTTCTGCATCCTTTCGGGGAAAACGTGTGTTTAAGGCTTACCCATTGTGCGTTACCTCCCAAACTGTCGTATTATATTTTATTATGAAATACATTCAAACTTTCATTAACTTATACCTTATAAGCCACAAGCTGACATTATCAAATAAATACAACCTCAGTAACAATTTAAGAAAATTGAACAGCAATGTTTCACATTAAATTTGACAACGGACTGAAATGGCATACAAATTCGCTTTAACAAGTCTACTGGGATTAATAAGGTCTTATTTAAGACTAACGTTGTATATTTTGTTAGATTCTATTTTATGCGGACCAACTGACTCCTTTGATCTCTGGGTATAATTAATGGTAGTGTTTAACAATAGTGATTAGCCTCTGCCGCTAATAAATTTAGATTGGGTTCCGTTATAGATGAAGTTAACGTGATTGCACTGATGTATGGAGAATTGCGGGTATATCTTTGATGGAATCGGGAATTGTGTGGTAATTAGAACACGTGCTTATATCCGAAGGCAATTGCTTTGGAAACCAAATTCCTGTTATCTGAATGTTAATTGTATATAATAAGCTAGTATGAATAGCATTATTAAATAGAGTTAACAGCAACGCAAATTAGAGGTGCGGCTAGATAAGCGAGGTTTGTCAAATGCCGAATATTCAGCAAGTGATGTGATTATCGGGTTGGTATTCGCCAAATAGTGGGATACTTATACGGGCTTTGTTTAGATACCCAGATTAAATTTATTTTTCTAGCTGGTGCGTTTTGTAGTGAATAAATGTACCGAGAATTAACCGAGCAAGCTGAGTGCTTACTACTGCTATTCTGCGATTTACGAGGTTGAAACCCTATATTCGCGATTCGGCGAATATTTGGCTCGGCACTCGACGAATACTGTATTTATTATGACTGCGCATTTATACATTACGTAAATGTTTCCACAGTTGATAAAGACGTTGTACTAATTAATGCCTACACGTATTACATCCACATAAAGCAAGCTATGGTTTTAACTTCAAGAAATAGAAGGCAAGCCTATTACAGTCTACTGGTCACAGTTCCATAAACCGTGCTCCTACTGAAAATACCGTGACAGCAAAACTCAATAATGCTCGATCCAGAAGTTGAATCCGATACATCATGCATTACAGTCGCATAATATCCCACCGAAGCAATCTGCAATAGAAAATAAAACACTACGTAAATATTTCAGTATTCTGAGCCACCAACAAATTACTATTCACTCAAATTTCGACACTTGCTGATGATTTACGATTAAAATGGAAACGTTGTACGAACACAGCGCAATGATTTTTAGATAATTCTCAGAGCAGATATGAAGTATGAAATCATATTTCATACAAAACTAACTGTGTACATAGCTGAAGTCAAACTCTGTCCACTGCAAATAGACAATGGGTTAGTGTATAAAACTTATGTTAGTTGTACATCACAAACATCTCAAGCGAGGAATGTTTGTCTTGGTTAACATGATTTATTGGCTCATGAACGTCGGTGTTTAAACTTGAAACAGCGAGATTGCATTCTATTGCCGTGTGTATTTAGTGGTTTAGTGTATGTGATATTGGATTTCAATCAACGGCTTACTGTTTAAATTATGTATGGATGAATTTTCGATATTAATATAATTTGACACGAAGATCAACGCTGTTGTAAAATTGTCTTTAAAATGTATCATTTGCATCAGCTTTAACAAATGATGACGACCGCTTTACTTAAAAAGAAATACCTTTTCTGTAAGAGACTTAATTACAGAAAATGTACTTTTTTTCGACTTTTGAGTCTTACTGGACTGGGATTCGAACAGTTATTATTTTCTGTCATTAAATATCAGTAGCAACACGGTGTATGAAACTATGTTGTGCGTTTGATGGACATGGCACAAAAATATTTCTCTTCCACAAATAGTTGTTTCAAGTATTCTTTGTGTCCGTTGTTTGAATGTTTGTAAAGGACCCTACGGCACAAGTATAATACCGAAATGAGCAGATATTTTTTTAAATAAAAATCGCCGCTTATTTCGGTCCACTGCTGGACATAAGCCTCTTGAAAATCATTACACGTATTCCATATTCATAAAAAATTTAAAAATAATAAGTAGGATACCTCATAAAGTAAAAAACAACGATATCATATAACGAAAAAATGCCAAGTTGAAATCGCCTCTATAATACACTAACATAAAGTTTAATTTCAGTTGACGCGAGTCTGGTCATCTATCAGTCGACGTCCACATCTAATTGCCGCGTAGACCGATTCAGCAAAGCCCTCGTTACTGGATACTATCGACACTTAACAACAATGGTTTTATATATCTTTGTTGGGAACGGCAGCAACCGATATCAGAGGACTGTCATCTTCTTAGACATTTGTATATATACTTTCACGCTTCTATCGCCAAAGGGTAGAACAGAATAGAATAATTTATTTGTCAAAAAATTTGGTATCTAATACATAGGTGTTAAATACAGTTTTATGAATCCTTGTACATTTTGTCATTAAGGCCTTGTTTATCTTAATGTACAGTGATAAAATAGAAAATATTATTTAGTAATTTACATCAAAATAGTTATTGAAATCTAAATTGCTCTAATCAATGAGAATTATCATATAAAAAGTCTGCTATCGAGTAATCAAATTTATCAATTTTGTTAGTACAATGTTTTTTAAATATATTAAATAGTTGTTTTTAATATTACCGAGTAGGTACTTTATTATATACCTACAAGTAGAGGTGTTTTAGTCTAACGCTTAAATATGATCTTGCGTTCCCGGTTTCGACTTCTAGGTCTACTAAAGTGTTTATTATTAAGCAATTCTCAATAACAGTACGGATTGCTTCATTCACAACGTGCCCGTTAGAGAATAATACATTCTTTGGCTATAACGTTGGACTCAAACATAGATGACGTTATGTGAGAGCCACACATCTCTCTCTAAACTTTCGATCCACACGTCAAGAAGCTTAGTTATGTGAATGAACACTCAAATGCTAAGTATATTTTGCTTCTACGTAAAACCCTTTTTCCGTCTAATGAGCACGGCAACAGATCCTATGCTGTTTCTGAGAATTCAATAACTGACTTAAGACTACGCCGAGCGAAAGCGATGTGCCAAAACAGGCGGTCACAGTTAAGTTGATAAAATCAACACTTTTTGTTTAATACAAATATAAAATATACATTTACCATAACGATGAATGTGTTTACAATTAATCTGTGTAAAAAACTTAAAATAATTAATATTTTCGCCTACAAAATTACTTAAATTAGCACGAAAATTGCAAAAACGTAAGCTCGTGTTGCGTGATTTTAGATTATAACAGTAGAAATCTATCTTATTTTACAGCTTAAACGAAACATAAATAATTATATTACAATTTGTCCGTCCCAAATTGAAGTTATTGGTTGACAATAAAGATACGTATTTAACAAAAAAGCACTTCAAATTCTCCATACAATTTTACTATGGCGGCCGCGCGCCGATTTGAACATCGAGCCCTGTCATTCAGTCCAACCGCGTCTTACGCTCGGCGCAGTCTTAACTGCACGCATGTCGTTGTGGTTTTAGTGGTCGCTTCGCTTTTGCCCAAACGGCGAGTATTGTGGGTTCGACGCCCAAACAGGACAAACATTTTTGTGATCCGCAGATAGTTTGTACAAGTCTAGGTGCTCTTTGTGTCCGTTGTTTGAAGGTTTGTAAAGTCTCCCGCGACACAGGATTTGTGCGAAGTGGCGAGGTTGTTTAAAAAAAATCACTTAGCCCGGGTATCGAAACCGAGACTTCTGGTACAGCAGTTGTATTTACTACCGTTGCGCTATCAAGGAAGATCTTACAGTTGCGTAAACATAGGTGGACTATTTTAGACGCCTCTCGATATCCTGAAGGTTATGGTTATAGTTCGTTATAGCTATAGTAAAGATGACTGTGTACTTCAAAACGGGATTAAGAATCGATGTCACAAATTACACAGATTTGGATGACCAACATTTTCAAATGTGGCGGCTTTTTAATGACAGTGACATACAGACCCGTTTAACATCTAGGCGTACAAGCCGCACAGGGGAGTAGGTAACTAGTCTTGTCGCCAAATCCTAAGACCTCGTAAGCGAGCTACCTCGTGCCCAAGTGGCACTACCTATTGTCCAGATAGGTACCGGAGCAATAAAGCCGGTCACCACTCGCGAACTCTGAGAGTTGCTAACGATGTCCTCGCTGAGGCCGACGGAGAAGCCGCCTACCTTTCGTCCAGAAAAAAATACAGTTACTAACCTACATTTACGCGGGCGAAGCCGCGGGAAAAACCTAGTTAAATATAAATAATGACGTGATGTGTACCGTAAACTTAGTACTTATAAAATAAATAAAACACATGGTATATGATGCACACACATAGACAGTGTACTGTTGTACGCATTACAGCAATTTCAGGCTATTGCAGTAATCGACATTATGTCGAATTGTTCCGAAATTGTAGTGGGCTGCTGTCTATATGTGAGTGCATCATATTTAGTCCGTTGCAATTACGGGTCCCAACCCGTCCACCCATTAGACTTTACCACTGGTGGGTGGAGGGGTAATTCACGATTACCCCTCCACCCACTATGCTAGTGTGAACCGAAGTTATCGATTAATTTAAAAATTGATAATACAGAGCAGGCAACCAAATCACGCTGGCGTAGAAACATCGCGTAATTTCTATGATCTTTAGTTGTCACGAACCGGGTCATTCGAATTTGTATCAAAGTATAAAAAAGTAAACGTTTCACTGTGGTTTAATCTGATGTAAATTATTAGGAAATAAATCGTTCCTGTGAGAAATGCACCATGAAAATGAAATATAGAAACACTTATACTACGGATATGCAACGTTAAGTAAAAATTTGAGGTTAACCCATCGATTTCTCTTCGAGTTTGGCAACATAAGGAAGCTGATCTATAATAATATGTATTATAATTAGAATCGATTTGTGTTTTGTTTGTAATTACTTTGTATTGTTTGTAATGAGAATAAACTAGGAACTATTTCACTGATTTTCATTATTCTTTAACTATTAGAAAGATAGTTTATCCTGAAATAGCACAGACTGTATAACTGTTTAACGCTCGTATAGCTACGAGCCATGACACGGCACAGTAAAGTAGGTAAAACCGCAAGCGGTAAGTTAGATTTTTTTAAACATGAGGTTATGGTATTAATTTTGTTTTATTACTACGACTATTCTATTTACATATTATATAAAGTTATTTTATCTCTTAAGCACAGCGATTGTGATGCGACTGCTATGCTATAAGTTTTAGGTTCAATTCAGTGGTCGGGTACAGTGATTTTCTGTTAAAAAATTACCGATAGACGACAATTGTCTCAAACTCTATTAAGTGGTAGGTACCTAAAACTATGACTGGCGAATTGTAGTTATAATACATCTCTGCCCAACCTTTCGGCGATATACGCGTGACAATATGAAGTCTTAAGCCTATATCCCCGAAAGGTCAAACAAAAGTAACACTTACATATATGTGTGTAAGTTTTATTACACATTTGAGATGCACGTACACGTATATTGTATTTTCGTTATAATCTAAAATGTATGTACAAAGTAGTCTTTACCTTACCTTCCTTCAACGAGAAACGTGACTAATCGCTTTATAAATTCTTAAGATGATTTTGATAAAATTTCCTTAAATATATTTCCATCGCTCTTATCGAAAAAATGGAGGTTGTTTAAGTCCTTTAGTTGAACAGCCGGTCGCGATAAGGAGCTCGGGTAGACCATTATCGGCTCTTAGCTATAAATTGATTTGTTTGATTATTCGTTAAAGTTATGAAGATCGACGCTGAATTGAGTAGGTACGTCTTCAGAAACCATTATTTTAAAGTTCATTCAAGTTGTCATCTGCATTTTGTCTTTCTCTCTTTTATACGTTTACAAAACGCGCGAATATTGCTTTTTAGAACTCGATGTTATTGTTTGACATTTTTATTAAAAACATAGATTGAACGCGAATGCAAATATTTATATATTAAAAATGTCAAACGCATTGTTTTTGAAAATATAAATATTTTTTAAAGAACAACTATGCTAGATTTACAATGATATATTAACTTTGTATAAATTAGTGTCTGTTTCATTATCGTATTTGTGTTGAACATATAACCATTTCAGCACACTATATTGTGTCCGCAGCTTCGCTCACGTAAATGTAGATAAGGTACTCCAGGGTAGTAATAGTACTTTTTTCTGAACGAAAGGTACATATGTCCTTTCCGTTCCCTTAACAACGTGTATGCGAAATTTCACGATGTTCGTTTGAGTTGTTAAGACGTGAAAGCGTAACGAACAAACAAACTCACATTCACATACATATATAATACTAGTTTTTCCCCGCGGCTTAACCGGCGTAAGTCCCGTTCCCATGGGAATATCGAGATAAAAGCCTATGTGTGAATCCAGGTCTTCAGCTATCTACATACTAAGATTCATCGCAATCGGTCCATTAGTTTTGCGTGAAAGAGTAACAAACATCCATACATCCTCACAAACATTCACATCTATAATATTAGTAAGGATTAGTTAGGTTTATAATATTAGGTTTTATCAGACTATGTTCTAGTTACCTGTAAATGATATCGTATTTTAAAGTACGTTTTAATTTTCTTCAGCGTTTAAGCTATCTAATTTTTATCAATATCGGTACAGTGGGTCGAAACGTATAACAAAAAGAGGGCCTTTTCTTTTATAATAATAGTTTGTACTTCCTCGATGGTGTAGCGGTAGTGAATACGACTGAAGTGAATAAAGTGTAATATTCGAAAAGGGAGCACGGTTTGAGGAAGAGATGTCAGACTATGTATGTAGGGAATACGATTATTATAAACTAGTTTTTCCCCGTAGTTTCACCCGCATAAGTCCCGTTCCCGTGGGAATATCGGGATAAAAAGTAGTCTATGTATGAATCCATGTCTCCAGCTATCTACATACCAAGTTTAATTGCAATCGGTTCAGTAGTTTTTGTGTGAAAGAGTAACAAACATCTATACATCCATACAAACTTTCTCGTTATATAATATTAAAAATCTACACAGTTTAAGCAATAAATGTCTTTGTCTTTGAAATATACTTTACGACCTATTCTCGTACCTACCGTTTTGGAGGAGTGTGACCACAAACACTGTGACACGAGATTTTTATATTTATAAATCACAAATGTAATTAAAGCAATTTAGGGAGTAAGTAAATAAAGAGCTGTATACAGGGTGTCCGGTAATTAATGGATAACCTTGAAATGTCTTATAGTAGAACCGAAGGCCGTTCAGAAAAAAAAAATAAAAAAAATAATATTAATTATATTAATAAGTGCAAGCTATATTAGCATAGCATACTTTTGACAGTCTATCTATTAGCATAATTAGTGTTTAATAATAAAACATCAAAATACCGTTGGATTTCATTCGTTTATGGTCGTAGTATACAAGAAAGTTATACATGGTAATTAAAAAAAACACATATCAGAGGAAGTAGTTAAGATAGATGTTTTTTCATATTTTTTTCTGAACGGCCTTCAGTTCCACTATAAGACATTTCCAGGTTATCTATTAATTACCGGACATCCTGTATATAAAGATGATAGATTTGGCTGATGAATAAATTCAGGAGCGATTTAGATAAATATGACTATTGGAAAGTTACGTTATCCAGAAGTAATATAAGCTATATAACATCACGTTATGAGACATAAATAAAACCGCGGTGAACAGCTAGTGTTGGATATCGTGCGGGCATAAAAAAGTAATATATCCGAAGCAAGCAGGTTTCAAACTTTTCATACTTATTTACATTACGTACTATTTAGTTTTAGAAGCTTTCAAAGGGATTCAGTTCTTTTAAGCCCTCAAGACGCTTTCAAAAAAGTGTTAACAAGCCAGAAAGCTTGGCTAAAACTGTCTTAAACTATATTACCTACATAATATGTAAGTAGACGAAAATAAATAGGCGTAATACACGCAATTAACGGCTAAGGTTTTTATTAATTGAAAATTAAATAAAGTACGAAGGCAACAATCATTACATACAACTAAACCAATATTAACAAATCTAACTTATAAGTAAAATAAAATAAAATGAATGGCAAAATATATGTATTGTTACGTGCTGGGCTCGACGGATAAGAATACAAAACAATATTACCGACTAAAACACGTTTTATTCTAGTACACAATTAACTTTAACACACAACAAACACTATACTACACTTTTCCACTGTAATTGCTTCAAACTCCGTAGTATTGTCGCTTCCGTTCGCTTCGATGAACACTTGACCGCTTACGATAGTAAACTGACTCGGCGGTGCGCGTGCGCTCTATTTATACGCGGGTAAAGTGCTTCTGGAGTTTTCCAGAAAACGTCACACACGGCACGCAACAGCGCGATGGTTCGAGAATGTGCCAGCGCTTTCTCCACTGAACCCGTACCGACAAATACGTAGTTCCGTAAGATGTCAATAGATGGTGCTGTAATAAATTATTATTAGAAACCGCCGACTCTTCCCCACAGTGCCGACAGAGGGCATTAGCCGTAACAGTATAATAAATAAAAAAACATGATTAGTCAAATGTATTACATCAATTTACTAAACAAGCATGGACTAGTGTGTATAAATATAAAATGTTTTTTGTTTATGGTGTGTACATATATTTTCTCCTGTCTGAGCATGCTCTGTTAATAAATAATCTTCTTTCTTTAAACTTAAGAACTTTGCTCTTATTGCTGGAGTATACACCATCTTCCTCGATTTTCAGCCAACACCTTGACCTCTTTATAAAACAAACCCTTCGCACTTTCTTTTATTTGGTCAGTGAATGCCTTTCTGGATCTTCACCTTCCTATATTTCCTTTCACTTTTCCTTCGATGATAAAAATAATAGGTAATGTGTTATAAAATGGCCAATAATATTTCTTGGTTAAATCAAAAACACTAGTAACTTTTTATCCATGTCTTTTTTCATCGTACTTAATAACATTTGTTCTACAGTTTATTACAAAACTCAACACATTTTCCAAAATACATATTATAACAAGTTAAAATTTCCAAGCGCTCCGCTTTCCGCACAGTGAATTCCAATCCGCGGTGTGTTCCTTGTGTTATATTAATTTGATATTTAATAACTTTTAATAAGTACGTCTAATGATTAACAATAGTCGGATGTAATATTTTATTCAATTTATGATTTATTCTTGCGTAACCGAGTATCTCAATTGACCGAGTAACGAACACAGTGTGCGCCATTTTGAGATTTGCGGCAGAGCATTCTTTGCTTATTCTTGGAGCTATAAGCATCTCTGATAACATACTTTATACTGGGTGAATACATTGTGAGTCAGTGTAATTTAGCAATAAATTGTGTATTTAGTCTCAGTGTGACTTTCCTTGTCTCCCTGACTTCTGATATATTATACTTGGTTATGCCACTACATTTTGTTGCATGTAGTCCTAAGTCTAAGTCGTGCGATTAGAGCAGCAGTTTCAATATATGTATGAAAAGTCAAATGAGAAATTGTGAAACGTGGTAGAAACCTTAAGTAAAATATAATAAATCACTGCACTAATATGTTATTAGTATTTTTCATTTAACCCTATATAATTTATTTAATATGCTGCATGCCAAGACAGAAAAAAATATGTGAATCAAGACTTTGTTTGACTGAGTTTGTGTTGTAATTTTTCAATTAATCCTTTTAATAATTTTAATGCACGAGTTTTTATTTAATAATAAATTCATCGTCTTTTAAACGCAAGGTCTCTAAGTAAATTTCAAGGACATTTTAATGAATATGATTAGCCCTTATGAATATTGATCACGTCGTTAGAAAGCAAACCAAAGATTAACGCGCGGCAGCCATATTAGAAATATGAGAGAGAAATTTAATTTCAGTTTTAAATGAAACAATGTTTCATACATGGAGTGATTTATTCGAGTAATACCTTATCGTAAATTAACATAAATGGCAATAATATATGTCATGTATATATCTTATACACTACTATTTATTGCCCGCGACTTCGCTTATGTTAATGTACGTTAGGTTATGTTAGTAACAATGTATCCGGCGTTTGGGCCTCGAGGTGGCCCTGTCCAAGTCTGAGGCCGTTTGTTTCCACGGCCCTCGGAAACGGCCACCTCCAGGGGCCCATATTATGGTGGGAAGGGTCCGCATCGGCGTCGAGTCAACCCTAAAGTATTTAGGTCTCTTGCTCGACAGCCGATGGGACTTTTTAGCCCATTTTCGTCGTTTGGCCCCCATTCTTCGGGGCGCTGCAGGCGCGCTCTCGCGCCTGCGGCCCAACCTTGGGGGGCCAAACACCTCCTGCCGGAGGCTCTACGAGGGGGTCGTGCGGTCCATGGCCCTGTATGGGGCCCCAGTTTGGGCGGACAGCCTGACGGCCCGAAACATTTCGGCGCTTCGAGCGCCACAGCGCGCCATGGCCGTCAGGTTGATACCGCACGATCTCGTTCGAGGCTTCGAGCCTCCTCGCCGGATCGATGCCATGGGACCTGGAAGCGGCGCTCCTGGCGTCGCTCTATCGTTGGCGCCAGGAGGCGCTAGTTCGGGGCGAGGGACCGGATCTTCCCGCTGTAAAAGCGGCAAGGTCCGAGCTCCGCCAGGTCCTAGTGGCAAATTGGAAGGAGCGACTTGTGCACCCCAGTGCCGGGCACGCCACGATCGTGGCGGTAAGTCCCGTGTTTGAGGAGTGGCTGGAGAGGCGGCATGGCGCCCTCACCTTCCGGCTGACACAGGTACTGACTGGCCACGGTTGTGTCGGCCGGTTCCTGTGTCGTATACGCCGGCAAGAGACGCCCGGTTGTCACCACTGCGGCGACTGCCGTGACGTTGTAGAGGACACGGCGCTGCACACTTTGGCGGTTTGCCCCGCCTGGGCATCGCAGCGCCGTGATTTGATCGCGGCAGTCGGATCGGTTGCCCTCTCGCTCCCGGCCGTAGTTCAGTCTATGGTCCGGAGTGAGAGGTCGTGGAACGCCGTCGCCTCCTTTTGCGAGGAAGTGATTTCCATCAAGGAGGCGGCGGAGCGGGAGAGAGAGCGTTTAAACCCTCTCCCCAACCGCAGAGCCGGGCGCCGGAGGGCGCGCGATGACCTCCAGCCACCCTGAGGTTTGACCTGGGGGTGGCGGGCTTTGTGGGCCTGCCCGCCATCCGTTCAGCACCAGGTCCGAGAGGCGGCGTGCGTGTTCCCACGCGCGCCTCTGTGTCGAGTCCGTCTCGTCCCTCTAGGGGGGAGACAGTAGGGAATTTTTGAGGGAGCCTGCCGTTTCATACGGCGGGCCGAAACCTCGGCGGGGTTGCGACCGCATGCGAAAGCGATTCGCGCGGCCCCGCCGATAGTGGTTTTGTCGAGGAACACCGTGGTAGGTTTAGTCGGTATTCCGGGAGGTACATTATTTCTTTTCCATCTTTCTTTTACCCCGGCGAGTCCGACATAATCCCTCCGCCCGCCCCCGCGGAGGGATATGCGTCATTGCATTCCCCCACGTAAAAAAAAAAAAAAAAAAAAAAAAAAAAAATTCTTTTTTATGTATGAAAATAATAATTTATTATTATATACTTCGCTCGCGTAAATGTAAATTTTGTCAATTAATTTCTTTCCTTCGGGACTAGTTTTCTGGAACAAAGGTACTATTATAGTAATTTCGCTTGATGATGCTTTTATGTTCTTCTGACAAAGTGTATGCGAAACGAGTATGCCCATTCATGGTTTCGTTTTCCCAACAATCAAACGTGGACGTTAATACAAACGCGTGAAACTTAGTTTATCTTAGATACACTACACCTCGGATATTCACAGTAACATATAAAAAAAGGTTTGGCATGCTATAAGTGAAAACACACGTTAAAACGAAAAACATGTTCTGTTTGCATGTGAAAATATACTCTAATTTAACGAGCTTCATAAGCCTTTTGTGTAATAACCCGTCGAACTAGGCATATATTTTTTGTAATAGAATATATATTTAAAACCCAACAAATCAAGGTACGCTTTATGAATGGGAAATGTGAAACAATGTTCCATACTTCAATAGGCATTCTCCTTTCATGATGATTGGTCGAGTAGTTAAGGCGTGAAAGCACAACACAGCATAAGAAACAAACTCACATTCGCATTTATAATAACATTAGTTATGATATACGAATAGTAGTGCTCGCCGTTATCTATGATTTGGTTACAGCATGAATGTCTCGTCGCGCCCAGCGACTGCACGGCTGACTGACTGAGAGTTGACTGCACGCATGGCTTGGTTTAAGGAGTTGCCTCGCCGCCGCCGCCACTGCAACGAGTATTGCGGGTTCGATCCTCTCACGCGACAAACAATTGTGTGATCCACAAATAGCAGGTTCGAGTCTGGATGTTAGTTGTTTGAATGTTTGTAGAATCACCTGCGATACAGGAATTATTCTTAGTACGGCAGTTATCATTTGATAAATAAAATATACTAAATTACCTAATTAGTAATAACGATTTTGTCGGTACTGAAGGTTTGCAGAAAGTTTGTATATAATGATTTTAACAGAATCTATATTGGACTTATCGAGTAATTATCTATTAAACCTATTAGCCTATGGAGAGGATTTTTTATAAATACTACATGACTGTTTTAAATTGCAAAGCAATAAGTCTTAAAAACTTAATGAAACTGTTAAGTCTTAGAACGCCAGACATAATTAAAAACCTATTGTGACTGGTGTAAGGGCGTCGATGTAGGAGCGATTACTCATCCGGATCTCGACCGCGTTGAACCACAAATCACGTAATCGATATTCACAGACCCTTTGTCCTTATTGTAATATGCATGTGTGTATTACTTACAGACTTGTACATTGAGCTCCATTTATTAATTGGGAGCAGTGTTAGACCCTTCAAAGTATCAGGTTTGGATTCAGTTGTTAGCCACTGGGTTTGTTTTTTATACAAGAAAGGTTGCAAACTATGTATTTCTTGCCCGTCTAGTGGTAAGCGTTCACGGTACCGAAAGTGGTAACTATAATTATAATAACGTCCTCCACACCAAATTTCATATTTGGTATAAATATCTCACTTACATACAGATAATATAGTTCACAAGTGATATTCTATTATAGTACACAAGTGTGTGCGCAATTATGAGTGCACTCTCTGTTCTGTAACTCTCATAATCTGATGTGATGGCAATCTCAGCCGAGCAGCAAGAGATCATGCTGTGGTGGCTCAGCGGTTTCACTTGCTTTCCGAGGGTATGTAACTTCTCAACTCCAGGCTACTAATTGTCATTACTTAGAACAGTAGTCGCATTTACTACCGTTACGTTATACGTGCCAAGGGCCTTAAGGAAAAAAGAGAGATAATTAAAGAATGAATGAAAAGGGAATGAGAGGTATGGGATGAGCACACTGCCGGCATTCTTACATATTCCAACTAGAAGAATGCTGGAGTTCTTAATTATTAGTTATTACGAAACGCACGCACAAGCAGTGTTACTAAATTTACGCCGGTTTCCTGTAGGCGAGCAGTATTCCCTCGGACGAGCAATCTCATGCTTCCTCGAATAATTGGAATTGGCAAGCTCTTCCATCCGACAAATAAAAGACTTTTGTTATGTATTGGTAAAATAAAATTCATTTTCATTTGGTTTCCTTAATGATCAGAGCTTCTACAAAATAATAATATCAGTCCTGTATATAAACTGTCCCACTGCAGGGCACAGGCGTCTCCTTAGTCTGCCCAGTGCGTGTTAGCAGACTTAACATGTCTTCGAGCACATTATGGAAGACTCTCAGACGTGCAGATATCCTCGTGATGTTTTCATTAACCATTAAAGCGCGCGATAATTAACTATTTAATACGCATATAACTTCTATACGTCAGAGGTGCGTGCCTCTAAATCGCACTCAAGACGCCAGTGTGGCAGTCCAACGCTCACTTTCTAAGCTATCGCTGCTAGTTATTTTATTTCTTAAATATAATAGATTAAAATAATACGAGAAAAATATCACCGTGCTATCAAGTATATTAGTCGTAGATACATATAAAAGTGTCCAAACATCACAAACACTGCCTAAACCGCCGAGGACCCTTTAATTATTTCCAAAAATAGCGCAAAGCTTAAATTCGTCGTGAGAGCGCAATAAAAATTCTTAATGCTGTCCTAATTTTCGCGGAGTTACTAATTAAAATGCGGCTTATTGTCTTAAGAACGGGTGCACTGAGGTATTCGTAATGCGCTCTTCGCCTTAGCATTAAAATTACTAGACGTTAATCTTTCTGATGAATCGTTTCAGCAATATAAGTGGTATATTGAAAATTCAAGAAATCTGTTATAGCGAGAGACTTTAGTAGTGTGTAGGTAATATTGTATTCATGTATTATATTTAATAATAGTTGTATACAAAGTTTTGAATTATTAGGGACAAAAGCCTTATGAAATATTTACCACGTTTACAAAGTCTTAGAACAGAATATGTTCACTTAGAATTGACAAGTTACAGTAAATATCATGTTTTACCATAATAAATGTTTTGGCAAATTAGATGTGCACATTTTAATGAAACTTCTTTACGTATCTTCTTGAGGGTGACTGTACAAAACGATGTATACGGGAGCAATTGCTGTACGTTTACGTGTTTATAATATAAACATACCACCGCTTGTAAGGGTGGTGAGCCGGGTTGATGCGCTTACAAAAGCTCACTTTGCTTACTGAAATAACTTACTAATTACTAATCTAGCTTTAAAATATCTTCAACATGTTTTCGTAAGCTCATGCGCAAAATGCAAGTTAAATTAAAGAAATGAGAGAGACCAAGATAGATTTGAAATTTAGAAAATGTTTTAGATAATATTGCATTCATTGTATAAAAGCCTAGCTAGTTTTATAAAGGCGAATGTGTGTTAGTTTGTTTGTAACGCTTTCACGGTTTCTATCAACCGATAATTATGCAATTTCGTATACACTTTGTCAGTTAAACAGAAAAGGTCATATAGCTTTCACCTAGAAAAAAGTATTTTACCTAACCTAACCTTCATTTACGCGGACGAAGCCTAGACTTGTTCTTAAAACCTAGGCATGCCAATGATCGTAAGTGTACAACAAAATCCTCGACACTAATATCTAGAATATAAAAACTAAAATTTTTATACAGATTTTATAACATTACTGATTTTAAAAACACTATTATTACATAATTTAATAAACTATTACATTGCTACTGTAAAGAAATAGTTGTTGAAATATGTGAGTGAAGCACATTTGTATAATTTGAGCTTTATCTATATGCTACATTAATGATATATAATCCTTTTAAAACACCTTAATCACGGCAAATATGACAAAAATAATTTAAAATATTAAAGATGGTCTGTTCTGACTGGCCCCCACACAAGATAAGATAAGATACGGTAAGTGTGATTAATTGAAAATTATTAATCTCTATTGTCTATGTCTTTCATTATTAACAATTACCGAAAGGCGAGTTAAAGTAAGAAATTAATCACATTTATCAGTGATTATTAATAATTTAACGTCGGTACCGATAAATGAAATAAATTTTCAAAAATAACGTTGGCGTTGCGTCTTTCTGTTCGATCGAGCATCAGAGGATACAAAATTATTATTTGAGTATCCCAAAATCATCTTCAAATAAATATAACTGAAGCAACTTTAAAAAAATTAAATATTCTTCATAACATATCTAAATAACTGAGTGGTTATAAAAAAAAATAACCACGAACGCTAAGGCGAGAGCGGAGCTTTCGCCTTAGCCTTCTAACCTAACCTATCCGAGTCGGATTGCTCTGATTTGGGGTGTTAACCATAATGATGGTAGCAATATCAGGTATTTTCAAATTTTTTAAAGTTTGCTTAGTGATATTTATTTGAAGGTAATTTTAGGATACCAAAATATAATTTTATCGGGGTCGCCTATGAACACCCGGGTGATTATATTCACGGGTCAAAAATGATCAAAGAACACTAAAGAGTCGCCTATGATGACCCAGGTGATCATAGTGGAGTAGACCAATTTTACTGAGTCCTTGATTGTATAATTTTTATTTTATCTGTTTTTGTGTGATTTAAGCAAAACCAAAAAAAAAACGATTTGCATGTAAGTTTCTTTTAGTATTTGTAAGAACTATGGTATTATAAATAAATACCTACTGGATAACTAACTTCGAGTCTTATTTTATTACTTTTACCGACTAGAGGAGTGAAATAATAACTGGTGAAAGTGATGAATTTCAATTTTATATTCACATTTACCAAATCATGAGGTAATTATTAATAATGAAATAATTATTAATAATTTTCAATTAATCACACTTATCGTAACATATACTAACCAAACCTGTGCATTTTAAAACGTGTGATCTATACAACAATATAATAGGAAGTGAGCTAAAGAGATTTTTGTTTGACGCCCTAAGCTTCAGCAATACCAGTCAGATTTGAAAAATTCCTTTTGCATTTGATAGCCTAATTCTTGAGGCAGGTTAGAGGTTACATTACATCCCGCTTTGAGCAACGGAAGCGGAGCAGTAATCATGAACATAGATGAGACCGCGGCAAACAGCTAGTGTTATATAGCTATTATGATTTTTTATAAACTATATACTCAAAACCAATTATCTCTGTCATAAATATTAATGAATGGAGCGAAATGCAAAGATGGTCGTAGGAATTCAGGATCTTAAGATAAAAATCATATTTCACTAGAAGAGAAGGGTTCCCGGCACATTTTAATTTAGGCTGAAGTAACCCTCACGGTGCCTTACGTAACAATAGGAACTTGATACGGTCGTATACATTCTGTATAAAGCTGTTCAATATATTTTATAAAGTTGGATGTTATTGCTTTAGTGTAATGGCGTGTGTTGTAAATTTAATTACAGCTAGTTTTTATCCGTGTCTCCGCGTGAAGCCGACCGGAACGTATACCAGAGTAAAAAAACTTACGTCAACATTTTACACATATGGTTTAGGAAGCAAGCCTGTGTGCAATATCGTGAGTATCGATTATCGAGCGTAAGATACAAACTGACAAATCCCGTTCCGCATGCTGTCAGCACACTCTTTAAACTCTTTGACTTCTCGGTAGCTTAAAGTAGTCACGTCACTACTACACCGATTGTAACGAGTATAATTACGATGTACATTCTAAAAATGTGAGATCTACATAATTATACATAGTTATGCCAAGCCTAGGTATTACTTATTTTGTTGTTTCTATGAATGTAAGTCTCTCGTGACATGGCAATTATTCCTACTACAGTAGTGTTGCCTTTTCGTCGTAAAATCTACTCACCGCATGAACGTAACTTGTATTTTATTTATATGGTGAATAAATTTTACGTTATATCACTGCGATGTTCTAAGAGTACTTGTCTTGTTCGCGTAAAAACTGTACGCCTGAACAGCTTGTAAAGATTTTATTGGACTCGACCGTTTTTGAGAAGTAAATAATGATAAGGTTTACACGTGCTCTACCAGTTGAAAACAATATTTCAACTGTGATGAGCAGTTTCCAAACATTATAATGTCTTCCTGGTGCCTTGATACTTATAAACCTATTTGTTAAATCTAAGAAATCTACATTTTGTGTAACGGTAAAATTAATTTCACCACAATAAATTTCAAACCATTAAATAAATAAATAATAATAATAAAATACTTTATTTCTTTATCAACAGGTTAAAACACAAACGTTGTAGAGGCCTTCTTTTAAGTATATAAATACTTGTGACAGAAGACCCCACTCTTCCATATCTTTAAAATTTAGACATAGCCTGTGACTAAAGTAAAAATAACAATGTTAATATTTTAATAACAATATGAAAAATGTATTTAAAAAGGGAAAACATAAAGAATAAAATAAAAACAGAATATTAAAAAGAGATAATATAAAAGTATGTGTGTGTGTGTGTGTGTGTGTGTGTGTGTGTGTGTGTGTGTGTGTGTGTGTGTGTGTGTGTGTGTGTGTGTGTGTGTGTGTGTGTGTGTGTGTGTGTGTGTGTAGTTGTTGTGTGGATGCGGTATTTGGTCTGTGTGTGAATGTAATCTTACTCATAAACTAATGCCTATTTTAAAGGTTGAAGAAGTGCTGCCGTTAATACTATTTTTTGGGTATCAGTGATTAAATGACATAAAAAAGAAATTCTACAACTAGATCCTCCTCGAAAATATGATATAAAAGCCTAACCAGATTAGGATAGCGAATTTTAAATAGAATCAGTTACTTATTGTTTTTCATAAAAACATATTATATGTCACTTTCAACACTGACTGACATTTATATTTATTTTATTAGTTGTGTTGCCAAACTAATAATACGTGGCCCGTTTTGTAGCACAAAATTGCGATTTATAAGCCAGAAATAAAAATCAAATGTAGGTACAATTTCTAGAAATAATCAAAAGTCGCATGAAAAATGTTTGATATCGTGAAAAGGATCCCTAACATAGATAAACATATCTATGTATCCTGGAAATGTTACTTAATAAGCGAGAGCCCAATACAAGGATTGTAGCCCTATTGTGTTTAGGTGTTAAAATAATTATAATACAGCACATCTCTGCATTCATTCTGCACATTCTGGTGTCTATAAACGGCTTATTTTCGTTTTTAAATATTAAAAAAATCGTTATTGTGTGTGTAACATTCACTTGTAAACGTCCGAAGTAGGCAGACGAAGGACATTCGCAATTACTTTGAGTGGATTTGTTTGAGCGGAAGAACCCGCGCGACGTTGCCCATAATTTGGTGACTGTATAAATGAGCCGTCTCCCTTGAGGACGTATCACCTTCTCACACGAGACCGGCAACAAAAAGTAACACTTACTGCGTTTTGCCCGGTAAGTGTTTCGGCGTTCAGCTCACATTCACACATCTCCAATTCTTTTCTATTCAGATTATAAGCTTGTTTGCTGCCTTTTTAGTAAATAAAAATATATACATAGTAATATGTCTGCCAATCATGCCATCAATAGCAAAATAATCCGATCTAGTCAATCAAGTTCATCCTATCTATTCGAGGAACTCAACACCCCATTTCTACTGAAGTTCTTGCTTGCCTGCTAAGATAATATAATTAATTATGTGCGTAATTTAAAAACATTAAGATGGTTTTAATTACGCACATAATTTACTTACCTTACCATCTAAACTCACTAATAACATACTTGTATTCGAAAATTCTTATGTTTACATTGTTCCAACATAAATTCGCATACGCAGTTTATACACAGTTGTTTTGAACAAAATGGAATATAATTTCGTGTAAACGTTGAAACGCTTATTCAAGGGAAGTAACTTCATAATGAAGAATTATATCTTCACAGCGAGTGTTAAAACTTGCCACTTATCCAAAGTAATATTATTGTAATCTATTTATGCTGCTTCCTTCGCTTAAGTTCGCTGTGAAAATTAAATTCAGCCATACATGTTTCTCGTTATTTTAGGAGTTTGTATAACATATGAGAATGTCGTAGATAAATAATGAAAATTATAAATTTAAAAACCCCCGACACATATTGAGGAAGTTGTAAAAAAAAATTTAATTCGCCAATTTATGGTGGCGGTCATCTTGGATTTGAAATGATCATAGTGTATAGTATTCTACTAGTCAAGCCCTTTCATTTGATACCCATATTGTGGGAGATGAAAAATATGTAATCCGTCATTTTGTGGTGGCGGCCATCTTGGACCGATTTACATCAAACATAACTAAGAACACTCCCGACTAATTCACCTTTCAAATAAAAAAAACAAAATTAAAATCGGTTCATCCGTTCGGGAGCTACGATGCCACAGACAGACACACACACACACACACACACACACACACACACACACAGACACGTCAAACTTATAACACCCGTCGTTTTTGCGTCGGGGGTTAAAAAAGAGATATAGTTGGCCACTGCACACTTTTACAAAATTTTACCGCGTGTCATGATAAAAATTGTAACAATAAAACCTAACTACGGTTTTCATCTTAGCTAAACACAAACTTAGAAATGTATGACCATCATCTCTTTAAAATAATTTGAGTTACAAATATCTCGGGTGCATATATGTGTGCCAGCAAATGAAATATTTTAGTAATTATACATTACGTGGGTTCTACAGCAACAAAAAACAATCAATGACTAACTACTACAACCAACAAAAATGCTGTAATTAACTATAAATTAAAATTTAAAAACCCCCGACACACATTGAGGGAGTTGTGAAAAAATATGTAATCCGCCATTTTGTGGCGGCGGCCATCTTGGACCGATTTTCATCAAACATAACTAAGAACACTCCCGACCAATTCACCTTTCAAATAAAAAAAACTAAATTAAAATCGGTTCATCCGTTCGGGAGCTACGATGCCACAGACAGACACACACACACACACACAGACACATACACACACAGACACGTCAAACTTATAACACCCGTCGTCTTTCCGTCGGGGGTTAAAAATAGAGTTTCTTGATATTAATTACTCCACTCTATATAAGTGAATACAGACTTGGGTCGATTCCTTTTTGAGTAGTGTTAGTAGCGTTCACGTAATAGGGGGCAAGTCTGTTGACATTTCCCAGGCATAGTTACTCTATGCTGCTAGCATGGGGTTTGGAACTGAGAATGCTTTGGCAGTAAAACCCAATAACATTTTGTCCGACAGTAAATCAAACCTGAGAGACTTCATGCTCACCGACGCTGATGAAACAAGAGTGCTATTCTACAAGATCTCATGATTGAAGTTCCTTTAGATGCTATAATAACAGTTCTGTTATTTCTCTAATTACTGTCGAAGATACATTTGCGTAAGATTTAAAAATGTACCGAATAGCATGGCTGACACAAGAATATAAGTCACATAAATTCAACTGGAACGGTCAAACATTTTAAGTCCTTTGAATATTAATAAGTAGTCGACGGATAGTATTTATAAAAAAAAATCCCTTTGAAAAAACATAATCAAGGCAAATAAGACAAAAAAAAAAGAAATATTAAATGTGTTCTTAGCTCAATGAATAAGACTTGTGCTCCTGATCGAAGACTTGTCATTTCAAATTTCACCAATTGCACTATCGATTAGAATTTACTTTTAGGCTGAAGGTATTAAGCAAGAATGCTAACTTATAATACTTACAAGTAATTTGGACCTAAATTGCTAACAACTTTTAAAATATAGTACCCAGTTGTTACCTACTCTCGCCATTATATTCCAAGAGAGACGAATTAAGACCACATTTCGCCAGCTATATTTTGATTCCCACTCAATAGTAAGCATTAATAAATAGCTAGAAACGTACGCGTTACGCTAAATACGCATACAAGGCGTCTAGCCAAGACCTTAACATGAATTTCCCAAAAGAAAACTTAATGACATATTGGTTAATTTTTAATTTTGCAACTTTATGTCACAGAACCAACAAAATATATATAAATATATTTTAATGATATGTGCTACATTACACTAAATTGTATTAATACATCTGCAGTCTATACAATTAGTAATTAAATAAATATTTACCACGATCAAATAAAATCAAGATGCAATCGGGGAAATAATAATAATAATAACATTGTATCACATACACACAACACCATCTAGCCTAACTTAAGCAGAGCTTGTACTATGGGTACTAGACAATGGATACATATACTTAATTCGCTATTGGATACATATATATGACAAACATCCATGTTCATGCACACAAATGTTTGACTTGTGCGAGAATCAAACCCGCGATCTCAGGCGTGGCAGTCTGTCACACTAACCAATACGCTATTGCGGCCGACGATATTGTGGAATAGTTCCTACTTTTTATATGAGGTGCTGACTACATTTATTATATACACTCTGTGAATGTTACATATTGTATTACCCTTTTTTACGTGGGGAATTTGCGCAAATTGGAAGAGAGAGGAAATGTTGGGCTCACCCGGGAAATATTGAAAGTCCCGGATCCTACTGACTAAATATTTTACGGTGTGCCAACTCGCTGCCTTAAATGGAGGGTGGATTGCTGAAACTGAAACAACATCAGCGACGTACATTGTAATTTCCCAGATCATAGCGCGGCGCCAAACTATAATGAAATCAGTGATAGTTTAATTAAAAATCCACGGTTCACATGAAATTCAGACTTGCTTAAATATACCTATAAAGTTTTAATTAGGTGAGCCTGACTACTGCACGTGTTCATGTTAGGTAGCAGTCGTTAATAGTTTATATTAGCGTAGGAAATGGAAATCCGTAGTCTCTGCCTAACCCTCTGGAAAACAGGCGTAAATCTATGTATGTATGTATTATAATAATCACAAACTTTATTTATAAAAATATTTTGAAAAGTACATTAACATTAACATTTCTACAAAATATGTTTGTACATTTATATCTAACCACGTGGGTGAAGAGCCGTTCTCCTAGCTAGGTTATAAAATAATCTGTATTATGGAGTAATATTAGTATATGAATTAATTACAACCTGCTGAAAATAGTATTGATTAATCAAAAGAAAGCGACATCTCATCCACCAAGTCAACTATGCAAATAATTAAAATTACAATTTGATGAACAAAATTAGTGAAGGTGCTAACATAGCGACATCTCATCCGCCAGTCAATTATGCAATTATTTAAATTTGCAATTTGATGAACAAAATTAGTGAAGGTGCTAACAAATTATTTTATAAAATCCACATCAATCTTGTAAATCTTGAGCGTTTGAATAAGTGACCACCATATCAGAAAAGTTGATCGACAGACTAATCGTGTCTTGTACCACGTACTACATTCATGTTATACAACTATTGAGTTAATATGCACTATAAATCTATTAAGCTTCATACGTTTTCCAATAGTAAAGATTATTTATAAACATATCTTTTGTATAAAATGTCGGCTTGTATAAATTGTCGATTACATACTTTACTAAGCAAATCGAAAATATATTTTATCCATCATATAAATACTAATGCAATGGGTATACATATAGGTATCCAGGATAACGAGCAGGCTGATGCATTGGCTAAACAAGCAGCAGTAAATGGAACGGAATGCAATATTAAATTACCTTATGCCGATTATCTTCCTTACATCCAAAACCATTTGTTATGGTGAATTTAAAGAATACTTCGACAAACGAAGTACCGAAAAAGGTATTTGGTTTAGAACAATACAATATCAGCCTTCTCGTATACCCTGGTTCATGAATAGCGAATTAAGTAAAAATATGATTGCAATTGCTCATAGACTTCGTTCAGGACACTATCCGTCTAGAAAGTTTGGACATTTAATGAAAAAAGTTGATAGTCCAAATTGTGAGATATGTGGAACACTTGACGATGTCCAACACTTGCTTACGGATTGT
The DNA here is from genome assembly GCA_963675205.1 of Catocala nupta. Classification (NCBI taxonomy): domain Eukaryota; kingdom Metazoa; phylum Arthropoda; class Insecta; order Lepidoptera; family Erebidae; genus Catocala; species Catocala nupta. The sequence goes on along the minus strand of OY776090.1, from coordinate 8,524,817 downwards.
GTCAAGTATCGAGGACAAAGAGAGTCGTTGGTGCGTAAATATAATTTAAATATATATGATACAGGCTATTTTATCAATATTTTAGGAAATCCAACCTCTAAAGCAGCTCTTGATTTGTTTAAAATATTTATGCACCAATGATCAAAAGTCTATAGCCTTCTGTATTTAATATGTGTGTAATATATATAAATTAGGATACGATGGGACTAACATATTACTCTGTAATCAAACTTTATAAATTGAATAAAGATAAAAAAAAAAACTAATGCATTTTTCATACAAATTTAGTTGCATTGACATTTTTAATTTGTCAATATGTAGACGTCTATTGCGGTTTAGCATAAAATCTGCTGCTTGCTTCAAGCAATAATAGCTTTTAGCTTTTGAAAAATAAAGTCGATATTTACGAGAAAGATAGGTACCGCTTTAATGGTGCAGCCTTCATTGTAGTAGATGTGATGTATCAGAATAACTCCACGAGTAGAATAATAATTTAAAAAACACGCAATTCCCTATTGGCTCATTCTGCGCATAATATTGAACCACGTATAATAAATATTGGACACGGTCGCGGCTACTGTTTCAAATACCTACGTTTGTTTTTGTAGACATTTAATTTTCAGGGTTCGTCCCTAGGACATCATTAAAACTCGAGACCGCGTCACCAGAGTCGTTAATTCTAGTGAATAAGTAGAATTTAATTATTAATAGTCAAATTTATTTACATTGGCAACTCGCACGGGACGCTCTGAAAATTACTTTGCAATAGTTAAATAATGATGCCAAATTAAAAAATATAGTTCTACCAATATTGCCATCTTCGACGGTTCCGGTTGAAGTGCAGAATAAAAAAACACAACAGTACTTCTTTCATATTTTATAACATTTAAGCCCATTTGGAATATACAGCTAAGTTTACAGAATATATTAATGATTAGTAAGTAATTAGTATAAATTCTGTATTGTTGTGGTTATTTATAACGCACTATGAGACCGTGCGTCATCTCACTTTTTTTTGGTAACTGTGTTTCTCTTAGCGCCATAGGCTTAGCATTGCTGACGACTACTATATTGTCAGCATACTACTATATTAGCATATACTATACTATATTAGCAGCGATAGCCTAGTGGGAAACCGTTGGACTGCTGTGCAGAGGTCACGAGTGCGATCACAAGGCAGGCATCTCTGACTTTTCGAAATTATGTGCATATTAAACTGTTAATTATTGCTAGCTTTTACGGCGAAGGAAAACATCGTGAGGAAATCTGCTTGTCTGAGAGTTCTACATAATGTTCGCAAAGATATGTAAAGTCTGCCAATCCGCACTGGGCCAGCGTGATGGACTTAACCCTTCTCACAAGAGCAGCAATAGCTCAGTGGGGTGACCAACAGACTGCAATGCAGAGGGTCTCGGTTTCGAACCCACGTCGCGCACCTCTGACTTTCGGAAGTTATATCACTTTTCGAAATTATGTGCGTATTTATTGACAATTATCGCCCACTCCGTGCTTCGGAGAGGACGTTAAGCCGTCAGTCCCGGCTGCCATGAAAATCTATGGCAGTCGTTATTGGGGAAGTCGACACAAAAGCCACTGGGTCCACCATCCCACTGGGTCAAAGTGTCGCCGGTCTGTACTGACTGGCCCCCACACAAGATAAGATAACCCTTCTCACACTGAGAATAGGCTCGTGCCCGGCAGTGGGACAGTTTAATACAGGGCTGAAGTTATTATTTATTATTATTATACTTATACTATATTGTCAACAGCGTGTAATTAATTGTTTTAATTGTAATTTTAATTTTAATTGTAATTGGTTTAATTCGTCAAATACTAATCAAGTTTCGTTTCGTCAATACATGTAAAGGTTCTGATTCATAGACAATAGACAACTCTAGGAAAAATACTAACTGGTCAAGGCTATTATTAGTTCTGATTCGTCAAATCTATAGCCCAACCAGTTTTCCAACTGGTTAAAAAATAATTCAAATTCAAATTATTTTTATTTGTTAAACACAGGTTTATAAAAAGATCTTACAAAAACAAATGGAAGTGCATAGCTGTGTATTGCCAATACTATTGGCGTACAAAAATTAAAATGATAAAACATAAACACACAAATAAATCAAATAATTAATCAAAACAAATTTAAGTCTGAATTACATTTAAAGCGACAAAACTAAATCATAACTTTAAAAAATTACCAAAAATTAACAAAACCTATCATTTAGAAAGTGCTTCACAGAGTAGTAGCATTTTTTATACAAAAAATTATTTAGCTTTTTTTAAAATGTTTAAAATTTAATTGGTTAGTATTCCTCCGGTAGCTTATTATAGATTTTTGGAGCTAAACAGAATATGCTGTTCCACATGAGGGTAGTTTTAGCTCTTCGTATGCATAAATTATTTTTGTGCCTATTACGTAGAACAACATCGGATAGACTGGGAAATAAATGAGGATTTGTTTTAACAAATAATGCGACTTCAAATATTTATAAAGATGGAAGCGCTTGAATGGTGTGTTTGATAAAGTGAGGTTTACAACTGTCAGTTACTTGAAGCTCAAACATAGCCCTTATGCATCTCTTTTGTAATTTAAATGCGATCTTCTTATGTGTAGAGTTGCCCCAAAAAATTATCCCATATCTAAGTACGGATGCAACAATGCCATGATAAGCAGTTAGTAGAGTTTCCATGTTACCTATATGTTTCAGTTTTTGAAGAGCACGAGACGAACTACTGATTTTTTGCAAAGAGCCTCGATCTTTCGAATTCAGCTGGTTGTCAATCGTCAATCCAAGAAATTTTGCATTATTTGTAACACATATATTATTATTCTGATATTTAATATTAATTTTACAACAACTAGGTTTTCTTTGGCAAAAGTGCATTATTTGAGTTTTGTTTAGATTTATTTTCAAATTATTATTATTTAGGTAACTATTTTATTTTGTGTAAAATCTAAACATTTGAATATATAATATGTCTATATAAAATTATAATCATGTGTATTTCTCACTATTTTTATGCAGGGATATCGAGTTCGATCCAAGGTGCGCATCTCTAACTTTTCGAAGTTATTTGCGATTTAAACAATTAACCACCGCTCACTTTAACGGTGAAGGAAACTATTGCAAAAACCTGCAAACATGCAGGTTTTTCGCGATTCCTTGATTGCGGTTCTTCCGTAATGATCTCGAAATTATTGAAGACTGCCGAGCCGCACTAGGCCAAGGTGATGTACTATAGTGTAACCCATCTCACACTGAGAAAAGGCCCGTGCCCGATATTGGGACAGGTATTACAGCTGTCAATATCGTTGACAACTGTAGATGTACCATCATGATCAATAATTACAAAGGGTAAAATGTTTAATGATTAACAGCTTAAGCTAATCTGTAAAGGACAAAACGAAGGAATTTTGATTGAACGGTGCGTGTTGAAAGGAATACGTGTATCAGTTCACAGTCGAGAAACTGCACGCGGATGCGTTAAGCATCTAGTGCGCGAGCCAACCAAGAATGCGCCCAAGTGCACGATTCTTAATTAATTTTATACGTAACAGATTTTAGTTTTTTTTCATTGTTTCATTAGATTTTAAAATTGTTAAGCACAAATTAATTACCACAATCAAATTAGTTTTATGAAAAAGTACAGCAATAATAACGTACTTTTTAAACAAAAAAATATAATAGCTTGCCGATGTTTATACAGGCTGTCCGGTAATTAATGGATAACCTTGAAATGTCTTATAGTAGAACTGAAGGCCGTTCAGAAAAAAGAAAAAGAAAAAAGATGTATTAAGAAGTGCAAGCTATATAAGCATAGCATACTTTTGACTGTCTATCTATTAGCATAATTAGTGTTTAATAATAAAACAACAAAAATCCTATGGATTTCATTCATTTATGGTCATAGTATACAAGCAAGTTATACATGGTAATTAAAAAAAAACACATCTCAGGTAGTAGATAGATTTTTTTCATATTATTTTCTGAGCGGCCATTAGTTCCACTATAAGACATTTCCAGGTTATCCATTAATTACCGGACACCCTGTATAACGCATTGGTACATTTTCTTCATCTTCATGTAACGCCGAATACTGTCTGAGGTTGTTTTCTGCTAATACTGTACATACATTGTACATATAGTGAAAGGAAAGCTTTTACGCAACTCGTAATTTATATAAACAGAAGGTCAATTCTGATAATGAAATATGTTTAAAGTTGTGATCTAGTTAGTCTAATAAACGTCAAATGTGAACTGAAATGCAATTTATGTTCTAATTTGACTCGAATACTATTTTTGAGAGAGAGTTTAAATAGTGCCGATCCAGGCACTTTACTTAAAAGTTTAATTACGAGAATTGGGCCTCTGGTTATTCGACTTATAAATAATCAGGCAAAAATATGAAAAATCTGTGCTAATATTTTTAGCATGGAACATCTATATTAGCTGTACTGTTAACAAGTCTCCGTGGCTGAGTGGTTAACGAAGCTGCATGAGTAACTGTGCTTCACCGAATGGTCGAGGTATCAAGCCCAACTGGCCGTTTCACTTTTTGTGATTGTTGAGCCATTGTTTCTGTATAATAAGTGAAACACAGCTAGCAATGTCTAAACTTAGCAGAACACCACCTAATCAACACACTCCGACACGATCGGAATCGGACATTCATAAACTATATGCGGATGAGGAATATTCGTCACAAGCTAGTACAATCAACATTACTCAGCGAGCTAAGCGACGATGTCCGTCAAATGAAAATATAAACGATACTCTGGCCGACTTCAAAAATGAAATACGTGATATGATTACAAATATGATTACGTCCCATAGCTCGCGTATGGATCGTCTTGAAAATCATATCATCGAAGTAAAAAACGTGAATTCAAAAATAAATGACACGAACACAGAAATAGAAAAATCTATTTCTTATATGGCCGAACAATTGTCATCTTTAGAGTCCAAAATCACGAGTCTGGAGACTGAGCGTAACGTAACCACACGTAAGATATCTGAAATCGAAGAAAAGATCGAAGCACTTGACCGTATTGCTGTCAAAACCAGTGTAGAATTTCGAAACGTACCGAAAATACCGGGCGAAACAAAGAAAACAATGTATGGAGCGCTACTGGAGTTGTCCAAATACCTGAAACTCAGCATACAGCAGTCGGATATACGAGATGTACAGCGTCAGCCATCTAAGAGAGAAAGTCGTTGCTCCGCAGTAGTTGTAGAATTCAATGATACTCTAACAAAAACGAATTTTCTCACGGCCGTTAAAGACCACAATAAGCGCTACCCGAATGAGAAGATCAACTCAATTCACATGAATATCTCGGCACCAGTAACACCCATATACATATCAGAGCAGTTGACCACTAACTCGAAAAGACTATTCTACCTAGCTAGAAACTACGCCAAGGAAAAGGATTACAACTACTGCTGGATCTCGAACGGCCGTGTACTACTGAAGAAAGACTCTGACAGCCAACTCATCGTTGTCAAAAATGAGTTACAACTCAAACAATTGTCCGCACCTAACAAACAATGACTAGGATTAATTATTTTTTATATTGTAAACAGTAATTTTTTATCTTGTTTCATAATATGCTTTATTTTGATAAGAAACACCTTTAATATATATATGCGCGCAAACAATATCACATATATACAAATACGACTCACTAAAATACTATTATTGAGACAATACCTAAACTCTAAATACCTATCGTATCACACAATACTTGTACGGACACATACAAATTACACAAACAAATACAAACAACTTAACCTTCAAATTACAAGACATATCATACAACCCTTTATACTTTTAATACTATATACAATGTCTAAGAATATTAATCAATTAATGAACCATATCTATCAATTCTCCGTATCCCAAAATCACTTGTATACTTATGAACACACTTCATTATCCATAGTAAACAATCACATTATAATATATTCTGTAAAGAAAAATATTATTTACAAGTTATATAACCACCCCTTGAGCTACTATATTTTATTGTATTATATATTTTATAATTAATAATGGTTAGTAAAAGTGTATTTGAAGATATTGACAGCACCAATGTCATGACGTGTTTAGAACTCGACAGTCCAGAATCTTGTAAACAACACCTTGACACAGCTAAAGGTAGGCTTACCATTATCACCCAGAATATACGTAGTATTAATAAAAACTACGATAATTTACTTATATTCCTTTCGCGCTTAGGATTTAAACCGGACTTAATTGTTTTGACTGAGTGCTGGCTAGACGAATCATTCAATATATTAAATTTAGAAGAATATATTTGTAATTACTCAAAGACATATATTAATAAAAGCGACGGTATAGTTATCTTCTCAAAGTCGTATCTTCATGTGGCCGTAACAGAGCCTTACTTTCAGGATGCAAATTGTCTACTCGTTGATATCGGCTGTAACTATTCCATTATAGCTATATACCGTTCACCATCCTTCTATAATATAAACAATTTCATTAATTCTCTAGAAAACATACTTAGCAAAATTGTTAACGTCCACTATGTGTTAATAAGTGATATTAACATTGATATAAAAAATGACACATCCGATCGCCGAGCTGAAGAATACCTTAATCTTACAGCCCATTACGGATATATCCCAGGTCATAATTTACCCACGAGAGGCAACAACTGTCTTGATCATTGCATGATAAAATCACACCTAGCATCAACTACAATTATATGTCACTCCGATATTACAGATCATAGCACAGTGTTATGCAGCATAGGAACACCACTGCCTAGAAATAAACAAAGTAAGACTTATTGCAGAATCGACTTTGACAAGCTTGTACTATGTCTTACGGAGAATAATTGGTCGGATTTGTACAGTATTAAGGACATAAATCAGGCGACAAAGATATTTATAGATACTTTTAATATAGCTCTTACGAAATGCAAAATTACTCGTAGGCTAAAAAGCTCAGACATCATTACAAAAAAATGGATAACACCAGGTCTGCTGAGATGCATTCGCCGTCGTGACGCTATGCATTATAACGCCAAACAGAATCCTCAAAACATAAAACTCAATGAGGACTATAAAAAGTATAGGAATCACTGTATAAATATTCTACACAATATAAAAACTAGTTACAAACAAAATCAGTTACAAAGCAATAAAAACAATATTAAAAAAACATGGGATGCAGTAAAAGACATATGTAACATAAAAAAAGTATTTTCAAAAAATGACGATCTACTTTCTATATATCCTAGCGCTATAGATTCACTCAATAAAGTTAATAAGTATTTTAGTACGGTTGGTGAACGGTTGGCTAATGATGCGTTAAGCGAGTTAGGACTAACCGAATATCAATTAGCCAAGCATGTTAAAACTTCAATCGCAAACAACTCGCCTGGCTCCTTATTCCTTGCTCCGACAGATGAAATAGAGATAATTAAGCTAATAGGTACACTTAAGCCAAGTTCAGCCAGTGGACATGACAATATAAGTAATGATATGCTGAGATGTGCAAAGTATGTTATAGCAAGTCCTATAACATATATTTGCAACCTCAGCTTATCGTTGGGATATGTACCAGATTGCTTAAAAATTGCTGACATTGTACCGATACATAAAGCGGGCAACCCAAGTGAGCCAGCTAACTATCGACCCATATCTCTCTTAAGTTCATTATCCAAAGTTTTGGAAAAGGTTGTTAATGTAAGACTGTCCAAGTATCTCGAAAATAATGATCTACTTGCTGGTAGTCAATTTGGTTTTCGCACAGGTAGGTCTACGGAAGATGCCGTCACAGGCCTGGTGGAATATGTCATTGGTAAAATTGATGAAGGCAATAAATGCGTGGGCGTCTTCCTGGACCTTGCGAAGGCCTTTGATACCGTGTCCCGACCTATACTAATAAGGAAACTGGAGATGCTTGGAGTGAGAGGTTTGGCTCTAGAATGGTTCCAGTCTTACCTAGGGAAGCGAAAACAAAGAGTTTGTGTTGGGGACTACTGCAGTGACTATGCTGACATCGATTTTGGGGTGCCCCAGGGCAGTATTCTCGGGCCGACGCTCTTTTTGGTCTATATAAATGACCTCTGTGGCCAAAATTTACCTAATGCCAGTATTTTTACGTTTGCTGATGATACGGTCATAGTCTTTTATTCAAAGACTTGGAACGAGGTTGTTTGTATGGCACAGACAGGTCTTAAAGTAATATATAAATGGTTACGCGACAACCTACTTACATTGAATGCTAATAAAACTAAATATATTGCCTTTAGAGTAACTCAGCGTTCTGCGCCCGGGACACCTATCGTTATCAAACTGCATTGTAATGGGTGTAGTATTCTTAATAACCTGACGTGCCAATGTTCTATTCTTGAACAAGTGCCGGCCATTAAATACCTAGGTGTAATCATAGACCAACGGTTGGCTTGGACAGCCCAAATAGACGCCCTAACTAAGAGAATCAAAAAGCTCTCCCATATTTTTAAAAAATTGCGAGGCGTTGCTGACGCTAAGGTTCTGAAAGTCGTCTATTTGAGTTTGTGCCAGTCTATTCTAACCTATTGTGCAACTGCGTGGGGATCCACTCACAAATCAACTTTACTCAGACTTGAAAGAGCTCAGAGAGCTATCTTAAAGATAACTTTTAGAAAACCTTGGCGCTACCCAACTGATCTCCTATATTCCGAATGTGAATTTCTTCGAGTAAGGCAATTATTCATAACGGCGACCATTTTAAGATACCATAAGAACGCCAAAGCTTTAACTCGCTTTACACACAGAACGCTCAAATGGGATAGACCAAAAGTGCGCTCATCTTTTGCTCACAGGAGCTATAGATTTCTTGGAGCATATCTTTACTCACAACTGTACGCATTTAATAACAAAATAATATGTATGAATAGGGCAAGATGTAAAATTGTAGTTTGTAAATGGTTAAAATCAAAAAATTATAGTGAAACTGAGAACATACTACAGGTTAATATGTGATGATACTTAAAATTATATATTATTGAGCAATACTGTTAAACTATTTATTTAAAATTTGATTTAGTTAATGTTTAGATGTATAAACACACACACACATACACACGCACCCACACACCCACTCACACTCACATACACACACACACACACACATACACACACACACGCACACACACACACACACACACACACGCACACACACACACACACACACACAACGCGCACGCGAGTGTAACAAGCACATGAAATGTAAGTGCAAAGTAGTCCTACTCATATTGATTCCATAATTGTAATGTAACACTGCTTGGGGTGATCTTTCTGGTGCCCACGACACAGGGAATCCTAGTGTGGGTCCAGTAAATCATGTACGAATGTAAAAAAATTTGGAAGCAATAAACTTATTATTATTATTATTATTATATTATTTTTGTAGTCAATTCTACCAATTATTTGGTGAGACTAAACTTATAAATATGTTTTAAGGATTTTTCTTCTGACAAAAATTGCAATTGTTATAAACAAGAACAAAAAATGTATTTTTTGGCAATATCTCAAAAGCTATGCTATTTTCATATAATAGATTTTTTGTCAGAAGAGTTTAATTTCTTGTGTAGTGCCTTCTTGTCATTAGTTGGAACTCCTTGGTTGCCCCTGAGCTGTACGAATCTTTTGAGTCCATGCGATCCGTATCATAGTTTCCTGTTTCCATTCGTCTTATGGCACCTGAAAGACATATTGCGAACAGAGCGCCGATAATCTGAAACAGCATAATACATTTTGTTAATAATGATATATTTATATATATTTTTCTATAATATCGTCTTACGTTTACGCGAATGTTATACATCGAAATTAAACAAATTTATACGGATTTTATCGTGTTGCTTATTTTTTATAAAACACTATTATTACATAATTATGAAATTTAAACTACTATTGTTAAACACTATTGTTACCAAAGTCTCCCCGTGAACATGGCTCCTGAAAAGCAACCGAAACGTCGGGGAAAGTGTAAAATTAAATCTAAATAGTTTTATAATTTAAATACTTAGCTTAAATAGAAGTTAACAGTAACTAGTAAAAGTGTTTAAAAATAGTAGTTTAAAGTTTCATAATTATGTAATAATAGTGTTTTATACAAAATAAACAACGCGATAAAATCCGTATAAATTTGTTTAATTTCAATATATTTTTCTAGTTCACTGATTGGATTTTTATTTGAAAGATGCTTATGTTTAGCTATTTCCGTAGCATATGATCACTTGCTATAACAAAACTGTCAGTTACACATTGCTGCCTTAAGGGAATTCGGATTTAATTGAAATTAAAGTACTATATACGGATTTTATCGCGGTTTATTTTTAAACAAAAGTAGTTTAGTTATAATTTAAACTATTTATATAAATTGTCACTTTTCTCGACGTTATATTTTTTTTCAGCAGATATGGTCACGGGGACAATCCAAACAATATTAATGTTTGAATGAATGGACTATCGGAGTTATGATAAAAAAATTATATATTCGAGTCTGAGTGACGGTAAGGTTGGAAAATTTTAGGCAAGCGTTATTCAAGATTTCTTTTCCCGGATACACCTACATATATATTTTATGATTAAATACCTATACAACTATCTAAAGCAGTGCAATATACATACACACGGATGTACGCTTAAAGATATAAGTGGAGTAGCATCGTAAGGTACACATTCGTATACCGATCCGAGCGAATATCTTTTATGTGTGTGATGTTTTAACGCAAACAATGAAACATTATTCAATGTAATGATGGTAGGTGAAGTTTGTCATGCGTATGTGTATAAGGCGAGACAAAAACGAGTTCTTGTATATATAACTATAATAACTACTATCCCTTATATTCAACAACAGTGTCTCTGTTAGTCCGCATTTACAATTAATGCTTAAATTTGTCTACTGTATCGTAGGTTGCGATAGCGGAGCGGTCAACGAGTCTTCTCACTTTATCACTAAAATATAAATACGGTGGTTCAAATCCTGGGATACTCTACTTCCACTTTTTGTTGTTTTATTACTGAAATTTTCAAATAACAAAGATAAACGTTATTTTTGTCAATTTTTTTATGCTAGTGATAAAACGAAAAATAGTATTTTTTAAGGATTTAAACTAAAAATTAAATTATTTTATTATTATTCACTATTTATCAATGAAAATTACATTTTTAAATATATAATTATAAATAAACACATTTAAAAATATAAAAATTATGGATGCCCACCGACATCGAGACAAGGTCCAAGCTATCGGTGGTTAGGGGTCCAGAGAGAGGAATCTCCTCACTATGCGTGCCGTATCGAGGAGTACCGCCTTCTGCATCTGACCCTAGACCCAAGCACCTAATGCGAGCCTCCTAAGATGTTGGTCGAGGCTCTTGGCTATTAGACCGTTTACCGTAACGACTATCGTTATTATTATTATAATTATTATTATTTATCAGAATTAGTTAAATTACTAAAATATCACATTTTGTTTTTATTTTAATAAATAAATAATGCAAATTATAATTAAGAAAAAGATAATTTTTATTTAATTTATAGCAATAATATTTCATTATAAAAAACAATGTCAAAATATGATTTTTGAAAATGAAATTTTATTAAATTTTCCGTAAATGTTTCAATACTATGTAATAATAAAACATCGTTAATAACATTTTACTTACAAATAATATTTAACAATTTGCCATTGCCATTATGGCAATTGAGGTTATAGCTTAATTATTCATTTTGACAAGGAAAAGAGGATTGAAACCTAACATCAATTCTAACATCGTCAACCAGCACGTCCCCTACTTGAAACAACTTTGTTTAATATTTAGTGTGACCTCCATTGTTCTTAATACAACTTAAGAGACGTCTATCATGGAGGTCACAATATTAGCACACATAGTTCACAACGGTCTCGTCGGTATGATACCCTTTGATTCATAAGCACTTCCCGCCCGACTTTTTAAGCTCCTTTCTTCTTCAAATCGTTTCACCCAACGACTTACAGTATTTATCTGAAATAAAATCAAAAATCTTATGACATAATTATAGATAGCGATTCCTTAACAGCGAAATCGTAAATCACAATACCATAACATAATATTTAAAAATAACTTACTCTTAGAGTTTAGTCCAGTTTCGTCGGCAATTTAAGATATATTAAGGCCATAATTATTCTATATATTTGCCCTGGATTCAATATTTATATTAGGTTGCATTTTAAATGTAGATTTTCAAACAAAACATTAAAAAAATTATTGCAATAATAATGACACAAACGCTCGTAACAAAGATCACCAACCAACACATACATCACATAATTCTTTCAAGTGAGAACTAAGTATTATTTTTTAAATCCACCTTCATCTTTTCAATAACTGCGGTTTAAATAAGTCTTGAAGTAAAGTAACAAGTCATCGGTGATTCTAATTTAAGAAATAAATACAAAAAGATTATCACTTCCTGGGGATCGAACCAACAAGCGTCACATTTTAGATCGCACTATTACCAATGTAGCTACAACATCACTTACTTATTTGTTTGAAATTAACACTCACAATCATAATTAGAACAGGCGACAGTATAAGTGAGGCGGGTTTTTGTGTATGTGTACAATGATTTTTTTGAAAAAGGTCGTAAGTTCAACTTGTTGTGATCCTATTGCTTACCGTACACATTTTTGATCATAGATCGATAGTACATAGATTCGAATATACCTACTCGTGAAAAACCGTAATAGTATTTTTTAGGGCTGATACCTCGGCTAAGTCGTGATTGTAAGTAAAAGTGATTCGCGCGGCCTCGCCGGCTCTGGTTATGTCGAGGACCATGGTAGGCTTCGTCGGTATTACCGGGATATCTTACCCCCGATGAGTCTGACAAAATCTCTCCGTCACCCCGCGGAGAGATATGTGTGAATGCATTTCCACACGTACAAAAAAACACATTTTATTGACGCTGCTCATTCCCAAAAATAGTACAATAGGTTAAAAATAATATAAATAGACGTACCTCAATAGAAGTGATAGCGATAGCAACCCCTACGAAAATCTCGTACATGCTCTTGATAGTGGGTGCGCAGCCAGGGTTGGTGTCATTCAAGGTGCAGTTCCCAGCGACAGTGTCAGGGGTATTGACAGGCTTGCAGCAAGAGTCAGGCAGCGTCAGGGCACTACCGTAATCTTTAGGACTGTTCATACCACAACAGGCGAACTAAAATAAAGGTGCAATGATACACAAGCATTATTTACCGGGTGTAAAAAGAGAAATCTGTATTAAAATTTTCAATTGTCGCTTGCTTTAACAGTGAAGGAAAACATCATGTGGAATTCTGCATGTCTGAGAGTCCTCCATATTGTTTTCGAAGATATGTTAAGTCTGTCAACGCCACAGAACCTATGTTCTATACCACTGGGTCAACGTGGCACAATAACCGTTGTCACACTGAGAAGAGGCGCGTGCCCAGCAGTCAATCAGGATATTATTATATATATAAAAGAAAAAACTAATTTTAATACTTCTGAAAACAATAAATGTAGAGGATGATATCTATCTTTATTATTGCTTAAAGATTAAATTCATCGGCGCAGCGATAGTAAATGTGATTGCTGCGCTAGTTTTGTGTGCGATTCTCATTTCGAGCATAGTGTTATTGAGTGTGCTTTGCATAAGGTCTCAGGTTTGATTACCATTTCAGACAAAGTGTTATTGAATTTGTCGATTAATTGTCAGTAGCAGCATACTCTGGATTTGTCCGGTAGACGGGACATGGGAACTAAACTAGAGGGCGAAAAACAAACATTTTAATATAAAGAAAACCGACCTCATAAGGAATATACTAAATCAAAAATGCACTAAAAAGTTAAAAAGTTATTGCGTATTCTTGTGAATAGTTAAATTATAGTTATTTTAGGATTTATATAGTTTTTTGAGGTCGGTTTTCTTTTTGTTAAAATTTTTGTTTATTTCTCGGTTTTTAGTGAATCTGAAGTTCGATAACTGATTTTATTTGTCTAAATATGGATAGAACTATTAAACGCGGTGCTCATATGAGACAGCGCCGTTTAAATGAGACAAACGAGGCAAGGCAGAAACGCCTATTGCCAAAAATGAGAACATCATTAATGTAGGCGAAGTCAATCAAATACGCATTATTAAAGATAACCCAAAAACGAATGGTCTGATCTTAATCAAAATTAAATCGGACTAAATGGAAAGCACCAGCTTTCAAATAAAAAAAAATCATGAAAGTCGGTTTACCTAAAAAAAGTTATGAGGTAACACACGTAACAAAAAAAACATACAGTTGAATTGAGAACCTCCTCCTTTTTTTTAAGGTGGTTAAAAATAGGTGTATTACACCTCTGCCTACCCCTTTGGGGTTATAGGCGTAAGACAATGTATGTTGGTTTAAATGGAAAGAATTTTAGATAACATTATAGCATTCATGCAGCACATGCGCACCCTGCTATAAACATACGTATTACATGAAATTTATTTTCCTTGTATATTGAATGCTATCCTGTAACTGTTCTATTTACCTTATTATACATTAATCCAATAAAAATAACCAAGTAAATAACACTGCACAACAAAATTGCTAGTTTTGTCTGATGAATGAATTTTATCACATGATGTTTACTAATTCGACGTCGCTAATTCCACATATACCCTTATTTTTTTGTAATAGCTCTTGTTTACGAGTTGTAGCTTCCATTAAATTAGCTGGTAACTAGAACAATATTAAGTTTTCTTAATATAATTTGATATGGCATCGTCAAATCGTGTTTGTGTGAATAATTCGAGTCATTTTTGTTTCATTTGCGGAGAGTATATAAATAATAATAAGCTCAGCTCTCTACTTTCACTTTCAGCAAAGAAGTCAAATAAAAGTAAGATTTTCCAACTTAAGAACTAAATAAAATAAGATAATCTTTAAATATAGCGTGTTTTATTATAAAAAGACCCATATGTCACATTTTATTAACTAGACCTGATAGAGAAGTTTCAGTCACAGGTTTAAAATTGTCATTAAAAGTTGGACTAATATCATGTAACATAACCCAATCATCAGACATGCTGTTGTGCAGTGTAATAAGTCGATAATTTTAGGTGCGAAATATGAATATTAAAAAGACTACAAATATTGTGATGATACTAGATTTTGACTTCGCTCGCCTAAATGTAGGTTAAGTTAGTAACAATACTTTTTTCTGGATAAAAGGTATGTCCTATTCCGTACCCCTGACGACGTATCCGAAATTTCTTGATGATCGGTCGACTAGTTAAGGCGTGAAAGCGTAACAAACAAACTCACTTTCGCATTTACAATATTAGATAGCTTTTTTTTTGCTCGTCCATTTGACCACACTCCACCTGATGGTAAGCAGTCGTGTGGTCTAAAAGCAGTGGCCTCCACACCGTCCACATACCAGCCGAGGCGATGTTGAGGTCTCTACTTTGACGGCCTAAGAAGGTGCTTTTTCACGCCCCGCTTAAAGAATCCAGTATTGAAGGAAGAAGGAAACACGTGCCTTGGTAGAGAATTCCATGCCTTGATCGTTCGGCAGAGGTATGAGGCCCCAAACTTGTTGGTACGGACTCTAGTCGACTCTACCATGTATGGATGGCATCTGAGCCCAGCAAGCGTTGTTCTGGATAGGAAAGGGGAGGGCGGGATAAGGTGCAATAACTCTTCAGAGCACTCTCCGTGGTATATTTTGTAGAAACATGCCAATAGGGCAATGTCCCTACGGAGTTCCAGAGGTTCCAGTGAACTTGTGACCTCTGGATCTCCGATGATACGGACAGCCCGCCGCTGTAACCTGTCAAGAGCGTCTAGCAAGTACTGCGCGGAGCCATCCCAAAGATGAGAACAGTATTCCACTCAAGGGCGCATTTGTGCCTTATACAGTAGGCACAGCTGCCCAGGCGCAAAGAACCGCCACACCCTGTTTAGAACTCCGAGTTTTACCCAAATTAATTAATGACATTTAAAATCCTTAAAATATGAAACTTATTTGCAACGATGCCAATCGGATGAGGTCACTTAGCGAAAACGCTTTTATGTACATATTATTATGTTTGTGAATTCTCCTTTGACATAGGGCTTACATTGTATGCGAGTATGATGCTATTGTAGGCGAGGTATTTAAAAACAATTTCCTCACCTCGCCACTGCCGTCGCACCGAATGTGTAAATATAGTGGAAATGCAGGTTGTGTTAATCTGTCAAAAGATACGACAGACGAGACATTGTTTTTATTTTTTATGTAATAAAATGTAATACTTTATAAGAGACTGCACGGATAGTAATGATTTAAACGGTCGCCTCGCTACTGCTACTGAACCAGTGTTGTGGATCAATCTTCACACGAGACAAAACTTTTATTACAGAATTTTGAACTATGACACTACTATGATTGAACTTTACTACAATTTAAGCTATTTAAATTATTAAAACTATTTACATTTAAGTTTGCACTTTTCCTGGCCTTTCGGTTGCTTTTCAGCAGCCATCTCCCCTAGAATAACAAAAACTGTATAAAGTACTTTAATTTCAATGTATAACTTTCTTGTAAAAGTTAGAAAATATTATAAAAATTAGTAATTCCGAGTCTCGGAACAACTATTTATGGAGTCTGAATGTTCTTTGTATCCGTTGTTTGAAAATTTAATAATTTAAAGTACAAACAACGGATACGAAGAACGCCGAGACTCGGAACAAGTATTTGTGGATCACACACGTTATGTGTGTCCCCGCGACACAGCAATTATTCCTAGTGTGGGTGATGCCGCATTAACAAAAAAAAAATAATGTAATGAAATCATACCTGTAGTTGAAGGCTGTCAATGAGAAGTTCAGTGCTGTTGTCGACAGAGGATCCTGGTGTACCTTTGTCGTTCAGATATTTTGCTAACTTCGTCGGTATAGAGCTACCGTATATGAAGACAAGGGCCACGACAACTATAACTTCATATGCCATGATCAGGAAGAGAAAAGTTGCATACTGAAAATGATAAACAAGCAGGTTTATTGACTGCGAGGATGGTGCAGTGTTTTAAGTTGTCTGCGCCGTGTGTTGTGGGTTCAATCCCCAAAGGGGACAAAGATTTATGTGATCCACAAATGGTTGTTCGTTGTGTTCGATGCTTGAATGTTTGTAAATTCCCCGCGGCACAAGATAAAGTATTAGGGGCTTATTGGCTTATTTTCCTACCAATAGTGTAATTGTAGAGGCTCGGGCACCCCCCAAAACCTATGGTGCCAGGTACCGGTAGGTCTAGCGGCTTTAAGATCTGGTACTAAATGTTTTCTTGGACAGATAGATTTTAGAGGAGAGCGACATACGCCACATTTTATATGGAAGTTGGTAGCTTAACCGCGGATTATAGCCAGTTATATTCATAAAGGATAAATATTGTATTTTTATATAACAAAGCTGCGACAGCGATTGTCAAACAACGGTCTCAAGATCCTCACCAATGCTTTTAACATCTATTTATTGTTGGATCTTATTAGTATCAGCAGGGAATCAAAATCTGTATTCAGGCGATTAGATTTTTTTCGGATACACCTTCTTTTTTTTGCTTTGTAAGAAGCAGTCTGCGTGACCACTGAAACTATAATACTACTACTACTTACTAATGATTAATTAATTACTTATTAAACATCGATAGCCTAGTCGGAGACCGTTGGATGGCATCGCAAAGGTCTCGCGGACGATCCTTAAGCACGCATATCTATATTTTTAAGTGCGTTTTAGATAGTTGATAATCGCTCACCTAACGGTGAAGGAAAACATCGTGTGGAAATCTGCATGCCTGAAACTTAACCATAATATTCTCGAAGACATGAAGTCTGCTAACTCGCAGTGGGCCAGCATCGTGGACTATGGTCTAACCCTTGTCACACTAAGAGGAGGCGCGTGCCCAGCTTTGGGACAGTTTATATACAGGACTGATATTATTAAACAACTACTAATTACTAGATATGCCAGTAACAAAAGAGTTTTTTTTGATGATAGATACCCTATGTCCTTTTCTGTACCCCTAATAACCTGTATGCGATATTTCATGATGATCGGTCGAGTAGTTTAGGCGACAAAGCGTAACAAACAAACAAACTCACATTCGCATATATAATAATTAGTTAGGTTATATATAGTTGGGATTAACGTCACATACCATGATGACCATGCAGCGACTTTCGTATATAGCTCCACAGCAACCGAAGAACGCTATCACAAATGTGACAGCCCCGAAGATAATGAATATCCATGGCGCCACCGGTATGTTGGCCGTCAGCCCAATCGTGATGGCAGTCCAGTTGAAATGGAGCGCCACACCGATGACTATCATGGCTATACCCATGAGCTAAATTTAATAAATAAGTATAAATAAAAATACAGCCTCTGGGCTTAGTGGTCGTTTTACACGAATTGTGCTCAACGGGTCATACATAAATTACGTCATACGTTAAGGGGAGGCAGAGGGTCGACGAAGTGTAACACTGTGTGACACGGGGTTGGAGGAATCCTGAATTTCGTAACGTCACAATTCAAAATCTAATAGATCTAAGTACAGTAATACCCCGCTTAACGCGAGGGAAAGTAAAAATTCCTAAATGGAAATAAAACTAATTTTAGAACTGCTGTTTTAATTTAATAATTTCTAGATATAAAATTGCAAAATATGGGTCCACACTAGGGAGGGAGGAGTTTCACAAATGTGACCAGCTGTGACAAGGACGGGAGGGATAAAAAAATCATGATAAATATTATTTTTTTAGTTGTCATTCCGCACACATTAAAATATTTTAAGCATGAATCTGTTTATGTGAGCACTAGTTTTGTGCTCACATAAACAAATTCTTGCGTGACATCACCTCTAAGCCAGCCTCTGTGGCACAGCGGTGATTATTAAATTTCTTTATTCACCCAAACATTATACATTATTACATATACACATATTACATAAGTAGACTTAGACACTATAAGAAAAAAAAACATCTCTGGCCCCCATTCTAGGATTCCTTGTGTCGTGGAGTCCAGTCCTAGTCGATAAAATAAGTTAAAAAATAAAAAATAAATTAGGTACGGTAAGTTAATGCGACTGGAAGGAATGAGGTGCGAGAACCTCATTCCTTTCGGGTTCCGGAACGAACATTGTTATTGGGTTATTCTGACTGGAAATTCTCAGCACGGGGTGTTGGACTCTGCCAACATTCCCGTAGTTAGAAATAATGTCGTGAAACCTTCTGCCATTTAACAAACATTGAAACAACAAGTATAATCTGAACAACAATTTGAGTGCACGGATGGCGTAATAGTTTTAATGGTTGCCTCGCAACTTTTACCGCGTCGAATGTTGTGGATTCGATTCCCACACGGGACAAAAAATTGTGTGTCTTGGTATCCATAAATAGTTGTTCTGAGTTGTTCCGAGTCTGGGTGTTCTTTGTGTCCGCTGCTTGGATACCAACACAGGACTTGTTTATTTATAATCTGTCAGCTTAACCATATCTAGACAGCATATATATGTGTCGATACCAAAGGATAAATTGATAACTAAAATGTGTATAAAACCGAGGGTTTAAATCATATACTTATATATAGATACGCCCCTACTAGGTTTAAATATGGGTTTCTGGATGTTAAGCTGCCATCCAACACACAATGCAAAATCCATTTGAATTATAAACATAGAGTATAATTATTACGCTCACTCATTTAAAATTTTACACTATCAAGTTAATGTAATGTGTGAGTTCACTCTTCTTAGTGTGGACACTTTTTTGTGCAATCTAAGTACGATAAAAGTTCATCTATGATTTAAAACTTTGCTTAAAACTAATCAGTTATTATCAGTATAGTCAATATGCATGCATGGCGCAGCGTGTAAGTGGTGGCCTCAACTTTGCTATCGCACTGTGTGCTGTGGATTCTAATACCACACGGCAGAATTATTTGTGTGTTCCATGTATGATTGTTTGAGTCCCGGTCCGTGTCCGTGAATAATATGTTTGTAGTCGCCATGACACAGGGGTTTAGCCAAATGTGGCAGATGTTTTATAAAGGAAAGAAAAAGAAAAATGATACGGAAAGATGGTCATGGCAATCGGCTCCATGTCCGCTCTTTCCTCAACTCACCGCAATAACCAAGTTGAAAAAAAACAACACATATTTCACAAAAATCCTGCTACAATTCGTACACTTCATGTTGAACGAGTAGTAAACACTCTTGTTCATACACAATCACACTACGTCACTAGCGCTATTTGTGTGTTTGACTGGACAACTATCATAACCTGCGCGATGGGCGTTATGAATACGACTAAATACAATAAACAAAAGATCCTAATGATGCTGATGATTTCCAACAACTTCTCCGCCCTCCCCTCCTCTCCTCTAGCACCTCTCTGATAGGGTTATAGGGTTATCTTGAATTACAAAAACAAAACAAGGATACGTGTTATTACAATGCACATTAAAAACAAAGATTTGTTTAAAATTAAATATAAAAGGAAAATGTGCAAATTGTGATAAAAATAACTTGGCAAAATAAGGTAAGATCTAAGTAAATAAGTATTTTTATTTTATGAATATACCCATATTAATGTTGTCATACGAGTGTGCATTACACGATGTAGTGATGACTAAATAATTACATTTAAGTACTGTCAACATTATAACAGGAAAACGACCTTGTATTATTTATAACAATCATAACAAAATGGCAGGCAGTTGATATTATATATTACAGTTTACATACTTAAATATTGGACTATGAGACCTTGCTTGTCCTTTTTGACTTTTCATGTACTTTCGATTTTGTTACATACCGTTTTTACACTCAAAAATTTGTTACAAGAGTATAAATTGTTTTAATAGTTAACTAGCCAGTATATTTTTGTTCGAGATTATAAATTATAGAGGTATTGAGGAGTACTAGAATCTAGTTTATACCGGATGAACTGGGGGTGTCCCCCAGGGATCAATCCTACGCCCTCTTATCTTCATCCTACGTTTTGTTGATATTTTCAACCATGTGATAAGCATCGAGTATACCTTTACGCTAATAGTCTAATGCCTCCCATTCCATCTTTACAATACTAAAAAAATTGTAGTGTGCATTTTTTAACGTTTGACCAGCGCCGACGCTCTGCCGCTCGACGCTCGTGTTGCGTGCCTGGTGAACGTCGCGCTCGCATCTTATCTACGTGACGCGAGCGTGGCTTTATTTGTCGACTCGAGAGGACACGGCTCGTCTGCGCGACGCGACTTGACTTGAGAGCCTAGCGGCGTCTACGCGACGCTAGCATGGCGTTTAGCGACGTACGCCCGACAAACACCAGTGGAATCAAGCCTTAAAATATATTCAGGATAGTTTCTAAATCCAAGTAATTGCAACTATTAACGGATTTCGACGAATATGTACTTACCTACACATAATTTAAGTGCATATTTCTAGAAATCGATTAACGTTTAATTTCGCTATTTTCTGAACCTTTTTTTGTTGTTACCAGTAAAGTTATTGTTTTAGGTTACAAAGAAAATAATTTATTTTCAGTATTATCAAAGTTACCAAGCTTAGCTATATTGAGGATTAATAAATGCAGCAAATCTTAGAAATTGCTAATATTTTATATTATAACAGAACCTAAATAATATTGAGTGGCTTCAAGTGGCTTAAAACCCATTACCTTATAAACTCTGCTTTAAACAACAAATTATTTCACACAAGCTCCGTAGAATACTTTAAACATTTGTTTCGTACAAAAAGGCAGATTAATATAAAAATTAATTAAAAGATAAATAATGGTCCGCTGTTCCTCGGGCGCTTCACGATATAAATTAAACTGAAGCTTTTTTATACTTTAGTATGAGTTATGGAGGTTTTTATACATTTTCATAATAAGGTGTCCTGTTTGGTTTACAGCATTTATTATTGTTTACAGTATACGTGCTATAAACGATGATAGCTTGGAATAACAAGTTAATGATTTTTAATCAAATTTTTAATGAACTATGATTGAGATAAACTCATTGGTTTTGGTGCGTTATCGGCAATCGTCGAATTTAATAGACCGCACGCAATGTGTAAAGATAGGGGACAAAATGAGCAATGAGGAATCATTAGACGTTAGCGTTCCACAAGGAAGCCTTCTTAATCCGTTACTTTGCCAGATATATATGAATGGTCTCTGCTCCCTCTTCCTGCCCTCGACCCATATCCTGGCATACGCAGATGACACCGTCATTTTAACATATGGTGAAACCTGGACTGCGACAAAACAGATTGCCGAAAAAGCACTACGTGCTACAACGGTCTGGTTGGCCAATAATAGCCTAACTTTAAACCTAAGTAAACCAACTTCATCACCTTTGGACTCTTGCCTCCGGAAAGTTCTATAACAATCAAAGCGCACTCATGCGCATCCGACGGTTCACAGTGTACGTGTATTTGTGTGTCCCGAACCTCAGTCGTAAAATATCTTGGACTAAATGTTGATGCCTGCCATTCCTGGAAACATCATTTAGAAACCCTGTCTTCCCGAATCCAAAAACTATTATACTTATTTAAAAAACTTAGACTGTCCGCCCACAAAGAGGTACTATATATGGCCTATTGTTCTCTATGCGAATCCATATTAACCTATTGCATCAGGGCCTGGGGAGGAGCAGCGAAATCTACCTTAATACATGTGGAAAGAGCTGTCATCAAAGTGCTTCTTAGTAAGCCTTTCAGATATCCCACGCGACAACTATACAAAGACTATAAAGTTCTAACAGTCCGGCAACTTTTTATCTATCGAACTATAATTCATACACATCAAAACTTACTACTAAAAAACGCGATCGCCTTGTAGCTGCAAAGAGAAGACCAGACCCAGCATGTCCTAAGAATAACACATACACAACTGCACGCACGCTCGCACGCACGCACGCACGCACGCACGTACGCACGCACGCACGCATGCACGCACGCACACACGCATTTTTCCCACCTCTCCACTTGCAACTTTTGTGTTTACTAAACAGTGTGACTTAATAAACAGTGCATTAAATTATAAATCGACGGACGGTTGGATGACCCCTGTAACACTGTAACACAGGATTCTCCTAGCATAGGGGTCATTGATCACATAGCGTGTACAATTATGTTTATAATAATTAAATCAAGGAATTTGTTAAAGTTGCAGTCTTTGTACATTTATGTTTTTATTAATAAATTAATAAAAAATAAATATTAATAAAGAAAATAAAAATCTTAAGCCTTGTAGGTAGGCTTGAACAGACTTGACCTAAATTTAATTATGGGGTGATGATATATATGAGTGACTACATGTCTGCCTTTTTTTTTTTTTTTTTTTTTTTTTTACTTGGGGAAATGCGCCTGATGCATACCCTCTCGCCACAAGGGGAGGCGAGAGGGTTATGTCCGGCTCTCCCGTACTTCGGGCCTACGGACCAAAACCCCACGGTGTGCACGCTCGCTGCCTTGCATATTGGATGGGCCGCTGGCAAAATTACTACCTCAGCGACCCACCCAGCAGTCTACAACTCCTCGGCGACGCCCCGGCACTACATAGGGCGTCAGACCGACTCAATGGCTGGCGGACGGAAGATCCCCGTTCTTCCGCCCGCGGCCTTCATTATGGCGGCATTAGGCGGGCGTAAGCGCGCCTGCGCCGCCCGGTTCGCCGGCGACGGCTCGGATCCGCAAGGATACTTTCTTCACGGATCCGCTCCGCCGCCTCCTTCTGCGAGATGACGTCCTCGCAGAAGGACGCGACCGCTGCCCATTTCCTCTCGCTGTCGGCCATGGCTTTGATCACGGCCGGCAGCGAGAGATCCTCACCCACAATCTCAATGAGTTCACGGCGCTGCACCGCCCAAGCAGGACATTGCTCGAGCGTGTGCTGCGCCGTGTCCTCCTCACAATCGCAGTGGTGGCAGATGGGACTCGGTTCCCTCCTAGCGACCGTGTGCAGGTATTTGCCAAAGCAACCGTGCCCTGACAACACCTGCACTAGCCGGAAGGAAAGGGTCCCATGCTGCCGCCCTGCCCACCGCTCCAATACCGGCTGGAGGGCCCCAACGGTTCTGAAACCGGCCAAGGGCACCTCCAGCCGCGCCTGCCACTTTAAAATCATGCCCTGATGGGCTCGATTGCGCGCGTATTCAATCACTGTCGGGAGGGGACGACAACCCGTCTCCTCCCGCACCGCCTCACTCATTGCAAACACTTCGGCGAGCACTTCAGCCTCCAAATCCCACGGGGGTGTCCCGGCCAACGCACAAGCTGCGTCGGCCGACACCGTGCGGTATCCGCGTACTACCCTGACCGCTATGACTCTCTGCGGCCTCCGCAAGAGAGTCCTGCACTGAGCGGTCAGGGAGTCCGCCCACACCGGTGCGCCGTAAAGCGCCATCGACCGGATAACCCCCGTGTAGAGTCGCCGGCAACCAGCACTGGGCCCGCCCAAATTTGGCAATAGCCGCCCAAGGGCGGACGCAGTGCCGAGAAGCTTCGGGGCGAGCTGTCTGAAATGCTCGTCGAAGTGCCACCTTCCGTCCAGCACCAAGCCCAGATATTTCATGTGGGCCTGGACGGGAACGCGCGTCGAGCCCACCATTATCGAGGCGCCGCGAGGTGGACTGCGACGAGGCCCATGAAAGACCAGGGCCTCCGTCTTGTTAATAGCCACCCGTAAACCCAGCGCCTCGATACGCCCGACCACCTGGGAAACCCCCACGGTAGCCAAACGGGCCGCCTCCTCGAAGGTACCCCCACGGGCTGTGACCAGGGTGTCGTCAGCGTAGCTGATGACGCTCAGCCCGGGGGGTAGGGCAGCACGTAGGACCCAGTCGTACCCCATGTCCCACAGGAGCGGACCAAGAACCGATCCCTGCGGGACACCGCACGACATGGGCCGCCGCCAAACCTCGCCTCGAACCTCGAGGAGGACACTCCTGCCTCTCAGATAGTCTGCCACCAGCCGCTCCAGGTAAAAAGGTACCCCGTGATATCGGAGCGCCCCCTGGACACAGCTGTATGGCAGACTATTAAACGCGTTGGCGATGTCTAAAGACACCGCCAACAGAACACCGCCGCCGGCGACCGCCTCCTCGGCCGCGGCCTTCAGGCGCATAATGGCCCCGACCGTCGAACGTCCTTCCCGGAATCCGAACTGAGCGTCCGACAGGTCGGGACCCACCGTGCTCAGGTGCCGGACGATGCGGGTGGCGAGAATTTTCTCAAACATCTTCCCCGCCTCGTCCAGCAGCACTATGGGCCTGTACGCCGCGGCCGACTCTGGAGGCCGTCCCGGCTTGGCCAGCAGTACCAACTTCCCCTCCTTCCAGCACTCAGGGAATCGTCCCGACACCAGGCTCGCGTCGAAAAGTTCCCTGAGGCGGACATCCAGGTGATCGAGGGCCAGCGCGAGAGCTCGCGCCGGCACACCGTCAGGTCCAGGGGCGGTCGTCTTGGAGCGGATCCGCAAGACAGCCGCCCCCATCTCCGCGTCTGTAACCGGGGGAGCACTGAGGTCCGCCTCCCGATGTCGGCCTCCCGATGGGGCCATTGTCGGGGGCACGTGCTCTGCCCGGTCAGGAAATAACTCCTCGACCACCTCGGAGAGGAAGTTGGGCTGGAGGGTCTCCGTAAGGGGGGGGCCCCGCGCACGGAGCTTGTTCAGCGCCGCGCGATATGGGCGCCCCCAGGGGTCATGGTCTAGACCCTCCAACATCTCACTTTTCGCCCGTTCCTTGGCGCGGCAGATGGCCGACTGCAGAGACACCTTCGCTTCGCCATACGCGTCATACAGTCGGCTCTCCTCTCGCTCATCGCGGTGGCGACGGCTTCGGCTGCGTGTGTATAACCTCCGGGCACGAATGCAGGCCGCACGGAGGTCCGCCAGCTCCTGGGACCACCAGTAGACCCCCGTTGGGGTCCAGTGTCGCACTCGGGGCATGGCCGCGTCGCAAACAGCTTGAATGCTGTCGCGAAAGCGGACAGCCCCGGCGTCTACCTCCCCAGACGGGGGTGCAGGAGACAGCCAAGCTTGAACTATGGCTGCCTCTTCCAGTAGGTCCCGGTTCAGCCTTTTCACAGCCCACCGCGGAAAGCGAGGTGTTCTGCCCGCCGACGGGCGCTGACCCCTGCTAGGGTCCCGGAGCAGGGAGACCTCCAGTCGGACATACCGATGGTCCGAAAGGGTCTCCACCTCCTCCAGGACACGCCATCCCCTTACGCGTGCGGCGAGGGCCGGGGTAGCAAACGAGAGGTCCACTATCGACCCCCCCTGCCGTCGCACGCACGTGTTGACGGCGCCCCTGTTCAGCAAACAGAGGCCCGCCGCATCGGCCCACTCTTCGACCGCCCTTCCTCGGACATCCGTGCGGGGGGACCCCCACGCAGTAGACTTTGCGTTAAAGTCCCCCATCACAAGGATGCGGCTAGATGATATCCGCCGTATCGAGGCCTCCAAGTTGTTGAGAAAGGCCTCGAAGTCTGCCAGACTCCTGTTGGGGGAGAAGTACACACCAACGACTGTAACCTCTCCCCACGCGGCCGCAACGTATCCCGCTCCCCTCTCCTTAACTGAGAGGGAGGGTGAACGAGGCGCCGTGGAGCCGACGACTGCCACGGAGCTGTCCCGGTCACCTGCCCAATTGGGACTGGGAGGAACGTAATATGGCTCCGCGGCTACAGCTACACCGATCGACCACTCCGCCATAGACTGCAGGAAAAGGTCCTGCGCTCGGGCGGAGTGGTTGAGATTCGCCTGGAGGAGGAGATAGTCACGATCCTGGTCCATGACTAGGTCGACATCCCCTCCTCCACCGCTGAGGGCGGTCTTACCTCAAGTGATAGGGCGGCAGCCGGGGTCGATGAGCTGCCCCCCTCAACGCGTTTTGTGGGCGGGGATTTACACCCTCTGTCGCCACGGAAATGGGCAGCTGCTCGACCAGCTGCCGCACACGCCGGGCAGTGCGGGGTCGTCTTGCACGCTCCAATGACGTGCCCAGGCTGGCCGCAGCGATAACAGGCGTCGCTGCGGTCCTCGGGGCTAGGGCACTTAACACGAGCATGCCCAGCTCCCCCACACCTAAAACATCTCATGGGCCGAGCGGCCAGGATGTGGACCCTGGCCGAACTCCAGCCCACGAGTAGACGCCCGGCGTCAGCCAGCAGCTTGGCCGCGGCGACAGGGCATTGCGCCCACACGGCGCCGACCCCCCCTGGGCCGGGACGGATGGTGCCAATCCGTATGGCGTCCGCAGCACAACCAGTTCTGGCGCTAATGGCGCCAGAGACGTCCTCCGCGGACACCGAGTCATCGAGGCCGGTGATGCGCATCTCTGCACACTTCACCGGCCTCGCAATCTTCACACCATCCGTCTCAGGAAACAGATTCCTGAGCCTAGCGGCAATGGTGTCTGCCGCTTCGCCTCCGTCAGCTCCGGGAAACTCCAGGATGCGGCCTCCTGTATGGGCTTGGCGGACCCTGGCTCCGAGGTGTGTAATGTCCCCGGTGTTCCGCCTCGCCGTGGAAAGCACGGCCTGATAAGTCAGGCCGCGCTCAGCCGCCTCCGGTAGCACCGTAATAACCACGGCAGCTGACTTTGGCGCTCGGAGCCTGTTTCGCTGCCGCCTCTTTTTCTTCTTGGCCCCGCCTTGGTTTACGGGGCCAGGTCTTACTGCGGTTGAGGTCGTCGCAGAGGCAGCCGCAGCAGCAGCCGCAGCTGCAGCGGCCCTCTTGGCCTTCTTGCGGCGAGCCTTGCCTATATTGCCCACCGTCCGCCAACCCTCACCCTGAGACATAGTAGGCGCAGAGGTTGACGGCGTGGGGGGCGCAGGCCTAGTGGGGACTCGCCGCAAGCTCTGGGGCGGAGGAGCCCTGGGTGTTGGAAGGGACGGGAAGTCATTGGCAGACTTCCTTCCGCCCCTCCTCTCCGACTTCTTACCGCCTATTGGGGGCGTAGGATGAGGCGGCGCCAGCGGCACCGGCGGCACCAGTGGTTCCGGCGGCACCAGCGGTGACCTTTTGGCCGCAGAGACAGCCGCAGTACTAGCCGCAGGAGGCGCGGCTTGAAGCCGCGATCGGTAGCTAGGCGCCGGCAGCAACCGATCGCCGAGACCGTCTATGCGGGCGTCAACATACTTGAAGATGGACGCCTGCATATCCATCTCCTTTCCGGACGGCTGAGGCGCCTCTTTAGGCGCCCGCCCTCGGGTCTCGGCCCTGAGCCGCACCATCTCACGGCGCAGCTCCGCCACTTCCGCCTCCAGCCGCACGAATTTGTCGGCCAGATAATCGACCGACGCCTTCGTTGTGGCCGCCGCCTCCTTGAGGTGCTTTTGAAAGGTCCCTTTGAGGTTCCGAGACTTGGACGCCACCTTCGTCACAATCTCGGAACCGTCAAGGACCCTCTGTACCGCCTCTGCCACCGACTTCGGGGTAGGGCTGCTCCCCTGCGGACGTATTTTCCGCGCGAGCAGCGCCACCTCCTCCTCTGCGCACAGCTCTGCCGCCGCGCGTTTAGCTGTGGCCTCTTCGGCCGCCTTCGCATGGCTGAAAGGCCCCGGTGTGCCAGGCCGATCCCTGCCTCTTCGGGCTGTGCCAATCTTCGGAGTCGGCGTCGCGCTCGACTCCCCTTCGGAACCCGAGTGGGTCCGACGGGGGCGGCGCTTGCGCTTCCGCGCCAGAGTCGCCTTGTCCGGGACTAGCCCCAAGGCGACACTCATCGCGGAGTCAGTATCCGACTCCGCGAGGGTTTCGGTGCCTGAGATTTCGCGCGGCACAGCGCTGCGATGTGGGTTGCCCCCCCCAGAATACGAGGGGCAGACGGAGCCAGCAGACTCCGTGAGGGATTCTCCGGGCGCGGCGCACCCGGTACCCTCCTGGGGTAGTTTAAAACCTTGAGCCGACATCATTATTAAGTTTTTTGTGGCCCTAATGGCTGGGTTCCCCCCAGTCATACAGCCCCTCGCCGGGCCACTGAAAACTTGGGCTTTGGGTAATTTTTATAGAGGTTTTCTTCCTCGCAGCCCGAAGGCCCCCGGTCCTGTCAGTTCAGGATTACGGGTTGGGCCGGAAGGGGGTCCATACTGGACCGGTCCAACCGCCCCAAGACCGCCCACCTGGGCAGAAACCTGAGCTTCAAACCCTGGCCTAACGGCCACCACTAGTGATTTTTTAGAGAGGTTGTCTTCCTCTATCCCCCCGTGTTGGGCCGGATGGGGGTCCATGTTGGACTGATCCACCCGCCCCAAGGCCGCTCGACGGGGCAGGACGCCACGCGACCCGCACCGGCCTTACGGCCCCCACTGGTGATTTTTTAAAGAGGTTGTCTTCCTCTATGCCCCCGTGTTGGGCCGGATGGGGGTCCATGCTGGACCGATCCACCCGCCCCAAGACCGCCCGACTGGGCAGGACGCCTACGCTCCCCACCCCGGCCTGACGGCCCCCACTGGTAATTTTTTATAGAGGTTTTCTTCCTCTAACCCCCCCATCTCATCCACGTGTCCTCTGCTAATCAGAGGAACACGTGGAGAGACCCCCAAACGCGGCCCTCACGGGCCGATAACCACGAGGCAAACTGCCTCGGGTTCCCTACGCGCGTGCCAGAGTATTAGCCACGAGTAATAATGCCCCCGAAAGGACATTATTACCCGTGTTGCCCGGGGTGTACCGGCCCAACGACTGCCGTTCCAATCCACGAGAAATGTAGAAAGGACCAGCAGCCGTCGAGCGCACGAGGAGGTTCTCTGGCCACACACCCCACTACATGTCTGCCTAAGTTATCCCGACTACACAGCCGTAATATTGTACAATTAAAGTATTTTTATTTATTTGTCTTAAATAGTCATAAAAAAACATTGTTTAATCATTCAGATACTGTAGCCAGACTATATTATTCTCTAATAAATAGAGATGACAAAAGATAATATATAGAGATGATGAAGCTCGCTTGTCTTTAGTTATCAGTAAATAAGACAATTAAGAAAAATCAACTATAAATATTAACATAGACTGGCGCTTATATAAAAGAGTAGGCAAAGATTATTACAACTACAACTTGCCGGCTATATTTTACCGGCTCTGTGTTACCGGTACGTAGTGTAAAGAAAAGTGAGTGTGTCCGAAGTAGTTATAGGTTGTATGCTGCAAATAACACAGAAATTAAAACCCATGGTGTAAAGACATAAGAGCTTTATTTAGGGTTGCGTAGAAATTTTAGGTGGACGTTTATTATTTGCGACGTCCAGCAAGCAATATTAGGAGCAGACTTTATCGAGGCATATAAATTAACTGTAGACTTATATAATAGGAAACTTATAGACAGTTTAACTAATATACGCTCAAATGGGTCTATCGTACAGTGTGACACGCCAATTATTAAGAGTATACAAAATGATAATCCATATCGCGAATTATTAGAGGAATTTTCAGAAATCACCAAACCAGTTTGTTTTAAAGAGACACCTTGTCATTCAGTTGTGCATCATATAAATACAAAAGGTCCCCCAGTATACGCGCGTCCCAGGCCGTTACCACCGGACCGGCATAATAAGGTAAAAAAGGAATTTCAGTTAATGAATGAGTTAGGTATATGTCGCCCGTCACAAGGTGAATGGGCAAGTCCTTTACATGTAGTACCAAAAAAGGACGGCGCAATACGCCCATGTGGAGACTACAGAGCATTAAATGCCATCACGAAACCAGATCGTTACCCAATCCCAAGGTTAAATAGTTTTACGTATATTTAGAAAATAAAACATGGTTTTCCCGTTTAGATTTAAAAAGGGGCTTCCATAACAATAGCATTGCAGACGAAGACATTGAGAAGACGGCGATAACAACTCCGTTTGGTCTTTGGGAATTTCCCCGGATGACTTTCGGATTAAGGAATGCGGCGCAGACGTTTCAGAGGTTTATGGATCTGTATGTACTGAAAGGGATAGAACATATAGGCGGTGCAGAAGATGAGGATGAATCAGCACTTTTTTGTTATATTGACGATATTGCCATCATGTCCTCGAACGAAAATATACATAAAAAACACCTTAGATTACTTTTTAAACGTTTTAGTGAAGTAGGAATAACGATAGACTTAACCAAATGTGCATTCGGAAAGTATAAAATAGAATTCTTAGGGTACGAGATAACAAAAGATGGTTTTAGCCCTTTACCAGAGAAAATTAAGGCGATTATAGACTACCCTAGGCCGGTTACGGTAGAACAACTCCGTCGTTTTCTTGGAATGGTAAATTTCTATAGGTCACACTTACCACAAGCCGTAAAATATCAGGCAGAGCTAAATAAGTATTTGCATAACGCTAAAAAGAGAGATAAAACCAAAATTGAATGGAATAATAATAGTATATTAGCTTTTGAGCAATGTAAAAAGAGCTTACAGAACGCCACTACATTGTCTCATCCCAGTGTAAACGCTCCGTTATCGCTAATGACGGACGCGTCGGATACATGCGTAGGTGCAGTTTTAAAACAGAAATATAAGGGAGAGTGGAAACCGCTAGGATATTTTTCGAAGCAACTGTCAGATACACAACAAAAATATTGTACCTACGACAAAGAATTAACTGCGATATATTTAGCTATTATACATTTTAGAAGCATGGTCGAAGGACGTCAACTCACTATTTATACAGACCATAAACCCCTTACGTTTATTTTTACGAAGCTTAGCAGCCAAAAGGAATTACATAGGAGAACTCGTCAATTATTATATATTTCAGCATTTACAAATGATATTCAGTACATTAAAGGTAGGGAAAATAAGGTCGCTGACGAACTGTCGCGTGTGGAGTCCCACGGTAGTCGATTTCGACGAATTGGCGCAGGCACAGGAACTTGATAAGCCGTTGATAGAACCGAACATAAATAGTAACTTAATATTTAAACAAATAACAATGCCTGGCAGCGACAAGTTTATATACTGTGAAATTTCAACGAATAATATAAGACCTTACTTACCTGAGAAATTTAGAAAAGTAATATTTGATAGTATACATAACGTTAGCCACCCTGGTATTAGAGTCACGCGAAAAATGATAACACGAAGATATTTTTGGTACGGAATGAGGAAGGACGTAAACACATGGTCTAAAGCTTGCATCGCTTGCCAAAGGGCAAAGATTAGTCGCCACACTATTTCAAAATTATCTAATTTCCCTCACTCCCCCCCGCGGAATTACGCGCGAAAGACGTACTCCCGTAGTGCTCGTACTTAATAAATCGCTAATAGTTCAAAAGTTTATGATATATCAACTATAATATACCAAAGTGTGCCTCTTTGAACAAGCTACACAGTGGATAAATAATCGCAAAGATCCATAAAGAAGCAAAGAAGATAATCACAGTTTTTCTTTACAACGGCTAAACATTGATTCAAATATACACTTGAGTGGAATGAATCATCGACCAACGAGCCAACGAACTCGAGCGCAGCGACGTAGCGAGGTCATCGACCGCTCTGTGTCCGGCAAACTTCGTGCAACAAGGACACACCCCCAAGCAAGCTCGGCTTCACTCGGCGGCGATCGGAAGGATACAAGCGACTACGACGACCGCTAATTAAGCATACACACATAATTCTGGCTCCAGCGCAACGTTAAGTACTATATTCTATACTATCTTAAGTAAACATACAAATTGTGCATGCCTTCTATACAATAGACACATACCTGCTCGTCATAAAAAATTCTCTTCGCCATACAAAAGTAAACATATAAACAACTAATAACCTTTTAAATACGTTGAAGTATCTAAGTACTCAATATGAAGCGAACGCCGCCTAACACTCCATCAACATCACTCCGTTATACCACCGAACCGAGTTTAGCGCCGGCGCCGTCTACAATCAATGAGACCAATAGTGAAAATACAAACATAACCCTTAGAAAAAGGAAACGCGGTGAGGACGAATGGTATCAAATGGAGATAATGATGCAAGAGATGAAAAGTATGTTTGCCGACCTAGTTAGTAAACAAAGTCAACAAAATTCCAAAATGCACTCTGCAGTCATCCCTCGAAGAAATAAGATCTCAGAATGTCAAAATTAGTATTCAAAATTCGGAAATTCGTACCCAAAATGAAGAAATACAAAAGACTATTGCTTTTTTATCTGATAAATACGATGACGCTTTACTGGAGATTAAAAAGCTGAAGGATGAGAATAGCAATAATAAACAAATAATAAAAACAATGGAAAGTAAAGTGGACTTCCTTGAGAGAAACATTAAATCGGCAACAATTGAAATAAAAAACATGCCGCAATCGAATCCGGACACTTATGAATCCTTATCAGATGCAGTACTAAAACTAGGCAATATCGTGAGTCACCCG
Organism: Catocala nupta; assembly: GCA_963675205.1. Classification (NCBI taxonomy): domain Eukaryota; kingdom Metazoa; phylum Arthropoda; class Insecta; order Lepidoptera; family Erebidae; genus Catocala; species Catocala nupta. The sequence goes on along the minus strand of OY776090.1, from coordinate 8,491,404 downwards.
ATAAGTAAGACCGAAATAAAAGACATATTTCGCCTGAAAAGTAAGTCGCCATCAGTAGTTGGTACAACTATCGTTGAATTTATGACACCTAAAGCTAAGGAGCAATTCCTAAAGTCAACCAGAGACTACAACAGACAAAATAAAGATAACCGCCTTTGCTCATCCCACATATTCAATGGAGTAACAAAGCAACCATTGTATGTTACCGAAGTGCTCACGGCGAGAACCAAACACTTGTTTTACCTCGCACGAGAACTAGTAAAAGATAACCTCTATCAACAATGTTGGACCGCAAATGGCAAGGTATATTTACGAGAGAAAGAAGGCATGCCTAGTCGGCTGATAAAATGTGAGGAAGATATAGCGAAAATGAGGAAAGAAAAATGACTAAGATCGGAACATACAAATTTCTATATTATTTTTAATTCTATTGATACCAGTTCTTATAAATTTCTTACATATAATATTAATGTCGAATGTATTAAGAGTAAAATAATCATAATTTACATCCAATTTCATCAACCAATAATACTATTTATAATCGAAAAACCCATTATAATTCTAATTATACCTATACTTTTTAAAACGTATCTACGATTTATCTCTGTAACTAATCAAATTATCTGTTTATCCATTATAATTTACTTGAAGCAACATCATTATTTTATTGTTATGCAATTATGTCTACATTTTAAATTGTTTACACGCATAATACCACACACTCACAACATACAACACATGCACTCACGACTTACCGAAACATACAATATATACCACATTATACTTACAACGCTTACGGCCCTAAGTAGTTTAATTATCTGTACAATAACACTATTCCAACACAATGCTAGATACCTTAGAAATGATCCAGCTGTAAATATATTCATAAGCATTCGATAATATACTAAATAATTATAATAATATTGACTCACTCTCTGTGTCGGAAACTGTAACCTGTGACTTGGACAATTGTACTCCACCAAACTTCAGGCCTAACCAATGGCTAAAAATTCTTAACCAAAATATCAGAAGTATCTCGAAAAATATGCCTGGTTTACTAATTTCACTAACTAGAACTAAAGTTTGCTGGGATATAGTTGCATTGACAGAGTGTTGGCTCCCAGGTACACATAATGTACCTGACTTAACGGGTTATAACTGTTTCCAGACAAGTAATAATCATTCTCAAAATGAGGGTGTGGTTGTATATGTGCGCAAAGAGATAACAGTAACCGCGACAGAACCACCATTTCTGGAAGCAAACTGTCTCCAAATAACAATAGACCCAAGTACTGTGCTCCTAGCGATATATCGACCGCCAGCTCATAAAGACATAACCATATTTTTAAACTCACTTAACACCACACTAACTAATTTAGCACAATATAGTAATATAATAATTACCGGAGACATGAACATAAACATACATCAACAATGCAACAGCTCAACAAAACTGAACTATCTTAATCTATTAGCGTCACACGGCCTGCTACCCGCACATACATTACCTACACGCAACAATTCATGCCTTGATCATTTTATATTAAAAACACAACTACCCGCGTCCACAAAAGTTGCTCATTCTGCGCTAACTGATCATGATACTGTGTTATTATTTCTTTCAAAAAGAATTCCTAAAATAAACATTAGAAAAACAACCACTCATATCAATCACGAACAGTTGGACGCAGATATGAAGCACCTCGATTTTAATATGGTTTACCAAACTCAAGATCCTCATATCGCAGCGGAGATAATGACTAGTCTTATTAAAAATATAATTGATTCAAATTCGAGAACAGTTAAGGTTCCAAACCGCAAAAAGATTATTAAGGCGTGGATTATCCCTGGCTTGTTGCGTTGCATCCGACACAGACACAACTTGCATAGAAAATTTAAACAGGCGCCTAATAACGACTTATTGAAAATAACATTCGCTAGGTACAGAAATTATTGTTACTTCTTACTTAAAAAAGTGAAAATTGATTATAATAAAATCGAAATCAGTAAAGGTGGTAACAACCCTAAGCACTTATGGGCAGCAATAAATAGTATATCGGGCAGAACAAAAGTCAAACAAAATTATTCTTCATATTTGTTATCGTCATTAATCACACCAGAACTTTCAGTTAATTCTGTTAATCATTATTTTTCTACTGTAGGTAAATACTTGGCAAAAAAAATAGTTATAAATCGTACCGGAACGCCTACTACCTTAACCCCAAATAATAGCTCGAGGTCGATGGTAATGCTTCAGACAAATGAGGCAGAGGTCTCAAAATTCCTGATGTCTCTTCGTAGTGACTGTGCCGTGGGGTGGGATGGTATCTCCAGCAACCTTCTTAAGCGACATTCAATTGCGATAATCCCACCACTCACATACATATGTAACCTCGCACTCACTACCGGTCAATTCCCCAGAGCATTTAAAAAATCTATAATACATCCGATCTATAAGTGTGGGGATAGAGATCGTGTCAACAATTATAGACCCATAACTGTGCTTTCTGCCCTTTCCAAAGTTCTTGAAAAGATCATGAACAGCAGGCATTTTATTATTTAGAAAAATATAATCTTTTATATCCCTCAGAATTTGGTTTTCGACCAGGCAAACCTACAGCGGATGCTGTTCATGATCTGACAAATTACATAGTCACCAATAAGGATAATGGACAGAAAGTATTAGGGATATTCCTAGACCTCGCGAAGGCGATTGAAACGGTCTCTGTCCCCATTCTAATTCGCAAGATGGAATGCTTGGGAATAAGAGGGATTCAACTGAAACTCTTTGAAAGCTACTTGAGCGAGCGTACCCAGAGAGTTAAGATAGATGACTACATTAGTGACGAATACACTACTACCTACGGCTCGCCGCAAGGCTCCGTACTCGGCCCTACACTTTTTCTCATATATGTTAACGATCTGGGCGCGCTTGCACTCCCGGGAGGTAGAATAGTTTCCTTTGCAGATGACACGGCTCTCTTGTTTAGCGCAAATAACTGGGATGAGGTCTATGAGAGTGCTCAGTTAGGCTTTAACTTAGTGCAAGGATGGCTGGGAAATAATCTGCTTACTCTCAATATTAATAAAACTAAATGTATCACGTTTTCCATCAAAGACCATACACCACCCAACTTCATAGATACACAGCACTCAATAATAGCACACTCATGCACTGATCCACACAACAACATGTGTCACTGTGCTCACCTAAGCAAATCGGACAGTATAAAGTATCTGGGACTGATAATCGACGGCAGCTTACGGTTTCAGGAACATATCGCCACCTTAAATGGAAGATTACGAAAACTAATATATGTTTTTAAAACCATACGTAATATTAGATGACAAACTCTTAAAATCAATCTACTTTGCACTTGCTCAATCAATACTGACATACTGTATTACGTCTTGGGGTGGTGCTCCTAAAACTACTTTAATAGATCTGGAGAGGACACAGAGGGCCATCCTCAAAGTCTCTTACAATCGACCATTCTTATATCCAACAGAACAGCTATACAAGGAATGCAATGTCTTAACAGTCCGTAAATTATTTATATTAAACACGGTTCTAAGACAACATAATTTACTAACCTATGACCCTTCGATATCTCAGGGAAAGAGGCGCTATAATCCAGTGGATAGGTCAAAAGTTTATCTGAAAACTATTTTTTCAAAACGATTTTTCTGTCATTTAGGTGGATTTCTATACAACAAGTGTAATAAAGCATTAAATATATTTAAACTCACAAAATACAAATGTAAGAAGATACTTACTGCTTGGCTCCAACAATTCAATTATGAAGAAACTGAAAAAATTCTTACCAGTCAGACTTAGAATAAACACAAACACACTCACACATACACACACACACACACACACACACACACACACACACACACACACGTACGCACACGCTCAAAGATACGCACATGCAGATGTTTTGTATTGCCTTTTTATTTTATTTTTGGTTTGTAATAAATATCTTACCGTAAACTAATGTAAGCTGTATACAGGGTGGCCCAAATATCGTGGATCAAACGAACCAGAGTGATAGAGGAGGCGATTTTCAACAAAAAATCTTTCTACAGCATGGTCATAACTTAATTGAATAAAAAGTGATGATAATTTTTTTTTTTTTCAAATAAACTACCGATTTATTTACAATTTCATTAATACAGAAAAAAGTTGATAAAATACAACAAAACAAAAGGTGTTGTATTATGACTAGATAATGTATCATTACAAAAAAAAATGAATTGCAGCTCTGGGTACCAAATTTAAAAAGCGATTCAATTTTTCCCGTCAATTTTGAAACATTACAAGAACTTACTACTCAATTTGAGAGCATTCTGTGAAAAATAAAAGTATCATGGAAAAGTGACCCTGTATTTAATAAACTTGCTGATTTAATGCTGATTTAAATGAGGTATAACACTTTAATGTCAGACTTTTAGTTCAGGTTTTATGCGAGTTTTTTTCATGTCAAGGAGCAAATTTGTTAGAAAGGAAAATTTTAATAAAAAATATGTAGTAATTAAAAAACCATCTTGAAATAAAAGAACGACAATTATGAGTTGATAATTTTATTAAATTAATTTTTCACAGTAAATGTTCAAAATTCCTGCCTCTAACCATAATGCACAATCTGCACCGCCTAATAAAATTGGTACGTAATCGCCGGAAAGCACGTCTGTTATTCATAATTTGTACTTTAGCAGACTCGAGCTTTTGTCGTAATTCTTGTTCAGTGTTGTTCTCTCTTTGATATACCACTTCTTTGAAATAGCCCCAAATAAAAAAGTCTAATGGATTAAGGTCGGGCGACCGGGGTGGCCATGCAATAACTCCGCCTCTACCAATCCACCGGTCGGGGAAGCGCTCATTCAAGTGTTGTCGAACTGATCGAGCGTAATGAGGCGGGGCACCGTCCTGTTGCAGCCACATTTCTTCTCTTATTTCTTCCGGAACTTCAGCTTCGTTGAGTGTTGGGTTCAAATCATTTTGTAAAAAATTTAAATACGCAGCACCGTTTAGCCTTGGTGGCATTTCGTGTAGCACCAGCTTCTGGTCAATGATACCAGCCCACATATTAATACCAAACTGATGCTGGAATCGATCATTTCTGATGATATGTGGGTTCACTCTGGAGTAGTAGTGTAAGTTATGGATGTTAAAAATTCCCATTCTTCTAAAACTTGACTCATCCGACCATAACACTTTATTGAAAAACTGCGGATCCTCTCTGTGTAGTCTTAACATCTCTCTACAAAATCTCACTCTAGGTTCATAGTCAGCTGGCAGCAAAGCTTGAACTCGTTGCACGTGGTAGGCATGATATCGTTTTCTTTTTATAATACGCTGCACCGCCGAACGTGGGATCCCGAGATTTCGTGATATTTGGCGTTGGCTAATACCGGGGTCCAATCTTAACTCTCGCAGTATTTGCTCTTCATTGTCAAATCTTACCACTGGTCTACCTGCTCTCGGAGCATGCGTACCGGGTAAGACTCCCTCCATGTACGCATTATGCACGCGCAAAAAGACCCTGTAGTCCGGGAAACGGTCTCGGTTAGGGTACCGTTGTTGATATTCCCTGGCAGCCGCCCGAGCATTGCCGTCGCAGAAGCCATAAAGGTAATGCATTTCTGCATACTCCCTTTGGGTGTATTCTCTCCTCGCAGCAGCCATCTTCCGTCTATCTAGCCAATCCGTAGCGATCACAAAGTCCGGTTCACACAGCGTAGGTCACAGGAAGGCAATCTAAGACAAGTCAAATAACGATGCGTAAGTCACAGGTAGACAAGGTCACAGTGCAGAATACGTGTGCGTAGTCACAGGCAGAAAGCGAGTTACTAACAAACAAAGAAAGACGCTTACGCGCTTCCCCCTGCCCACCCCGCCGGCCTCGCTCCGCCCGGCATTCTTCTACCTGAACTGAACTGATAACGCATCGCCAGACCTTTTTCGACAAAGGATTTAAATGGTTAGTGTAAAAAGCTTTTTTTTAATACAGGAATGGTTAGAGGCAGGCATTTTGAACACTTACTGTAAATAATTTAATAAAATTATCAACTCATAATTGTTGTTCTTTTATTTCAAGATGGTTTTTGAATTATGTACTACATAATTTTTAATCAAATTTTCCTTTCTAACAAATTTGCTCCTTGACATGAAAAAAACTCGCATAAAACCTGAACTAAAAGTCTGACACTAAAGTGTTATACCTCATTTAAATCAGCATTAAATCAGCAAGTTTATTAAATACAGGGTCACTTTTCCGTAGTACATTTCTTTTTTCACAGGATGCGCTCAAAGTGAGTAGTAAGTTTTTGTAATGCTTCAAAATTGACGGTAAAAAAAGGAATCGCTTTTTAAATTTGGTACCCAGAGCTGCAATTCATTTTTTTTTGTAATGATACATTATCTAGTCATAATAAAACACCTTTTGTTTTGTTGTTTTTTATCAACTTTTTTCTGTATTAATGAAATTGTAAATAAATCGGTAGTTTATTTGAAAAAAACAAAAATGATCATCACTTTTTATCCAATTAAGTTATGACCATGCTGTAGAAAGATTTTTGTTGGAAATCGCCTCCTCTATCACTCTGGTTCGTTTGATCCACGATATTTGGGCCATCCTGTATAATAAGATGTTAAGCCTAAGGGGTGGAGACCTGGTAGCCTGAAATACAGGCCTTGAGTCTAGTTTAGGTACCAGTCTCCCCACAATATCTAATTGAAATAATTATGTAACCTACCAAATGTAAATAATGTTTATATTGTGGTGAGAAAATAAATAAATTATTATTATTATTATTAATGTAACAGATTAGAACATTTACATACGGATATAATTGGGCCTTTGCCCACGTCTCAGCATGGTCATCGTTACTGTGTAACCATTATAGACCGTTTTACACGTTGGCCAGAAGCGATACCAGTGTTGGATATCACAGCGGAAACAGTCTCTAAGGTTATCTATGAACATTGGGTATGTAGGTTCGGTTGTCCGAATAGAATAACTACGGACCAGGGGAGGCAGTTCGAAAGCGATTTATTTAATAGTCTTATGAAATATTTAGGTATATAAAGGATTAGGACAACACCCTATCACCAACGGGATGATAGAAAGATGGCATCGCTCATTAAAAAATTCTTTAACAGCACGTTTAATAAGTAATAAGGACTGGGAGAACGAGTTACCAACGGTGTTATTAGGACTTCGTGCTGCATGCAGAGGAGACTCAGGTATCAGCGCCTCGGAAATGCTGTATGGCGAAACCATAAGACTGCCTGGTGATTTTTTACACGTGCAAAGTAATAAGGTCAGTGACTCAAACATTTTTCTAGAACAATTGCATCAGACAATAAACAAGCTAAGACCTCAGTCCGAGTCAAGAGCGATGAGCGATTCACGTAAATTTTTCGTAAGTAAAGATTTAAAAACCTGTACACACGTTTTCGTTAGGAATGAGTTATTAAAAAAAGCGTTTAGTCCCACGTATGATGGCCCATATAGAGTAATAAATAGAAATGATACAATTTTTAGGATAAAATTACCAAGCAGAGAAGTTGATGTGTCCATCGATAGACTCAAACCCGCTTTTATGTTGCAAGAAAATCAGCATACTGAGTTGTGTTTAAATGAGACTTTAGAGAGTGACTGTAGGAATAGTGATGAGGTAAAATCGCCTCCACTTATAAATTATACTACGCGTAGTGGCCGACGTATTAAGGCACCCGTACGATTTCTATTGCCGTAAGGTAAAATTTTGGATAGCATGTATATTTATTTTATAAGTTTAATGTAAGAAATTACTGTGTCACTGTTATCGCATACTTTAAGCGAACATCGATACTGCGCGATATATATATTTTTTTTAAATACAGTATAAATTCGATTATTGTTAATTTTGTGCCGAAATGGGCAGTTATCAGACAAAGAATGAAGAGATTATAATAGCTCAACAAGGAGCTAATCAGGCAAAGCAAATTGGTGACATAGAGAGAAAGATAGAAATGTTCGGGATAATTATCTTTGTTATTACGAGCATCATTGTATTTTTGTGTATGGTTTTTGTGTATTTTTGTGTGCGGTAAACATTCTTGCACCCACATAAAGACTTGGGTTAGAAAAGAGATGATGTCTATATGGCCTGCAGGACCAGCAGTTCAAGCGACCCCCCAGTGCACACAACCACAGATGCTTGCAGAGTGGTTGTGTGTCACAGGCTTAAAATGTGTATGGTGTAACGTACGTGGCGCGAAGATATTCTTTTGCTTATAACGTGTTTAGAATTAGTTTCTATAGGTACGTATCGAGGCAATATTCTACTGTTCAATCGTAGGACATTCAGTAAAGTTTGTGTTGTTGGTTACTAACCACAATGACGCCAACATAGGACAGTAGAATACAACATGAATACGGTAAATATTATTATGTGTTGTGTTAATATATTTTATTTTCGTCTTTGTCAAAATGGCACAGTGATTTCTATGTGTAACGAATATTAAGTAAGATTTTACCTAAAGTGTTATAAAAACCTAATACGCCAGATGTATTGTCGATTAAATAAATTGTAGCATTGGCATTTGAATGTTTAATATTTCAACTGTGAATACATTTCTTAGTATTGTAATATGGTAACCTGATATTAGATTGCAACTTTGTTTTGCAATAACAACATGGCGAGTGGACGACAGGATGTAATGAGTTAGCAGTTTCAATGTATTTCTTGGACTTGTGTATTGAATTTTTGTTGTATTATTTTATAAAAAAAAACTCTTTAATATTTTTTTAATAAAGAAGGGGTGGTATGTTGTTGCAACATTGTAATCATTGTATTGTATTCTGCTGAAAGCACATTATTGTATAGCGCTCGCACCGATCACCCATTGTAGCCCCAGTCGTCCCTAAGCTTTCCTCCGGTTATATCGTGTTAGTGTAAGTACCATTGTGGAAATCGAATAGACTTTGTGTTGACCGAACTCTCAGTTTAATTTATTCACCCTATAAAATAACCCTGCACACGTAACTCAATGAACACATGAATGAGGTATAGACAAATAGTATCAATAACATTACATACACATTCTTATTACAGGTTACAGACCCAATATAGCAATGTAGCATCAAAGAACAATAAACTAACAATTATTATTATACTACAGATAGCTGAGATAATCCAGTGCCACCTTCTCAAATGCCGCCATAGAACAAACATAAATATCTAAACGATGGAAATCCTGATTCAGAATGAGTATTATGTATCTCTTTATTTATATAATTGAGTAAAATATAAGCCCGTTATTAGTTTGCTTTATAAGTAATGTATATAGTATAGAGGATAGAAGCGTGATAGTAATAGCATGTACTTGAGTACCCCCCATATTTGAAATCGTTGAGTGCCAAGGGTTTTACTCAAATAAACTAAAGCATTCTAGTTCGAAATTTATAATAAGCTATCATATGGAAAGACAGATGTTTGGCTCGAGCAATTTATTAAACCAAGCAAGACTCTCGGGCTAAAGAACATTGGCTTCAAGGTGGTTTTAACGAAATATTACAATAACATACATACATAAATTCACGCCTGTTTCCCAGAGGGGTAGGCAGAGACTACGGATTTCCATTTGCTACAATCCTGACACATATCTCTGGCTTCATTCACTTTCATCACATTCTTCATACACGCTCGCCGGTTTAAGTTGCTCTTAACCTGGCCTTTGTCCAGAACGTCTCCGATCTGATCAAGAAACGTTCGGCTAGGTCTTCCCCTTGCGACTGTTCCATTTACACTAGCCTTATAAACTTTCTTAGTCAGTCTCCTCTCATCCATTCTTTCTACATGCCCAAGCCAGCTTAACATACTATTTTATATTACAATTAAATTCAGATCAATTTTCTGATGGAGACAAAATAAGAAAGCTTTCAGAAGATTCGAATCCCCCGACACAAAATTCAATATATGTATGTAAACACAAGTTATCTGTATAACTTTATAGCACCTGTCCTGTAAGTTACATGTAGACAGAGTGAAAATATTTTGATACGAGAATTCGTTTCGACAAATAGTACCTACTCCAAATACAACATATATATTGGACTCGGAAAGTATTACAGTAAACTTCATGTATCGTCAGGGATAAAATGCTGGTTCTCGGGGCTCTCAACTTTCAACATCTATGACTGAATATGGGTTTACTCCATATATTGAAATTAAACACTTTATACGGATTTTGTTACGTTGTTTATTTTACTTTATAACACTGTTATTACATAATTTTGAAAACTCTAACACTACTATTATTGAACTTTACTACTATTAAGCTATATATTTTTTAATTGAAACTATTTATATTCAAGTTTACACTTTGCCACGACGTTTCGGTTGCTTTACAGCAGCCATATTCACGGGGAGACTAAGATGGTAGTTGTTCATCTACTATCTTAGTAAATCCGTATAAAGTGTTTAATTTCAATGTATAACATTCGCGTAAACATAAGACAATATTATTTACTCTATACATTTAACAAAAGGGTTTTTGTTTTAACAAAACCTAATGAAATGTTAATTACTAAAGATATTATCGGGCAGGATCTTATTATCTTAATCTTATCGGATCGTTTAGGACTATAATAATAATAATAATAAATCTGGCAACACTAAGTAACGTCTATGTATTTTTAGAGAAAAATATTTTATTTTCAGTTTAAAGTTTATTTTTGATATAAATCCATTTATTTTCAAATCATATAAAAACAATAAGACGCTTTGCACAATAAACATAAAAAATTACAGGCATATAAGCAATTATTCATCAGTATTAAGTATTACAAATAATATGACAACGTCAAAAATGAAAATTTTCACAGAGACTGAATTTAAGTTTATTAAAATACAAGATGTTAACAAGAGCCAGATCTAGAGCCGCACCGCTACCACCTCCGGGTTGTCGCTTAGCTCCGTCTCGCAGCCGTCGGTACATCGATCAGAATCACCGGCCGCTGCAGTTGCGTCGAGCTCGAGCGACGAATATTTCTCTCCGCCTTCGTCACCGTCACCTGCACGTCGGCGGGGAAGAGGCCGGCCACCGACCCGCTTGGGACCCCGAGGCCCACCGACCTCGAACCGGGCCCCCGCTGCCGGTGGTGATGTGCGCCGCATGCGATGGACTCAATCCATTAATGAAAACGTCATGCGGGCATATTTTGGGGCTACAGAGGGAGGAACTAACCTCACTGCGTTTCAGCACAGCGATTATCGGATCAAGTGCGGGTTATCCAACGCAGTCGACAGTTGGATGATACCGTGCTTGATAGGCTACGCTCAGAGTACTTGCCTACGAGCCATGCCATTCGCATCCAACCCGCAGTTACGCAACTATCACCTGGTGCGACGCGGACGGGCAATAGTGCCAGCATGGAGGTGGATGACATGACAAATGATGTAAGTATTCAGTACAAGGAGGAGGTAAAGGATGCTTTGGAAAGTGCGATTCAGGAATACCGGTACATGCAATTTACGATTCGGCCCCGTTTGCCTCGGTTACCTATGCATAGAAAAAATATAGCATTGGTGAGTGTCCTGGACTCGCTATTATCTAGTTATTTAGATAATAGCGAGAATCTCGCCGATACTCATTCGATCCTGTACTGTGCTGCTGTGGCGGCAAGTCGTATAGCGGGCATCAAGTTACCGACACATGTCCCTGCTATACGACAAACATCTGTCACCCCGGCCTGGCAGTGCAGGATTGAACGGCGTATTGCTGAGGCAAGGACACTCATCGGTAAGCTGATCTGCTTCAGGGCAGGGAACACACGGCCCAGGGTAATGCGCTATGTGGGCCGGGCTTTTCTGGGGACTGGTGTCAGTCCTCATGAATACGTATCTCGGGCCACAGAGCGCATTGACTTCCTGAAGCAGAAAGTCTATGCATGGGCAAATCGACTGCGCAGATACAAAAAACGCGTGCACCGGTATGTCATCAACCGCACGTTTCAAAGTGACCAAAGATGGGTTTATAGAACCTGGGAACGACCAGATCAATGTGTGGCCGATGTGGGGCTACCAGATGCTGATGCTACAAATACGTTTTGGAGGAACATCTGGTCGGTACCCGTCGGCCACACTGAGGGGGAATGGATGCGGGAGGTCAAGCGAGCAAGTGAGCTAATTGCAGAAATGGAAAACGTGGTCATTGATAGCCAGGATGTAATTAGTGCGGTCCAATCCTTATCAAATTGGAAATCGCCAGGACCGGACGGACTGCACAATTTCTGGCTGAAATGGCTGCGTAGCTCACATGCTTGTTTGGCTGCTCAATTTCAATCTGCCCTAGAATCTGGATCGTTACCAGATTTTATGACCACGGGAATAACCCACCTACTCCATAAAACAGGTAGTACCAACGAACCCGGCAATTATAGACCGATAACATGTTTGCCATCGATCTATAAGCTTCTTACATCTATTTTGAGAGCTAAGGTATCTAAACATATTGATACAAATTCAATAATGTCAGCTTCTCAGAATAGATGTAAGAGGGGGGCTCGTGGTACTAAGGAGCTCCTCCTCATTGATATGGCCATTAGCCAACAGGTTCGCCGTAAACAAAGGGATATGGCGGCATGTTGGATAGATTATAAGAAAGCGTATGATTCGGTGCCTGATGCATGGCTTTTGAGGGTGTTAGAGTTGTATAAAGTAAATGCAACTCTGCGCACCTTTTTGAAGTCATGCATGGGGCAATGAAAAACGGTTCTTAGCTATCCAGGATGTCGACAGATCCCTGGGAATGGCGAATTGATAAAAATTGAGTGGGGTATATTTCAGGGCGACAGCCTGAGTCCTCTTTGGTTCTGCCTAGCATTGAATCCTCTTAGTACATTACTAGAGGGTTCAGGGCTAGGTTACAGGTTACATAGAGGTGGTGGAGTGATATCCCACTTGTTGTATATGGATGACTTAAAGTTATTTGCCCACACTAAATTACAGTTGATGGATTTACTTAAAGTAACTGAAACTTTTAATAAGTCTATCAGTATGGATTTTGGTGTGGACAAATGTGCTGTCATCCATGTAAAGCAAGGCAGGATAGTGGAATCCGAAGGAACACAACTTTCGGATTTCATTAACCTACGATCACTTCTTGTAACCGATACTTACAAGTACTTGGGTATGTCACAGGCGTTAAGTATCAATGAGGCTGACATGACACAATCGTTGCAGGAGCGTTTCTTTGGTCGCCTGAAAAAAGTTTTAAAAAGTCTTTTATCAGGTGGCAACAAGGTGCGCGCTTGTAACGGTTGGGTCATGCCGGTGCTCATGTACTCCTTTGGCATACTTAAGTGGACTCAGACTGAACTGGATGCCCTGGACCGGAGGGTCCGTACACTCTTGACGGCATACCGTATGCATCACCCACGTTCGTCTGTGATGAGATTGTATATCCCGCGGAAATGTGGAGGCCGAGGCTTTCTGAATGCCAAGGCCCTTCATAACCGCGAGGTATGCAACCTCAGAGAATACTTTCTTCAGGCAGACGTGGGTATGCATCGGGATGTAGTTGCTGTAGACATCGGACTCACCCCGCTCAGTTTGGCTAAAGAGAACTGGCGCAAGCCTGTAGTACTTAGCACTAACGATCGCAGGGATGTATGGCAGAGCAAGGAGCTTCACGGTAGGTTCTACAAGGCTCTATATGGAGCTGATGTAGACCTATTAGCCTCCGTGAACTGGCTACGTTTCGGTGACCTCTTTGGGGAAACCGAAGGGTTTGTCTGTGCTATTGCGGACGAAGTTATCAAGACGAATAACTACCGCAGATATATCTTGAGGGATGGTACGGTTGACATTTGTCGGGCGTGCCACCTACCTGGTGAGTCCCTCAGGCATATAGTTCCCGGTTGTTCTCGTCTTGCTAACGGCGAGTACTTGCACAGACATAACCAAGTAGCCAGGATTATTCACCAGCAACTTGCTCTGAAATACAAACTTGTAGATGTTGAAGTGCCGTACTACAGATATGTAGCTGAATCAGTTCTCGAAAATGGTCATGTCACGTTGTACTGGGATCGAACTATCATCACAGACAGGACTGTTGTGGCCAACAAACCTGACATTGTGGTGATAGATCGATCAGAGCGCCGCGCATTGATTATCGATGTCACCATTCCGCATGACGGCAATCTCGCGAAAGCTGAAAAAGATAAGCAAATTAAATATATCGATTTGGCTCGCGAGGTTGTCGACATGTGGGACGTTGATTCGGCAATCATTGTGCCGATAGTCATATCTGTCAATGGTCTAATAGCCAAGAGCCTAGATCACCATCTAAAGAGGCTCGCGTTGGGTGCTTGGATCAAGGGTTTGATGCAGAAGGCAGTGCTTTTAGATACAGCACGCATTGTGAGGAGGTTCCTATCTCTGGAATCCTAACCACCGGCAGCTTGGACCCTGTTCCCGATGCCGGTGGGGTACCATATATTTTATATTTTTAAATGATATGTATTTTTATAGATATATGTATATTTAAAAATGAAAAATATATTGAAAATATTTAAATAAAGATAATAATAATAATATAACGTTTATTTTCTCATCACAATATTATGTAGATACATTACACAGGTTAGGTACATAATAATTACAGTGTACAATATTGTGTGAGACTGGTGCCTAAGCTAAGCTTGTGGCTTGTATTTCAGGACACCAGGTCTCCACCTCATTTAACATTTTGGTTATGTACTTATATGCATACAAAAAGCACTATCTTTGCTACTTACAACTATGTATTTATATTTGAAAAAAACATTTAAAACAAGAGAATAATTAATAAGAAATTGTTAGTAGTTAGGTTATGAGTGAAAGTACATATGTCTGGTGTGTGTGTGTGTGTGTGTGTGTTTGTTTGTGTCTAAGAGGAACCAGAGATTTGTTTTATATTTAGAACGGATTAACAAGGAGATTTTCAGTGTCATTGTAATTGTGTGTTTGGAGCACTTACTTTTTGAGAGACTGAATATATTCAATATTCTATGCCACAATATAGAAGTCTCATAGATATTAGGATAGATGTTCTTGTGTCATCTTAGTTCATATAATTAAAGGAATATAGCTCCTATACATCTCCGTATCCTTGCACGGGTGCTAATTTGATGATTATTATGACATATTATGTTAGTGGACTTAAACTTTATAGATGTAATCACTAGTGTAGTGGGTGGAGGGGTAATTGTGAATTACCCGTCCACCTACCAGTGGGTGAGTCCAGTGGGTGGACGGGTCATCACCCGTTTTAACAAATACCGCAAAATTATGCACGGTGTAAGTATTGTAACGCTTACCAAGGTTATTAGTTAGCCAGCCTATAAACTAATAACTAAAATTCTATTGGAAATTAGAGAATAAAATATTTACTACGTAATATCAGGAATGGCTTAAACCTCAAAATAAGTCGAGAAAGGACGGAAGGAAGCCTCAGAGACATGATAAGGCTTATTGTTGTTAAAGCCGCTCGGATTTAGAAGCTAATACCAGGCGTACGTAACATAGCTCTTAGAACGGTATATAATCCAACTGACATGACAAATGCGAAACTGGTGATCGAGGTTCCGAAAATTTGTTCAACTGCAGGAATGGCATAGTAGTTGAAGTGGTAGCCTGCCACTGCACTGCGAGTGTTGTGGGTGCGAATCATTTGTAGATCACACGGGACAATAATTTGTGTGATCCATATATGGTTGTGCCGAATCTAGTTGTTATTTGTGTTCATTGTTTCAATATTTGTAAAGTTGTCCGCGACACAGAAATGTTACTAGTCTGCGCGTTAACATATTAAAAAGCAAAATAAATTTGTTACGAGACCTCATACTATTGTAATCAAGTACATTTGACGCGTACTTTAACTCTCACCGTTTGATGATAAAACCTTATTTAAGGAGTCACCTTAGTAATCATTAAATGTCTTTGTATAAATGCGGCGGATAGTCTTATTAAAGTAAATTCGATCGTACTCAAACAATCGAGACGGTGTTTCGGTCGTACGGAAACTGTATTTTTATTTCTGGATGAAATGATGGTAACCTATGTCATTTTCTGTACCCTGACAACGTGAAGGAATAGTTAAAGCGTGGAAGCATAACAAACTAATAAATAAATTTTCATTGCACTTATAATATTTAGTTATTTATCAGAAGATTTAAAATTGTTATGGAGTTTTGTCAAAAAATTCTAAGTAGCTAATGAGAATTTCCCAGTAGGTACTGAGAATCTCAGTAACTTTAACTTACCGAGTAACCCGCAGTAATAACATTTCTCTACGGTTTTCTATAAAATACCGGTACTTTTCCGTACGAACTGGCAGAGGCGACCTTTTCGCACTTATTATTAACTAGCGAACCGCCCCGGCTTCGCACGGATAGTACAAAACCTTAACAAATTACACACGCGAAAAATGCATGAAAATCCGTTTAGAACTTTTTGAGTTTATCGCGTACAGACGCGGCGGAGGACTTTGTTTTATGATATGTTGTGATGGGTATCGTCGTATCCGTTTCAAAATGCATTTCAATTCTTCTAATTCATGATAGACACAGTTCTCGAAGGAACGTCACAAATATTTAATCCAGTTTCCCAAGGACGAAGTGCTAATAAAAAGCTAGTATCCAATAAAACGTGGTTAAACATTACAAGTCTTCTGTGAGGTCGGCACTGGCTCCTGTTGCTAGGAGCTTTGCTCGAGCACAAACGCTTCGGGCTTCGAGTTTTTATGCCACGATTTATTACTTTGCCTCTATACCTCTTGTTTTAACTACGTTGGGATGTAATTTTACTCAGACACGAGTTAAATATTTTATTAGGTCTACACGTGTATGTAATTATTTGTTTTATGAGATAGAATACAGACAGCGATCGGATACCTTCATCATATAGAGTTGTAGAAAAATAAAATTGTGTTGTGTTACTGCCATGTGAATGGTTTTCAGAGCGCTAATGGAGATCTTGGCTTCATCTACAAAAAGATAAGTACGTATATATAAATAAATAAATCTACTGTTAGTACATCGATACCTCTTTGACTTGCTATTGATACCTACTTTTGGAATTGTAACTTCATTTAATTTCAAATTCATATTTATTTATTTTTTACAAATACGGCGCATAGTTACTCGTTTAACGTCTCTAACAGGATATGTATTCATAAAATTATTATTATAAAAACAAAACACCCGACTGCTTAAAAGTAATGAACTGAAAAGAGAAAAACAAGTATCACAATATCTATGAAATAACATATGTATATTCAAATTAGTTAAACTAAATACTTTATGGTGCCGCATGCAGTGACAAACGTAGTTTTGGTAGATCTTTCTTTGCCCTTAGGTAACAAAATATTGTGGGAATTAGGAAAATAACTGGCTCTTGTAAGACAAACACAAGGACATGGATCTAACGTAAAGAGGTCCTTAAATATTTTTGTCTCCAATGGAGGCGCGCAGACTGATATACCTTCAGCAGTGTACTAATAAGCATAGCTACATACTGACCGAGATATATGTAGAACTGTTTTAAATATAGAACTTATTATTACATTTTATGTTCTTTATTATTTTCATGTGTTAATAAAAGGCTTCTATGCAGACATCATTTTTACTTAAACGTAAGTGGCTGCAATATACTGGCTCGCAATAATTGCCTTATTATAAAATACACATCAATACTTTGCATGTGTATGCATATAAAATGTTTTTGAGCTAGCCTGGCCTACCGTTGCATAGACTCATTTTGCTTTTGTTTGACTAACCTAGTATAATAAATATTCTATTCAGCCATTAGTCTAAGTCCTGGTTTATAGGCCTGAAAACCCAGTGAACGTAATTAAATACACAAATGGGTAGTTTAAAAATAAGAAATATTACTGCACCAACGTGGCTGTCATAATATTCTTATAATAAAAATCTTACATAAAGGAAGTGTAAGCTATTGTGATATCGTAACAACCTATCTGCACATTTTCCAAATCGTATGAAGATTGGAGGGAGGCTAACACCCGGTTTTACACAGAATTATCAACCACGTGTCAAAATCGAATATACGTCAGGTTTTTTGCTTGATTGTTGCCAATTTAGTCTGCCAATCTCAGTTAACAATTTTTCTGTTGAACTTTCGGCAACTCGGATATAAGAATCCTATTAATATATTGAATGTTAGTGGCACACCGGCAGCCAAACACAATAAGGTATCAATAATGTCTGGTATTCCAACAATTGACAGGTTAATACTAAGAATTTGAAAGTTTGTATTGTAAAGATGTTAAAAAGTTTGTTACTCAATGACGCGTAAACTGTTTAACAAATTTCGATGAAACTTAGCTTACAGATAAACATATTCCGCTATGCGTTTCCGAAAGACACACGCAGGTAAAGATGCGATTACAAGCTACTTAATAGTACAACGTTACATACATATATACATTTATTTAGAATATTTTCCCCGCAGGTTTGCTCTCGTTAATGTAAATTAGGTTATTTTAGTAATAATACTTTTGTGTAGATAAATGTTCTTTTCTATTTTCCTGACAACGTGTATGAGAAATTGTGTGATGATCGGTCGAGTAGTTAAGGTGCGAAAGCGTATCAAACAAAAAACTCACATTCATAATTATAATATTAAGGTTAGGATTGGGACGTGTTAGCTTTACCTTCTCAAATTCTATACATAAAAGTTGGTAAAGATATTTAGTTGCTTGTAAGTCAATCACGCATGAACCGATGTA
This sequence comes from Catocala nupta, assembly GCA_963675205.1. Taxonomy (NCBI): domain Eukaryota; kingdom Metazoa; phylum Arthropoda; class Insecta; order Lepidoptera; family Erebidae; genus Catocala; species Catocala nupta. The sequence continues at coordinate 8,472,617 of OY776090.1, read as the reverse complement.
TGGATTTGGATAAAACTTGGCAGGCACATAGACCATTTCCTGGATTAGAGGACACGAAGATAATTTTTATTCCGGTATACATTACCGTGGGGTTCACTAGGGCAAAGCCGTGGTATATAAAGTATTGGTATGCCTACACATCTGGCTATAAAATTACATCTAAATAACTTTATACATAATAACGTATGAAGTTATGTAACATGTAATGTTTGCGTTGCATACCTGGATTTCTTCTTGGCGGCCACTTTGCACGCTACCTAATAAATATAGTAATGTATGGCCATTTAAAAATAGTAGGTTGTAAGTTAGTTGCCATGCCACCGTTAGTTTGCATTGAAGAATTTATTTATCAGACACTGGTTGTAACTTCTTTTAACTACACTTGAGAGCAATAAAATCGCACACCCCTTGTAATTTGGTTTATTACTGATTGTTTTCTAAAATCGAAAGATATTGAGTAAAAATCATTAGACAAAATTAAAGCATACAAGCTTAGCTTTACAAAAACATAAAATTAAAATCATTGACCTTCACGTAACTTACAAAAACCGACCGTACACCGAATTCCCCAAATTCACGCGTTTGCGTTGTCACTACTTGCACCCTTAGCCGCAGGTATAAAAAGGTCAGTTTATTGGAATTTTTATTCAGTTGCATACCGAAGGTCAACGTGATAACATCTCTACTGGAAGCATACGGATTTACTGGAAAAATATGGATACCACGCCCGCAGAAGCCGCTCAAGTTATTGCCTTGCTCGAAGCAGGCCATAACCAAAGTGAAGTTGCTCGACGGCTAAATTTGAGCCGCTACTCTGTTCGTCGTGTATACCAGAGGTTCCAAGAGACCGGTGGCTACATTCGGCGACCAGGATCTGGCCGGCGACGCACAACATCAGAGCGTGATGACCGCTTTCTTGTGACAAGGTCTTTGAGAAATCGGCAACTGAACGCGGTTCAACTGGGACAACAGCTTCGAGAAGTTCGCAATGTCAGTATAAGTCGGTGGACAGTTCGAAGAAGACTAGGTGAAGCAGGAATGACTTCACATCGCCCAGCAAATGGTCCCAAATTGACCACAGCTCACCGACAAGCCCGGCTACAATTTGCTAGGGAACATTTAAATTGGACGTATGACCAATGGCGGGCTGTTATGTTCTCTGATGAGTGCAGAATGACTTTACATGGTCATGATGGACGCTCTAGGGTCTACAGAAGGTCATCAGAGCGATTTTCACAATGCTGCATAAGCGAACGTGTGGCTTTTGGAGGTGGATCGTGTATGTTTTGGGGTGGCATAATGTTGGACACTAAAACTGACATTGTATTCATCACTACGGCGAATACCGGCCCGAGATCGAGAAGTTTGACGGCTGCACGATACGTCGAAGAAGTGCTCGAAGAACATGTGAGGCCGCTTGCGTGGCTTATGGGAGAAGATTTTCTCTTAATGCACGACAACGCCAGACCGCATGTCGCTAGAACAGTTTGCGACTACATGGAAGATGTTGGAATCACCGTGATGGAGTGGCCAGCTCGTAGTCCTGATCTCAATCCGATTGAGCATGTCTGGGATGAGCTAAAAAGAAGAGTTCGAGCAAGAAGCCCTGCTCCTACGCGCCTCCAAGAGCTTCAACTTGCCATTGAAGAGGAGTGGAACGCCATACCACAAGATTTCATGGTGAAATTAATACGGTCCATGAAAAACCGATTAAGAGCTGTAATCAAGGCTAGGGGAGGGAATACACCTTATTAAAAAACAATTTGATCAAGCATTTTGAGTTTTATTTTTATTCTTTGTTAAGCTAAATTGGGTAATTTTATCCGTATGTTGGGTTTTGTGCCCTAAAACTCCCTATGGGTACTTTTTTTACACTGTATTTGATATCATTAGAAAGGTACTGAAGTAAACATTCAAATAGTGTAAGTTTTATTTTAATATGTATTCACATTTATGAAAAAAACTGCTTTAACAACAAAAAGTCAACGTGTGCGATTTTATTGCTCTCAAGTTTATTAACGTAAGCTTGTGTGATGTCGTGTCAACCCGTGTACACGTATTTTCTCTCTTATAAGTAGTAAGGTATATATATATATATATATATATATATATATATATATATATATATATATATATATATATATTATTATATTAGTTAAGCTATTAAGTATTTAGTGTAGTTGGTATTAGATGATTAGCAGGGGGCGAGCCTATAGAAATCCAGCGGACACATTTCCTGAGTATTTCCTCAATTAAAAATCCAATTACATTTTTACCATCCGGGAACTCGCGATCGCACACAAATACATGTGAAAATTGCCAAGCGGGACCAGTGAGATTTGTCTTAATAATGTAATTATATTTTTAATAAAAAATATTACGTTCTGGTAGTTTGTAATACACAGAGACCCATATCTATGTATCGTCTTTCTGTTTTGTCATCTCTATTTATGGAAGAACGAATATAGTGTGGATTTATAAAAACGTATTTTGTTTACCAAACGTGTTTGTATAATGCAAATTGTTATTTTAGAAATAAAGCTGTTGTCTTACATACATATGTATACAGAAACATTGGTATATATCAAATTTACTTCAGTTGATCTTGTTAGAATATTCTTACAAGTTTCGAGTAATACAACATCTACAAATAATTTTATATCTTGCCATGTCTTTTTTTTTTTTTTTTTTTTTTTTTTTTATTTTGCTCGTCAAAATGACCACACTCCACCTGATGGTAAGCAGTCGTGTGGTCTAAGAGCAGTGGCCTCCACATCGTCCTCATAGCAGCCGAGGCGATGTTGAGGTCTCTACTTTGACGGCCTGAGAAGGTGCTTTTTCACGCCCCGCTTAAAGGACCCAGGATTGAAGGAAGAAGGAAACACCTGCCTTGGCAGAGAATTCCATGCCTTGATCGTTCGGCAGAGGTATGAGGACCCAAACTTGTTGGTACGCACTCTAGCCGACTCCACCGTGTAAGGATGGCATCTGAGCCCAGCACGCGTTGTTCTGGATAGGAAAGGGGAGGGCGGGATAAGGTGGAATAACTCTTCAGAGCACTCCCCGTGGTATATTCTGTAGAAACATGCCAAAGAGGCAATATCCCTACGGAGTTGCAGAGGTTCCAGTGAACTCGTGACCTCTGGATCTCCGATGATACGGACAGCCCGCCGCTGTAACCTGTCAAGAGCGTCTAGCAAGTACTGCGCGGAGCCATCCCAAAGATGAGAACAGTACTCCACGCAAGGGCGAATCATGTTTGATAATTTTATTATGTGCTCCTAAGCACAAACTGATAAATGTATCTTAATAAGTCCTAATCCTAAATTCAACTAGATACACACGACGGTTAATTAGGTATGTAGGTACATTTGAGTATTTTTCGAAAAGATCGATAATATTTTTATATCGTCTTCAACATTACTACAATATCCATTTGGTTGAAAAAAAAAACTATTTCCGCGCCAGTATTAAATCTTGTATGATTCCAAGCAACGGACACAAAGAACACAGATACTTGGAAGAACTATTTGTGGATGACGTAATGTTTTGTCCCGTGTGGAGATCGAAACAACACCAGACAAACTACACTAAATGGAGACTCTTTTTCAAAAATGTTGTCCTTAAGTACAAGCCCTGTACACAACTCGTGAAAAGTCTGCTTGGAATTCCATTATAGGCTATTGAATTATCGGGAATTAATTCACACACGTCGTTAGTAAAAAGTAAGGGAAATCTTGGAAATCTTATTCCACTGTATTTTGGATAAAGCTTTAGAATCCATACATACCTAGTAGATTAATGACAAATTTATTTATTAATAATCTATATCTATACTAATATTATAAAGGAGCGATTTGATATTTCATTTGTTTGTTTGTAAGGATTTAACTCAAAAACTTCAGAACCGATTTTTTAAATTCTTTTACCATGACAAAGCCTACCGAATAACTTAGACTATATTTTATTAAAAATAAGTACTATTACTAATATAACCTAACGTACTCGTATGCGAGCAAAGCCGCGGGCAGAACCTAGTAATTTATATAAATCGTTTTGGAGACAGAATAATTGCCAAAATAGTAATTAAAGCAAGCAAATTTAATCTATGATTAATCTAATAAATATTCAACATTACCATTTGTATCGCCCTTTATACTATATGATACAATACTTTTAAAATATTTATACAATATACCAGTTATACAATATTCTTGAAATATTAATGAATTCATTATAACCGATTCCGAGTGTTGTACCTTTGTAAGTTTTAATTGTAAAAACGTTAAGAGAAGTGTAGATTGCATAAGAAAGCTATGTAAGTCGGCGGATTTGATTGCTCTGCAAGAGACGTGGTTGTTACAACATGACTTACATCTTCTTGGGGATATTGACGAAAATTTTGGATACACGGCTAAATCGGCAGTGGACCTCAGTGCAGGTCTTTTGAAGGGCAGACCGCACGGGGGAGTTGCCTTACTATACAGAAAGTGTGCGTTCGCTCGTGTGTCGGTAGTGAAGTGTAAAAGTGAACGGATTGAAGCTATTAAAGCTGTGATTGAGGATGGCCGTGAAATGTTAATTATGTGTGTGTACATGCCGACAGATCATGTTGATAACTTGCCATTGTTTTCTCAGTGTTTGGGGGAGTTGAATGCTATAATACAAGATAATATTATTGAAGTTGTGTTTATGTTGGGTGATTACAATGCGCACCCTGGTGCTCCTTTCGGTGTTGAGCTTTTAGATTTTTGTGCAGAAAATAATTGGGTCTGTGCTGACATGGAATTGTCAGGTATATCGTCTAACATACACACATTTCAAAGTGAGGCACACGGTTGTAAACGATGGCTTGACCACTGTGTTGTTTCTATGTCAGCATGGAAAACAATTAGCAGGTTTAGAGTTATGCACGATGCATATTGGTCTGATCATTTACCAATAGAATTAAAATGTAATTTAAAATTGATTAATTCAAAAATTGAAATAAATAAATGCACAAATAATAAGATAAAATGGGGAGTAAGGGAATTAGACGAAATAAATAAATATAAACAGTTGTGTAACAGTAAATTAAGAGGCATTGATTTTCCACAGCAGTTGCAAAAATGTGCTGATGGAATGTGTCAAAATATACTACATAGAGCAATAATTGATAATTTATATAGGGACATTATTGAGTCATTGTGTCAGGCGTCAATAATAAGTTATAAACAAGTTAAGAAAACAGGTAATATTAAATGTGTGTATGGCTGGAACAAGCATGTCAAGGAGGTTCACAGGCAGGCGAGGCTGGATTACCAAATGTATCTATATGCAGGTAAACCTGGAAATGGGCCTTTTTTCGATAAAATGTGTGAGAGTCGTAGAATTTTTAAGTCTCACCTGAAATATTGCCTGAATAATCAGGAACAAATAAAGATGGATATACTTGCCACACAGCATTCGAATAAGAATTTTAATAAGTTCTGGAAGGGTACCAAGCAGTTAAATGGTAAGGTCAAGTTACCTGTTAGTATAGAGGGAACGGACGATCCTGAGGGAATTGCTAATTCTTTCAAGGCGCATTTCCAGGTAAGCTCCCGGCTGCCGAGGGTGCTTGATACTGGGTTCCACTGCGTGGAAAACCCTATTGGTTTCTCTAGTAAAGATGTTTCGAGCATTATTAGAAATATGAAGCGAGGAAAATCGCCTGGGCATGATGGGCTCAGTATCGAGCACCTGCAGTATGCGGGTCCTCATCTCTGTAGAGTACTAGCTATGTTCTTTACCTTCTGTATTAGACACTCTTATCTGCCAGCTGATCTAATGAAAACAATTGTGGTCCCTATACTGAAAAACACTACTGCGGATATTTCACTAAGAAGTAATTATAGACCAATCTCACTAGCAACTGTAATATCAAAGTTTTAGATGGCTTGTTAGACAAAAAACTTTGTAATTATGTCACACTTAAAGATACACAGTTTGGTTTTAGGGCAGGACTGTCAACTGAAAATGCAATATTATGTTTAAAGGAAACGGTGAATTACTATGGGAAACGTAAGACGCCAGTGCATGACTGTTTCTTGGATTTGTCCAAAGCTTTTGACCGAGTGTCATATGGCAAGCTTTGGTCAAAGCTAAGAAATGAAAGAGTACCAGCTGACCTTATAGGTATTTTTACTTACTGGTATAACAACCAAGTAAACTCAGTAAAGTGGGGCAATACATATTCTGAAGAATACACTTTGGAATGTGGAGTAAGACAAGGTGGTCTTACTTCTCCTAGGTTATTCAATGTATATGTTAACCAGCTCATTGAGGAGCTCAGCAGTAAACATGTCGGCTGCCATATAGATGAGGTTTGTGTAAACAATTTAAGTTATGCGGACGACATGGTGCTGCTGAGCCCCACAATGAACGGTTTAAGACAGCTGGTGAAAATATGTGAGAATTATGCTTTGGAACACGGCTTGGAGTACAATGTGGGTAAGAGTGAGTACATGATATTTAAATGCAAAAGTAATGTATTTGATAGGTTCTCTTCAACACCACTCTTGCTCAATGGGGTACCTCTGACCCGGGTTTCAAAGTTCAAATACTTGGGTCATATGTTGACAGAGAGTCTTAAAGATGATTGTGATGTTGAGAGGGAGCGTAGGGCGCTGTCGATTCGGGGTAACATGTTGGCGCATAGGTTTGCTAGGTGTACAGCGCCTGTCAAGGTTACGCTCTTCAAAGCGTTTTGTCAGGCGTTTTACACCTGTAGCCTTTGGGCCCGTTTTACGCAGAGGACCTATAGCGCCTTGCGCGTCCTCTACAATAACATCTTCAGGTCACTGTTTCGCCTACCTAGATACTGCAGTGCAACCGGTATGTTTGCCGACGCCGGCGTAGATGACTTTTATGCACTGATGAGGAAAAAAGTAGCTTCCTTAGTACAACGCGTACGGGTGAGTCGGAACAGTGTCTTGAGGATGGTGGGTGACAGATTTGACTCTGTTCTCCTCGGTAGGTATACTGAGCTCCACGTAAGGGGTGCGCAGAGGGGTCTGGGGAGGAGGTAGTGACTGTTCTGTACCTACTTATTGTGTTTATTTTTATTTTCATATAAAATTATTGAGCTTGGCTATGGACTGTTTTGTCTGAAATTAAATGATTTTTATTTTTTTTTATTTATAACGACTAACGCTCATCTTTGTAACTGTTTGACCCTTGCTACGTATCATTATATAATTTCTGAGGCAGCAAACTCGTTCCAAAATTCCAAACATTGAATTAGCTATCTTAATGGGTTTTTACCTATAAAATCACTTATTTAAATGAATAAAGTGGGTAATATTTTGTTTTTCATGCAAACTATATCATCTATATTTTTGAATGGCTTATTCGAATTCTATAATTTTGTCTTAAAAAACTGCAATTATCATGTAATTGCGTCACATTTAAAGCAATGAACCCGGAAAAACACTAGCAAAACGACCTAACTTTAAACATGAATAATTTTTAAAATACATTACATGTAACATATAAGTTTGTGTTCTGTTTAATAATATCAGCTCTGTATATACAGTGTCCCACTGCTACGAGAAGCGTAAGGCCGTGCGGGACAGAACTACGCTGACCCACGTCGGGTTGTCAAAATCTTAGAGAAAATTATAAAGAACTCTCAATATTGCAAGATTCCCGTTGGCGTTTTCTTATCCGTTAAAGCGACAGATATATGATATGTCCTTCTTTAAACGAGGTTTAAAGAGAGTTCTTCTTTCACGGTAGGCAGCGGCTTTGCTATGTCCTGATATTGCTGAAGTTCATGAGCAGCGGTTACCACTTTCCATCAGGTGGGCCACCTGCTTGTCTGCCACCAAAGGCAATAAAAAAAGACATATTTTTGTATAAATTCGTATAAAAATCATAATATTAGATATAAGAAAACACGGTAATTTAATAGGTAATAGCCTAAAATTTCAAATTAACAGACTGTGTGTGTTGACTCAATAATTATAATATTCATGGGCACGTTACCGTATTACGTTCATGTTTATTGGAGAGGGATTGTGTGTTTTATGTGGAGGTGCGTGTTATATCTTTAATCTGTTTTGTATAAAGAATAGGCTTATATTCGACGCGTATGTTTTATTATCACTCTCTTCAATGGAACTAAATTTAATATAATTATTTCACTAGCTGTACCTCGCGGGTTCACCCACGTTTATGATAACTACTTTGGTTTCGTGGCTAATACCGTGATACTATATAGCTTATCTTACTTCTGGATATAATAGTTTTCTAATAGTGAAATAATGATAAAAATCGGTTCAGTAGTTCCAGAGTTTATTAATTAGAAACAAACAAATCTTTTCCTTTTATAATATTAGTAGAAATAAGATAACTACCTAATAAAAAATCAAGTTTTGTAAAACATATCATAATTTTTTGTCTATATTTACTTACCAATATAGTGCTCGGATGGCACAGCGAGTAACCGATCTTTCTGAGATTACCGCCGCACTGAATGTCGTGGGTCCCACTCCAGCACGTGACAATTATTTCTTTAGTCTGCGTGTATTTTGAGTCTTTTATTTGTTGAATCGAAGACAGCGCAGATGCCATAAGTCTTAGTGCAGGAGCTGTTTGTAAAATAAAAGATAATAGCATCGTAGATTTTATATGTTTCATCGCGCTCATCTTAAGAACTACTTAATACTCCTTTGTCCGCTTAGTTCTTGTAACTTACGAACAGCATAAACAATTAAGAATATCTATTAAGTCAAATTTCTCACCCTTTGTACATTTATACTATTTCATTAGAAGTTAAACCAATAAATTGACTTTGGCGGATTTTGTAAAACTTATTACACGTCGCCAACATGATACGCTTTACCAGAATATCAAAATTATGCATTCTCACGTCGAACCATTTCTTTGTCTGGCTGCATTAAAAATAGTTTAAATAGTTTAAACACTCGATGGCGTAGTAGTTAGTGTAACCGACTGCCAGGCCTGAGGTCGCGGGTTCGATTCCCGCACAAGTCAAATATTTGTGTGCATGAACATGGATGTTTGTCTTGTTCTGGGTGTTCCTATGTATAATACGTAGGTATGTATTTACAAAAAAAAAGGATATATGTATGTTTATCCATTGTCTAGTATCCATAGTACGAGCTCTGCTTAGTTTGGGCTAGATGATGTTGTGTGTATGTGACAGAATATTATTATTATTAGTTAAAAAGCCAGACAAGATGATCAATATTATTTTCAATTTCAATTAGACGGAAATCTCTTATTGGCTTTTTTTTTTCTTCTATTTATTTAAGGAATTTTTATACATGGGTGTATATGCCAATTCCATCGTAACCTAATACATGCAGTATACAGAAATAAATGATTTTAAAACTAATAACCTAACTTCATTGATGCGGGCTAAAAACCATGAACATGTTTATCGACGCTCCGGAGAGAGGTGATGATAGCAAACTATGAAACATGCTAATATTTAGTCTGTTCAGGTTAAGAGTCCTCATCAATGACTCCCTGGCCGTTTGATACCGGACACATTTCGTCAACAAGTGATGCACGTCATCTAACATACCACATATCATACAGTTAGGAGATTCTGACTTATGCATCAAAAAAGCAAACTTTGCAACGGCATGTGTCCAGATCTCAAACGGAATGCTGTTGTAATATATTTTCTTTGTAGCTTAATATTATGGAACCAAGGTATGCGAGGAGGTTCACATTGCAACGTTTTATACCAAATATCTCTTATTGGCTGCAAGCGTTTGTTGAACAACAACGTCAACAATTTAATGACTTTATCGCTATCTTATTACGGTTTAACACGGACATTTGTCTCTCCTACCAAGTACTACTACAATACTACAACAGTACTACAATGTCCCTTCGTAAGAAATGACTGCGGTTATAATAGTACCAAGTTTATAAGGTATACGCTAATCGACTACGCAGGTATGTACTAATGTGTATATATACATACCTGCGTAGTAGATACAATAGTCAAGACCAAATGCTCAAGCGTCTAGCCACTTTCGAGTTCCAGTTATGTTTTGTTGTTTATTTTTTTAAATGTATATTTTATTTCTAAGGTCACTAACTAAAATGTTTCGTATGATTTTACTTAAAGCTCTTTGTTTCAACTAAGTATTAGCTGGATCGAAAAATTTTGTGCGTGTTCCTTGAGGTGGGCTTCTCTACCTGCCCAGTTTAGTTACTTTTATAGATATATACGGTTAATAACGATATTAAAAATGCTCCTAAGTATCATTGTTAATTTTATGGCGTCTACGTGTACAGAACATTCGCCATATAATCGTGGTCAACTTCTACTCTGAATACAACCATCTACGCACCACTGTCATAAAATATTATTATTTTAATACAAATGTAGGTAGATCAAGTTAAAGCCAATTTCTCAGGCAAACAATGCCAATTTATATTACTGAATAGACTCCCGGTGTAATATTGAATTGTTTCAATTTACTACGCAAGCTTTTGTTTTGTGCCGCATTTTTATATTTGCTACGTTTTTACCAGATACAAGCCCTAAAGGCTAATAACATTTTACATACAACTGTTACAAACATACCTTATTAAAATTAAACCTTGTAATTTCAAAACCATGAACTTATCGTAAATTGCCTCTGAATTAACTACAAAGGAATTAGGTACCTATACTAGGTATGGTGTGTTTTACCTTATGAAAATCATAGATGCGACTGCCTTATACATATGTATAATTATACAGAGATTATAAGAACCAATGTTAGATATGTTGGAAGCGTTTCTTTGTGGTTTATGACCACAAGACGACTTATAAGATTTTAGAAGACTATCTAACTTGATTTCACACCACCTGATGGTAAGCAAAAGTACAGTCTAATAGCACCATCGCAACTTCTTGCATTAGTACGGCAACGGGCAATACATATCTTAGATCTTTAACTATGAAACGTTCGTGGTTTCCATACAAAATGCAATAGTTATTTTTTAAAACTTTATTTATATTTTAGAATAGACTTTATATATTATTATTAATAATTAATATCAATAACCTTTTATACAATTTGTAGGTAAAAATATATAGCTTAGTGTCAGCCGTTATTTATATTCGTCATAATTATATGATAATTGATGTTTTTGTTAATTTAACACAAACCATAGTGGCCTAAATACAAGCAACATGAATAAAAACCTAGAATTCGAATTAGCCATTCAAAAAATGTATAAAATAATTAGTATGAAATAACCGCAACGTTACCGATGTTCTACATACAAAGCGTGAACTTCTTATTTGAACCCCATTATTTAAAAGCTACGTTTAAAAAAATTATGTTTAGTATTTCGACAGACAATTTAATAAAAATTACAGACAAAATAATTTGCAAAGGCATTGAAAATACTCTACTAACTACTAGAATTTACGAGAATGTCTACTTCGCTGAGTAGTACGAGTGTACGATACTTTATGATAATATTTATTATGTAAATAACTAGGTTCTCTTTGTAGAACAAATAACGACAAAGATAACTCTTTGTAGTTATTTGTTCTATAAAAAGAACACAACCTGTCAGTGTAAATAAATTTACAAACGAATATTCAAATGATTAACCAAAAAATAACTACTATTTACAAAAACCAAATTCAATTTAAACAGTAAGTCTAACATTTTAAAACTAACAGCGAAAGCAAGAATTCCATCAATTCATCATTATTACTTTAAAACTTTTCAAACACAAAATGTAATCTTTAAAAGTGGAACATTTTTTATGAAATGTTTCTTTTTGCACATAATTAGATCTGTCATATTTCGCCTCTCCTCCTCCTCGCGTCGTATTCCTCATTACTAAGGGTCGTGACTCCCCCACTGAATCACTTTCTCATTGACTATCTCCCTCCATCTGTTCCGATCTTTTGCTTCGTGGATAGTTTTTCGCCTCTAACACTTTCTTTATTCGCTGTTATAACACAATTTCTTTAAAACTAACGCCGATATAATAATTGATGAAAATAATAATATTAAAATATATTTAATATCTATATTTTATTGGTTCAGAGGTAGATCATATTATGTAACTTTTATCACGTATACATCTATGTTTTACCTGGGTAGTATCGGAATACAAGAATCTAATAGTTTTATAGGAATATATACTAATATACTCATTTCATTTAGGGGGAAACAAACATCTACACGCTTACTAAAAAAATATTTATGTTTTAATAAAGCAAATGAATATTAGAATTAGTAACAGTTGTAAAAAGTTAAACTAAAATAGGTACTTATAAATGTTGAGTGAGTAGAGCACAAAATACTGCATGCCGCGCCAAAACTAATGTGTTCCGTGCCATTTGGTATGATTACATACATGTTACTATCGCTTGTTTGAAAATTGAATCAAAAACTTTGATATGAAACCTCAGACTTAGATTTAAATATAACTTATCATTTGTGTTCTACAAATGTAATTATAATTATGCTTACTTTTTCGATGTATAAACAAAAATTATACATTGAAAAAGTAATAAGCAGAGATAGCCTAGTAGAAGACCGTTTAGATTGTCACACAGAGGTCTCTAGTTCCATCCGAAGGCGCACATCTCTGACTTGTCGAAGTTATGTGCGTATTAAATAGCTAATTATCGCTCGCTTTAACGGTGAACGAAAACATCGCGAGGAAACCTACATGTCTGAAAGTCCTCCATAATGTTCTCGAAGATATGTGAGGTCTGCCAATCCGCACGCGGCCAGCGTGGTGGACTATGGCAGGCCATAGTCTACCACACATACAGAAGAGACCTGTGCCCAGCAGTTAGTTTAATACAAGTCTGATATTATTATATTATTATGTTTCTCATATCATAGGTATTTTTCTAACATATAATATAAGTAAAATACGTAGCCGTTTTGGCGGCTTACATGGATACATGGGTTCAACATGAAGAGGCCCTTGGAGGGTTTTAATCTTTTAAGGCGGGATGGAACACTTACCGCGGCACTAGCTGCAGCAGGCGTAGATTATTGCTACGTATGGATTTTAATATATATGGGCTATGGGGATGGGTGTTTGATGTACCGGTATAATGGCAACTATGAATGAAAAACGGCGTCTGCCTTGAATACTCTTATTGTATCAAGTCGAGTGGGCAGACAATGATTTGCCAACTCACTAGATGGGCCCCCTGAATAGCCACCATAGGCATACAAGCCAGCAGCAGAGGACAACACCGGTGCGAGCGGCTAGAGGTATCCAGCGGTGCGGCACTGGTTTCACCATCACGGGTCTCGTGACAACGGAGATCTCGCCTTGACACTTCCACGCCCGAGCATATAACTCTAGCGGTCTCGCTCTGACCGGCCAATCAAGGCAAGCCAGAGTTGAGAGTCCTATCGGCCACTCGATGTCAAAGTGTGAAAGTGAGTCATTGCAGTCATTGCGCCGAGCACGCTTTTTTTTTTTTTTTTTTTTTACCTGGGGGAATGCTATGACGCATATCCCTCCGCGGGGGCGGGCGGAGGGATTATGTCGGACTCGCCGGGGTAAAGAAAGATGTTGAAAATATAATGTACCTCCCGGGATACCGACTAAACCTACCACGGTGTTCCTCGACACAACCACTATTGACGGGGCCGCGCGAATCGCTTTCGCATGCGGTCGCGACCCCGCCAAGGTTACGGCCCACCGTATGAAACGGCAGGCCACTACACGAAAGACCTACCCAAAATAGGCACTACGTCATATAAAACCCTACTGTCTCCCCTAGAGGGGAGACGGACTCGACACAGAGGCGCGCGTGGGAACACGCACGCCGCCTCTCGGACCTGGTGCTGAACGGATGGCGGGCAGGCCCACAAAGCCCGCCACCCCCACTTCAAACCTCAGGGTGGCTGGAGGTCATCGCGCGCCCTCCGGCGCCCGGCTCTGCGGTTGGGGAGAGGGTTTAAACGCTCCACGCCGAGCACGCTATTATAACCCGCTCTATCGGACGATTCGTGACGTTACTAGCTTACTTCGCATTTCGCAACCAACAATATTAATATTATATTATTAAATTAAAATTCATAGATATTTGCATTTTCTTAAAACACAGTAACTAAGGCCGATATAAATAGGCTGAAGTATTTTGGAAACAACGCACATCCCTAGCAAAATATATTTGAGGTTAATTATACATATGTATAATTATAGTTTTACTACCATGATTCTTTTTCTAGTTTGCCCTTTAAGAATCATTCACAATTTTTCATGAGATGACTCAGTAGAGAAGCTAACTATTTCAGAAGTCATCAATGTATTCTCTTTGATAGCAGTTTTAACGTGAATAAAAATGTAATCTTTGCGATCTCACCCAGATTAAACTCGACGTAATATCACGCCTCTTGACGACTGATTCTCTATTGCGATTCTCGTGAAACATTTCTGTGGAATAAAAACACAAATACGGTAAACAGTAAAAAAATTATTTCACCTGCTTACGTTTTATGAAATAAGAGGCAATAGTTAGCTGTATTATTATATATACAATAATGAAGGGTTGGATAGCAACTCACTTTTGACATGATGCTTCTTCATATATATTATTAGTCTAAAGTATCTGATTGTTTCGAATATACGTGGTAACCACGCCAAAGCACTTGCCAGAACCCGCCTGGCCTCAGTTTTGGTTGCCTTATGAATAATTATTCGCGTAATATTCGCGTAATTCGCACCAATAATTCGCTTAAAAGATAGATATTTGTGCTAAGTCAGAACGACCTTTATATCATGATTGATTTCAATGTTACAATTCCTATTTCACCAACAGGCACTTCAGTATTCTTAGACTGGAGAGTCTGAAAGTTGGTTCAGACATGTTATTATAGATGTCTGTATTCAAGAAATTTATTGGGTACTCAATTTCCTTACCCGAATATAAGTATGTCCTAACCATTTTGAATATATGTAAAAGTACATGAACTTGTTTATATCGGATCGTGTGCTAAAAGTAGAAGTAGCATAACTTCTGAGTGGTTATGGCCGACTGTGTCATTTATTTATTTAATCTTCTATATTGGCTTCTAAGATATAGATTTGCTTAGTTTAGGATCATTGTAACATTGTATTTAAAATTATCTTTTTGTATGTAAACTAACAATAAACTAAATTAAACGAAATATAACTATTTGGTTACAATATGTATGAGCTGGCCCACCCAAGGTAGTGCCACCCACACGTTCATTGCCAATCACGCGATATCGCGTGTATTGGCCCGTTTAAAATGGCTGTTCACGCGATATCGCGTGGTCAATGCAAATAAGTTTCTAGGCGTTGCATTTTAACGGTCACAATGAAACAACGCTTGATGTTTGCGCCGGCCACTGGGGAAGGAATACAACTTTTATGAGGTGGGGATGTTCTTGAATCGCCGTGTATCGTGTTTGCTTGTCAGTGCGTGCAGCGAGCGCGTCCGAACCAAACGTTAGTTGATAATTTTATTCACTTTATTCGAAGTAATTCGTTAATTTAGTGCACTTTAGTTTTTTATCATGAGTGACACACCTGGACCCTCGAAAAGGCCAAGTAATGTGCCACAAAGTGCACAAAAACGTCTAAAAACTGTAGAATTAGAAGAACTGTTACTGGAGTCGGACGACGACATTTTTGCAGGGAGCGATATTGATGATAATGATTACAGTTTTGGGGACAGTGAAAGTAACTCGGAATCTGAAGAAGACGAAGTTTTACCGCCACCTCCAACGCCTGTGTTACCGCCTAGCCAGCCGTCGTGCTCAGCTTCTACGACAAGTTGGACTACCGACTTCAGTTCGATGAGAGATATACCATTTACACGAACAAATGAATTACTTGTGCCAGCGTCAAATAATCCGAGGTATTATTTTGATTTATTTCTCAATGAAAGCTACATACAAAAAATCGTCGATTGCTCGAACAAATACGCAGAACTTTTAAAAACTTCATCTCATCAGGCACAGTCTCGTATTTCGCAGTGGAAACCTCTTACTGTACAAGAATTTAATATTTTTATTGGGCTATTATTACATACTGGCACAGCAAAAATGAATCGCCTCATGGATCACTGGAAAGTTCACCGTTTATATAAATCAGTTTTCGCTCAATACATGTCGAGAAATCGATTTCAAATCATACTAAGGTGCCTTCATTTTGTTGATGAAGAAAATGAAACTGATCGAATGAGTAAATGCAAGCTAGTTATTGACAATTTCAATAATGTAATGAAGACCGTTTACTATCCGGGAAAAAATTTGTCGTTAGATGAATCGATGATTCTTTGGCGTGGTCGACTTATTTTCCGCCAGTACATGAAGGGTAAGAGACTCAAGTATGGTATAAAATTATACGTACTTGCAGAACCAAATGGGACTATTTTGAAATCTCATGTCTTTGCCAGTACTCTGGATGAAACCGCTAGCAAAGGCCATACAGAAAACATTGTTGAAAAATTATTGGAAGAGAAATTTAATGTTGGCCATGCAGTTTTCATGGATAATTTTTACATTAGTTATGATTTAGCGGTCAAATTATTGGACAAAAATACGTATTGTACTAGTTTGTTGAATAAAACAAGGAAAGGAAATCCGCCTATTGTAATGGCCAAGAAAATAAAAAAAGGGGAAAACATATCTCAATGCCGTAACGGAGTTCATATTGGCAAGTGGAAAGACAAAAGAGAAATAAATTATATAAGCACTGAATTTCCCGAGGAAATGCAGAAAATTACAACCAGACGCGGATGTGTCGTAATGAAACCTGCGGCTATAATTAATTATAATAAAAATATGTGCGGCGTCGAACTTCAAGATCAGATGCTGAGTTATTATCCCTGTGAAAGGAAGACATTGCGTTGGTATATCAAAATATTTGTGCATACTTTGATGATGAGCATGATAAATGCCCGAATTTTTTATAATAAATATTCAACAGAAACGAGCATGACGCTCTATGATTTTAGAGAAAAGATTATTGAATCTTATTTACCCGAGTTACCATCAGAGTCACAACTCACGCAGAAGAGACGTGGAGACCGACACAAGTTGACGAAAATTGAAAACATGAAACCGCGATGTCTAAGCACCATTGGCAAGACAGTAAACGCAACGGCCAGAAAGGACTGCAGAAATTGCTACAAAAATAAAAAAAGGGTAAACACCACCTTCGAATGCAAAGACTGCACGGGCTCTCCGCCGTTGTGTATGGATTGTTTTTTTGAATTACATGACTGTACTCGTAAATAATTTCATATTTTATGTATCTTTCTGTACTGTTCAAGTTAGAATAAGTCTTTGATTTAATATTATATTATAATGATTGTGTAATAACGAAACTAAAGCTGTAAACTTTTTTTTTAATGTTGATTTTTGCCTATATAAATGGTTAATTGTGCGTTAATTTTAAATAATTTGATATTTTGTAAGCCTTTTTGTTATTTTCAATTTAGAATAAGGTTGAAGTTTTTTGATTTGATAAAATATTATGATGACTATTTAGTAACAAAACCAAAACTGTAGTTCCTATGAATATTGATTTTTGTTCATATAAATGTCTAATTGTGCGTTAATTTTGATTATATATTCAATTACACTTATAGAAAGACTTATTATTTAACTTTTAATTATTATGAAATGTTTTTTTGATAAAAACATCTTATTTGTTGTAATAACATATCACGCGATATAGCGTTAGCGGCATAAGGCAATAATTGAATTACAGGTGGCCAACCACTCGCTATCGCGTGATATATAATTAGTGTACATAATTACTTATTTACATAATATGAGAGTGTATTGTAAGGAAACTCCAGAATCAGTTCTCAAGTATTTATTTCCTTTAATATTATTGTAACATAATTATATTTTATATTAATAGTTTACATAGTTACACAATATGCATACCTGATTTAGTTCAATGCAATATCCGCCACTTAATATACTTTTACTTCACAAACTTATCCGATCGCCACACAACGCACGACTGCCCGTTATAGTTCCGCGCGTTAGTTTTATACTATCAAGCATAGTGGGGCAGTCGAGAAAAATCAGTGTTGCCAACAGAAAATAACGGATACAATTAAACATATTCAAATAATGCTTCTACATCGCTACATTTAACTAAATATTTCTATATAATAATTATATTCTACCTATAATTGCTAACAGCTCGGCCATCCTGATGTTAAAGCGAGACCCTTCGCTTTAGATTATGTTTAACAACAACAGGTCAAGCGATTCGTGCACCAAATTGTGACCATGAATCGCTTGAAGTACCGTCGTTTATATTCGTAATAAGTATAATTTAATGTATTTTATTTATGTACTTCTTAAGAAATTATTATATATATCCTGTTACATAGAGACAATGCTTATTTTTATCAATGTGAATGTACACATTTATAACTTATTATTAAAGATAAATTTATTTGACTCAACATGTGTACAATCAGGTGTTACAGATAGGTATTTTTGTCTCAACATGCTCTGTCTTGTCAGATATGTAAATGTATATGCTTAATAAGAATTTCAAAATTATGCTGGATCTAATATTATAATTAACATGTCAATTAAGCGTCTCTTAACAATGAAGTGAGATATATTATAAATAAGTTAGTTCAAATCCGTACAATAAATATAAAATTAAATTAATTATTAGAATAGAATATAGATAAGTCAATAATTAAGAACATTCCAAATTAAATTAGATCATGATAGACGATTAATAAAACAAAGAAAACAAATTATATAAGATTATCACATAGGAGATCATTAATATTATAGTAGCATTTATGCAATAAATAATAAATTTCTTAAATTACGTTTAAATACGTTAACATTAAGGTCCTTAAATTTATTTGGTACTTTATTGTATATTTTGGGTGCCATGCAGAAAATGCTATTATAATTGTTTTACATAATATGTATGGCATTCATACATTTTAAATCACTGAAACGTTATATAGTTATTGAAAACAACCAGTGAGAATCACTGTTACAACTATTATGTTATCAATTCATTATTTTAGAAATATCATCACATTCTTTCTCAGGCGAAGTATATGAGTCTTTACTTAACATAATTACTTTAGAATATAAAAATATTATTAAATGTAAGACCTTTACTAAGAATAATAAGATTATGTTTTGTGATCTAAATTATATGAATTATATGATATGAAAAATATTCAATTTTGATCCTGATTTTATTCAATATGTTAAAAATTATTTAAAATGATTTGTGCCACTGCCAAGTCCCTTTATCTAAAAACTAAAATACGAAATTCTAGCAATAAAATCAAAACTACTTGGAATATTAATAACAATGAAACAGGACGCAGCAAGGTGCGTGATAATACCTTTGAACTTAATACAAATAATAACAATAGGAATTCTATGACGCCTATTAGAGGGTTTTAGTTTTCTTCTCTTTTATTTCTGTTTTATAATATTTTAGGTATAAGTTAGTTTTATAGAATTGTGTTTATATGTATGTATATAATTAATAATTTGTATTGTCAAAAATAATAACATAATTTCAAATAATTTGGAAATAGCCGACACCTTTAATAACTACTTCGCAAAAATAACTTTAAATACAACTAGTACCCTAAGGTCTTGCCCAGCTCGAGCAGAATACTTGGTTATCGACAACGTGGAAGAGTAAGATACTATTCAGTTTTGAACGTGTACATCCATATCATATAATAAACGTATTTAAGTAACTTAATTAAAAAATCTCTGTAAAATTTGTTGAAAATATTATTGTCAATATAGGGCCACACCTAGCTGCTATAATCAACGGGGCATTTTAATGAATATGGGCATTTTTCTTAACTTAATTAAATGTAGTAAAATACTACCTTAATTTAAAATTGGATACCAAAGCGACCCCAATAATTTTAGGCCAATTTCAATCAGTAAAGTATTTGAGAAGATTATATTACAGCAATTAAAGAGCCACTTTAGTGTAAATGATTTATTTCATACAAATCAATATGGTTTCAGGATTTGTGTGAAATTGTTTTATTCGTGGATGACAAATCCCTTATTTTTAAAGTAGACTGAAAAGCACCGAATTTATGTGCTGTTAACGATTTACTCGCGCAAGTCCTAGACTGGTTTACGACAAATAATTTACTACTAAACTTTACACTGCCAAATGTAAAGAGTCCTAACGTAAATATAAATTTAAAAACTTTAGATGATAAAGTTAAGTGAGGCGCTCAAATATCGTGTCTGGCAGGTTTCTTCTCATAGGGCCAACCCTTTGCCTGAACCTAGCAACTAACCTAAATGTAGCCTCAGTAATTTTATTGACCTTTACTAATTTTTAAGCTAATAAAATTATTAAAACTATTAAAGCTATTCAAATTTATTATAGTTTATTTATATAATGCTTATTTTTTAAATAATACATTATATATTACCATAAACAAAATTCATATAAATACCAAATCATGTCTGCATTGACATAAACTTTATATTTTATCAATTACATTATTTTAAAATAGTTTAACTATGCTTAACAATCGTTCTGCAAAATTATCTGTTATTTGTAGATATACAACCTATTTACACCAAACTCATTAGTAGATATCGTGCATGTTTTGTTCGCTTAAATATTACAATCAATATTACAAAACTGTCCTTACTCAATTAACTTACAGTTGGTATTTCTAGAGTGAGAATCCTTACCTCGCCGTAACACAATTTGACTAGCACGGGAGCTAAAGAATTTTTATCGGATTACCGCCAATTTTATATGTTGAAGTCAAACAGAATATTTTTCTTCTTATTTATACATTAATTTGCTAATGTTCCAAGTTAATATAGTCAAATATGATTAATAGTGTAAATATGTTTAACTGTACTATATTGTATCTGTTTTAAACATGCTGTGCACACATATTTAGAACATACATTAAAACAGAACAACATTGTAAACCTAGGCTAAATTTATCTATGAATAAAGTTTTATCTTATCTTATCTTTGTGAACTAAATGAATAAATGATATTGACTGACCATGAATTCAGCTCATCCATGAAAGCTTTAATCTTTAACATAGTATATTTCATTGTGTTTTAATATTGTAGGTATCGATTGAAAATAAAAGTAATAATATATTAATAATGATACCTTCAATCTGTATGTCAGTATAGTGCATATAAACATAGCGCACCAATATGGGCAAAAGCATTAATAAGTCATTCCTCTTCCTAAAACCATTTTTGATGGACATAGATTGCACCTGATAACATCCCCAGAGAGTAGCTCTGGCTGGATACAAACAGTGCCGAGAGGAGAAATACCGAGGAGTGCCCCAGCCAAATTCAACCTCATCAACCGCAATAATGCTACATATCCATAAGTATACAGTACATTATCAAGTAAATACGTCGCTTGCCAATAGTTAGCTACCAAGGAGTGCCTTGGCCAAGCCAAACTACGACGCCGACACAACGAGTCCACCTAGCATCCAACACACTTATCTGTAAGTCTCATAATCGAGACGAAAAAACAAACAAACACGAGTGTCGTAGTTGACTTCAACCCATCAGGACGGAAATATAAACAAACCAAATTGATGTTAAATCTGTTAAATTTATCACAATTACTCACTACATGGAATAAGTAACAATTATCCATATTTTCAACGTTTTCACACGATACCTTAATATTTTTTAAAGCATTTGGCGTTCGATTAATAAATAATTGTTTGATTTAAAAAATCTTAGACGAAAAGTGAGGTTATTGGTCAGATGCCAAAATATCTATAATTTGGAGGAATTTAAATTAATCTGTCAGTAATAATTAATAATCCTATCCCTTAGGTTATTCTTTAACAATGTAAAATTATGTACCTTGCATTTTTTTTTTTTTACTGTATGTATCGATCTACTATATTCTGTTTGGTCAAAAGCGGATATCAACTTTTTTAAATTCAAATAAGTAATTAATTGTTTTACAATTGATGCTACACTTGGCCATCACTAAAATGTCATGTCAATGAACCGTTTGTATACCTTTTGATTTTGTTGTATTGAAATTGACTATATCGCAATACCCCATACAATGCGTGACAAGTCAAATGTTGAGAACCAATTCTGAACGCAATGTATATATTTTCTTTTATTTGTTCATAAAGGTTAAATTTGCACGTGGGCTGGGATAAACGAGTGCCTTTTGAAAAAAAATGACCCGTCTATCGCACTTCTGAATTGTAAGGAAACTCCAGAATCAGTTCTCAAGTATTTATTTCCTTTAATATTATTGTAACATAATTATATTTTATATTAATAGTTTACATAGTTACACAATATGCATACCTGATTTAGTTCAATGCAATATCCGCCACTTAATATACTTTTACTTCACAAACTTATCCGATCGCCACACAACGCACGACTGCCCGTTATAGTTCCGCGCGTTAGTTTTATACTATCAAGCATAGTGGGGCAGTCGAGAAAAATCAGTGTTGCCAACAGAAAATAACGGATACAATTAAACATATTCAAATAATGCTTCTACATCGCTACATTTAACTAAATATTTCTATATAATAATTATATTCTACCTATAATTGCTAACAGTATAAATGATATGCTGAGCTATTTCGAGCAAAATAAATATTAAATAAAACAAAAAATAATTTTGGCCATCCCCTGAAACTCAATTTTCTTATGGCAATGGACGTGTTAACTTGGCAGTTATAGAAATTGTATTTCTTTTCTTTTCTTCCGTTTTTAAAATGACGATACCCGCCTTTGGCATAATTCCTGTATCACGGGGGACTTTACAAACATTCAAACCATGGACACAAAGAACACCCAGACTCAGAACAACAATTTGTGAATCTCATAAATTTTTGTCCCGCGTAGGGATCGAACCCACACACTCGGCACGGTGGCAGTGGCGAGGCGATCACTTAAGCCATTATGCCCGCCATCCGTGCACGAGTGCGTGTTATAACGAATTCTTTTCGCACACTGAATAAGAGTTCTCGGGTATATTCGCATTCCTTTTATTTTTTATTTTTGTTACTTTGGGTAATGCTTTGACGCATACACCTCCGCGGCGGGCGGGTGGAGGGGTTATGTCGGACTTACCGGGGTAAAAGAAAGATGTTGAAAAGATAATGTTCCTCGTCAAAACCGCTATCGACGGGGCCGCGCGAATCACTTTCGCATGCGGTTGCGACCCCGCCGAGGTTTCGGCCCGCCGTATGAAACGGCAGGCCACTACACGAAGAGACCTACCCAAAGGCACTCACTCACTAATATACCCTACTATCTCCTCCTTAGAGGGGAGACGGACTCGAAACAGAGGCGCGCGTGGGAACACGCACGCCGCCTCTGGGACCTGGTGCTGATCGTATGGCGGGCAGGCCCACAAAGCCCACCATCCCCAGGTCAAACCTCAGGGTGGCTGGAGGTCATTTCGCGCCCTTTAGGCCCGGCTTTGCGGTTGGGGAGAGGATTTAAGCGCTCCCTCTCCCGCTCCGCCGCCTCCTTGATGGAAATCACATCCTCACAAAAGGAGGTGACGGAGTTCCACGACCTCTCACTCCGGACCATAGACTGAACTACGGCCGGGAGCGAGAGAGCAACCGATCCGACTGCCGCGATCAACTCACGGCGCTGCGATGCCCAGGCGGAGCAAACCGCCAAAGTGTGCAGCGCCGTGATTCCTTTTTTTGTACTCTAACCCTTTTTAATCTTTTCTTAGTGTCGGCAATACGCAAAACTAACCTACTAACTAGTAAAAATTGTTGCATGTAATCATAGGCTACAGAAAAAGCTTATTGGCAATATGTTAGTAAAATGAAAAAAAAATCACCCTTAATACATCTTCAGTATCGTAATGAATCGTCTAAATGATTATTTATGTATTGTAAACATCGAAATATTTGATAAGAATGGCTGCATTCGTAAAATTTATATTTTTGTATTCATATTTGTAAAGTTGTGGAAAAGATGTAATTATTGTCTTGATTCGTATTAAATTAACTTAATTAGGTTTTCGCTTTAGCTAAAGTGTAGCGAGGCGAGGTCTTGTATGTTTAATAGAGTAGATTTAAGGAATAACTGTGTTTAAATAGATACTATGTTGCGACGACGGCTTAGTTGATGAGACAAAAACGAATGGACTGTATTTAAATGATATAATATGCAATACGAATAAATTACATAAATTAAAGGGTCGTAAGTACTGTAAGTTTGAGAACGCGAACACGATGATGCGTTAGCACAGATCTCAGCTGACTGATGTAGGTCGGGCAGCGTCTGGGTCAATGGCCGCTGTGCCGCACGCCCCGCTCCCCGCAGTCCCCGCCTCAGGCACAGGCGAGTTGTATAACTCAACATACTACGAATGGTATGTTAAGAGATATTGTTTATTCTAAAGTCACTATTGGTAAAAACACTTAACACTTAATAACTGGTTACTAAATGGTAAATTAATATTAAAAATGGTAAATTAAATGGTAAACTTAATGGTTTAATGGTAGTTGAGCTCGGTCGCTGCTCGATTGCGAACTGACTTACAGTTCGCAATCGAGAAGCGACCGAGCCCGGCCGAGAAAGTCGAATAAAATTATAAAATCAACGCTTCTCAAATGTGCATGCAATGCACAAATGTAAAGTGCTGAGCTGTTCGGATGCGTAGCTCCGAATATAAAGTTAATGTACTGTAATTAAGTATTTAAGATATTCATTACTTTCGTTATCGACAGATTGAGTATGAAAACAACTAGAAAAAATTAAGTATTGACAGCTTCGGTAAAAATCAACGAACTAAAAAATAATTATTATTTATTGAATCGATTCTATAGAGATCAGTTTTCAGACGCATATACAGAGTTAACCAATCTATATTTCGGGCGTATTGCGGCTTAGTAGATACATTTCGTACATTGGCAGGAACATTAGAAAGCGTATATTTTTTGTTAAGAAAACGCTGTGCTTTCAGTAGAAAGAATATTGGTCTTTGTCCTTCTAGGATTCCATATCGCGAGAGCAGCAAGTTAGTAAAATACAAAAGCCTATTTAATTTTTTATGAAATACACTTTTTAACCGACTTCGAAAAAAGAGTCTTTTACAATGCATATGTTTAGTTATGTATTTGTAAATATCATTTTAGGTTTATTTCATTGTAAACAACTAACATGCATTTAAAACGCTACCAAGTGGCACTCTAAGAATATATTCTGTCAGCTAAGACAATGAACATCTTAGTTAATAAAATTACCTGGTATTATGTTTTATGAAAAAATATTGATTCGCCGCCTTTTTGATTCCGTGATGATTGTTTCATCGTAAAACACATCACAAATTGCAGTACTTTGGTAAGTCTAAATAAACAAGTTAATATACATTTAAATGTAGATATATTAACTCAGAAGTATGTAGAGACGTATGACACCTAAACTTCACAAACGATGGTTTTAGTCCCAAGTATTAGGGAGCAGGCTTTATTGCAGTATATCGTGCACAGTTGCAAACACTATAGTGCAGCTGAGAATTTCCTTGCAAAATACCTTAATAATAAATTTTGGCTGATCATGAAATCGACCCTGCACAGCAGTTATTCACTACCATTACATCACGGAGCCCATCAAAAAACATTGTTTTTATACTCTTAATTATTCCGAAAAATGTGCAAAGAATATTTAACTCTCATGATAATGTTGAACGATTAACCTGTTGAGATTAAAACTTTGAGAACAGAACTGAGAGTCATTAATTCTGGTGCAAACTAATTAATTATTATATTATGTCTGATCCTTGTAATATTTTATAACAGTATACATTCCTTTTATTGTTAATTATCTACATATATCACAAAGTTTGGTTATTAGTCGCTTTCACAACAAAATAATTCAAACAAATGACATGAAAATAGTATTAATGAGGTAGAGCTGGCTACTTATATTTTATTTCAGCAGCTAGTTATAGTATACAGTGAAATATATATTATTATATTACGCGAATGTTACTGAGAATGTTACGTAGTGAAGAAAAGTAACGTAGAAAACTCAATAACATTTTGGAAATAAACCCCGAGATCTCGCGATTGATAACATTATCAAATAATTCATTAAATAATATCAAAATTTATAGGCACTCTGTCTGCTATTAAAACCTTATTTAGTTATTAACGTTTTATTCTCTCTAAGAAAACAATTACTGTTTACTTTATTATTCACAATTCTCCGGTATAAAGCTAATTATTAGAGAAACAACATCAAGTTTAAATATTATTAAACGTGGCGGGAAAGCCGCGGACGAACGCTTGTTGGAACAGAATACTAAATCAAGGCTCAAAGTGGATTTAATAAATTAGCGAGCCTGACTAGCATGGCAACACCCGTGGGGTATCTCGTTCGATTAATTATTTTATATGGCAACAATTTCCATAAGTATTTATAAATATCTTAGTGTTAATTCATTTGTGTGTCAATTAATGTTTATAAATAATTCAGGTCTATATACTTTTAGGTTCTTCAGAATCAGAATCTGAAGTAATTTAGGGTATGTAGTAGTTGCACTTTATACGTAACTTTATAGATTTACTTAATTGGCTCGCCAACGCACCTGCTCAAAGGGTATGTAAGTTTTATATTTTTAAAGTGTCTAATCAACCACGTGCGTGATCGCGTATTGAAATTATATAATTATATTATCATTATCCACGCCGTGCCATTCGAGATAATTCCAATACACGTGCTACATCGCTAATTAGCTATCGCGCTTCTTTTCCTTGCTCCTTTGGCCAGAATCACACGCTTATATTTTACTGTGTTTTATAAATAGTGCTTTTTCGCTGCTTATATTGTTATTTTGCGTGATTAGTAATAATTCTCGGCCGTTCGGTACCTCGTGAGCGTCGCGAACATTCTAAACAAGATGGCGTAGGAGATTAAGTTTCCGTTGTTGAATAAGTCGGAATTACTTTAAGAAGTTACTTTGCGTGGTGGTGAAGCTAACACGGTCGATGAACTTAGAAAATCAATCGCCAAGCTCGCACCAGGTTCTCCTTCTGAGAACATTTTGGAATCTCATTTGTCTCCGGAAGACGATATCGCGGCCTTAAAGACCTCATTGTTCAGAGCCACTAATAATGTTAAAGTCTTGCGAACAAAATTAGACAGTAATCTATTAGCTAGAACTGAGTCATTATTACATCACATTTTCCATAGATTGAACCGCGTTTGTCTCGACGAACTGACGATTAAAAGCAGCTTAGAATCCATCTGGGATGAGTTCCATGGCTTATATGCCTTATTTAAAACCTTAGTTTCCCAGCCGAAGGAATTAACTTCTCAAACTTATGGTACTATAGCTTGCGAACAGATCGAGCCTGTAAATGTATTGTTCTATGAGCGAAAACTTTTCTCGGAACTTACTAAATTTAAATATAATGGCAAGTCTTGTGTGCGTGCTTTTATTTAGAAGATTAATGAATTTATGTCAGCTAGAAACATACCTGAGGATAAGTTATTATCTTTTGCATTTGAGATCTTTTCCGATGACGCTTTGACTTGGTTTCGTAGTATTAGGGATAGCGTCACTTCTTGGGGTCAATTATGTCAGTTGTTGAAGAGAGACTTTAGCCCCCATAATTATGATTACAAACTGATGTCTGAAATAAGACAACGTTCGCAGGGCGAATCTGAGAACATAACCTTATATATAGCTAAAATGCAAGGTTTATTTTCTCGTCTCGATGTGACCATTAGTGAGTCTGATAAATTAGAAATTTTATTAAATAACATTAGGCCGTGCTACACTAATTGCCTTTTAACTACCAACGTAGTAGATATTCCTTCTCTAATTAACGTGTGCAGAAACTTTGAAAGGTTTGATAGCCGTGCTAAGGACTTTAAGGAACCACCTAAAGTGTCCCCTAGTACCCTGGCACCTGATTTTGCGTACAATTATCCTTCTTCTAATTCTTCTAGTCCTTATTAGGGGAGTTTCAATAATAAAAACTTTTATAATAAGTCTCCTAATTATAAAAGTAAATACTTTAATAATCAACCTATTACATATTTTAATAGAAAGGCACACGTGAATGTTATCGGTTTTGCACCTTTATTTTGCAATTCTAATAATCGATTTTGTCCTCGCGGTAGGAGTACCTCACACTCGCTCGACGCTTGTCGCCAGCCGAGATATTTAATTTGTTATAAGTGCGGTTTGAAGGGTTTCCGTGTTTCTGATTGTCCTAATTGTAAGCCTAATCTTACTACTCCGCCAAAGAAATTAATTGGCAAAGATTGGGGAAATAATAATCACTCTAAATTCAATAAAACTGAGTGGTCTGATTGGTTAACTTATATTTCTGAATTCTTTAACCATTGTCGCTCGTCCTCAATCCCCGATTCTAATAACGAAGATTCCCCTTATATTTTTCTCACCGTAAATGGCAAAAGCGCCGTTGGCCTTCTAGACACGGGTTCTTCTGTGACAATTCTTGGAAACAATTCTCATAAATACTTCCTAAACAATAGCTATCAACTCGATAATTCTAAACAATTAAAATTGATTACCGCGAGCGGAGACAAACTAAACACATTAGGTTTGGTTTCTATCCCGATTGAATTTCAAAATAAAGTAATTAGCTTGGTCGTTCATATTATTCCTGATATGCAGTTCTTTAATTCTTGGTATGGATTTTTGGAGAAACTTTGGTCTGTTTCCTAAACACTTGGAATCAGTCTTGCTTGTAAACAAGTCTCACGCGCACGTCGCTGAGCTACAGACGAATGTCGGTACTCATCTTGTCTCTTATGGTCTTCTAAAAGCCAATCAGAGAGCTACCGCTGACAACCTAATCCCTAAATTCATCGATAATTCTTCTCAGAAGCGGGGTCTCGGTTGCACAAAACTTATTTCACATACTATTGATACAGGTGATCTTGATGGTCTTTCTCGCTCAATATCTATTTCTGCTATTACAAACGATATCAATAAACATACTAATTGTTCTCTTAATACGGCAGTATCGACTAACGATTCTTGGTATCTAAATATCTATAACGGGTGTGCTAATTCCCCGAGTTCGCTTGTCGACTATCAAGTCATAAACAATAAATTCTATCGTTTTAAAAAATGTCTGTACCCTCTCACTAGAGACTTTCAATGGAAAGAGGTTGTTCCGTCTGAGCAACGGTCTAACATCCTAACTGAAAACCATTCTTCGCCCACAGCTGGCCATCTTGGCATTTTTAAAACTTATAAGCGTCTCGCACTTAATTATTATTGGCTGGGCATGGGCTCTGACGTCATAAAGTTCGTAAGCTCGTGCGATTCTTGCATCGCACGCCAACCTAATTGTAAACACTATAATTTATGTAGTAAACCGGTTGAATTCAACGCGGGTGACATTGTTTGGCGAAGAACATTTTACCGTAACAATAAAAATAAATATTTTAGTAAAAGAATTGCTTCTAAATGCATTAAAAGTAAAATTGTTTCCAAGAAGTCTCTGTTAGTCTATATACTGTCTGATATGTCTGGTAAACCTCTCGGTGAGTGGCACGTTAAAGACTTGAAACTAATTAACTATAGTTTGGTGGTTCTAGCTAGTGGACTTTTGTTGTACCAAACCCAAGACCTCGTCGTAGGGCTAGCTAGATCCCGACATTGCTTTGTATTTTTTTTTCTTCTGTGATTTGCATATAATAAACCTAATTACTGAACTACAAAAGTAATACTTCCTAGCGTAATACTAGAAAATATATACTTCTAAACTGCGTACTTCAAAGCGTGTATCTGTACGTATTATAAAAAAAAAAAACTAGACAAATCTTTGTGATTTAATTGCGCACTCTGTCATCATATCAATTATTGCTTTCGAAAATACTAATCGAAATCTAAATATTTCATTTTTTTCACCTAGTGGTTCAGTGGTTAAATGGTCACTGTCAAGTCGGTACAGATTCAGTCTTTTTGTTCTCGTCATGTTTTTTTGCATTCATAGTGGTTGTTCTTATCTGCTTGCTGGCGTACTAATCGCTATGTTCTTGTATTGTTCAACGTCACCGTAGTTGTCGTTTATTGATCTTCATAACAAACTCATTAAGTAATTACATTGTTGACATTCTAAACGTGTTTATTATCCAACGGCCAGCTGTCGAGTGCGCATTCCTAATTAATGTATCACCTTGCCTTTAACGTGTTTTTGTTGTTATCTACTAATGATCTGTTCGCAGCTAGGGTGTCGTCCTATTATAGATTCTCGTTTATTAAATACTATATAGCTAATATAAAAGACTGACACCACTTCTCCTAACTATTTCAGGATGCCGATCGGAAGCTGCTGACGGAGGAGAGGGGATTCTTCTCCTCGGGAGATCGAATTTTCCCGAGGAAAAATTCTCCCCTAACGAGGGGGGTATGTCACGCGGACCACTCGCGCCATGACGGCTGCGCGCGAGTTGCAGTGGTGGCTGGCGCCCCTCTAACCCTCCTGCCCGGCGGTAGTGCATATATAAGCCGATCGCGTCCTGGGACGCGACCTCTTCCGGCCGGCTTCACATCTTCAGCTAAGTGTCCTGATTCTTCAAGGACCACGAAGCAAGCCTTAAGACGAACCACGCCCTGATCATTCTTACATAGTAAAAATTATTATTATCTATAACTGTTCTCAAGATATATTAAAAGTGTTAATTGTCATATCATCTATTATTAATCTCATAAAATTCACCTTGGGACACCACGCCCCTACGGCATGCCCTGTTCTTTCTGGATCAACAGATCCCTTGTGAAAACCACACTAAAGGTTACAATTGTTTATATAAGTTTGTAACGCCTAATGTATCTCCCGGTGATAAAAACATGTCAGAGTATTTAGCACATATATTCTCGATAGATATTTGCTCTTCTTTATTAAGATGTTTGAAATTTAAAATAGAAAACAACTTTTTTACACGTTCCGCGTTTACACTGCTATTACTGAACGAACATATAAAATAATCATTTAAACTAACAATATCAGGGACAAAGTAACTTAATTTAACTTCCTCCTGTCTAGTATTTAAAATTTGTATAGGAATTTTGCCAGAGTTAGGCTTTACTAAAACGGAAGCCAAAAATACTCCTTCGCTTAATTGCTTAGGCGTAATTACTGATTCATCTATTAAGTTAGTCTGCATAAAAAACGTGTATTCACACCTGGGTGGAATCGTTAGGTAACTATTGTAACCAAGTTGTCCCATTTGTAAAGGTATCTCAATAGGTAAATATTGTTGGATAGTCAAGATGTTTCGTTCAAAGTCTAATATACAATAATATTTACTTAAAAATCTTGTCCCAATATACCGTCCGTTCTACAAGAAAAGTATTTTAAAACGTAAAATTTATGCTCAAAAGAAAAGTCTTGATAATTTAATTTTAAACAAACAAAATCATCGCAGAATATATGTCCTCCAATACCGTTTATCTTAATACGCTCTTTATGGTAAGGCACATTCCATTTATGTAATAAGTCTAACCTAATTACAGACAATAACGCACCCGTGTCAACTAACCAACTACATGACTCACTAAATACGTTCATATGAATAGAATTAATATTTTGACAATAAAAGTTTTCATGCTCGAAAAAACCAGTTATTATCCTTGTTATTATTCTCCTGGACTTCTGGCTTTTGATTTGTATCACTAATATTCATTTCGGGTAAGTTTATTCGATTTTGCCGCGCTTGACTGCGAACGCATGTTTGGCCACTAAAACTACTAGGACCGTGATAATTATTATAACCGCGAGCTGAAAAATTACGCATATTACCGCGATAACCACGACTATACCCTCGAGCGTAATTGTTCGAACTATGAGGAGTGGGCCCCCCTCTATAAGAACCTTTGGTAAAGTTTCTAGGTAAGCCTGCCCGTGAATTACGATTGCTTAAAAAAAAGAATTATTAGACCTACCTCTATTATGGTGAAAATTCATCACTCGCTCATCATTACCGCTGCAAAGTGTCTCGTCCAATGCACCTTGAATTGCGTCCTTCAAAGTGCTATAATTCCTTGTCGCTATGATAGTACTAAGACGGCTATTTCGCAGACCATCGGAAAATCTCTTACGAGTAATAGCGATTCGCTCATTTAATGGCTTCAACAGTTTATACGCACTCGAATTTACGTTGGCCTGAGAAACTGTTAGATCAACAAATAATTTTTCAACTTGCTTACCAAACTCCTGTATAATCTTATGCAGCTGAGACTGAATCGCCGTGTCAGACTTTTTCAATAGTAATATATTTCGCATATCTCTAAGTAAATCTGTAACAGTCAAATAATTAGAGCACATGCGCAACTTAGCGCTTTCTGATAGCCTAGATTTTAAAACAAACTGTATCAAAAGCTTTTTGCTGCTATCGTCAATCATCGACTCGTACATCTCTATATTAGATATTAACTGCTTGGTGACGTTCTCATCACCCGTCATAACTGGCAACAGAGAAGCGTCGTCATAAAGTTCGTAAGCTCGTGCGATTCTTGCATCGCACGCCAACCTAATTGTAAACACTATAATTTATGTAGTAAACCGGTTGAATTCAACGCGGGTGACATTGTTTGGCGAAGAACATTTTACCGCAACAATAAAAATAAATATTTTAGTAAAAAAATTGCTTCTAAATGCATTAAAAGTAAAATTGTTTCCAAGAAGTCTCCGTTAGTCTATATACTGTCTGATATGTCTGGTAAACCTCTCGGTGAGTGGCACGTTAAAGACTTGAAACTAATTAACTATAGTTTGGTGGTTCTAGCTAGTGGACTTTTGTTGTACCAAACCCAAGACCTCGTCGTAGGGCTAGCTAGATCCCGACATTGCTTTGTATTTTTTTTCTTCTGTGATTTGCATATAATAAACCTAATTACTGAACTACAAAAGTAATACTTCCTAGCGTAACACTAGAAAATATATACTTCTAAACTGCGTACTTCAAAGCGTGTATCTGTCTACAAATGTTTTACGTATTATAAAAAAAAAAAAATCTAGACAAATCTTTGTGATTTAATTGCGCACTCTGTCATCATATCAATTATTGCTTTCGAAAATACTAATCGAAATCTAAATATTTCATTTTTTTCACCTAGTGGTTCAGTGGTTAAATGGTCACTGTCAAGTCGGTCTACAGGTTCAGTCTTTTTGTTCTCGTCATGTTTTTTTGCATTCATAGTGGTTGTTCTTATCTGCTTGCTGGCGTACTAATCGCTATGTTCTTGTATTGTTCAACGTCACCGTAGTTGTCGTTTATTGATCTTCATAACAAACTCATTAAGTAATTACATTGTTGACATTCTAAACGTGTTTATTATCCAACGGCCAGCTGTCGAGTGCGCATTCCTAATTAATGTATCACCTTGCCTTTAACGTGTTTTTGTTGTTATCTACTAATGATCTGTTCGCAGCTAGGGTGTCGTCCTATTATAGATTCTCGTTTATTAAATACTATATAGCTAATATAAAGGACTGACACCACTTCTCCTAACTATTTCAGGATGCCGATCGGAAGCTGCTGACGGAGGAGAGGGGATTCTTCTCCTCGGGAGATCGAATTTTCCCGAGGAAAAATTCTCCCCTAACGAGGGGGGTATGTCACGCGGACCACTCGCGCCATGACGGCTGCGCGCGAGTTGGAGTGGTGGCTGGCGCCCCTCTTCCCCTCCTGCCCGGCGGTAGTGCATATATAAGCCGATCGCGTCCTGGGACGCGACCTCTTCCGGCCGGCTTCACATCTTCAGCTAAGTGTCCTGATTCTTCAAGGACCACGAAGCAAGCCTTAAGACGAACCACGCCCTGATCATTCTTACATAGTAAAAATTATTATTATCTATAACTGTTCTCAAGATATATTAAAAGTGTTAATTGTCATATCATCTATTATTAATCTCATAAAATTCACCTTGGGACACCACGCCCCTACGGCATGCCCTGTTCTTTCTGGATCAACAGATCCCTTGTGAAAACCACACTAAAGGTTGCAATTGTTTATATAAGTTTGTAACGCCTAATGTATCTCCCGGTGATAAAAACATGTCAGAGTATTTAGCACATATATTCTCGATAGATATTTGCTCTTCTTTATTAAGATGTTTGAAATTTAAAATAGAAAACAACTTTTTTACACGTTCCGCGTTTACACTGCTATTACTGAACGAACATATAAAATAATCATTTAAACTAACAATATCAGGGACAAAGTAACTTAATTTAACTTCCTCCTGTCTAGTATTTAAAATTTGTATAGGAATTTTGCCAGAGTTAGGCTTTACTAAAACGGCAGCCAAAAATACTCCTTCGCTTAATTGCTTAGGCATAATTACTGATTCATCTATTAAGTTAGTCTGCATAAAAAACGTGTATTCACATCTGGGTGGAATCGTTAGGTAACTATTGTAACCAAGTTGTCCCATTTGTAAAGGTATCTCAATAGGTAAATATTGTTGGATAGTCAAGATGTTTCGTTCAAAGTCTAATATACAATAATATTTACTTAAAAATCTTGTCCCAATATACCGTCCGTTCTACAAGAAAAGTATTTTAAAACGTAAAATTTATGCTCAAAAGAAAAGTCTTGATAATTTAATTTTAAACAAACAAAATCATCGCAGAATATATGTCCTCCAATACCGTTTATCTTAATACGCTCTTTATGGTAAGGCACATTCCATTTATGTAATAAGTCTAACCTAATTACAGACAATAACGCACCCGTGTCAACTAACCAACTACATGACTCACTAAATACGTTCATATGAATAGAATTAATATTTTGACAATAAAAGTTTTCATGCTCGAAAAAACCAGTTATTATCCTTGTTATTATTCTCCTGGACTTCTGGCTTTTGATTTGTATCACTAATATTCATTTCGGCTAAGTTTATTTGATTTTGCCGCGCTTGACTGCGAACGCATGTTTGGCCACTAAAACTACTAGGACCGTGATAATTATTATAACCGCGAGCTGAAAAATAACGCATATTACCGCGATAATCACGACTATACCCTCGAGCGTAATTGTTCGAACTATGAGGAGTGGGCCCCCCTCAATAAGAACCTTTGGTAAAGTTTCTAGGTAAGCCTGCCCGTGAATAACGATTGCTTAAAAAAATGAATTATTAGACCTACCTCTATTATGGTGAAAATTTATCACTCGCTCATCATTACCGCTGCAAAGTGTCTCGTCCAATGCACCTTGAATTGCGTCCTTCAAAGTGCTATAATTCCTTGTCGCTATGATAGTACTAAGACGGCTATTTCGCAGACCATCGGAAAATCTCTTACGAGTAATAGCGATTCGCTCATTTAATGGCTTCAACAGTTTATACGCACTCGAATTTACGTTGGTCTGAGAAACTGTTAAATCAACAAATAATTTTTCAACTTGCTTACCAAACTCCTGTATAATCTGATGCAGCTGAGACTGAATCGTCGTGTCAGACTTTTTCAATAGTAATATATTTCGCATATCTCTAAGTAAATCTGTAACAGTCAAATAATTAGAGCACATGCGCAACTTAGCGCTTTCTGATAGCCTAGATTTTAAAACAAACTGTATCAAAAGCTTTTTGCTGCTATCGTCAATCATCGACTCATACATCTCTGTATTAGATATTAACTGCTTGGTGACGTTCTCATCACCCGTCATAACTGGCAACAGAGAAGCTGCAGTTTTCAGTTCAAATTTCTTCATGGTGCTTGACGTACTTAGGACACTATCCGTACTTTCAGAACAGAGATGAACTATCTTTGAGTAAAGTGAATTAATTTTATCAAACACCTTATGAATATGTTCCGTATCTGAATATTTTATTTCCTTATTATCTATTTGAACTGAAATTAAATTACTTAGAAAATAACTTTTATTATATAAATATCTTGCCTCAGCTCCTTTTTTTTTCTTTTATATCTGATGACCTTCTACTCGGTCCTAACTTTGTAAGATAATCCTTAATATATTGTACTTCTATTAATATTTGCTTAACTTCATCTGCCATAACATAATTGGAACTGGAATTGGAACCTGAATTGGAACCGGAATTTGGACTGGAATTGGGACTGGAATTGGAATCGCAATTGAAACTGTAATTGGAACTGGATATGGAACTGGATATTGACTTAAAAATAGTACTGGACTGGAACAGGAATTGGAACTGGAATTGGATCTAGAATCTGAATAGGAACTGAAATTGGAACCGGAATTGGAACCGGAATGGGAACTGGAATTAGAACTGGAATTGGAACTGGAATTGGAACTGGAATTGGAACTGGAATTGGAACTGGAATTGGAACTGGAATTGGAACTGGAACTGGAATTGGAACTGGAACTGGAATTGGAATCGCAATTGAAACTGGAATTGGAACTGGATATGGAACTGGATATTGACTTAAAAATAGTACTGGAACTGGAACAGGAATTGGAACTGGAATTGGAACTGGAATTGGAACCGGAATTGAAACCGGAATGGGAACTGGAATTGGAATTGGATTTGGAATTGAAACTGGAATTGGAACTGGAATTGGATTTGGAATTTGAACTGGAATTGGAGCTGAATTTGGAACTGGAATTGGAACTGGAATCTGAACTGGAATTGGAAATGAATTTGAAACTGGAATTGGAACTGGAATTGGAACTGGAATTGGAACTGGAATTGGAACTGGAATTGGAACTGGAATTTGAACTGGAATTTGAACTGGAATCGAACTGGAATCTGAACTGAATTTGGTTCTGGAATTGGTACTGGTATTGGAACTGGAATTGGAACTGGAATTGGAACTGGAATCTGAACTAGAATTGGAAATGAATTTGAAACTGGAATTGGAACTGGAATTGGTACTGGAATTGGTACTGGAATTGGAACCGGAATGGGAACTGGAATTGGTACTGGAATTGGTACTGGAATTGGTACTGGAATTGGTACTGGAATTGGTACTGGAATTGGAACCGGAATGGGAACTGGAATTGGAACTGGAATTGGAACTGGAATTGGATTTGGAATTGGAACTGGAATTGGAATTGGATTTAGATTTGGAATTGGAATGGAAACTGAATTGGAATTGGAACTGAATTTGGAACTGGAATTGGTATTGTAATTGGAACCGGAATGGTAACTGGAATTGGTACTGGAATTGGTACTGGAATTGGTACTGGAATTGGAATCGGAATGGGAACTGGAATTGGAACTGAAATTGGATTTGGAATTGGAACTGGAACTGGAATTGGATTTGGAATTGGAACTGGAATGGAATCTGAACTGGAATTGGAACCGGAATTAGAACCGGAATTGGAACCGGAATTGGAACCGGAATGGGAACTGGAATTGGAACTGGAATTGGAATTGGGTTTGGAATTGGAATTGGATTTGGAATTGGAACTGGAATTGGAATTGGATTTGGAATTGGAACTGGAATGGAATTGGAACCGGAATTGGAACCGGAATTGGAACTAGAATTGGAACTGGAATTGGAATTTAAACTGGAATTGGAACTGGAATTGGAGCTGAATTTGGAACTGGAATTGGAACTGGAATTGGAACTGGAATCTGAACTGGAATTGGAAATGAATTTGAAACTGGAATTGGAACTGGAATTGGAACCGGAATCCAACTGGAATTTGAACTGGAATTTGAACTGGAATTTGAACTGGAATCGAATTGGAATCTGAACTGGAATTGGAACTGAATTTGGTTCTGGAATTGGTACTGGTATTGGAACTGGAATTGGTACTGGAATTGGAACTCGAATTGGATATATATATCGTTCTCTTCTAAAGTTTTCATAACTGCTTTTAATCTTTGGTCATGAATTTCCTTATTTTCGTCACATGTTCACTTTGTTCGGGGCAATTTGATTTTCCTTGTGCCGGCATCACTGAAGGTGGCTGGCGGAAGCTTGGCGATCACAGAGCTACTTGGAAATGTACTACTTGTAAGTCCCTAGCAGCGAGTAGTCCTCGCTCAGTCTCTCTCAAGCCTCCATCGGCGGACGCGGATATCATAGCTGAGCTGAAGAGGCTTTCAACACAAATGGAGGTACTGCCGGCACTGATGGATAGTGTCAAGGTCATACAAAGTGAACTCTCCGAGATCAAAGCTATGAGAACTGAATTTGCAGAACTGAAGACATCCATTGAGTTCATACACGAGTCGACAGAAGGTCTCACTACTAAGGTCGCCTCTATTGAAAAAGAAATTGAATCCTTAAGAAGGTCCAGGGATGAAATTACAAGCTTACGTGCGCGGGTCGAAACACTCGAGACCCTGTATCACGAGAGCGAACAAATATCTCGCATGAATAATATTGAGGTCAAAGGAGTGCCTATGTCCAACAACGAAAACCTATTTACCATCCTAGAAAAAATCGGGGACAAGATTGGTTGTTCTATACCTAAGGAGCAAATTAATTATATAACAAGAGTGCCAATGCGCAACGATAACAATACCAAGAATATCATATGCGCGGTTCATAACAATTACCTTAAGAGTAACTTTGTAGCTGCAGCAAAAAAGCATAAAACCCTAAATGCTTCCGATTTAGGCCTACAGAGTGAAAATAGGATTTACATTAATGAGCATTTAACATTGAAGAACAAAACGCTACTGAACCAAACCAAAGTTCGAGCTAAAGAACGCGGGTACGAACATACTTGGGTTAAAGGAGGCAAAATTTTTATACGCAAGAATTACACTTCTCCTCCTCTGCATATAAAATCAGAGCTAGATATAAAGAAGTTTTTATCATAAGGTCATCGAGTCGACATACTGGTATGTTGTTACTTCACATTCACCACACAAGTTTGAGAACCGTAGGTACCTATTCTTTCCATTCAAACAACACTTGCCGACTTCTTGTTCACTTATCGCTCAATAATAATCCTTCCGCATATTTTTGCTATAATTACTTTAAACTTTATTTGCTGCGACATAGAGATGGATTTAGCTTGCCTCAAGAAAAATATTTATATACAATTATTTTAAATTCTTACTTGAGTTATTGTATTTGCTATTTCATGTATGAACCGTATTTGTACGTCGCTAATGTTTTATTTCGCTTAATTATAAAAATGAACCTTTACTTAATGCTTTATATTTTTTATGTCGGGTTGTTTATTTTTTCTATTCAACTGCTAATTACCTTTATGACTTGTGATTTATGATGGCGACTATTGATATTTTTTATCAAAATGTTAGGGGATTGCGAACTAAAACAGGTTTATTCTATAGAAATGTGTGCATCAATAATTATGAAGTTATTTGCTTGACCGAAACGTGGCTAAATAGTGGTATCTCGGATAGTGAGTTGTTTGACGACAAGTACTTGATATGGAGACGTGACCGGGATTATGCTACTAGGAATCAGTCAATGGGAGGGGGGGTACTGATAGCGGTTAGAAGGGATCTCGTTGCCGATGTTCGTAGTGAGTGGTGCACGTCTGCGGAGGATTTGTGGGTTACATTAACATTACAACGGAAAAAACCTAGAGTAGCCTACAAATTACACATTTGTGTTGTATATATTTGCAACCAGAACCGAGGAAACATGTTGTCGGTACAGTTGATAAATTTTTCGAATAGCCTGACAAATTTAATTTTGTCACATCCTGCGGATAAATTCATTGTTCTTGGCGACTTCAATCAGTCCAACATTTCATGGCATCCCGCGGGTGAAAATGGTTCATTGTGCCCTAGTAATCTGCAGGGTGATGCACAAACAACTCTGATAGACAACTTTAACATCTGTAACTTGATTCAATATAACTGTCATTTTAATAATAATAACAGGCTACTTGATCTGGCACTTTCAAAATGACTTGATTTCTGTCTCGCACTGTAATGATGCGTTGGTGCCTGAGGACCCTCATCACAGGGCTTTGTGTATCACTGCGGATTTTGTTGAGTTTCACAGTCTACCTACTCGACCTTTTAAAAAGCTACTATACCGTTCAGGAAACTATGATGCAATTAAGTGTGAGTTAGATAAGGTGGATTGGCATGCCGAGTTAAACAGTAGATCACTTGAAAATGCTATAGAGTACTTTTACAATACAATAGATAGATTACGTACATCCTATATACCAAGTAAAATAGTATATTCAAATCCAAAGTATCCACCCTGGTATATAAGTCCTTTAGCAAAAATGATCAAGGAAAAGTCAAGGTATCATTCAAGATATAAAAAATACAAAAATGTCTCCGATTACACGTCTTTTACCATCTTACGTAAACGATGCAAAAATCTTGAAAAAACGTTATTTGATGCTTACATATCTAAAATTGAAGCCAACATATGCAACAATCCGCGTGCCTTTTGGAGTTACGTGAAATCGAAAAGACAAACTAATTCGTACCCTGCGGTAATGCGTTTCGGACAACAGTCGTCTAGTAACGGTGACGATATTAGCAATATGTTCGGGGACTTCTTTTACTCAAACTTTATCCAGGAGACAGACACCAGCACCAGTTTCCCGCTACATAATGTGCAAATCCATGCTCAACATGTAAATTGCCCGTCTGATATAGGCTCTGTTGAGGTACGCGAAAATGAAGTTCACACATTACTCAAAAATGTTAACCTGAATAAATCTGCAGGTCCTGATAATGTGCCACCTTTCTTTATAATGACATGCTCTAAAAACCTTACTACTCCCCTTTCAATTTTATTTAAGAGATCACTTGATTCCGGTGAAATACCTATAATCTGGAAGTCGGCATATATAACACCGATTCATAAGACGGGACCACGGGGCCACATAGAGAACTATAGACCGATCTCTAAGCTATGTATATTCGCAAAAATTCTGGAAAAGATTGTTCATAAACAGGTTTCTTCGGCACTTAAACTTAATTTTTGCAAATATCAACACGGTTTTATGACAGGTCGATCGACTACAACTAACCTAGTACTCTGTGGAGATTATTTATCGGAGTCCATGACATTACGGTCCCAAGTCGATGTTATATACACCGATTATCGCAAATGTTTTGACAGAATACATC
Source organism: Catocala nupta (assembly GCA_963675205.1). NCBI lineage: Eukaryota > Metazoa > Arthropoda > Insecta > Lepidoptera > Erebidae > Catocala > Catocala nupta. The sequence continues at coordinate 8,431,591 of OY776090.1, read as the reverse complement.
ATGGCACTTTATTACAAAAACTCTTGTCCTTCGGCATCAGGGGTAACCTATTCAGGTGGTTTGCATCATATGTCGACAATCGGTGTCAGACTGTCGTACTAAACGGGTACTCCTCCAGAGCGATGCGCATTCCTTCAGGAGTCCCCCAAGGTTCCTTACTGGGACCTCTGTTATTTAATATTTTCGTGAATGATATAGGTACATGTTTCATTAACTCAAAAATTCTGTTATACGCTGACGACATGAAGATCATGAAAACAATAACTTCAGATTCAGACGCTCGATGTTTACAGGAGGATCTTGAACGTTTTCAGGATTATTGTTTTATTAACAAGCTTGATTTAAATGTCTCTAAATGTTATGTGTGCTCATTCACCCGCAAACCAAATCCTACCAATTATGTCTACAAACTGCATGATACGTTGATAGCCAGGGTCGACACCGTTAAGGACCTAGGAGTGACCTTTGACTCGAAACTTTTATTTGATGTACATATAGATAATATCATTAAAAAAGCCTCCAGGGCTCTGGGATTCCTCTTGCGAATATCATCTGATTTTAAAAATATTAAGACTATTAAAATCTTATACTGTTCCCTGGTTCGTAGTCACTTAGAATATGCCTGTCAAGTATGGAATCCTTGTTACGACGTATATATCAATCGCATTGAGGGGGTACAAAGAAAGTTCTTGAGGTACGTTCAATTCCGATCAAAGTGTTATTTGCCAAACTATATTAGTCGCTGTAGAAAATTTCATTTTCTCCCTCTTCATGAACGAAGAAGAATAGCAGATTTATCGTTTTTATTCAATATAATGAATGGTTCAATCGATGTATCAGAACTGGTACGTAAGATAGGTCTGAGGGTACCATCTGCGTATCTACGTAGATCTCACTTACTATTTACACCCACGGCGAGGACTAATTATAGGCAAAATTCTTATATATTAAGAGCGAGCCGTACGTACAATAACACATGCCAGTGTGTCGATATCGATCTCTTTACATCTAGCGTTTTCAAATTGAAAAAGAGCCTATGTACTCAGTTCTTTGAGAATAAGACACAGTTTTAAGAAAGAGAATGTTAATCGCAAGGAGTATATTGTTTGATTGTTTAATTTTAAGGTGTTTTAGTTTTTATATACAACTTTTGTTTAATACTTGTGAAAACTTGTAATTGGCCATCTTCATTTTATAATACTTGTTGTCAAACCTTGTTAGCTGTAAGTTTTCCTATAAATTGAAAAAAAAAAAAAAAAAAAAATACACTTAAATATCATCAACAAAATTTGCCGTACCTTCGCACCCTAGAAGAATATGTTCTAAAGTTTTCTGAAAGATTGCTGGAGCACATGTTATACCAAACATTAAGCTTTTGTATCTATATAGACCTTTACTTGTAATAGAGGTCGTAATATGACGAGAGTCTGGGCGTAATTCAAATTGATGGAAAGCGTCTTTTATATCAAGCTTGCTGAAGAATTTGGCGTTTTGCATTTTAGGTAGCAGTTTGTCCATTGTTGGGGGTGGATGGTTTTCTCATAAAATAGCTTTATTCGCTTGTCTCATATCCACACAGATTCGAACATTTCCGTTATCTTTTAGGACTGGTACTATTGGCGATACCCACTTTGAGGACCCTTGCACTTCTTCAATAATGTCCCTATCTTTAAAATCTTTAATGTTACTGCTTACCTTTTCTTCTAGAGGTATAGGTGTTCTTCGAAGTGGCTTTCATAAAAACTATACCAGGGTCACCCTCGTGAGCTGCCTTTAAAACTTTTCTGCGTAATATATTTGGAATCACTATCCTAGTTCCTTTTAATTAAAAAAAACTTCTTTATAAAAGTACAGCTCATTCTCAAATAACCTAAATGTTTTTACACTATCGTCCCATTTATTATTATAAGCCTCTTCTTTTACCATTATGATTTCTGGTTCTTCTGCTGAACAATCAATAAGATCTTTCAGTGATATGGCTGTTGATTTAGTTTCTTCTACGATCTGATGTATGTAGTTTTCAATTTTGTTTACTGATGTGTTTTCTAATTTGCACAATCTAGATAAACTATCCGCAATATTGTCTTTACCTGGTTTATAAATAACCTCAAAGTCATATGCTTGTAGTTGTCAAATCCATCGCTCTATTCTGGCACATGGTTTTGACTTAGGTCTAAATATGACTTCAAGTGGCTTGTGATCGGTTATTAGTTCAAAAGTTTTACCAAAAAGAAAAATGTGAAAATGTTTTATGGCCCAAACTAATGCCACAGCCTCTTTCGCCGTCTGACAGTATCGCCGTTCACAATTAGTCAATGTCTTATGGCCATATGCGATAATCCGTGGCCCTCTGTCGTCTATTTGTAGCAATACGCCATCTAATGCTACTGGACTAGCATCAGCAATAACCACAGTCCTACCTTTCACAGGGTAATAGCCTAGCGTTGGAATCGTAGACAATGCGTACTTTAGTTCTACAAATGCAGTCTCTTGAGTGTGACCCCATAGCTTTATTAATTCCGATCCTTTTCCCAGCGTGTTTCGTAATAACTCTTAAAGAGGTTCGGTTTTAGTGGCTAAATTTGGAATCCATTTCCTGACAACGTTTATTAATTCCAAGAAGCTCTGAAGCTCACCTAAGTTCATAGGTGGTCGAAATCCTTGAATACTAGTAACATATTTGTGTAAAGATTTTACTCCACTCTCTGCAAACTCAAGTCCCAGATATTGTATTTTCGTTTCGCTCAGGGTAAGATCGACTGTCCCGAACTTGTTTCGAAAATAAAGCTAAGAATTCCAGTAAGAAATTTACGTAGAAATCTCTTGTTACATAAACGTCCGAGCCACACTAATTTTAGAGTGAATAGCTTTCTACTTAGAGTATTCATTGAATTTAACAAATTAAATAGTGACAGTCGTTTTGATCTATTTACCACTAGTAAATATTCTGCCAGATCCTGTTTAACCAAATTTTCTTGATCATTTATAAATTTATAAATATTGGATACTGCTACGGGCTCAATCTTGTTAACCCATTTGTTAAGTACATTTTTTTGTTTTCTTTTCTTATACAGGTTGTCCGGTGATTAATTATGCTAATATGTATACAGTCAAAAGTATGCTATGCTAATATAGCTTGCACTTTTTAATATATATATATTTCTTTATTTTTCTTATTTTTTTTCTTTTTTTCTGAACGGCCTTCATTTCTACTATAAGACATTTCAAGGTTATCCATTAATTACCGGACACCCTGTATAATTAAATGTGCTTAAGCTGTCATATAATCAAGTTGTAAGCTAATTGTGGAAGCTTGTTATTGGCATTTATTGATTGTATTTATATAATTACTTGTACGTAGCTGTAAGCTCCAGTAAAAAAATAAAAAAAACAAAAAAATATGAATGGGAACAGGAATTGGAACTGGAAATAGAACTGGAATTGTAACCGGAATTGGAACCGGCATTGGAACCGGAACTGGAACCAATATTGGAACCGGAATTGGAACTGGTATTGGAACTGGAATTGGAACTGGAATTGGAACTGGCATTGGAACTGGCACTGGAATTGGAATTGGAACTTGAATTGGAACTGGAATTGAAACTGGAATTGGAACTGGAATTGGAACTGGAATTAGAACTGGAATTGGAATTGGAACTGGAATTGAAACCGGAATTGGAACCGGCATTGGAACCGGAACTGGAACCAATATTGAAACCGGAATTGGAACTGGTATTGGAACTGGAATTGGAACTGGAATTGGAACTGGTATTGGAACTGAAATTGGAACTGGTATTGGAACTGGAATTGGAACTGGAATTGGAACTGGAATTGGAACTGGAATTGGAACTGGAATTGGAACTGGAATTGGAACTGGAATTGGAACTGGAACTGGAATTGGAACTGGAATTGGAACTGGCATTGGAACTGGAACTGGAACCAATATTGGAACCGGAATTGGAACTGGTATTGGAACTGAAATTGGAACTGGAATTGGAACTGGCATTGGAACTGGAATTGGAATTGGAACTGGAATTGGAACTGGAATTGGAACTGGAATTGGAACTGGAATTGGAACTGGAATTGGAACTGGAATTGGAACTGGAATTGGAACTGGAATTGGAACTGGAATTGGAACTGGAATTGGAACTGCTATTGGAACTGGAATTGGAACGGGAATTGGAACTGGAATTGGAACTGGAATTGGAACTGGAATTGGAATTGGAACTGGAATTGGAACTGGAATTGGAACTGGAATTGGAACTGGAATTGGAACTGGAATTGGAACTGGAATTGGAACTGGAATTGGAACTGGAACTGGAATTGGAACTGGAATTGGAATTGGAACTGGAACTGGAATAGGAACTGGAAATAGAACTGGAATTATTTTGGAATGGAATGGAATGGAATGGAATGGAATGGAATGGAATGGAATGGAATGGAATGGAATGGAATGGAATGGAATGGAATGGAATGGAATGGAATGGAATGGAATGGAATGGAATGGAATGGAATGGAATGGAATGGAATGGAATGGAATTTTAATAAATAATATTATTAATGGTACCTACCCTGTAGTGTATGTAGTTATACATACATTCTATTATGACATTTGTCTCGAGCGCATACGTCAGTGCGGGCAGAGACGGGGCAGTCAGTGTCCGACCGTCGGCCCGATAACACGTGGTGGTGCGTTGGCGAGCCAAATAAGTAAATCTATGAAGTTACGTATAAAGTGCAACTACTACATACCCTAAATTACTTCAGATTCTGATTCTGAAGAACCTAAAAGTATATAGACCTGAATTATTTATAAACATTAATTGACACACAAATGAATTAACACTAAGATATTTATAAATACTTATGACTAAATAACCGTGAGTAAAATTTTAATTATAGTTTTTTAAATAACTAAGATAATAGGGTGTGTAAGAATGAAAAGTACCTACCTAGAACTAAAATATATACTAAAAATAGTGATATTTATCAGACTTAAACGATTCATAATGTGAGTAACTTTTGAATGTTATATCTGATTAGTTAACTAGCATTATGTCTATTGACATTATGCCCGTTTAACCTTTAAATTTTAACAATCTATTTAATCATTGACGTATTAAATATTTTCGGCAATTAAGATCATAATATGTATGTTATGTAATAACATAAAGAACTATTTGATTATATCAAGCAATTTAAACGAAAACCTTAGTTATTTACGGTTAATTAAACTATGAGTCATTAGTCATTACATAGGAATACGTTGCAAAATGAATAGAACGAGGCGATCGCACTGATAACGCTTTTGTATTATTTTATAACTAAAAATTATAGAATTACTCGCATCTGATTAATTATAGGTTATGATTGAAACAAAATAAATATATAGTTTATACATTAAAATAAAATAATAATACTAACAAAGTTTAATATGTGGTAGAATATTAAAAAAAGTATTAAAAAAGGGGTTCCGAGATTGAACTCGCACTAACTACAATATTTAAAGAAATATTTTAAAAAGAAGATTGCACAGAAGGACATGCTGGTATATACATATATTTCTTCGCTACGTATATAGAGTATTAACAGGTGTAATGCCTGGTAATGTCATTAAATTGACACCAAATAGTTACTATTTAATCATAAAAGCAGTTTGTTTGGTCATTAAATTGATACAAAAGCAGTTTGATAAGGACTGAACAATAGTGTCAGCTGTATAACTACACAGGTCATTAAATTGACATGAAACAAGCTCAGTAACTTAAAAGTTTATTAAGACTATTGGTTTCAGGTAGCAAAATAAATTAACATGTCTCAACTCACACTCGAAAAATTCGATTGTGAAGGAGAACAGTCATCGGTCGGGGCACGATGGGAACGCTGGCAATAAGCACTGTTTATATATCTTGATGCAACAAGTATTTAGAAAGGTGAAAAGGAAAGAGTAAGCTTGTTACAATAGATAAACCAGATAGTCGATGCATACTTTACACCGAAACAAAGTAAAGTCTATGAAAGTCATTTATTTAGACTAATTAAACAGGAACCAGACGAAAGATTGGAGACATTTTTGGTGCGCTGCAACAAGCTGACAAATGTAAATTCAAGGAGAATTTACATTTGTCAGCTTGTTAAAAGATGATCAAATAATCGATCAGATAACTAAAAAGTGCTCTTCCAAGAAACTAAGGAGAAAGATTTTGCAAACTGGCGATTCGATGACACTAGATAATATTTTAGCTGAAGCAAATACGCTAGAAGCTGTTAGCCGATAAATGGAAGATATGCAGGTATTCCTTTGTGAAATATCTTGTCTCATCGCCAGTCTTTCTTTTATTCTTACTCTCATGTAATACAATGCAGTTGTAATCTAGGACGGCTTGAAGAACACTCTTGAATTAAAAAATCTTGTAACAACTGTGGTGTGACTGTTAGTATAAAGCTATACAGAGATACAGTGACGTCAATATTATTTACAGTGTCATGAGACTAGTTTTATGTCGGACTCGAAGTTGACTTTTGAAGAGATGTGTACGATTTTGTCACAAATAGAAGCCTGCCTGAATTCTCGACCCCTATCGCTAACTAGTTCAAATGTCGATGATCCCACACCGCTTATACCGGGACATTTGATTATAGGAGAACCACCCGTGGTAACACCTGATTACAATTTTGAGTTTACACCCATGGGCAATTTGCGGCGTTGGCAGTTGACGCAAAAAATGCTTCAACACTTTTGGAGGCGTTGGTCGCAGGAGTATTTATGTAGTTTTTTTCAACGGCACAAATGGGCGAAACGAATCCAGGATTTAAAAGTTGGAGATATCGTGCTGGTGAAGGAAGATAATTTATCGCCATCTAAATGGCTATATGGGAGGGTTATTGAGTTGCATCCAGGGAAGGATAGTTTAGTTCGTGTGGTTACCCTTCGGTGCAAAGATTCTTTAATCAAGCGTCCAGCTTCATAACTCTGTGTTTTGCTTGTAACCGATGATGCGTAATAAGATATAATTTGTTTCGATTTTTGTGCTTTTATTGTTTTATATACAGTCCACTTAAGATAATATATTATTATATGTATTGATGATATATGTACTTACTTTTCATAACCCATTATGTACTTTTCTTTGGCCGTATGGCAAAATGTTTGTTTTTATTTTTGTATGTCATGCCATGGTGGGCGGTGTAAAAGGACTACGTCCTTGGTGGGCGGAGTGTTAATATTGTTAAGCAAAAATGTTTACACCTGTTCTCCCTAGATGGCGTTGGACCATACTGCTGAATCGCGGTATGGTTTCGTTACCGCGACTAGTATATAAGGGTCAGGATATTTTGTAATAAATTGCCTACGTCCAGGGTATGTGTTGGCTTTAATTTCACCTTCGCTGCCTTTAGATTGGGAAACCAAAGTACATTGTATCGTACAATGATATATAATATATTCTAAATCCGGTCCCAAATCCGATGTGATTAAACTGCGGCATTTGTATACTTAAATGATTAATATACCCGCGTCAATGGAAGCCGTCCATTATGGTGGATAATATTTACATAAAAAAAACAAATATGACAATAACAACTGCACTACTTACTTATGAGATTGATGATGAGATTAGTGGAAGAGTGTTCTCCTTGTATACAAAAGAACGAAACTTAGTATTTTTAATTATGTTGTGCTTTTTTCATGATCCGTTTAGCATATTAAAGTTTTTCTAACATATCATGGTTTTAGACTGCCGAAGGTTTGGTGGGCAAAACATGCCCAATTATGTTATTAGAGTAATTTAATTCGATGATGAAAGTTATCAAATTGCGTTCATACGGTTGGATAAAGCGTCTTGTATGAAAAAATAATGGAAAACTGCTTTTTTTAAACACATTTTAATTAAATTGCTTTTTAATATAACCTCTGGTGTTACGCATTGGCTTTATATTTTAAATTACTTTGAAAACTTTATTAATAAAAATTTGGTCTTAAATCTTCCAAAGTAATTTTGATTCACTAAACTACTTCTTAAACCTAGTAATATCTATTTTAAATTAGTTTTGAGATATATTAAAACTCTTTAAAAGATATATCTAGAATACATTAAACATTACGTGTAATTCAAGTTTATCGTTCTTCAAAGCTATTAAATCCTAAAACCGGCAAAAGATCTATTAAATATTTACCGCTTTTAATAGTCTGTTAGACGTCATTCTACTATATTTTATTGTAACTTAGCGTTTTATTATTTGAAGACACCGTATTTAGCCGCTGAAAAAGCGGAATATTCAGAGATATTTATACTGCAATACTGCTGGCTGTTTCATCGGTTTAGTGGCAAGCGAGAGTGTAAAAGAAACTGACATCATTAGGCTCCGGTTAACATATGATTGTGTATTAAAATCGATATCTTAGTGGTCTGATAGTTGGGCTATTTTGTTACTATCACGAGTTTGATCACATTCATACATTTATATAATTTTGAAAAGTTATAGCTGTTTAATTTTATTTGTAAGTATATTAAATAGTTAATGTCACTCGTTTTAACAATTAACGAAAATTTGCCGAAGCTTTACATGTTTAAGAGTGCTTCATAATATTATCGAATGTGTGTGGAAGCCATCCCACTTCAGATTAGCGAAAAGGTATTACATTGCCCAATCTGACTTCTTAAATCTTTTCTCTTTTAAAACTGCTGTGTATAAACAGGGCTTAAATGACATTAAGTTGTGATAGGAAATTGTCAGAGGCAGCACAAAGTCTTTTGATAGACGACAATAAGCTTAACCCTTCAACATTAAACTTAGCTTGTAAAGACACCGCAGACTTATGTCGACAGATTTTAATAAATGTATAATAAACACATCATTATGTATAATAAATGTATGTGATCTATTACCATTGTTCCAGTACTGGGTGAACCTCAAATTCTCAAATTCAAGGTCCGCCGGTAATATGCTGTCATACAGTCAGGGGGATGGGACCCAGTGTAGTATGCCATCCCACTAGAAGAACGCATAGTCAAGATACTGAGTAATGAAGACGGTAATCTGGTCTGTCGGGGTGTGTGTTCCAGCAAAAGTTGCAGTATCCATAGAAAAGCAATACGGTAAGAATCCATATATTCAGAGAAAGGCTCAGTCCCAGAACACACCTAACACTTTTGTAAATACAAGCTAGTTTTTATGAAGAGTTACAATACTGATAACTTAAAATTAAGGATTAAGGATCCTTGTGTTTATTACAAAAGCAAAATACACCAAGCTATTTTGATAAATTTCGTTCGGTGTTGTTACTTGGCAGGAACATCAATTGTTCTCCTGCGGCGTTATTTTCCGCAACGTTATGCAGAACTAGGTCAAAATGTGTACGTCACTGGAATTTCTACCACAAGGGCAATTTTTTTAGCGTGTTTATTTAATCGTTTGGCATTTTATATAACGATCAAACTGTCTCCTACGCTTAAACCGCAGCAACATTTGATCGGATTTGTGAACAGATATTTAAAAATAGAATTGATGATTTTTATTGCATACATCGCGGCTTATTTTGTTTAATAATTCCAATAACTGAGTTCATATGTATGTAATATTCATCTAGTTTTTTGTTTCTTTTCTTCTTTTACAAAGGTAAAACCAAAAAGCCCAAGAAGATAACATTATTTTAAACATTTTATTAATGTTAATATAGAAACGTTTACTTTCTTTTTAAAATGAAAATTGCGCTCATTAATGGTCACAAAAAAATTACGACAAGTCAGGTGGAAACGCTCAAGATGTAAAGTTTAATAGTGTAAGTTTTATAGCGGTCCCTACGAGGATTGCATGCATGATAAAACTCTTGTTAAAAAACGAATAAAGCGATAATCTTATTCATAAAGCATTTATCGGCTGAATGATCTCAAAACAAACGATGGCGCTTAATATATACAAATCTTCTCCTTAGCCTTTATTATTCCCAAGTCACTTGGGTTCGGCTTTCTAATCTAACTGGATTTGACTGGATATCAGTTTTATACGGAGCGATCTGACCTCCGCAACCAGAAGGCTAACGATACTCTAAGGCTAGACCAGTGTCAGGATATTAGAGGACACTGACTTCCCAATAACGACTGCCATAGATGATCATGGCAGCCGGGACTGACGGCTTAACGTGCTCTCCGAGGCACGGGGCAGGCGATAATTGTCAATCAATACGCACATAATTTCGAAAAGTCATATAACTTCCGAAAGTCAGCGGTGCGCGACGTGGGTTCGATCCCGAGACTCTCTGAATATATAAATTACTAGCTTTTGACCACGGCTTCGCCCGCAATAATGCAGATTTTGTCAATAAATTTCTATCCTTCGGTAACAGTAAGCAAAATTTAATGATGATAGGTCGATTAGTTAAGTCGTAAACAACAAACAAACTCATATTCGTATTTATAATATTAGTAAGAATTGTCTATACTGCGGTTAGCGAACATCTTATCTAATTTGTATTCTACTTTTAACAATATTGCTTCGCTGATAAAGAATAAACATTTCTTGACATATAACACACACGTTCTATAGTTGTTAAAAATGTGTTTTTATACTTCTCTAGGGCTTTGGGTGGGGACAAACTTAGCGTTTATCATACTATGCGATGATAGTATGATTATGCGTAGAATGTCGGAATATGAGTTGCTGTTAGGTATCCTTTCCAAACAAAGATTTCTATCATAAATGTGTTCTAGTACGTTAAAATGTAGTCACATTTGCCACGTGACATCTTTATTATAGATATAGAGTTATCACGGCCACTCATATTTAAATAATTATACACTATCGTTCTCCATCAAGTAAATGTAAAGTGTGAACTAACTTTCTTGTTGGATATAACGTGCGATCTAAGTACAATTAGGGTATGCGTAGAAAGTCGGCCAATATGTGGTTGTTATATATTTCTAAAAATATTTTGCTCCAGAGCTTAGATGTATATACTGCACGGACTGCCACGCAAAGGTGGTAGTCCAACAGCTCCTACTATGCTATCGCTGCTTATATGACGCAACATGTATTCATAGTTTAAATATATACTTATAATTCGGTAACGCGTCGTTTCGACTTATTCCAACATTTATTTTTCCTTAACTTATACATTTCATTTTAGCTACAGTCGTAAAAGCATTCTTTCTCATTTCTCCCTAATAGAGACGAGGCACCGGTCCGTTAGTGTTCACACTTATTGTAACTGCTGATTGTAGGATTCCAGATATATTGCAGTTCAAGCAATGTTATTGGGATTTACCTGTAGTCTGTAATGAAAGTCTTAGTCACGACAGAGCCTTAAACGTGTGTTTGATGGGAATCGCCTCGACTTGAAATAAATAAGTTAATTGTTCAAGCGTAAGTGATTTACTGTTTTGCCGATCCAATTATTCTTCTGGTCACAGCACTGACTGCCTCAGTGGCGTGGCGCTAATGAATACTTTGAATGAGATGTCGGGTTCGATATCCGGGTAGTGCAAAGTAATATTGGGATTTTCTGTAAATAAATTTTCATTAGTAGCGGAATATGGAACTGTGTAAAACGTAAACGGCATTATGTCCGAATTATATTACGTGTAATTTAAAAACATATTTGGGAAAATTTGAGTGTAATACAATACACCTCTATTTACTTCTTCGGGGTTACGAACGTGACTGTATGTTTTATCCTCTGAAACACAAAATGTTATAAATTATCAAAACATATTTTTCTTTTATATAATGAATATTGAGCTACCATGAAAAATACATAAATGTAAGTTGAACTAAAAGTAGAAATAAAAAGAGAATAGAAATGCATCCGCTAGGGTTAATGGAAACGTGTCGCTGCATTTATTGATAGTCGTTACGCAATTTATTTAAACAAATAGGATTGCAAGTAAAAGCTTTTTATTGAATGTTCAAACCTTGTGTTTTACAGTAACAGAGTTACATTATATTTTAGGAAATCTACATTTTATAGCTGTTAGCCTTGTTAAATGTTTTTTTATTTTAAAAAGATATCACCCTAACTAGGAATAATACCTGTATCGCAGATGATTTTACAAACATTCAAAGCACGGACACAATAAACACTCAGACTCGAGACAAACCTACGACACGATATATGCAGGTATTGAACCTACAGCCCTTGGCGCAGTGATAGTGGCGAGCCTACCGCTTGAACCACGACGCTGGCGTAGTGTGTAGTCAGTATATATTGTTTTTATCTACTCAGCCGTATTTAGTACTGACCCAAGGAGTTCTATTGTTGTCTTAGCAGTAATGATAAACTTTCATTTACTTTGCCATAGAACATTGCAATTTTAATATTTAGCTAGTGTGATATCGGAATTTAGTAGGTATCGCTATTGACCTGAGAGAATGTTCTTACAGAATGTTCTCAGTAATAAAACGAAGCCTGCAATTGTGGCTTGTGGATGAAAACAGGTTCCTAGCTCTGATACGTTTGCTCTCCCTCCGAAGATATTGGACCCTGTTGGGCACAGGCCTCTCATTATGATAAGAATACCTTATAGTGGTCGCCACTAGACACCGCAGCAGGCTTCAACCTTATCACCTGGAAACGTTTCCATCCAGCACGAAGCACTTTCAGCACTCATTTTTCCCACAGATTCTGGAATAAACGAGTTGCCGCGTTTTTGCTCGATCGCTACGACTTGTCCTTTTTCAAACAAAGCTTAAATATAGTATTACTATCACGGTAGGTAGCTTTAAACACTTGACGTTGGTAAAGTCCATGGGATGCGGCAGTTACCGCCAGATCGGGTGCTAGATGCAACAAGAGGCAATAAAAATCAAAACTTGGTATCGATTAAGTGACCTCTGCGTGACAGTTTGATGGTCTCATAACAAGGCAGTATTTTTAAGGTTACTTTTATTATTTCTATCTGTAAAGAGGCAAGTATCAATGCTTCGAAAAAGTATTTAGTTTATCTTAAATTATACTAAACTAACTTGTTGAAATATCTTAGTATAATAATTCTACAGTATAATCATTGTTTTTCTTAAACAACTTTGTCATGAAAATGGCATTCCTATCATTTTTCTTAGATTGTTTATACAAAGAATGAGAATAAGATTTTTCTTTAAGTAATCTTAGGTAGGTATTGTTACAATGAAACTTGTTATGAATTCTTCGCAAAGTTATGACGTGTCTTAACTTCATTTTACATATGCCACATAATTATGGTAATACTCATAGAACATTTTCAACTAACCGTAATATTATTGTGTTCTGTTTACGCGAATGTTATTTATTGAAATTAAACTACTATATACGGATTTTATCGCGTTGTTTATTTATCAACTTTCCCCGACGTTTCGGTTGCTTTTCAGCAGCTAGTCTCCCCGTGACCATGGCTGCTGAAAAGCAACCGAAACGTCGGGGAAAGTTGATAAATAAACAACGTGATAGATCCGTACATAGTAGTTTAATTTCAATAACCGTAATATATAAAATCAATAGGCGTCACTTGGCGGAAATCCATTGTAATAAAATTATTGGGAAAAGAGGACCCCACCACGCATCCTCGGATTGCCCACCCCAATTATTGCAATAGAAAAAGGGTTGACAACACCGAACTACTCTAGATAGGGACAGCCGTCATGAGATCTGCTCGTACTCCAACTTGCAGTACTTCGCTTCGAACGCAAAATATATGTCGACACGTATTTTGCCTCAGCACGAGTTATCTGCAAGACCGTTTGGCAATGAATGAGCCAATAACGGTAATATGTATAGTAATGATATAAAGTGGCGGTAGCCTATAATAAAAGGAGCATTAATTTTCACATGGGGATGCGCTATTGTGTCGTGGATCATATCTGTAAGGAAACTCCAGAATCAGTTCTCAAGTATTTATTTCCTTTAATATTATTGTAACATAATTATATTTTATATTAATAGTTTACATAGTTACACAATATGCATACCTGATTTAATTCAATGCAATATCCGCCACTTAATATACTTTTACTTCACAGACTTATCCGATCGCCACACAACGCACGACTGCCCGTTATCGTTCCGCGCGTTAGTTTTATACTATCAAGCATAGTGGGGCAGTCGAGAAAAATCAGTGTTGCCAACAGAAAATAACGGATACAATTAAACATATTCAAATAATGCTTCTACATCGCTACATTTAACTAAATATTTCTATATAATAATTATATTCTACCTATAATTGCTAACATATCTTAGCTGACTTTATCAATTGCGTTACAACCGGTGCAAACACAAACATTAGGCGAGATGGCGTAGTGGTTAGTGTAACCGACTGCCACGCCTGAGTTCGCGGGTTCGATTCCCGCACAAGTCAAACATTTGTGTGCATGAACATGGATGTTTGTCTTGGTCTAGGTCTTTCTATGTATAATATGTACCTATATGTATATGTATATTATGTATGTTTATCTATTGTCTAGTACTCATAGTACAAGCTTTGCTTAGTTTGGGCTAGATGGTGTTGTGTATACGTGGTAGAATATTATATTAAGGTACAAGAGCTAATTCTTGTAATCAAGCCTAAATTTAACTTGTGTACCGAACCAAATTAAATTAGAATTCAACACTGTTCTCGAATTCGAGCGAAAACCACAGATTTGAATTGAAGTGGATTACCAAACTTATATTTAAAATATTATGAATAACTCGCATTGTTAATTACTTACAATATTATGTAACCACTATGTTACATATTTGTGTTAGATAAGGGCTTATTTGAAGACATTATCATATGTATATAATGTTTGCAGGTGAAGGTAGTCCATTGGTTAAGATGTCGGAACTGTGATCAAGATAGTAGGAATGTATTGCAGATATTTTTATATAAACTATTGGTAATGATACCGAGAATTCTTAGCACTTTACATTGCAAATTGCTATATACTTAGCATTACAAATAATAACTTATATGAATTTTTTATTTACAATACTAATCTATTTATATTTTTATAAATAATTCCTGTCTTGCAGAAGACTTTACAAACGGTTAAATAACGGACTCAAGGAACATCCCGATTCGGTACAACCATTGATGGATCACACAAATGTTTGTCCCCCCGTGTCATCGAACCCACAACACTCGTTGTAATGGAAGTGACGAGGCGATTACTGCAACAACTAAAGCACTAAAGCACTAAAGCACTGCGTCATCCTAGCAGCCAATTCAAAATACCTCGGCCAGCAATTAGAAGCAGCTTATAAAGGAAACCTTTAACTGATATCAAACTGTTAGATTTTTCAAAAAAAAATGTCTTTCGTACACATATATATATCCAAAGACATTAGAAAAATATCATCTCTTTTAATGTCTTTGGATATATCTCATCTATCAGGAAGTCAGTAACAGAATACTTAGTTGCGAACCAATCAGGCCGTGATAATTGAACAACTGAATAGATTTTCTTGAATCACATTTAGAACACGTACAAACAATTAACATTTCAAATAAAAGACGAAGTAAAAATCGGTTCATCTGTTTAGGAGCTTACGTTTCCAGAGACAGTTTCACAAATACACGTTCTTGAGTCGTAGATTAATAGAAGGAAATTGAATAGCAGTAATTTGTGCTACGACTGATTGACCAATAAAATTATAAATAATAGTAGCTAAACTAAATTGTTTAACAGAGTTTAAGTATAAGCAAAACCACTTAAAATATCGAAGAAATGCTAAAGTAAACCAATCAGGTTGTTTCAAAGTCAAGGGGCTTGTATGAAGATAGTTAACAGACTGACTGGCTAGTTTGTAAAGTTGGAAAATTCAACTACGTGGAATGTTTGATCTCTAGGGCTTGAGACACCTCGGAGCTCACTTGTAGAACTCATGATCGTATTGCTAAATTGGACCTTACCTGCTGGTGCTTAAAGTTGAATAGCTAACTTGTTTATAAACAAATACTTTAGTATTTGTGGCTAGTCTTGCCATCTCGCCAATGGTGAGTTTAGGCCTTTCCACTATTGGCGAGACGGCAAGAGTGGGTTTAGGTGACGAATAGTAATATAATTTAACTTAATACTATGATATTATGGTTGACATTTCATTAGCAGCTACAACAAAAAAGGTGCCAGCTCGGCATTTCTAACAAGCAGCCCTGTTATAATTTCAACTGTAATGTCATGATATTAAGTTACATTACTGGTGGTATTAAAATCTATTGATGTGCCGTACCACCAATAAACGCCGAGTCAAGGTACAGCGATAATAGCGGTACTCGTACCGTTAAAGTATGCATTCGTCATCTAAACTAATATTCGAATAATAATTGTGTATGACACCGCAAACTGTACTGAAACGACATCGCAAAGTTAGAGCAGTCATAAAAATAATTGTTTGCACACATAATTAAATGCATTTACTTAAATATATTACTGCACGGATGGCGTAATGGTTTAAATCGAAACATGGATATTGTGATATTGCGAAGAATTAAAAAGAAATTGCGAAGAAAGGAGCACACCACGCACCCCATATTGCCTATCGTAACTATTCCAATAGAAGAAGGTTTTCATTACCGATCTCTTCTGTTGATGGGCAGCTGGATCGTAGGATCCGAGCATAATCCAACTTACTGTATCCACATGGCAACGAATGGCGAGTGTTTCAACACAATTACTTCCTATGATTAAAGATTCTAAATGTTAAAAGTTAAAATTGTAATTTGTAGCATTCCAATAAATGCTAGACATTGTAGAACAAATTGTAACTTACTAAAAGAGGATCGGGACTTTTACTCCTTAATACAGGTTACTACAAATACAATAAACTAGCTAGGTGAAAAATACTTCACCCACATAATTAGATATAAATGTACAAACTCATAAATGTACAAACTCAGTTTGTAGAAATATCTAAATTAATTAAATTCCATGTATCTTTTAACCTCTTTTTAATGAATAACGTTTATTATTAAAATTTATTCGTAAGAAAGATAAAATTTAAACACTGTAATAAAAATGCTGAAAAACAAAAAGTAAGTTATTTTTATTGTCATTTAAAATATATTTTCGAACCACCACTTCAGATTTCAAATTATTGTTTATAAAATCATTTAATGCACATCGCAAAACATCAATTATAAACATGACATTTTACTTAGTGTAATTTATATGTGAAATGTTGCTTGAACGATATCGGCGAACAACGTATTGGAATTAACATAATGTTAACAAAATGAAAATGAAGGCCAAGATATTCGACTAAACAGGCATGCGAATCAAAAATTGATCTTAAAAACTAAATAGTTAAAATTAACAATAAGTATTTAGCTTATTCAACATAACATATTTTTGGGTCTAAGGCCGTTGCTAAATAAATAGCTGATCGTGGTTAAGAATATCTCATTAGTTTCTATGTTCTGCAGATTTAAGTACCACGAACGTCATTTACTTATTTTACAATTATGGTAATTGTATCAACACGGTTCGATCTCAATTTTAACAAGCTCTAAAGGTACCAGTATTTTGTCGTTATAACATTTCATTTTATTTATATTAGTTAGCAAACAATAAACATTTTATTACAGAATATACGCAATGCAACGCTCTGTTTGGTATTAACGCTATGTCGATTTAAGGGAAGCATATAATATAACATACACATACATGTGATTATATTTATGTTACAAAAGGATAACTGCCACATTAGGAATTATTTATGTGTGGGGACGGACTTCACAACCATTTGTACCACGAACACCAATAACAGCCAGACTCGGTACAACTAGTAGATTGATCACACAAATGTTTGTCTCCTGTATATATGGAACCGATCAACATTTGGCGCTCTGGGAGTGGTGAGAAGACCATTCAAACCGTAATAAAATAATAAACAAACGCTATCCCTGCAGTAAATGTATGATATAAATTTATATTTTATTTATTTTTATTTTATTTTATTATTTATAGGAAAACTTACAGCTAAAACAGTATGCTAGAAAAACTTATAACATAAATAAGGCCAATTACAAGTTTTCACTTATAACCTAATTAAATAACTTAAAAACTAACTAACATGCAACAATAATAAATATTAAATAAACAGACAAATGACAAATGAGGCAAAAGCACTCCGTTTGACGCGTCTGACGATTCTGCGATTGACGCCGCGTTCAACGCAGAAATAAACTGAGCGCTTTAAAGTTAATCTATACCACGTACTTTAATATATATTATAAGTATTACAATAGGTAATCGCTAAACGCTATAAATTTCCATTACAATAATCTCATAAAAGCTTCGACAACGATTATTGCAGACGTAACTATAAAGGCCACAGGTCAGTATATAGCTACAAAAATATATTGTAGCGGGATTTTTTAGTGGCAGCCTCAGGCGCGTAACAAACCATTTATACAACAACAACTGTTGCCCGGCAACAGTCGGCAAAGTGAACTTGATAGAATCTTATGTACATACATATATTAAATAAAAATACTAAACATATGCAGGCATTTACCTGATAATTCTTGGAGTACCTTAAGACATAATTTAAAATATATTGTGTCTGGCCACCGGTGTGTCATCGTAACTCAATTGGTTGAATAATTTATGATATTAACCACAAGTTCGGTGGCAAAGCAGTGAATGCGATTGCTGTGCATGATGTCTTGAGTGCGATGCCCGCATCGAGCAAAGTATTATAAGGTTGTTTTGTCATGATTTTCTCAGTAGTAGGACGACGCGCGACGTTAGGTTACTGTGTTTTGTAGAGGCAGGAGGTTCAATCCGAATTACATGCAAACTAAAGCCGTCGCTAGCAAAATGTGGGTGTAACACAACTCTACCAACGAAGGCGTGATGCTTTTTATGTATTTATGTTCGCCCAGTGATTGGAATTCGTCAGTCGTTTAGTTAATTTCCAAAATTTTCTCTACTTTTTTGCGTTCGTTGATTGCATATGTGGGCACATTACAATTAAATAAAAATAAATTGTTTCCAAAATGTTTTATTGATCGAAACATCGTCAACAGTTACGACACAAAACAAAAGAAAGAAAATCGTTTTACAAAACGTATGAAAATAAGATACGGTTGGCGTAGTGGTATTGTCGCTACGCCGAGTGCAGTGGATTCGAATCCCACAAAATTTGTGTGCTCCACAAATGGTTGTTCCTACTCTGGATGTTCTTTGCGTCCATTATTTGAATGTTTGTAAAGCCCCCCGGGCCCACGATCTACTCCTAGTGCAGCAGTTATCTTTAAAAAAGAAAATATACAAGTACATATATCATACGAGTCACTCCGGCAGCGTTGACTACAACGTAGCCGATATTGCACTAATTCGCTACGTGTACTAACACGTCACGTTTATTGCTCTACGCAATAAGGGATGAATCTATTTTCGTATATCTTGGTTGAACCTTGCAATAATACTTTTGCCGAAGGAAACGAAATCGAACAGAAGGCGTCATGCGTCACTATAAGGCATTATAATAAAAATAATATATTCCTAATGGTATTCGAAGTCATAACTAATATTATAAACGCGAATGTAAGTTCATTTGTTTGTTTGTTTGTTACGCTTTCACTACTACGTCTAAGCCTTAGCTACTCGACCGATCAACCACATACGCGTTACCATGGCTACAGAAACTGACATAGGGTATCTTTCATCCTGTAATTAGTAGGTACTGTTCCCGAAGAATAAAATTTTATTGACATAACTTACATTAACGGGAGCGGAGCCGCGGGCAAAATGTAGTATTTAATAAATATTATGCTGATTTTAGAATTTAATAGCTTTGAAGTTTGAACAACGATAGACTTAAATTATACGTTAAGTTTAATTTTAAAATATCTTGAAACTAACAAGCTTTAACAAGTACTTTAATAAATCTAAATTACTTTGGAAGATATATGGCCACATTTCAATATAAATCAGACAGAAATGTTTCTAAAATGATTTTTTAAGTATATTTATTTATTTATTTATTTATTAAGTACTGCCACATGACACATATTAAAAATACAACAAGTAACAGTATAATACACACAGTGAACCATATTGAATCAAAACACATCTGAATATCACCATTGATAGTTCTCTATCACATCTATAAGTATTCCTTTAGATTTTACTAGTTTAATCACAGCGTGAACATTCCCTTTAAGACTTTCGCATTCGTATTTTCTATGTACCCAACAAATTGACAATCCCCTCTGATTATATAGTGACAATATACGCGTTCGTGTTGTCTTAGGCTGATTGTATTTATCTAACGTTAGAATGCGTAAATGGTTCATAAATAGATCGTTTAATTAATGGTGAATAATAATAGTAACTAGCGGTCGCCTAGTGCTCGAAATTCGACCAAAGATAATAATTGATATATGAAACCCTAGTTACGCGATTCGACTGCGTGTGTCAAATACATGGTTCTGTGCGTGTAGTGTTTTTCATTAATTTAATGTATTTCTAATGCATATTTTATATAAAGTATTAGGATTCGTCACTCCTTCTCCATATAAACTTTAGCTGTGCCAAATTTCATACTCCTCCGTCCGCGCAATTTTCGTAAAAAGGGATACAAAGTTTTTGCTTCACGTATTAATATATAGATAACGAACAATGCGTATATTCTGTAAATCCTAACTATAATATTATAAATGCGAAAGTTTGTATGGATGTATGGATGTGTTTTACTCTTTCACACAAAAACTACTGAACCGATTGCGATGAAACTTGGTATGTAGATAGATGGAGACCTAGATTTACACATGGGCTACTTTTTTATTCCGATATGCCTACGGGAACGGGACTTACACGTGTGCAACCGCGGGGAAATCTAGTAATTATTATATAATTAAGTTGTGCGAAGCATACTTGAATACGCGAGCCTTGTTTGGAACCCAACGTATGTTGTACATGCAAATAGACTCAAACAAGTCCAAAAGAAGATTTTGTATCATCTTCCTTTCACGAATAACATGTGTAGAATATGAATCTCCTATTAATCTAGACTCGAATATTTCAAAATGTCATATTTATATTCGCAGCGACGTTATATTTCTTTATAAAATTATTAATGGATACATTGACTGTAAGGAGGTCTTAGCAAACATACATTTAATTTTGCCGCGTCCGAGGAGCCGCCTTTGCAACCGAAAAACTATTTCACTTCCAAAAGCTTGAACTAGTGTCGCAGTCCTCTGCATAGAATGGGAAAATTCTATAATGACATTCGCGCTTATTTCAATATCTTTACAAGTTCGTCTGCCTCACCAAGGAGGGATATACATAAAGCGATTAATAACCGACACTGTACTTAAACTTCAAATTTATAATTATTTTTATTTTTGATTAAGCTTCTCAATAGCTTTTCATTTTCTGATCTTTGTATATATTTTTTATTTTAGTGTATACTATTTTTAAAATGTGTATTTAAGCCTGCAGAGTCTATGTGAATGCTGTGCTCACTATTTTAGAAGGCATACTATGTTATGATTTTAGATAATAGCTTTTTATTAAGATATTTTTAAGTATGCTTCAGTTTGTGAGACATAGTGTAAGTCCGGGGGAGTTCGCCATAGTTTTTTTATTGACCTTAAAAAATTTAACTTCTACAGTTTTTATAATTATTTTATAATTAAAGATTGAACATTTAACTTTGAGATAATCAACCAAAACAAACAATATTCTGAAAATATCTTTCCGGGTTATACGGGTGTGATGGCTATAGGTCTACGGAAAAGATGGCCAGTACTTAATTATAATATTTTCTTCATCTTTATCTTTATTTTCTATATATTTTAATTTTATGGCCGCATTTAGAACATTTATTTTCAAACATTTCATGCTCCCAAAGTTGACACTCTATGTATTGAAGGGATACCTATCCATTAGCATAAAATTTTAAGACCTAATATAACTTAGCATAATTTTGTTTGGCATAATTATATTTTCGCATAATAGAATTATGCATATCTTATCTTATCTTGTGTGGGGGCCAATCAGTACAGACCGGCGACAATTCGACCCAGTGGGATCTTTTGTGTCGACTTCTCTAACCATAATAATGATTAAGCATAATATTCTAAAGCATAAATTTATTAAGCATGAAGTTCTAAACCATAACTTTTTTAAGCATAATATCCTAAAGCATAAATTGATGATGTGTTGAATGAGTTTCTGTCACGGCTCCGGCGCTGCGGGCCTCCGGCGGCCCCACGCTTCTACACGATTTTAAATTACACTCTAGGGGTAGGACAAACAAGACTACGTAGAGTCGGTTTTGCAGCAATTCGGTTCTGCGAATGCGAATCAAATTTATGCCAAAACAAATTAGTCTTTAAGATGATTATGCCAACATAAAATGTATGCCTAAAAAAATTATACCGAAGTATTATTATGCCAAAACAAATTGTGCCAAAATCGTTATGCCGAAGTATATTAGGACAAAGAACATTATGCGAAAAGAAGGGATCCCGTATTGAAGCCAGTCCTCGACAAGTTGGATAGAATTTACACAATAATTATCTCCACAACCAACGCAGTTATATGTATGTATATTAAAATTGAGTGCTAGCACCTTACCCTCATAAAATAAAATTGTTTCAAGCAGCTTGAAATAAGCTTCAACTTCAGATCTATGGATAGAGTTGGCTCTAGCTAGAGTGACACACTTAGACTTCCTCAGATTGATGTCTAGATTTTTTCTTAAAATCATTTGTAGCTAATCGTATCCTGCCTTATTCTTTTCTTTGTTAAAATTATGTTTTAATTTTATTTGCTCTGAAAATTAGTAGGCTATCCTCCTAACGTCGTTCATATTCAGGGAAAACCCTTTCTCTTGCATTGAGTTAATACAAGAAGCCAGGCCTTTTCCATTTTCTTCTTCAAACCAAAAAAATTATCCCACAGGACCTCTTTTACTATTGATATAGAAGGCTGTTTTTAGTGATTCTTCAGTCCAGTTTCCTTACAAAGCAAGTGCCTTTCTTTATTTTGATTATATGAAATGGGTCTGGTCCCAATTGATAACACCCACTTTTTTGGTCTGGGAATAAAACAAGAAAATATTCATAGTTTAAGGTGAAAATTATAACACTACTGAGTTATATTGTAAACTATTTCCTAATCAAGTTAATAGCGTCGGCAAAGCGCTGCTGGCGCGCTGCCAAGCCCTCGAGACGGTCTTTGACCTGAAAATCCGATAATAAGCTCTGCCTGACAAACTGTATTCAATACATGCAATCACTTTGTTGAAAATACTTTATGTACCAATATACCTGTATAACCTCGACCAAGAGCCAATCTTAATGGACACTGGCTATCGGCGCCGGATATATTATAGTGCACAAGTATATACGCAAACACAAGTGCACTCTCTGTTCCCTAACTATCATGATCCCATGGAACGTCAATCCAACACGACCGGAGATAAATCAGGCGCAGGACCAATGGCTTTACGTGCTTTCCGAGGTGCGGGGTGTCTAAAGCCGTCAACTTGCTAACTCCGGACTCCTATTGAGGTTTCTTATCAGAAAAATCCAATAACTTTTTGTTGGCTCGACTCGGGATTCGAACCCGAGACCTCATGCAGAGCAGCCGGTTTCACTAGCGCTGCCCCACGGAGGTAGTAGGTATAATACATCAATATCATTTGCATATTTCGTCAACTACCTATGTATGTTTTAAGGCTTCACGAAATAAAGAAGCCTTTGCTGTCCATACCAGACTTCATGCGGCTACTGAGAACTTTCCAACAAGAAATCTTATAATATTTGAATGTTCGAAAATATACGCACATCGTCAATTTATGAGATAAGCTGTTCTCGTGTCTACCGAAATAATATATTTTTCAAGTTGTCTTTTTATACATTCATCTAATAATATATGTAAATACGAAAATATCTCTTTGTTACGTTTTTCTAGGATTATTTTATACGTATAAGATAAAAAAAAGGATTTAAAAAGAATCACAAATAAATGTATTAGCGGAAAGTATCAGTGAGAATATTGGTCAAATATGCTAAGAAAAAAGAGATCGGGAAAGATTAAAATGTGGTGTTGGCGCTGAATGGAAAAGGTTTCATGGACAGAAAAAGTGGAATAATGAAGAAATATTAAAAGAAGAGTAAATGAAAATAGACAAATACTGGCACTTATAGAGAAAAGAAAAGGAAACATGGTTGGTCACTAATATAGACATGCCAAATTTATTACCAATATTATGGAAGGAAAAATAGAGGCAAAGAGAAAGACCAAGAAGGAAGTACACAGTTCAACTGAAAGAAAAAGGAAATATCGAGACATATGGAAAATTGATACACCTTTTCTTTCACACCGAAAAGTGCATAAAAATTCAATTTTGAATGGATATGGAAACTGTAGTAGATTACCCCAAATCGATTAGGTGAAAGGATCGTATGAAGCTGGCAAGTATGATTCAAAGCAAATGCAAAACCATAGTCTCTTTTGATGGGCAGTGTTAATATCTTTATGGCGACTTCCTATAGTAGGGTGGTACTTCTCCGACTTATTCGTAACATTGCCAAATAATATAATTAGCAATGGAGGGCTCTTAAATTTGAATTATGATTGGCATTGAGCGAAAGCATATTTAGCACATTTCGTTTAACGATGTTTAATTGAATCCGTGTTCAATATCATCCCATATGCATTTCAGTTAAGTACGTAGGCAGTGTATGTCCGAGACCCGTTGTAATTCGAATCCACTCACGACTCTTATGGAAATTGCACTACCACCCGTACAAAATTTGATTCCTTAATTTAATATTATGATCGAGTGTCATGGAAGTCTGAAGATTGGTTGTGCTTGCTTATTTGTATAATATTTGCTTAAAACAGAAGTCAGAGCAATATCTTAATTAGTAGAAGTGGGCCAACAACGACTTTTTTAAGAAGTTTAGTTATCGGCATTATCCATATAAACTTTAAAAACACCAAATTTCAAACACAACTGTGCGCGCAATTCGCTTAATAAGGTTACACTTGACTATATACAGATAGAATAGTGAGGACATCCAAATCAAACGTACTACAGGCTGTGGCCGAAATGTAACACATCGACATGTTTTATATTCCTACCATAGATCATTTACTTGTATGCTGTCTGTTAACTGAAATACTGCAAGGAACTTAGTATTTAGTATTATTTAACACTTTTGTTAAAATCGGTTTGTATAATTGGGACAAAGAAATATGCATAGATACTATGCACATATAGTTACAATTCTTAAAAGGAACAAATAATTAGCAGGAACTTTGGTAAGTTAAAGCTATCTTTATTTCAAAATTAGTTTAAGTAATATGGTTAGTATTTAAACAAATTTTGCAAAAATGTGAAGACTTGCTACTTTTGTAACCTTTATGGCCTTAATTATAAATCACTCTCAAATATTAAGAGGTAATTATATTAGTACTAGTGCCTAATTAGGAAAACACATAAACGTTACTAAACTTTAATAATTTAATTGATCAGGGATCTTTTATTGTGTGTTTGTGTGAATCTGTTTTTTCAGACTAGATAATAGTTATAATAGTTAAGTACCTCTTAAATTGGAGTGTAGTTTATAGGTAAGAACATTAGTGTTCACCAAGGTAAACACGTCATCTATGACAAAATACGTCGTGTGTGTTTTATAGGACACAGAAAAAAGAGACGCGTGCGTAAACCATACACCGTTTGAAAAATATTCAGTTTAACAGTACACATAATAACACACCCTTACTCCTGTATATCCCCGAAGGGGTTGACAGAGGCTATATCCAAGTTTTGCAAGCTATAGTTGCTACGAAAGTACAGCGAGAACCGGAACTTCAACCCGACGGATGATCGGACAACTTATGCTACTCTAAACTATATATTAGACACTCAAGACAATCAACAAAATAAACATAATCACAGCTTATTTAACATGTTGTTGCATGCAAGTTAATTGTTTTTATTTGTAACAAGTTTTAACAAATAAATATAATTAAAATTATGAATTATAGACAATAAAACTGTTGCTTTTTCGCAGTGCCTTAAATCTACTTCCCTTTTTTCAAATACAACGTCTTCTTATTATTAATTTTATTTCCTGCAACCATCTGTTGATACGAAATGATAGCCGCCATTAACCACAAATTGTGATATTCAAATATAAATTGTACTCGCAAAGTTCATAGGTGTAAGTTTACCAATATATTTCGGCACCGCTATGGCTGACTGGCTCTTACCATATCATAACGGTTTATTGACAAACGAATTTCATTTCCTCCTAATGGCTATGTAAACGTACTTAATTGTGGGCATTCGAGCGGAAATATCTGCGTCGCATCAAAATTCGAATTCACTCGTTTGACATAAAGGTTTCAGCAACGTTACCAGAGACCGGCCCTAATCTAAAATAGATTTTTTCTGTGTATTAATTTTATACATTTGATTATATTCGATTTAAATGCACGGATGGCGTAGTGGTTTAAGTGGTCGCCTGTGTGAAGTCCACCGCGACACAGGAATTATTTATTTTTGCGGGAGTTGTATTTTTAATAAGACCTATTAATAATTATCTATTGTTTGTTTTCGGTACGGAATGTTATGGACCTCGATCCAATTGTTACTTAACCAATTTATATTGTGATACATTCCTAAAAATGTCATAAAGAATTCTAAAAAAATGTATATGTACGCAGCCGAATTTTATTTTACATAATTTTACAAAACGTCTGATACAGCTACTTAGCAAAGTATCAAAGAATTTTTAACGAGTAGTCGATAACTCGCGATACGTTCAGAAAAATTTTCTCGATTCGTATATGTATTCACGGAATAATAATACAACCTTTGCTACCAGCCTATTGCTATTGTAAAAATAAATAACTTAATATTTTATAGGTACTACAGCTGCATGTTACAATATTTAAAGCTAAAAAGCAATAAGCGATTTTAAACACCGGGGATGTGTTTACTTTCTACATTTGAGATCGTAAAACATTTGTTTGATTTGACGTTTTAGTATTTAGCCGTTTATAGCTTAACTTAAATTCAATGTATTATACAATAGCGATGCAATCTGGGTAGGTATTTCCTAGAAGCCTGTGAAGTCTTAGAATACCAGACCTAATTAGAAATCTAATGTGTCTTGCTACCGGTGTGCTCAATAGGTTTTAAGATAACTCCCGCACCAAAGATATTCCTTGGAATGATGGACTTTACATACATTCAAACAACGGACACCAAGAATAACCAGAACCCAAAACAACTAATTACGAATCACATGCTTTTTGGGACGTGTGGCAATCGAACCTACTACAATGCACTAGTAATGGCGTGGTATCCATTTAAACCACTTAATGGCACTTGTACTATACAGATGTTTTTAAAAACAGCGACTAACATTTTGACTGCGACATACGTACAGATTTTCACAATAAAGACATTGCGATATTGCTATTGCAACTACAAGAATTTGAAGGAAACGAGGGCAATAAATAAGTGCCATAATACCACACTTCAAATAAACGGAGAAATGTTCCATCAACAAAGAGATTTCTTGTTTGCACCCTTCTAAGGGGTCGATAGATGATTGGAATTTTGTATATAAGTAGGGTTACCTTATATATACTTGTACGTACGGTGACGCAGTGGTAGTGAAGGCGACTGCTCTGCATTAGGTGTCGGGTTCAATTCCCGAGCCGGGCAAAATATTATTTGGATTTTATTTCCAGTAATTCTCAGGCTCACCCATTATTTAGTGGAACGTAAAACCATACTTGGCGAAATATGGTTGCAGTACACAGCACCTCAGTTCACCCTATTGTAAAGACGTTTGGGGACGTGTGTATGTTTACGCAATTGTGTGTAGGTTTTTAGATCTGCTTACGGCGCGGCCCGCAAACAGCAATAGCCTAGTGGGAGACTGTCGGACTGCGACGCAATCTCTGATTTTTCGAAATTATGTGCGTATTAATGTAATTAACTAGCTGAACCGGCAAACATTGCTTTGCCATAAAAAAAATGTTTTAACCAAAATATTTAAAAAAATGTTAGCGGTGGACAACCTTCATCACTAAGGGGTATGAAAAATAGATAGTAGCCGATTCCCAGACCTAATAATATGCATATAAAATTTTATAAAAATCGGTAAAGCCGTTTCGGTGGTGTATGGTAACTAACATTGTGACACGAGAATTTTATATAATTATAAGAATAATCGCTCGCTTTAACCGTGAAGGCAAACTTCGTGAGGAATCCTGCATATCTGGAGAACTTTCGTTCTCCGTAGTGTTCTCGAAGATATGTAAAGTCTGCACACCCGCACTGGGCCAGGATAGTAAAATATGCCCTTACCATTTTTACATTGAGAAGAGGTCCGTACCCAGGAATGGGACAGTTTAATACAGGACTGATATTATTATATATGGCCCGCCTAATTATAAGGCGTTAACTTATCTTTTGGTCCCATGTAACACCAGGGACGTAACTAAAATATGATAAGTGAGTCAGTGTCCGTTAATCAGACACTGACTCACTTATCATATTTTCTTTTTAATTTTGTCGGAAAATTAAAGCTATTTAATCTTAGCGGCATACCGGGCCAGACATTTTAATTATGTCTGGCAATCCAAGACTTGACAGGTTAATATAAATGGTACGTTATATACAATTAAATGCTTAACTAGTTCTGAAATAGAAGCGAGTAAAAGCCAGACAGAGATAGTTAACAAGTTAAGCTGGACTGGCGTCGTTCAGAATTTAATTTAAAGGAGACGGGGATTTCTGGGCCTGACTGCTTTAAGTTAAGATATGGTTTAAAAAAAGCCTTGTATTTTTCTATTGTAAAATATAAAAAATTAGCTTAATTCACAATCTGGAAGACAAGAAATCTTAAAAATAAGTTTATGTCACTAATAAAATAGGATATCGATTACTATAATCGATTAATGTGAATGTATTAAATAAAAAAACATAAAATCACTTGCACCAGATGATTGATTCAATCAAAGTAAATGTATTTAACAATAATTAACATAATGTCAACAGTTAAAAATATCGAAATACTAACTTGATGAAAATAAATCTGTAAATTGATTCTCGTTTACAGATCGATTTATTACCTGTGTTTGTCAACTGTATTTTTAATCTGTGCTAACAGTGACAGCTACCTGACTCTCAATCTATGATCACTCGTCTCGTATCGTTTACTGCGTGTCCGTTTTGAGTGTGTTTCCAGTTTTTTTATATATATTCCCCAACCAGTGCTTTCTTTCTACGGACTTCTGATCTTGCTTAACTTGTACGACCCTTGCTATCTTAACGGACACGGATAAACTCGTTTACTCGTCTGAATTTGGCTCGTTATTTTGTATTTTACGTCCTGCTTATCGATTGAATATTGACACCATGGATCGCTGTGTGAATTGTGGTATAGCGATTAGTCGCTGTAATACACTGGGGCGACGAGCTTTAGATGATGAAACGACACTCTCAGTGATTCGTCAATGGCGTGCACCAGAACCTGTAAAAACAACCTTTTGTTTGTTGGCTACCCAGCGTCTCTCACAATAGGTTCCTTCCTATGTTTTCCATAACCATTATGCAGGAGCAACACTAATGCTTAACGTCGTTTTTTAACGCGTTATTGGATACCTACTAAACATCGATTTTGAGAGGTTGATTTTCCATAAATCCTTTCTTAGTGGCGGCTTCATTATAAAAGAAACCTACCTACTGTAAAAAATCATGCTTCTTGCTACAATAGTTGACTCTGCTTGTTAATAGGTGTTCCTAAACACGTTAATAATTATCAGCATTAAACCTAAGTGTGGCCCCTGCATTATACTTACAAATAAAGTAAAGATACTTAAACATATTATAATAGTCATATGAAGATTATTTACATGTAAAAACAACTAAAAACCTAAACTGACTGTATATTTTACAGTAATCATGATTTTTTTTATTTAACTTTTCTCATCTTTCAGATAAACAGCAGTGACTATATTTGCCAAGCTTGTTGGGATTTGGCTCAACAACCATCTGTTGATGAACCACAACAACTTGGCCACCGTAGTGTATGTCTCCGCTGTGGTCGTTCTCTTGCATCATGAGTCAGCTATCTACCACCTGCGTACTTCTTAGATGATATTCTGATTATAATTGAAGATAAGTAAAAGATAATTATTATTAAAAAAGTGATTTTTATTTTTAAACATCACATCCTAGTCTTCCCTATATTTTAATCTATTTGTGAGTTTCCTAATATCCTCCCACTAATACAATACAATAAATACTACAATTTATATAGTAAATAACTGTCTACTAAAACAAAGTAGCAATCGCTACTCAAAAATCAGCTGTTTAGTATAGATTGTTGTCAACTTGTTGCATAACCTCACTTTTACTAAATCTCTTATAGCTCTGCTCTCAGATTGCCAAAATCCGCAGAATTTTCAGAGATGGTTTGGTAATATATAAACTCTAAATTCATTCAACTTTCATCCTTTTACATCCAGGCCCAAGAATGTATGAAAGCGTATCCGTCTCCTTTCGAACGCTCTTTTGGTTTTTCTCTAACTGTAAAGAGTTTCTCTTTAAAGTTTTATTACGAGCAGTAAATATGCTTTTTATATTGAAATAGTTTTTGTTCTACGCTGAGATTGAAATAGGGCTGTACAGGTTGTGTTTATACTGCCCCGTTTTATCTTTATCATTAATTTTAACTCCACAATATTTTATCTTTTTATACTAAAAACAATATTTAGTTTTAAATTAAATTCATAATAAATTATTGTTATGTTATTGTTCTTATTACTGTTGCAATTGTAACCAAAGTATAAGCTATCCGGGTTATTTCACGTGAGGATATTTTTTAGTTTTGACTATAATCTACTAATTCCTACCTACTTCACTTTTCATTATTTTTAAATAATACGTAAGACAATGCGCACCCGGCGCATTGTCTTACGTAACTTTTCAACTCCTATCATCGGAGGTCCGAAAATATTTCTCATACCATTTAAAATCATAATGATCATTCTTCATAAAAAATTCAAAAACGAAATATTAAGAACTTTAATCTTTGAAATTCATAATATCACTAATTATACACTTAGTTTTTACTAATATTTGTTTTCATATATTTGTTTATACTAATGAGCGAAACTCATAGTCATTCGAATAAATAACTATAATATTCATAAATGTGTGTTTTATTCTAATGTTTGTTTTTATAAATTTCTTAATCATAAGTGTTTGTATCCATATTATTGGTTTCTTTTGCATGTTATTTAATGCGTCATTCTTCAATTTGTTTATAGTGCTGTGTACCTGCAATGGGAAAAATAAAAGGTAATAATAGCAAATATAAAATTAAGTTAAAAATGCGTCTCCACTGAAAATCAAATTGCTACCAGAAAGGAGATGCTACCAGACAAGTAGGTTAGGTTAGGTTAGAAATGTGACCCCAACAACGTGCGAGCTGAGCTAGCGAAGCGAGCGTGCCGCGGCAGCGGCCGGCGAAGCGCCAGAAACTAATTTTTGATAGAAAAGTAGACAGAAACACCGACAGATACGGAAAATGACATTATGACTTAAAATATTTTCTTAGTATTCTCTTTATTAATACAAAAAATATGATAATTGTCTGTTATAAAGTAAGCTATTCTGAACAACGACGTTATGAGTTGAAATATGTTCTTAGTAACAATATTATTAATAAAAACAATATGATCATTGAATGTTATGAAGAAAAAGATCTGAAAGAAATTTATAAATTTAAACTGGTTATTGGTAGTATCAGTATTAATAAAAAAATTATGATCACTAACTGTTATGAGCTCCGTTGGTAGTAATAAAAATAAAAAAAGTATGAGAAATCAAATTATGAAGAGTGATTATTATGAACACAAATCTGTAGTAAGACAAATAATAGGATTTAGAATTATATGTGAGCCAATATGGACCCTTTAAATACTTATCTACCAAATTTGAACAATAACTAAATTAAATTAAAATATTACTAAGTATATTATAACTATTTTATTTCTGTGCAAACTTGTATGAGACGCTATAGTAATGGTATTCCATTTGCATCTGTAATTAATCTATATTCTCCTTCCTCGAAAGCTTTCCGACTTCATCATGTGACCCTGCATGACAGTCATTGGACTGATCTCATAACTAGCGACCAGCTGTAACCGGGCTTCTTATGCGATCCCTGGGGAAAAGTGTGTACATGCTACGTGTAGAAGTATGGCTATATCAAGCAATCAGCCTGTTACCGTTCACTGCTGGACACTAATATTCAGGCTGTTTTAATTAAGTATTGAACAAAGCTTCCTCTCACAACACTCGGTCCTGTACCAGTGTTATTTATTGACGTTCGGTACTAAAATTAATAAGGTATCCATACAAACAATTGATTTATTTGTTTTTTACGGTAATGTTCGCCAAGGCTTTGAACCAATATCTTTAAAATTTTAAGAAAACTGCATTATAATTGACTTAATAAATATATGTTTAGAAAGTACTAATCCTTTACCATAATTATTTATTTTAAGTAAAAGTAAAGATTATTATCAGTTTATAACATAATTCACGTCACTATTAACGTCTTTAGTTGCAGCATGCTATTTTAAATGCTAAAAATTATATTTGGACGATGCCATTTAAATTTTGAACTAACTTTAATCCTTAATAATTCACATCCAAATTTAACCTATAATTTCTACAGTAAGATGAACATATGACATTGTGTACTTATTACACATTACACACTTATAGTACATTTAAGACATTAAAAAAATTAATCATATCACTTAACTCCACATTTTTAAATCCAAAACAATGATTTTTCTTCATACCTATTCTTTTGTTTGGTCCAGGTTCACGCAAAAACAACTAAACAGATTTGTATGTAAATTTTACAGTTTGGTAGCTTGTAGATTAACTTATAATCTAAACTATATTGCATGTCATTCTATTTAGCCGTACCGATGCTATAGCATCCTGGTAAAACATGTTGCAGGTGAATTGTAGTCTACATAGACGATGTCGAGAACATTATTTATCTCGTATGTATAGTAGAATATGTATAGACAAAATGCTTGCTAAGACGAGTTAGCCGCGTAGGCGCCAAAGTACCGACTAACAATAAGAACTAAGCTCTCCTTCAACCAAAGGCTTTAAATAGTTTTCTTGGAATATATTTTATATCCCTACTTTATGTGAAAACAGATTACCGTCTATTGGATATCATATCCGGACCGATTGCGGTTTCAAAGAAGATTGTATATTGAAAAATCTTAAACCGCTTACAAGTTTAACTTTGCTCACTTATATTATTATAAATAAATTAAAGTTGTGCGCTTTATATTGAATAATCCGAACTAATATTATAAATGCGAATGTGTGTTTGTTTGTAACGTTTTCACGCCTTAACTAATCAATCGATCATCATGAAATTTCGCATACACGTTGCCAGGGGAACAGCAAAGGGCATAAGGTACCTCTTATCCAGAAACAAACACTGTTAGTAACCTAACCTAACCCATATTTACGTAAGCGAAGCCGCGGGCAAAATGTTGTTCAATATAAATCTTACAGCTTTGGTTTATTAATTAAGAAACAGAAAAGAAAGTAGCTAACGAACGATTATTGTTCCTTAGCTGTTTTTCTGTATGACTGAAGTCTGCAAGCATAAACAATCAAAGTATATTTGTGTGTTTGTTCTTAGTTTGTATCAAAAAGACACGTATTTTGTTTTATTTAAGTCATTTAGTTACATTACCTAAATTCTAAACTACACAAACAATCACAATGTTTGAAATCGCTTTGAAATAAGTAAGATACAAGGGTTTCAAATCTGGTAGTATACGTCGATAGACAGAAAAAAGATGCATAACACAAACTGTGACGTAAACGCTATAAAAATGCAGCTGTTCGATGGAGATAGCAAGATATGCCCAGTGCTCTCCTACTTTTTCATATGTTTTTTTTTTTTTTTTTACGTGGGGGAATGCAATTACGCATAATCCCTCCGCCCGGAGGGATTATGTCGGACTCGCCGGGGTAAAAGAAAGATGGAATAATAGTAATAAAGTACCTCCCGGAATACCGACTAAACCTACCACGGTGTTCCTCGACAAAACCACTATCGACGGGGCCGCGCGAATCGCTTTCACATGCGGTCGCGACCTCGCCGAGGTTACGGCCCGCCGTATGAAACGGCAGGCCCCTACACAATAAGACCTACCCAAGATAGGCACTTCTCAAAATAAAAGCCCTACTGTCTTCCCCTAAAGGGGGAGACGGACACGACACAGAGGCTCACGTGGGAACACGCACGCCGCCTCTCGGACCTGGTGCTGAACGGATGGCGGGCAGGCCCACAAAGCCCGCCACCCCCAGGTCAAACCTCAGGGTGGCTGGAGGTCGTCTCGCGCCCTCCGGCGCCTGGCTCTGTGGTTGGGGAGAGGGTTTAAACGCTCTCTCTCCCGCTCCGCCGCCTCCTTGATGGAAATGACTTCCTCGCAAAAGGAGGCGACGGCGTTCCACGACCTCTCACTCCGGACCATAGACTGAACTACGGCCGGGAGCGAGAGGGCAACCGATCCGACTGCCGCGATCAAATCACGGCCAACGTGTGCAGCGCCGTGTCCTCAACAACGTCGCGACAGTCGCCGCAGTGGTGACAACCGGGCGTCTCTTGCCGGCGTATACGACACAGAAACTGGCCAAAACAACCGTGGCCAGTCAGACTACTTTTTCATATGTATATCAAGTACTGTCAAGTCTTAGAATACCAGACAGAATTAAAAATCTATTGTGTCTGACCACCGATGGGACATGTTAATTGCTTCTATATTAGGTAAAATAATGTACAAAATTAAACATAGGTAACCTTAGTCAATTAGAATGGACTACTTATTAACCTTCTTAAGTACTTTCAAATGGAATAAAGACATTATCGGCATTTTATTGACTGTGTAGATGGCATAGTAGTTTAAATGGTCGCTTCAAGGCTGCCACTACTAACCTAATACTATTTGTACTATGGGTTCAAATTACAAACGGTACGAAAAAATTCTGAGGTCCTAAAATGGTTGTTCCGAATCCGGGTGTTCTTTGAGTCTCCGCGATACAGATATTATTTCTAGTGTAATTTATAATCATCGCTATATTGGTCGACCCGTTTGAATTTTGTTGAGTAGCGTAAACCTTGCTGGATTCAGCATGAAAAGTTTAGCTAAACCAAAAAGTACTACCATCTTAAGGAATGGGACAGAAATACGTATATCTATTGTTGCGTTCCATTTGGTAAGTAAGAGTAATGAAGGCCTCAACTACACTTGGTCTGTCTTATGTTTGGCATTGTCAGTACTCACGAGCCATCGCACCTATACCTCAGTTTGAGCTGGGTAACTAGCAAACGCGACTGCGCGAGCACAGGGGCGTGCACAAAGATTTCTCTGGTAGGGTATGCACGCCCTACCCGAAACCTCTGCGAGGGCACTACATTTCATTTATATATGTTTTCGTGTGTATATATATCTGCATATTATATTTTAGTATTTAATAAATAGATTTCGATTATATAGATTTACATAAGCCAGCGGACTAGTGTATGCAGTGCTTATTTGCTTGTATGAAGCGCACGCGCCTGCGCGAACAAACAGTGCACACCATAGCTCTCTATACTTTACACAGATCATCTGCATTTAGGAGCAGTTTCCGCTACGCTGCATCAAAAATATGGCATGATTTACCATCCTATTAGATTAAAAATCACTATTGGGTCATTTAAAAGATGTTTGCATCGTTACTTTATTGATGCTCAGCGGAGCTTAGGACTGACGAACATGAATACGTCGTTCGTTTAATGCAATGTCTTATATTGATGATGCATTGTATTAAATGAATGATCCTTTAGCCTCATATCAGACGTTGGTCCATATATGTATATGTAAAAGTGTGGCTGTTTAAATAGATTAAGTTCATACATCAGTTTTATTCTTGGCAACATTTCACGCACACAGACATACAGCTCACACACATCTAAATTACATTCATACAGTCCACGCATTTAAACTACTTGTAGTCTTGAGCAGTTAAAAAATAAATATCATAGAGTAAAGACGTATTTCAAGTGTTTCTTTCACCGAACAACCCAATATAGACCTAATTCTCGTGAACATATGGTCCTTCGAGCCGGATCGGGAAACCGCGCCAACGCGCCTGCCGCTGTCGTTACCGCGAGAACAATAGCATTCCTGAGCAGATTATCTTGCTAACATCGTGCGAGTTAGTTATATCATTAGCAAATAATCAATTTTAGAACAAATCTATATCAATATTGTCTTATGTTTACGCGAATGTTATACATTGAAATTAAACACTTTATAAAGTGTTTAATTTCAAATCTATATCAAGTTGTTTGGATTTTGGAGTTTCAACGTCGAATACACATTTGTACCTACACCATGGAAACCCTTCTGATATATCAAAAGGTACTACTGGAGAATCTAAGGAAAGCGGAGAAAAACTATAAAAAGACACCCAAAGATCGGATCAAAAAACCCTACATAGAAATAAGATTGGACAATTTGGAGCAGCTATGGACAGATTTCAAAGATGGACACAAGGCGATTATAGGCAAGGTGACCTCGAAAGAAAAACTGGATTCATATTTCACTGAGGATATGTACGAGGAGTTCGAGGAATCATACGTATCATACAAAACTTTATTGAAGGAAGCCCTGCAAACTTTCATCGCGTCGTCATCATGTGGAATCTCGTCAGCAGCACCGACATTAAGTAATTTACAAACGGTCAGTGAGTGTGAAGTCAAGTTACCACGCGTTCAGTTACCTACCTTTAGTGGAAAGTACGTTGAGTGGCAATCGTTTTATGATATGTTCAATTCTATAATTATTCATACCAACAAGAATTTGTCGCCCGTGCAAAAATTACATTATCTCAAAAGTAACTTGTCTGGTGAGGCGGAATGTTTGGTACGTAATTTTTCTATCACCGACAATAATTATGAGGAAGCGTGGAGAATGTTACTTAAACGTTACGATAATAAGCGTTTTAATTGTAATGCACTTATAAAGATGTTGTTTATGCAAAAACCTGTTACTAGCGAATCTTCTAGTGCCATTCGACATTTATTAGATACAACTACAACGTGTTTACAATCTTTGTATAGTATGGGTATCAGTACTGAGTTAATTAACGATGCTTTTGTTATTTATTTAGTGGTTTCTAAATTAGATCCTGAATCCATCAAGCAGTGGGAATATCAGTTAGGTATATTGAGTGACGATCTACCAACGTGGACACAATTATCTGAGTTTTTAGAAACGAAGTTTAGGTCATTGGAGATGATAGACTCTAATAAGGTACGTACTAATACTAGCACTAAGTCTAAGTCTTTTCATGGTTCTATTGAAAGTAATAAGAGTAATTCTACCGTAACTAATAAATGTTCTAAGTGTAAAGGTGAACACTATTTATATCACTGCAAAGAATTTAGTCAGCTTAGTGTAAATGAAAGGCTAGATTATGTTAAAAATAATAAATTGTGTTTTAATTGTTCCTCTCCATCTCATCTAGTTGTTAAGTGTCGCAATTCAGCGAGTTGTAAGCGATGTGGCAGGAGGCACCATTCATTGCTGCATTTTGAGAAAGAGGTGAGCAGCGTACCAAAGAGTGTGGACGTTTCTGAGCAGAGTGAGTCAGACCAACCCGTGAGTACACATATTTCAACTAACTTTTCGAGTAGAGGTTTAGAACCGAGTCGAGTTTTGTTAGCTACTGTTTCTGTTTGGGCATATAATGAGCACGGGTACAAACAACAGTTGAGAGGATTATTGGATCAAGGGTCGCAAGCGTCGTTTATTAGTGAGTCAGCTGTCCAATTACTTGGACTTTCTCGTAAACGTGTTAGCGGTACAGTTTCCGGGATAGGTGAGGGTGGTCATACGAGTGTGAAGCATATGGTTGCTCTTCGAGTGGTATCACGTCATGACCCTGAGGTTTCAATCCAGGTAAATTCATATGTTTTGCGATCTGTTACATCATTACTTCCTTCAACTGAGTTACATACACCTGATTGGCTACATTTAGATAAAATACCACTGGCCGATCCAGATTATGCCACACCTAACAAAATTGACATTCTTCTTGGAGCAGAAGTATACAGTGAGATTTTATTGGATGGTATTGTACGTCACAATAAAATATTGGCACAAAACACTACCCTAGGTTGGGTATTATCAGGGAGGGTGCCAATAAATTCAACTTCTGCTGACAATAGAATATTAACCATGCATTTACACTTAAGTGGAGAAGAGCTGCTTAAGAAATTTTGGGAAATTGAAAATGAGCCCGATTTGATACAGAAGAAGATGACAGACATAGAACGGCGATGTGAAGAGTTTTATGACAAGACGACTACACGAGATAAAGAAGGTAGATTTATAGTTAAGCTACCTTTTGATAAAAAAGATCCAGAGTGTCAATACGGAAAGTCAGTAGTAATAGCAACAAGAAGATATGAGTTTTTAGAGAAGAAACTACAGAAGGATCCTACCTTAAAGGAAGCATACAACGCAGTTCTACAAGAATACCTTACCATGAATCACATGACACCAATAAAAGAAGAAGAAGTAGACAATCCCAAAGCGGTTTATCTCCCACACCACGCAGTGATTAGGGAAGACAAGGACACCACGAAAGTGCGAGTTGTTTTCGACGGGTCATGTAAAGGATTGAACAACGTCTCACTTAATGACAATCTTATGGTGGGTCCCAAGTTACAACAGGATTTAAGACACATCCTAATGCGTTGGAGAAGCCACAGGATCTGCATAGTAGCAGATATTATCAAGATGTTCAGAATGGTGAAAGTCAGTCATGAGGACACAGACTTCCAAAGAATTGTGTGGAGACCACAAGCAGACGGACCATTACAACATTTTAAATTATTGAGAGTGACCTTTGGTACGGCCTGTGCTCCGTATTTGGCAGTAAAAACCCTTCAAAGGCTAGCTGATGAAGAATATGCAAAATTTCCTACAGCATCGAGCATTACAAAGAAGGACTACTATATTGACGATCTCCTAACCGGCTGTGAGACGCTGCCAGAGGCTATACACATTTATAATGAAATGAACAAACTGATGAGCAGTGGTGGCTTCGAACTGCAAAAGTTTAGTAGTAATAATCAAGACTTATTGACACATATAGGAGAGGACAATCACAGTAGCGTAGATTCGTTGAGATTAAAGTCAACTACTGTCATGAAAGTATTAGGCTTAAAATGGCATAAGAATATAGATTGTTTTCAGTACTCACTTGACTTACCAGATGTTAAACAATCGATTACTAAGCGCCAAGTATTGTCGGATGTGGCCCGACTATACGACCCGTTAGGATGGATTGCTCCCGTGATAATCACCGCCAAAATATTTATCCAAAAACTGTGGAAGTCGAAACTTGATTGGGATGATATACTGACTACAGATTTAGCGAGTGAATGGTTACAGTTTAGATCAAGTTTAATACATTTACATAAAATAAACATACCACGATGGTATTGTTCCAGTCCAGAGTCAAGGGTTGAGTTGCATGCCTTTGCAGATGCATCAATGGTAGCGTATGGAGCTGCTGTTTACATTCGTGTTATTAATAATAACCACGAAATCTGTGTGAGTTTGGTATCAGCAAAAAGCAAAGTAGCCCCTATTGAGAAAGAGATATCAATTCCTAGACTGGAACTGTGTGGTGCTGCTCTAGCAGCAAAATTAATTTTTGAGGTTTCACAAATCATGAAAATTCCGAAGGAGAACTTATATGCGTGGTCCGACTCAACAATAGTTCTAGCCTGGCTGAGAGGAGGGTCTAGCCGCTGGACTACTTTTGTGAGTAATCGTGTGTCGGAAATTCTTAATATTTTAGACTGCAGGCAATGGAGGCATGTCACAACTGATTTGAATCCAGCTGATTGTGTTTCCCGAGGAATAGCTACACAAGATTTACCGGAACATACATTATGGTGGTCAGGACCTTCTTGGCTTTCACAATCAACCACAGACTTTGATAACACTGATATTATTGAAGACACTCATGAGGAGGAAAGGCACACATCTTTAACTGCTTTACCTGTATTGAAGAAAAATGAATTTATCTGGACTATGTTTTCATCACTGTCTAAAACCTTAAAAGCTGTATCTTATTGGAGAAGAGTTTTACAAAATTTAAGATTACCAAAGGAAAAACAAAAAGTGTATACAAATGTCATCACACCAGCAGAATTAGATAAGAGTTTAATTGTATGTATCAAGCAAGTTCAGGAAGATAATTTTGGTGAAGAGATAAAACAGTTAAAGTTGAAGAGATTTGTCCCCAAGAAAAGTAACCTCCGCACCCTTTGTCCCATTTTTGATGGAAATGGGATACTAAGAGTTGGCGGTCGTATTGATGAGTCAGAGGTAAATTATGATACAAAGCATCCCATCGTTATGCCTGCTAAGAGTCATCTTACCAAGCTTATAATTAGTGATGCTCATCTTAAAACTTTTCATGGTGGACCACAAGCTATGTTGTGCTATTTAAAATCTAAATATTGGATATTGCGAGCAAAATATAGTGTTAAAAGTCATTACAGATCGTGTATAAAATGTTTGAGATTTTCTAAGTCTAAAAGTAACCAACTGATGGGTCAAATTCCTGAAGTTAGATTGAAACCAACCAGAGCTTTTAAATCGTCTGGTTGTGATTACATGGGGCCTATTAGTCTGAGATTCTCACCCGGCAGAGGGGCGAAATCCTACAAAGGATATATTTGTTTATTTATTTGCATGAGTACTCGAGCCATTCATTTGGAGGTGGTAACTGATCTGTCATCAAAGGCGTTCATTGCTGCATTTAAGCGTTTCATGGCACGAAGAGGTCATTGTCAAGATTTGTATAGTGACAATGGCACTAATTTTGTTGGTGCCAATAGACAGCTTCGTGAGATGTTCGATCGATCTAAGTCAACCATACCACGTGAAATTGAGGAGTTATTGAGTTTAGAACACACAACATGGCATTTTATACCTCCACATGCTCCTAATTTTGGGGGTCTGTGGGAGGCCGGAGTTCGCAGCGTTAAAACACATTTATACAAGGCAATCGGAGATAGCACACTCACCTATGAGGAGTTGTCTACTGTTTTAGCACAGGTCGAAGCCTGTCTCAATTCTCGACCAATCACAGTAATGAGTGATTCTCCTAACGAACCTCAAGCTTTAACACCAGGTCATTTTCTTATAGGTGAACCATTGATAAGTATTCCCGATGAAGATAATTCTAATCATAATGTTATAGGTCTGGATAGATGGAGATTAACATAAAAAATGGTAAATTGCTTTTGGAAGCGTTGGTATAAAGAGTATTTGGTTAATCTAAATCAGCGATATAAATGGAACACTAAAAAATCTGAGCCTGAAGTTGGTGACGTAGTGATTTTGAGAGAGGATAATATTCCACCTGCTAAATGGATTCTAGGAAAAATAATTAAAAAATACTTAGGACCAGACAATATTGCACGTGTTGTATCTGTCAAATGTAAAAATGGCGAATTTAAACGTCCCATTAGTAAATTGTGTTTATTACCTAAGTAAAATTGTTTACTTACCATTGTAATTTTAACTTGCTAATCTATAACGTTGAAATGTACCTAAAGTATACTTAACTACTTACCATTTATCAGCCAGCTTAATTGCATTGTAAAATAATAATTACCTAAGTAATTATTATCTTCATGCATTAGAAGTTCCATTTCTTTTTATAAGTAAATTGCTTTGTTTATTTATATCTACATTTTATAAGTGGTCATTTTGTATCACGGTGGGCGGTGTTATCTTGTAAAATGTAAAGAATGATTATGTTTACATAAGTATAGCATTTAAGAATTAGTATTAGTCATAAGTGGATACTCACAATGCACATTTAGATTCATATATATAGTATACTTCAAGAGGTTTGTAATAAAGGTAGATTCAAAAACTATTGCATTTTGTATAAGTACTTACACAGCTGTTTATATGGTTTAAAGTACTACGTCCTTTGGTGGGCGGTATGTTTAAATAGATTAAGTTCATACATCAGTTTTATTCTTGGCAACATTTCACGCACACAGACATACAGCTCACACACATCTAAATTACATTCATACAGTCCACGCATTTAAACTACTTGTAGTCTTGAGCAGTTAGTACAAAATAAATATCATAGAGTAAAGACGTATTTCAAGTGTTTCTTTCACCGAACAACCCAATATAGACCTAATTCTCGTGAACAGTGGCAACTGCGTGTATGTGTGCCTGCGTCGCGCTCGTCGTGTGAGCGCGTGATATTATTATAACTTTATTCAGTCTATCATTATTATTATTATTTATTTTGATATAATCTTGTGTGATCTGTGCATTATATTATCTGTGTCTGTGTGAAAAGTTGATATTATTCTATTTGTTCAGTATGTAATCGATCCTAACGCTATTTCACAAACTGAATAAATATTAAAGTAAAAGTTTACCTCTTCCCTCGATAGATGGCGTTAGGATCGAGTTAGATCGCGATATGGTTTCGTTACACGGCCACCTATAAATACCTCGTGTAAATTTGCAATAAATTTGTCTCGCTCTGAGGTACTGCATTTTTATTGAGTATCACTGGGTTCTCGGAACTTTGTACCGATATTGTACATGGTCCTTCGAGCCGGATGGCGTTTTTGGAAGAACACAAGTCAAAGATTGTTACACTACTGGATACAAGGTGGCGCTAGTAGTACCAAATCACAGATTGCGGAATATTGTACTGAGGACGGCGTTGGCACTTGGCAAAGGAGCATTGTATACAATTGGAACATTGGCAATTTGGAACTGGACTCAACTGAATCAGGTGATAAGTGACGTATATACCGTGGACGATAACTGTGAGTACATTAAAGTGTTATTAAATAGTGCAAGTTTACGGAACTTTGTTAATGCATGGACGATTGGACTTAGTAAATTCTTGCGGTCAGGGACTTAGAATAGTTTCAAGAAAAACGACGGAACGGGGAACCTATGCCCGATTTAAGTGCGATATACAAGTGTAAAACACTTAGAATTTTTACTCTTGTTGGCACATAGAAAAATTTACTCTTGAAAAGACTTAGAATATTTCTTACTCTTGAGTCTTGACCTAATAAAACATGGAGAAAGAATTTAGAAAGTTAAAGGATGTCAAAGGACAGATTGAGAAGGGCT
Organism: Catocala nupta; assembly: GCA_963675205.1. Classification (NCBI taxonomy): domain Eukaryota; kingdom Metazoa; phylum Arthropoda; class Insecta; order Lepidoptera; family Erebidae; genus Catocala; species Catocala nupta. The sequence goes on along the minus strand of OY776090.1, from coordinate 8,388,334 downwards.
TAATAAACTTTAAAAAGTCTCCCAAGGATCGGATAAACTACAACTACGTGGATGCACGGTTGGATACGTTGGAGAGCCAGTTTAAGAATTTTACTTTGAAATATGAAGGAGTAGTCGGCGAGTGTGATGGTGAAGAACTGTATGAATATTTTCAGGAGGATATTTATGAAAAAGTTTATGAATCATATTTAAATTATAAAGTCGAATTAAAAAATGCTCTGTCTCAATTAAAACCTAATAGTTCCAGTAAAGAAGGTTGCAATGGTTCACCCGACAGTATGGTAAGATTGCCAAAAATAATTTTACCCACTTTTAGTGGCAAATATACAGAGTGGTCATCGTTTCGGGATTTATTCGTATCATTAGTCCACAATAATAAAAGAATTGATGACGTACAACGTCTCCACTATTTAAAAACCCAGTTGTCGGGTGAAGCAGAGCAGCTTATAAGACATGTTCCAATTACCGACAGTAATTATACAAAATGTTGGGAAATGTTAGAACACCGATATAATAATAAAAAGTTTATATCCACGTGTATATTAAAAAGGCTATTTAGCCAACGTAATATTGTAATTGAATCTTCGCATGCTCTTAAAGATTTGCTAGATGTTACAAGTGATTGTTTACATGAACTTACCAATATTGGGATTGATGTTAGTTCGTGGGATGTTATTGTCATATATGTCGTAAGTTTGAAGTTGGACGTAGAATCTAGGAAGCAGTGGGAACTGCATGTTAGTCAATCCGCCGACGATCTACCCTCCTTTAAACAATTCCGCGAATTTTTAGAAACGCGTTTTCGAGCACTCGAATTCGTTGAACCTAAAGCTAAACCAAAAGTAAATGTGAATTCTACATCCCAGGCTAAAGTAATGCACGGCGCAATTAAGGTTTCATGTCCGCATTGTTCCGAGAATCACAAGCTCGCCAATTGTAAGAAGTTTTGTCAATTAGATAATGACGAGCGCCGTACCATTTCCCAATCTTTGGGTGTCTGTTTCAATTGTTTGGGCAGTCATCATACTTCTAAATATTGTCGTGTTCTTTCTAAATGCCGTATATGTAAGCGCAAACACCATACGTTGTTACATCCTAAGAACCCTAGTGTAGATAGTGGGGTTACCACGCCAATGGAGTCTACAATCTCCAATGAACGTACTTCAGAGTCAGTACATGATATCAGTGCAAATATAGCAACTCATTTTGTGAATGGACCAGCACAGGGTCAAGTTTTGTTAGCCACGGCTTTAATAAAAGCCGAATCACAAAATGGGTCTTCTCAAATTTTGAGAGCCTTATTAGATCAAGGCTCACAAGCATCCTTTATAACCGAGGCAGCGGCGCAATTGCTTCGTTTGAAGAAAGTAGTATCGAAGACTACTATTGCTGGTATAGGAGGCGGTCGTGGCGATATTGTCTCTAGACATGTGGTTAATATCAATATACAATCGTTGCATGATCCCTCTTTCACCATAAAGGTAACTGCGCATGTTTTAAGCTCACTGACCTCAGTTATGCCAGATACCAACTTGGAACTTGAGAATTGGCCAGAAATTCACAGTATATGTCTAGCCGACCCAAAGTTTAATTTACCCAATAAAATTGACATTTTATTAGGAGCAGAAACATATTGCCGTATTTTAAAGGTAGGTCTAATCAAGAGCCCCGCGGGCTCTCCGGTCGCACAAGATACGTATTTAGGTTGGATTGTGTCAGGCCGTGTCAGTAGAACCAAAAGGTCGCAGAATCACCGTCTCACCGGTTCACCGTCTAATTCCCATAACACTGTTATCGCGATGCATACTCAAATTGAAGAGAACGAAATGTTAAAGCGCCTATGGGAACTAGACGGTGAACCGACTTCAACGAAAAAGATCTTGACGCCTGAAGAACAAGCATGTGAAGAATTTTACACCAATACGACGAAAAGAGATAAAGATGGGCGCTATGTTGTGAAATTACCTTTTCGTTTAGAAGATCCACCTTGTAAATACGGTAACTCTAAAAATATAGCAATAAAAAGATTGCTTGCATTAGAAAGAAAGTTGGCTAAGGATCACGAATTAAAACAACATTATACTGAAGTGATAAAAGAATATTTATTGCTGGGCCATTTAGAAAAAATTACTGATGAGTCTGACAGAAATAAAGACGATGCAGTTTATTTGCCCCATCACGCAGTAGTTAGGCAAGATAAACTGACCACTAAGGTAAGAGTGGTGTATGACGCGTCATGCAAGGGAACGAACGGCGTTTCCTTGAATGACACTTTAATGGTAGGACCCACTCTCCAGGCAGATTTGCGACATATTGTCATGCGATGGCGACAGCATCCAATCTGTTTGGCAGCTGATATAATAAAAATGTATCGCCAAATCAAAGTGGCGCGCTCAGATACGGATTTCCAAAGGATTGTCTTTAGAGAGGATTCCACCAAAGAAATCGAGGATTTCCGACTTCTGACTGTTACCTTTGGCACGTCATGCGCCCCTTACTTGGCAGTCAAGTCCTTACAGCAAGTTGCATGCGATGATGGTGATAAATATCCCTTGGTCGCTGATAAGGTCATGACAGACTTCTACATGGATGATCTGATGACTGGCTGCCAATCTGAAACTGAAGTAGAAGGTATTTATAGTGAACTTAACAATTTATTGGAGAGAGGAGGATTTCAATTACAAAAATGGACAAGCAATAGAATACACGTATTGGAAAAATTAAAGGCAAATTCTGGTAAGGATTTAGAACTTAAAACTAATACAGTAACTAAAATTTTGGGACTTACCTGGAACCGAAACACCGACGAATTTGATTATTCCGTGAGGATGTCATCTTCTGCGGCATCTGAAACAAAAAGAAAGGTTATATCTGAAATATCACGGCTCTATGACCCGTTAGGGTGGATAGCACCGTGCATCATAACCTCAAAGGTCTTCATTCAAAAGCTATGGATTAGTGGCATAAGCTGGGATGATGAGCTGCCACCAGAACTCTTACAAGAGTGGAGATATTACCGAGTCGAGCTGGATAAACTAGTAGAGTTTCACATTCCTAGGTGGATAGGCAAAAGAGATGATGCTATTTCGATAGAGCTCCACGGGTTTAGCGATGCCTCAAATATAGCTTACGCGGCTGTGGTGTATTGTCGAGTTATCGATGCTAATAGGCAAATCCACTCACACCTCATAACCGCCAAAACGAAGGTAGCTCCCATCAAACAAATATCCATTCCACGGTTAGAATTGTGTGGTTCAGTTTTAGTGGCAAGACTATTGGTCGAGGTGGCAGAAGTAATGAACATCCCAAAATCAAATATCCATGCTTGGACTGATTCGTCTGTCGTTTTGGCCTGGTTAAATGATCACCCAAGTCGTTGGAAAACTTACGTAGCCAACCGCACTTCGGAGATCCTTAGTCTATTAGATAATACACAATGGGCTCATGTCCAGTCTAAGGACAATCCAGCGGACATAGCATCGCGCGGAGTCTCTTCAGCTAATCTACTTAACGGTGATCTATGGAAGCGAGGACCAAGCTGGTTAACAAATGAACAAATAGAATATACTAATCCTAGTGCAATACGCACTAACGAAGAAAAAAGGGTAGTTAAGGCCCACACTGTTAATCTCGTACCAAACTTTGAAATGATTTGGGGGGCACGGTTTTCATCGCTTAGACGGTTAGTGAGGGTTGTTGCGTACTGCAAAAGGTTTTTGCAATTGATAAGATGCCGTAAAGCAAAAAATAAAATTATACCATACCTGACGGTTGAAGAACTTCGTGAAGCCTTAGAAGTGTGTATCAGACAGAGCCAATGGCAATGGTTTCATGCAGAGTTACAAGCCCTAAAAAATAAAGTTCCATTAAACAAAAAAAGCTCACTATATAAATTAAATGTATTTATTGATAAATGTGATATATTGCGCATTGGAGGAAGATTGCGTTACTCTCAACTGGCTGATTATACAAAGCACCCAGTTGTTATTTCTCATGATTCAAGTTTGGCCAAACTAATTGTGGCTGACGCTCATGAAAAGACTTTTCATGGAGGACAACAACTGGTACTTAATTTTATACGCTCTAGGTATTGGATCAGTCGGGTAAAAAATATGGTTCGAGCTTATATTCGTAATTGTGTTCCCTGTTTGCGATATGCTGCAACCACCAATCAGCAGTTGATGGGAGAGCTGCCAGCTTGTAGGGTGACCCCAAGCAAGCCATTTCTTAACTCCGGTGTGGATTATGCGGGGCCCATTAATATGAGGGTATCTAAAGGTCGTGGACAGCGGTCGTATAAGGGATACATATGTTTATTTATTTGTATGGTCACACGTGCAGTACACATTGAAGCTGTTTCGGACTTAACAACGGAGGGCTTTTTAGCAGCTTTCAAGCGGTTTGTATCCAGGCGTGGTCATTGTCGACATATTTGGAGCGACAATGGCACCAATTTTGTGGGCGCTGCCAAGGAGCTACAAACACTCCTCGGTCAAGAAACCGCAATATTTAAAGAGATTGCAGCTGTTCTTGCAACCTCTCAAACCGAATGGCACTTCATCCCTCCCCACGCTCCAAATTTTGGTGGATTATGGGAAGCAGGGATAAAAAGTGTAAAGCATCATTTAAAACGTGTCGTGGGTGACTCCACTCTAACGTTTGAAGAGCTGTCCACTGTCCTTTCTCAGATTGAGGCATGCCTAAATTCTAGGCCATTGTCTCAAATAAGTAGCGATCCAGAGGATCCGACGCCTTTAACACCGGGCCATTTTTTAGTGGGCAATCCATTGGTAGTAGCACCTGATTACAATTATGAGCATGCCACAGTAAGTACTTTACGCAGATGGCAATTAGTACAACGTATGGTGCAGCACTTCTGGCGTAGATGGAATCAGGAATATTTAACACATTTCTTCCAAAGACATAAATGGAACGCTCGTATCCCTGATTTAAAAATAGGTAATATCGTATTAGTAAAAGAAGATAACTTACCTCCTGCTAAATGGTTATACGGTAGAATTATACAGCTGCACCTGGGAAAGGATAACTTGACGCGCGTTGTCACTGTTCGTTGTAAGGGTACTACGATTAAACGGCCAATTTCAAAATTATGCTTGCTTCCTGTTACTGAATAAGTCACATGTTTATATACTATGTGCCAACACTTGTTTCGTTAATATAACGTGTTTTATATTGTGTTTATGTTAGGGATTTATTTTGTATGTTTTATTGCTCTTGCACTTGTTGTTTGAGTTTTGATGGTGTTAATTTAAGATAAATAGAGCTACAGTAATGCTCTTACTTGTATTTCGCGATTCTACATTGTTTCAGTAGATAATGTTTGGTTTATATTGTAATTTTATATGAAGTTGAAACCATATCTGTACACCATGATGCAAATAATTTGTAATGAAGCCGTCCACTATTTAAAGCTTGTAATAATTATACAGTCCATTGTTCTTATTTCATAGTTTGTGAGTTTGTTCACGGTGGGCGGTCCTAAAAGGAAAATGTTCCTTTTGGTGGGCGGAATGTTCAGTATGTAATCGATCCTAACGCTATTTCACAAACTGAATAAATATTAAAGTAAAAGTTTACCTCTTCCCTCGATAGATGGCGTTAGGATCGAGTTAGATCGCGATATGGTTTCGTTACACGGCCACCTATAAATACCTCGTGTAAATTTGCAATAAATTTGTCTCGCTCTGAGGTACTGCATTTTTATTGAGTATCACTGGGTTCTCGGAACTTTGTACCGATATTGTACACTATTGATGGTTTAATATCCGTGAGTCACTAAAGGGCACAGTTGAAAACCAGCGTCAGGCTTTAGTCTAGCATATGCTCAACTGGGTCCTATTTGACACTGCTGTTAGACACATATCTACATATACATATGTATCTTGATTTCATTTTGTTTTGGGTTCATTTCGCTTAAGTTTATTTTTGTACCTACCTAAAAGGAAGGTAATTTTGATAGAAACATTACAATATTACCTTCAAAATCACAATACCAAGAATTTTTACACATGTTTATAAATTTTGATATATTATTGTCTGCAGCACCAAAAATAAACTACATGTCTGTAGACAGAAGCTTGGTTAGTAATATAATAGTATCAGCCCCATATTAAACTGTCCCACTGCTGGGCACGGGCCTCCTCTCAGTGTGAGAAAGGTTAGGCCATTGTCCACCAGGCGTGCCCAATGCGCATTGGCAGACTTCACATATTTTCGATAACATCATGGAGAACTCTCAGACATGTAGATTACTTTACGATATTTTCCTTCACCAATAAAGCGAGTGATAATTAACTATTTAATACGCACATAACTTCGAAAAGTCCGAGATGCACACCTTGGGATCAAACTCGAGACCTCTGTATGGCAGTCCAACGGTCTTCTACCAGGCTATCGCTGCTACTTCTACTGCGGCTTGGCTGTATCCTTCCAATTGTTTCTATGAAGACGATAAAAGACAGCCAACCGAAAGCGACATGCATTAAGAGCAAAAAGAAACAAGCCTGGCGTTTCTAGTAGAAGCGAGTGTATAGTTTCGTGCTCTCCTAATTACAATAATAAATAACAGATAACTAAATACCAACTAATCTGTTGCCACCGCATAATTATTACTAAACTGTACGTAGCACCTGCAAACACGAGTAGGTTGAATATAAACCGCATCATTCAGTGACAGACAGACACGAACCAGGTATAATATTATACCGACCTAATGTAAATTAATACGTCAAATGAGGTATCTGTTTTGTTAGCTACGTTTATTTTTGTATTAAATGTTCAGTACTGTATGCAACTACTATGCACAAGGTCTAGATTTCAATTTTCGGGTCAGGCAAAGTATTATTGGGTATTTTTGTCGATAATTTTTTAGTAAAATCGTGGTATCTGGATATGTGCCCACAAAATGGCAATAGCTTTGCTCCATAGTGAATATTATCTCCTTCTTAAATCCAGGAAACGAATCACATTCTTCATGAATATTGTCGCTCCGCTAACAATGCAGTCATTAATATAATTAGTACGATGATTTATATAGTTTGTTGATTTATATGTGATACACTACCTACCTAAACCTTCAACTTTAATTATATTTAGACCAATAATTCTACAGCTGACCGCTATGAATGTGCTACGAATTTCGTAACGCCGCCGCCGCCGCCGTAGCCTCTCTAATACGATTAGTCGAACAATTATTTAAATGTCGTTGAAATGACGTTCATCTGACACTGTCATTGACAGCGGATAGTTTAATTGACTTTAGCTCAATTATTAGGTACCAACTAACTATAATTAATGATTTTGAATTTGCAGTTATTATTTTAAATATTTATATTATAACACTTTTAAATAAGGTTTACAGAATAATTACTAATAACAATTACTATCATGTTGATTGTTAGGTTTTAATGTCCACACAAGACTATTATGTGTTCTGTCCTAATACATAAGTATCCCTAGAGGGGAATGCTAGTATACTCGTATTTTTTTATAAATAAACTTATTTTCTTAGGTTTGTACCTCGCGTTCTGAAGCATTTGACAGTTAAACAAGATGTTTGGATGCTTGTTATTTAATCACGTGTAAATCATGGACGGATTTAGATGAAACTTGGCACACACATCAATAAGTTTAAGATTTTTACATAAGATAGATTATAAGATAATCTTCCCCAATCTTTTGTTATTTCCTGATCTTTTCCTGTCTTATTAGTACCGTACCATAAGTTTGCGCTTATGTGTGCGATCATTAGATTCTGGGTTAAATTTCCATATCAGACCAAGCGCTAATGGGTGTTTCTGTTAGAAAATTCTTTATGTCCATTAGACGGCAATAGAGGATTCTATTGCGTGAGTCATAAAAACGGCAGTAATTAATATTTAATAAAGAGTGGGTGTGTAATGGGTTGGTACACATCTTGCTATCGCTCTCTGACAGATGCATTCAAATAGCGGCTACTTGACAATGACTCCTACTACTTATCTTACTTACTTATACAGAAACACTTCTATCTTATTTATTTTTGAGTAAATGTCAAAAAATCGTTTATTTTATAGTTTGAACAATGTAGCTATTAAACTTGAATAATAAAAGAATGTGATTCAAATACCTTATTATATCACTAAGCACTTAATAATTAGAAATACGCCTGTGAATCACCGTTATACTTTCTTATAAAAAGACGCAAGCAGACTTAATATGCGCGTATTAAAACTAATATCTTTAGTTGCACATATTCAAACATCATGCTAGAGGAGGCAATGCACTGTACGCCAAGCTAAGTTCTATTTAACTTCGCAGCTTATATTAGGTACAGTTATTGAGAAACACTTTTGTACAGAGATATTAATTTCTCGTTCAATCAACTTTGTACCGTAACGTATGTTAAAAAGTGATTTGGGAATGAATTAAACGCGATATTTATTATTTGCTAGAATTTGCACACGGCTTCACTCGCGTTAATATACATTTAATTAATAAACTTCTATCCCTCGGGAACAATACTTTTTCCTAGATGAAAAGTGCTCGAATGATCATCATGAAATTTCGCATATACGCTGTCAGGGATCCAGAAAAGTACATAATAGTACCTTTCATCTGAAAAATTGCCTAATCCCAAGTGATAGAAATATATGAACTAAATCTACATTAACGCGAGCGACGCTAAGGGCAAAATTTAATAAATAAATAAATGGAGCATCATCTGTAATAGCATAGCTTATAATTCTCTGTATATGATAATTTATATATACACATAAATTATACTATTGAAAGGTCGCAAGTTCGATTTACTTCAATTAATCCTGGCTCTATCAAAACTTTTACCGTTTCGGCACAATACAAGGGCTATTCAATATGTTATATTAGATAAAAAACATTCAAGTCTGCTGCTCTGCTGATAACCGTAGTACAAATCTATTTTTGTTGAGTCACGTATAACCCGTATGTTGGAACAAGGCTAAATATTCACCTTGTACCGCAAAAATATCTGCTCTTCGACAGAGTACTCGTTCTCCGAGATGATACTTACGTGAGACCCAAACCCTAGATTATACATCGGGGAAAACTCAACAGTTTTATCTACGGTTTAATTGGTTTATACTTGTACATATGGCAAAGAAATATATTTCTCTGAGAAGAAGAATGCGATATATTTTGATATAACTACATAATGATGAAAATATGTTGCGTTCTTCTAAGCTCGTGCTTTGCGAACATAGCAAAGGTTAACGTTTATCACATTATATCATAATAGCTTTGACATTCATAAGTGTCGATGAATAAACGTATTTTGATGTCTTTGCGAGGAAATTCTGTTAAAGTATTTTGGTTACTTATAGAATCGCTATATAATCCAGTGATATTTACACACCTGCGCTGAGAAGACTTACCAAAAGTCTTTGAGAACATAGTGTGTTATGAACAGAAGAATCAGTGGTTCTTCTTGTGCTGACAACATAGGGCCTCTATTCCTGCAGGGCTGGCGATCTCCAAGTAATATATTTGCGGAATTCACATAACTCTAAGAACATTATGGAGAACTGTCAGACATGCAGGTTTCCTCAAGATACTTTCTTTCATCATTAAAGCAAGTGATAATTAACTATTTAATATGCACGTAATAATAAATACAATAAACCTCTGTGGCAGTCCAACAGTCTCCTATTAGGCTTGCCCTGCTTTTTACCCCTGATTAATATCAGGAGTATTAGGTACGCTTGTAAGCTTTCATAGGATGTGGTAACTGTCATCAAGTAAACTTGGTACTAGCTTGATTTTGCAAAAATAACATTGCGCGACAAAGTAGAGAAAACTAAAAAGGTGTTGCGGGAGGTATTTTTTTGGATGAATACCCGATCTTATCAAGGTTAAGAAGTTGTTATTATAACGTACCATAGAGTTAAAAACCAATCAATGTAGCGAGCTGCTAAAGTATCGCTCTCCGATGTAACAACACGGTTGACCCATCAATATGAAGTCTTTGATAAAAAGTAATGACTAATTTCATGTATTTTACTAGTCGTTAGCCTACAAAAAATATGCCACAAACTCAGTGTGCTTAGATAGAAAAGTTTACACAACCCTATCGTATCAAAGTTCCACATTATTTACCTGTTACTCTTGGGAATCTATTTTCCGTAGAGTGAGTACACAACTTCAGAAATATGTTGGGTATCATATCGTATTAAAGCAAATTTATAATATATTTTTTTAAGCTTAAGTTGTTAATTATTAGAACATTATTTATTACCGGACATAATTTGATATTATGTATATATATTTATTGTGTCTGGCTACCGGTGTGCCACTGCCGTTCAATAGGTTTATGTATACCAATGACCCAAAAAAGATCCAAGCGTTTAACCACTTGTACCGCAAACTGGAAACGGTTAATATCTAGCAGTGGTGAGACTGATTAAATACAGTACTAAAATTATAAGACAGACTATATCCAGTGATATAAGTATCGTCCGGTCACCGGGGATCGTGATATGCTGGATTTGTTGGAGAATTCTTAGAAGCAACACTATTTTAAAACAATACCTGCTAACAAGCAACTATGCCATACCTCCTACGACATGTGGTATTAACGTATCGCTGCTTTTGCCAAAAAAAATAAGTTGCAGTAATCTGCAACTTATTTTAGCAGGTCAGGATACTGCAGTGTCCGATAAGGTTAAAGGCCTTGTTGGACATTGCAGTATCCTTTTTTTTTTTTTTTGATTCCCAAGAAAAAATGCTTGATGCACTACCCGCCGGCTAGGGGACGGCACCGGCGGGGCGTGTGGGACTCACCAGCCTAGTGCTGGGATACCCACTAAAAAAACCTGGGGTGTTCCCTCTCCCACCCAATGGGGGGGGCCAGTTGGGAGTCTAAAAAGATTCATCCATAGCAGGCCCCCCCGTGTGGGTGCCGGCCGGGTCAATCGGACCCGACCTCCTCTCGTCCCCGGGGGAGAGCATTTCACAGCTCTCCCCTTTCGACGTTAGAAGGCGCGCGGGAACACCGCGCGCGCCCTCTATGGGTTCTTACTCAAGGGTGGCAGGGTCCCCTGAGGCCTTGCCACCCAGAACCCTTAGGTGGGGGGCAGGAGAGCGACATAAGCGCGTCTCCTGCGCCCCCTCCTCCGGCGGCGGATGTCCGGGGCGTAAGGATCTTCCTCACGCCCCCTCTCCGCCGCCTCCTTCTGCGAGATGACAGCCTCGCAGAAGGACCTCACTGCACCCCAGCACCTGTCGTCGCCGACCATCATGGATACGACGGTCGGCAACGAGAGGTCGGGGCCAATCACGGCGACCAGGGCACAGCGCTCCTCGGCCCACGCCGGACACTCCTCCAGCGTGTGCTGCGCCGTGTCCCGGTCGCACTCCTCGCAGTGGTGACACCTGGTTGTCGGCTTCCTACCGGCTATCTTGCACAGGTACTCTCCGAAACAGCCGTGTCCGGAGAGCACCTGAGTAAGCCGGTAGGTGAGCGGTCCGCGCCGTCTGTCCATCCATTGCCTTAGCACCGGACGAACAGCCTCGACGGTCCTCACCCCGTAGCGGGGCTGGGCCAGCCTTTCCTCCCACTTGGCCTCGAGGACCAGTCGAGCCTGGGACCTTCGCGTCTCCACCGCCCCGTGAGTGGGTTCCTCACCATGGAGCCGGAGGTCCACGCGCCAGTGATACACCGACGCTTGGACCTCCGCCTCCAAATCCCAGGGCGGCGATGCCGCCAGGACGCACGCCGCCTCAAAGGAGACGGTGCGGTACGCCCGCGACACCCTGATCGCCATCGCCCTCTGAGGTTTCCTCAAGAGGGCGATGTTTCGGCGATCGAGGGCGCCGGCCCAAATGGGCGACCCGTAAAGGGCCATCGACCGCACCACCCCCAAATAGAGGCGGCGGCAGACGACACTCGGCCCCCCGATATTCGGCAGCAGAGAGCTAAGCGCTCCCGCCGCCGACATCAGCCGGGGGGCCAGGCGGCTAAAATGGACGCGAAAGTTCCAGCGGCCGTCGAGGTGGAGCCCCAAGTATTTCATACTCGGCTCCACCCCGATGCGGACCCCTCCAACTATGATGTGGGCATCTGGTGGCGGCGCCCGCCGAGGCCCATGAAATAACAGGGCCTCGGACTTTTCCAGCGCCACCTCCAGTCCCAACATCCTAATTCTACCGACAACCAGGGCCACCCCTGCCGTGGCAAGACGGGCAGCTGCCCCGTAATCCTCTCCCCGGGCCGTGACCAGCGTGTCGTCGGCGTAACAAGTTACGCCGACGCCCGGGGGCAGGGCGCCCCGCAGCACCCAGTCGTAGCCGATGTTCCACAGGGTCGGTCCAAGAACGGAACCCTGCGGAACACCGCACGACACCTCCCTCCGGAACGTCTCTCCGTTCCGCCCCACACAGAATACACTCCTCTGGTGCAGGTAGTCCCCGACTATTCGGCGCAGATAGGGAGGGACATTGCAGTATCCTAACCTGTCTATATTAGTCATCAAGTTTACTAATATAGACTTAATCAAATACCAGCCTTAGAGTATTAGGGATAAGATAATGGTATGCAATAGTTACGAAGTAAATCTCTTCAAAAGTTTTATGATTCCGCATCTGGATGTCACTGGTTATCTGTATTCCAAAACGAATAATCGAAACTTGATTTGATGATTCCAAAATTAGACGATGTATGATCGATTGTGCAAAAGATGTTCGACGGTGATGACATTTTTTTGGTTTCGTCCTTCAAAGTTTCATATTTCTATTTCTCTATGCCCTCGTATCGCGTGAACATAAACCGAATGGCCTATCACAAAAATAATCAGTTTTGAACGCTGAAACTAGCTAGCTTTACACGTCTATGATAGAAATTATAACTTAGCTAAAATTAAGTAGGTCGCTATGTTCTACCTACAAATCCAGTAAGAATAATTCTCAAAAAATAATTTTAGTTACATAATGTCGTATGCGTTATAAACCTTAAGTGGTATTGGCAAATTAGGTTACTGATGAAAGCAGTGAAATGTACCGTAAAACCGAGTTTCTAATACCGTAAAAGACACCTTTAAACAGAATAACTTTACACAACTTAATCCAGCCATTGTCATTTATTCCTGTCGTCATTAGTTCAGCTAACTAGGTCACGACACTTCGGAAATAGGAGCAGGGATCGTAGCTAGATGTTTAAGCGGATACGGGTGTCTCTAATATCGCGGCGGCCGACAACTAGACAGCGACAAATAATAAGCATTGTCTGTTACAAGATCTCTCCTTCCATACAATCGATCATCGGCCGGAACCGTATCTGCTGAATCGATTCATTTTCCAACGATAATGGTACGATTACACTAATAAGTCTTTCTGTAATGTTGTGATGTTATGTTTGCTTAGTTTTAATCCTACCATACTCAGTATACAGTTTTAGGTAGCAATTTGTTATTATTGCTTAACCTTTTTTCGGTCATTTATTTGCTATGGTTACTATCTTTAATATTAGCAGTAATTATGATCCTGAATTATGTCTTTATTGCCTATTGTTGCAGACAAGACCGTAACTCGCCTGAACGTAAGAGATAACTACCATTTGTGGACACAGTTGTATTCCCTTGGCCTATCAGAAGCTAACTAGGATACGCCAAAAAATATCAAACCGTTCAAATCTAAATTGCAGATTTACCAGATATAGATATAGATACAGAATGTTAGTACGAACCCGCTTGGAGCCAACATTACGTATACTAAACTAATAAACACAAAACCCTGCTACCAATGATAGTACAGGGAAGGGAGAGAAGTTGAGAAAGAGGACGTCAACATGGCTACAGATGAGACAGAACATTGATCGCTCGAGCAGCAAAGGTTTGAAGGCCCGGTGACTTTATACATCTGTATTGCAACTGCGGAAATTATAAGAAGGAATATCCTAATTGTTGAATTAATAACCTGATTAACAAATAAATATGCTAAGTGTCAATTTTAATGTATCTAGTCTATTTCTACCTACTATTAAGTACTCGTCTCTTTTGCTCCAGTTTTTTTAAACTTTTCCATGTCTCATCTTTTGCTGTTCTGAGTTTAATTACATTTTCTGACCAAGTTGTGAACTTAAAGTTATGAGACATAATCAATCAAATTAAATGCGAGTATATGGCGATACTCTTTTTTAATTAAAAGTGTTTGTGTTTTGAAATTATGATAATGAAATAATATGCGATTTTATTATATATATTTTTACAGAAACTTAAGGGTTTAATTTACTGTAAAATATTATATCGTGTCGTAAAGCCACATTTAAAAATTATATCGTGAAATGTTACCTTATCGAAATGGAATACTGCAAGTTGAAATGAAAAATGTTTGGCTACTATTAAGCTATTGTTTGTTTTTTAAGCCATAATGAAGGCCCAGCGAGTCTTCGGTATGATTCGTTCTACTTATGGGAAGACCTGGGGCCTGAAGCCCAAGGTCATCAAGTGGCTATACACGATGATGATAAGACCCATAATCACATATGGAAGCGTTGTCTGGTGGCCAAGAACCAAACTAGCAACATGCAGGAAAGCGCTGTCGAAGGTACAGCGATTAGCCTGCATGGCTATAACAGGGGCGTTCCCTACTACGCCAACGGCTGCGTAAGAGATCCTGCTGGACCTAACGCCGCTACACATTGTTGTGGAGTTAGAGGCGATGAAGGCGCTACATAGACTATCTATACATGGGCTGTGGAGCATCAACATGCCAGTAACACAACACACAAAACTGGAGATCTCGAAGGATCTTAAATAAATTATGAGCTGACAAAATGCAACCAATGCACATATTTAAAAAGAATTTTAAAATAAAGGTCCCCACAAAGGACGAATGTAGACGAGGTCTACGATCCCCTGACAAGGGATGTCTCATCTGGTACACCGATTGTTCCAAAATGGAAATAGGATCAGGCGCTGGTATTTATGCCAACGACTGCAAGGTGAACCAAAGCATGGGCAAATATGCAACGGTCTTCCAGGCGGAAACCTATGCTATAATTGTCTGTGCGCAGGAGAATATTAACAACAATGTCACTAACAAGATTGTTTATATTCTCAGTGACAGTCAAGCTGCTCTTAAGGCTCTGAACTCCTATAGGGTGGACTCAGCACTGGTCCTGAACTGTGTTAAAGCCCTTAACAAACTTGGCAGGAAAAACACAGTCAGGCTGGTGTGGGTTCCGGGGCATGCAGGGGTGCAGAGTAATGAGGAGGCTGATGTATTAGCCAAAAAGGGCTCGGAACAACTATTTGTGGACCCCGAGCCATTCGTAGGTCTCTCTGAGAGTACCGTCAAGGCACCTTTGAATGCACATGGCAATGATAAACACAGGCTAGAGTGGATGGCCCTTAGGGGTCTGGAACACTCCAAGAAATTCATTGCAAACAGAGCCACGGGCTTTACCCGGAAGTTCTGCGAGTACAACAAGGGCCAAATACGCTTACTCACAGGAGCGTTTACTGGTCATTTTGGCACCAACGACTTCCTGTGCAGATTGAGATTGTCAAACAATTCGATCTGCAGAGCCTGTGGTTAACAGGACGAGTCTATATCACACCTACTGTGTGAATGTGATGCGTTGGGCGGACTAAGGATGGGTTTGATGGGATTGGCATATCCGAACCCTGAAGACTTCAGGCTTCTCCCTCTGAAATGTACGCTGCAACTGATGCAGTACATTCATAGGAAGATAGCTCAGGGATAAACCTCGGGGCCGACACAAAAGATCCCACTGGGTCGAAGTGTCGCCGGTCTACAATGACTGGCCCCCGGATCAAGATAAGATAAGATAAGATAAGCTATTGTTTTCTTTCTTATCAGAAGAGTTTGATATTGTCAAGCTTTTCTATTGCACTTTAGGGTAAGCAATTTCTCTATTTCCAAATATTATATTGCTATGGAATGCACAGTAATATTTGTTAAAATCATTATAAACAATAATAAACATAAATTATCTCCGAAAGAGTTGAGTTATAAGCCCCAAATTTTACCAGTTATAGATTAAGTTCCTAGGAGCTGAGCCTAATGACGACCACCGACTCAAACAGCGACATAGCTCCAGACTCCGTCCTTTTATGCGTGATTTAAATAAGCTGCCAAAATATGAGTTTAATGCATGCCCCAGTGAGGGTACGCAAAGATCAACACAATTTAATATAGGGGTTAGGATATGTTTTCTCCATATCTCCCCTGATGTTATACTTTAATTTAAATATTGCGTCTTAAACAACGGAGGCATTAAGAAAAGGAAAATATTATAAAATTCATCGCTAGAGGGTTGTTAAAGCTTCAGATTTCAATGTTTATAATATGTAAAAGTGATTATCTATATATTAATACGTGAAGCAAAAACTTTGTACGTCTTTTTACGAATATTGCGTGGGCGGAGAAGTATGAAATTAGGCACAGTTAAAGTTTATATGGAGAAGAAGGGGCGAATCCTAATAGTTATATAAAATATGCATAAGAAATATTGACACATGCAGTCGAAGCGCGTAACTATGGTTACATATGTATATCAATATAATATAATTACATATAACAGCAATATCTTACAGGCAAATTTTGGTCGAATTTTGAGCACTAAGCGACCGCTAGTATTAATTTAAACCGTAAAGAACATAAAAGAAATTAATAGTTTTAGCTTATAATAACAAACGAATAATGACTGCTCCGATAGTGCCGTGTTTTAACTGATACTTCAATTAGTACTAGTATTAACCAATGTGCCGAGTATTGTAGATTTGATACCCGGACGGGGTAACAAAACTGCGTGATTAACAAAAAGCAGTTCCGAGACTGTTCGTTTCTCGTGTCCGTTGTTTTAAGTTTTGTAAAGCCCCCGCGATACGTTGACCTTATCTTAATGCGGGCATCATCTTTTATCAAGGAAGAAGAATAGGTACTGATAAAACCACGTACCATCTCATCATGCTACACAGGCTACTTATGGTAAAGTAATTAGGAACTAATACTACTTATCAGTAGGTGGGCGATGGTGTTATTTCTATATCAGAGATTGATGAATGTAAACTCCTATGTGATGTAAAAATAACTGATATTTTAGTAATTAGCGTACGACCGCGGCGTCTCTTGCGTGTAAGTTGGCTGGAATTAAAGTATTCTAATTGCTATTCAAAAGCCTTTTAAAATATCAGTTTATTAGTGACGTTTTTAACAATTAGGTAGGAATTCGCTTATTAAGTTAACTATGTTTGTTAAGCACACAGTGTCAAGACAGTAAATTTTTTACAGAACAATTCTAAATCTTATCATACAATTAAATAACTTATACACAAATAACAGTTAACATTTGTTCTTAGATTCTTAGTTATTACATATTTTTACATTGTATCTATATTAATATTATAACGCCCAAGACTTTATTTGTTTGAACACGGTAATATCCGAATTTCTAAAAATTCTTTTTTCTTCTGTTTTCTTCTATTGTGCAAAATAAAAGAATAAAAAGGAAGGTATTATAAGGTCTACAAACAAAGACTTGGAATACACAGAAACGATCTTGCCTCATCACTTCTGAACACCAGCGACTGTATTTTCCGGCTGAAAAGACCACGATTAGCCTTAATCTAGTCTAGTGACATAAATATGAGAAGACATGTCACTGGATGTGCATATCTTAAAATCAATAACACTTACAACAGATCTGATTATGGCTTTCGGGCCGATAGCAGATAATACAAAAAAAAAACATGCTCTGCTTTGAGGCAGCTTTATAACATCAAGCAACGCGCCACGAGAGCAAAGCAATCGTAAAAATCATATCAGCTAGAAAATCAATAAAGAATATGTGATAAAATCACTCGCCTAGGTGCAGTGGTAATGAATGCCACTGCTATGCATGAGGTCTCAGGTTCAATTCCTGGGTCGGAAAAACTGTAATTTAGTTTTTCTGTCAAAAATTACTCAGAAGCACGAAGTATGAAACTGTGCACGGTAGACGGCAATATTATTACGAGAAGCCTAAAAACATAGCTGGCGAAATGTGCGGTGTATACGCGTCTGCCTAATCCTTTGCAGATATAGGCGCAAGATTATGCAAGCATATAGAATATAATAATAATAATAATATTCTACACATACACTCAACACCCAAATTAAGCAGAGCTTGTACTATGGGTGCTAGACACAAACACACATATAAACTCGATTTTTGTAAATACATATATATTATACATAGAATATGTATGAATAAAAATATAAAAATAAAATAGTTATAATATTATAAAAAACTGGCTTCAATAAAAGCTCACAAATCGGTAATGGGAAAATAAAATACCCTATATCAAAACTGCGGTCCCCACTTGACATGCACGTGCGTTATTCAAAGAATTCTATTCTGACGTATGATTAAGTGTTACTGTTAACTCCAGAGCTGTATTCTTTTTTCGAATATGTCACGTAACTCACGTACGTACAAACTGTTAATGTATATACAAAATAGCGTGACAACGTGCAATGAAAGAAAATAATGTACTAACTGTCCTGACTTGCATATTTAAAATGCAAGATCAATACAGTTGTGCTGTTGTAAGCAGACCCGTTATCAGCTTAACCATATAGATATTTATAATAGTAATATCAACCCTGTATGTTTATAGACAGTTTATCTTACTCTTGAACGCCTAACCCCTCCTCTGATTGAGAAGGGTTTGGCCATAGTCCACGACACTGGCTTAGTGCAAGTTGGCACAATTCACACATCTTTAAGGACATTAGGAAGAACTCTGAGACATGCAGGTTTCCTCATGGTGTTTTCCTTCACCGCTAAAACAAGCTACAATTAAATATTGAATACGCACATAACTTCGAAAAGTCAGAGATGCGAGCCTTGCGATCGAATTAGATATCGCTGCATGGCAATCTAACGGTTTACCAACGAGGCGAACCATATATGTAGATACAAAATGATAAAAGTATTGTCTGGGCTACCGGGCTATCCATATGAAGATAAACAGATTAACATGAGTAGAATTTCTATATTAAAAATATCACTGTCAAGAGACTAGTATTGTGTATTTTATTACTATACTCCATTTGGTTAGGTACTTAACTAAAGGTAAACAGTCTTGATGTGTCTTTTTATCTGAAAACTCAGTTTAAAAATAAAATGCTGCTAAAGATCAATGTAAATACAACAATAACGATTACTAAATCAATTGATCCTTTAGTTTAAACAGTAGTTTATTTGTTTAATATGTGTTTGTGTAAAAAGTCACATCAAGATTGTTTACCTTTAGTTAAGTACCTAACCAAATAGAGTTTAGTTCCAGGACAATAGGTCCCACAGTTTTATAACTAGTAATTACTTGTATATCTAGCTTTGGAAGTGTAGCAACTCAGGCTATAGACGACACACAGAATATAATGTTATAATGTTTCAGACCCTTGTTGTCAAACCCTGACAACGGACAAAGACCACGCGCATTCATACATTATTGACTTCAACAGTTATTTACTTTGTGAGCTAGATTAGTACTCAGTTGCCTTCTATAAAATAGGTATAGCCTCCTTTCAACGGGATTCAATATGCCAGGTTTTAACGGGGTAACCCATATTCCCCAATCCAATATCCATTCTCCCCGCACGATGACGTCACAGCCAACAGCAGGCGAATTGTAGAAAAAAGCAATCAATGCATTGACAATGACAATGTTATTTTAAGAGTCTATCTGAAGCGAATATTGAACAAAAAACACCCTTTGAACGAACCAATCGTTGATTTCCCGTTTCTCATTTTTAAATTAATCTCGTTGTTCCTATATTTGTTTAATACAATACGTGGTAAGAAATGAGTGTCACTGACGTATTGTTTATACCTTTACGGAACAATTCCAGCTAATTAATGTATTGTTATTCAGTCGGTGTAAGATTAGGTGTTTGTGATATGCGGATCCTTAATAAGAGTAAGTAAGTAATGATTAATTGAAATTGCTTATTCTTATATAGAGGTTTGGTTTGGTACAGCGCGAAATGGGAGAGGTGTTATGCCCAGCTGTGGTGGTTTGACAGTGGTTCCTACTACATAAAGCTTATGGCACTCATGATATGGCGCAGAGGTTTGACTGGTCGCCTCGCCTCGCTGTCCGGCTTTTTTCTTGTTTATAATTTACATTCTGCCTTAACATAAGAAATGCTTAAATATAATCTATACAAATATTACAAAGAGGAAAGATTTGAATTTTTGTTTGTTTGTTTACAACGATTTCAAACAAAAACTTATTAACCGATTTTAAAAATTCTTTTTCCATTAGGAAGCTCTATTATCACCGAGTAACATAATATGTCGTTCTGTTAGTAACAGTACTGTTACTAATATAACCTAACCCACTATTACGCGAGCGAAGCCGCGGGCAAAAGGTAGTTTCTAATATTTTAATACCAGTATACTAAATATTAAGGCTGCAATCAGCTTTAACTGCAATACTTACATTCTGTAATCTTAAGTACTTGTACTTAATTACTATTTACTTGCTGGTCGCATAGCTCTACAACTATGTGATAGATAACCCATGACATTGCCGATTTGCCGATTTTATTATAATCCCTGACATAGCAATATTTAGTTCATACATAGCTTAGTTGGAGAAGCGACGACAAGGTCTATCGAGGTACCAGGTTTATGTCCTGCTCAATGGATTGTCTTTTTTCCATTTATAATTATTTTTCTACCTTAGCTATTCCCTAAAAATAAGTTTTATTATACGCGAAAACACAAGCTAGTTAGTAGTTTCAATATATAAGTACAAAAATGTACTTCTGAGCGAATTGTATTGTGTATTTTATTGTAATGACCAATCAGGTTTCGGCGAACAGGCGTTTCGTTAGCGACAGGCCTTGTTGTAAAACGTTTTCATCCGTTCGTTCGACATTTGCATAACAAATAATACTACTTCTACGCCTAGATACGTATTCGTTTTGGTTTGTTCTGCGCTTCGAATGCTATCAAATCTTCACATGCACACGTAAATAAAACTATACAAATATGCAGGGCCAAAATGGCGCGCCGAGGATATTTATCTTCCATACTAATTAATCTGATTATTATTGTAAATGGTAAATGAAAAATGCAACTATAACACTACATATAACTGTGCACGATTTTATGCTTTATGTACGACACTATGTACATCTACTCTAGAAATATATACATAAACGTGTATATTTCTTCTTCGGGGATATATCGGTAGGCAGCAGAGCACCACACATGTAATTTCGCTAGCTACGTTTAAAAGTACCACGTGATAGGGCGAGCATAAACCCAAAGTTATATCATGGAACGCATCAATTATGGTAAAAGTCTATATAATAACACACACTCAGTTAAACTATATTATTTTTAAATCGAGCCAACTTTAATTAATAACAGAGGAAAAAGATAATCTATGAAGCAGGTCTTGAAACTGCGACCTCAACAACTCATGTCGTCACTTTGCCAACTATATTAATCATAGTCATCCAGGATTGTAATATGCCACTGTGTTTAGGATCTGAAGTGATGCTATACGTCATATATCATCGAATTATTGCAATCTGCATGACTCGTTAAGGAAGGGCAACATTTTTCAAATGACTATATAAATGTTTATATTGAAGTCTCATTCGCCAAGTGGCCATGCGATAAACCGTTTCTACAACAAAGTTATCTCAGCAAAATTTTTCCGTTTTACTTTGAGAAGTTCACCATTATATTCTTGTTCAGTCCCCGCAACGAAACAATTTGATTAAAATTGATAGAACAACGAGCAGTGATCACAAAATGGCTATTGGCGTGAATGAAATTGAATTTCTGTCAATACGCACTCGGACCCAATTTCGTGAGGCCGCAATCAAAATGTAATTATTTCCAGTTATACCGATTTTAAGTCAGTAAGGCTTAATAGCGCGGGTCCGCCATTGAATTTACGTGCTCCATTTTGTTCAATAATATAATTTACTTTTCTTTGTATACACGCAGTTTAATCTGAACGCTCCGATTCAATTTCATTTACTACATCGAAAGCTTTTATTTGTATAGATGGCAAACTCACATATAGCCCACCCAATACTGAGGTGCTGATAGCACAGCGACTTCGAAGCACGTAAATTAACTGGATTTTAGTGTTGTCAAAGTTGTTAAGCCTGGCTGCGATTTTAAACGCTATTTATAATAGATTGTATACTGCTTAATTTCGCATACTATTGCTGGAACCTGAAACCAATTGGTTCCACCTGTCTTTAAGCAGTTTTGTGCAGGCATCCCAATTCACCACTGAAATATAATCTAAGAATGCTTGGCAACGGTCTTATGCAGGGTGTACAAGTGCTTTCCCAGGTAGTCTGCTTTAATGGAATTCAAGGTGTAAATAAAGATGCTGACGTTCCATATTAAGGGTTATTTGACAGACGGTTGCCTTGTACGTAAACAGATACGATTATAAATTTGAATAAGACCTAATTTGCTGAGGTGGGTAGTAGACAATTTTGGAGTACCTACTTGTTTTCTAAACAATCGTAATAATCATATCACAAATACTTAAAAACAGTATTTCTACAGAAAATTTGACATCCGTGATGTGATCTAAACTTGTCTTATACTATATTTTGCCCGTGGCTTCGCTCATGTTAATCTAGATTGGTAAATACATTTTGTATCCCTCGGCAACATTAACTTTTTCTAGATAAAAGGTATTTTAGGCTTTTCTGTACCCCTAACAACGTGTATGCGAAATTTTATGATGATCGGTTATGTAGTTAGGATGAAGCTTGCATGTATTATAACGATAATCTATCATAGATTTATTAAATACGATATTTTGCAATCTTCCTGGGATTTTTACAAAGATGCTATTTGTCCAAACTACCTACATCGTCACAAACAACCGACCCGTCGCTCACCGCCCGTGTAGGTGGGTTACTTCACGGTGGCTCGCGTCGCTCGGTTGTTTGCCGCATGATTACCAAGAGTATGAAGCACGCTCCACTTTCTTGCTTCCTATACAAATATAAAACTTCTCTTACAATATTTTTAAAAAGAGGCAAGTTAAATCATTGCCTTTTTCAAAGACGGTCTTACCCTGGGAATAATTAGGCTTGGAAGAACTATTTATGGGACCCAAATTTCTTGTCCCGTGCGGGGATCAAACCGACAACACTCGGCGCAGTGGCTGTGGAGAAGAAGTGAGTCCACTCCATCGACCGTGCAGTCTAAATTTTAGAAACATTCACAGACACGAAGTACACCTAGACTTAGATGACGTTATCCACGAGCATGAACACATAAAAATTAAATTTATAAATATTATAGAGAATATATATAAGATAAAATTTATACACCTATATTCACTACTTTCTATAAATAGTAATACTTACACACATAAAGCACTGCGTCTATATATCCCCAAGAGTCAGATATAAATGGTCTATTACGCACACATTTCACTACATACATATCTATGTAGTGAAATGCCTAACTACTTCACACTTGCCGTCTGCCAAGGACACAGTTTCAGAGTTCACAAGAAAAAGGATGCACGATAACGTAACCGCTATGTAAATGCAGCTGTCCGTTGGAGATAGCGAGATATCTCCTCTATTATATACCTCACTTTTTTATCCTTATATTAAATATTAATTACTTCCTTATTTTGCAACCAATTTTGATACTTTAAGATAATATTAAGATAATAATAATAATAATTTATTTATTTATTGAAATGAGATTGTAGGTTAACATGGATTTAGGCTGTTGTGTGTTACAGGTATTCATTTATACTCGTAGTTGACAGTATGCGTAATCTACAATAAGTTATGGGTACAGTACGGTACTGTTCTCCTAGATAGGCTACTGAGTAGCCTGTATTTAGGAGTACAATGCCGGTCCCCTGAAAATAATTTAAATTACACTGTTTGAACAAAAATATTTCTTTCATATGTGTTTCTTATTTTTGATTACTTAGTACATACGAGTACAATGAGTACATGATAATATTGATAATCAACAGCGAGGTTTCAACACGATAGCTATTAGCTATAAGGTAATGTTACCTTAACATTGAATTTCGCTTTCAGCTAATTTGATGCTCATTGTCCGGTCACAGTTGAAACAAGAGCTGTGTAAATTGCTCACGTATGTCCACTCAGTCACACGGGTCACGATGTAAGTGGGCATTGTGAATGGCACATTACACATACCGAATTTGCAAGTCATATGTACCGTCCGTGGCTCAGCAATGAATTGACGATGCCAAATAACGCTCTTGAATCCACAAGCTAGTATATTGTGACGTCGACATACAAAGGCTGTATTACACGAGTAGTTGAAAGGTTTCATGATAGATACTTTAGTGCACGTATCACGTACGTAATACGTTCATTAACGCCTGTTCTCTTGTGTACTCAAGTTGAATTAAACAGAAACTGTAATGTGTTTCGTAAGTTTCGTAAGTGTTAGTGATATATATTGTATGTGTATAGAATGGTAAGGTATTTGATTAATATGTTAATACTGTCTATATGACTGCCTCGGTGCCTGCTGTGCATAAGGTCTCGAGTTTGAATCCCGGGTCGGGCAAAGTGTAATTAATTTTTCTGTCAAGAAATTCCCATCATTGGCACGCTTTCTATTATGTAGAGTTTAAAACCACAGTTGGCGAAATGTGCGTGAAATTCACCTCTGCTTACCCTTTCGGCAATGTAGGCGTGAGACTATGTATGTTTGAACTCTATATATAATAGTGCCTCAACGGTCTTTGGCATACACTTTCATGCGGTTGTGAATAGTCTATATTCTCACAAATAAATGTTCCTTATCCAGTTTTTCCCTGTCTCGATTACGGAACACGAATACTGTTACTGAATTTTGCTGTTAGAATTTTGTATCTAATAGCACATCATTTTGTAGAAGTCATTGAGCTCTACTATGTGGGACGCAAACGTACCTATTGCTGGTGTAATATGACATTCTATAGGCGTGACAAGACGATAATAACAATATTTGTATGTCATATTGTATATAATGTTAAAAATTATTATGCTACAATCAATAACACGTAGCATTAAGGTGTTTAAGTAATAATAACATAATAATACCTCCTCTAATCCTTAATCTCAGAAATCATATGCAAATCCGCGACCTCCTTTCTTTTTTCCGACTGTATGTACACTTTTCAGCATCCTTAGCTTGATTGCCTAGTTACTAAGAAGAGAATTTAAACAATCTGTGAAAGTGTTTTTTTACACACAGTACGTTGTGTCCTAATTAAGACTTTATCGCTTTTACAAAAGTGATGTATGTTCTAGAATCTATATCTTACCTATTCTTTATTCCTTTGTGTGACAGACGTGTGGTCAAGGAAAAGCCGTGAATATAATAGGCAATATTATTTAAACATGATTGTTAGAAAATTGAAAAATCATTGTGTAATGACTTTTTTGCATAGTCAATTACGTTGGTGTAGCGGTTGGCTACTTACTGGTGTGTATAACGTATAATTTAATTAAGATTTCCTGATTTTCTCTTTTATAATTTGTTGTTTACTTTGTTTTAATTCTATCTACTTACTGTTGATTTTGTTTTTTATTTTTGTTGTACTTATCTTAGTCGCAATGCCGTATTATCGTATACTAATCCTATAAAATTGTTATAAGTGAAAATTTTTAATTGGCCTTTGTTTAACATAGATTCTCATTTTATTGTTGAACTAGCTGAAAGTTTTCTGTACTTGAAAATAAATAATAAATAAAATTAAGAAAACTTATTAAGATCGCGCCGCTAATGATTGGGGACGAACCAATTACCGTGTTAATTTCAACATTTTACTCATATGTATTTGTGCGACAAATTATAACGTTTTTATCAACGTTTGATATTGTATTCTTCTCCCAAGCCTTTATTATTCCCAAGTCACTTGGGACGGCTTTTCTAGTCTAACCGAAGATTTGACTGGATATCAGTTTCTACACGGAACGGCTGCCACCTGACCTCTAAGGCTTACGATACCCTAAGGCTAACCAGTGTCAGGATATTAGAAGGCACTGACTTCCCAATAACGACTACCATAGATGTTCATGGCAGCTGGGACCGACAGCTGAACGTGCCCTCCGAGGCACGGAGCTGGCGATAATTGTCAATCAATACTATAATAATTTCCAAAATAATAATTTCCATATGTCATATAACTTCCGAAAGTCGGTGGTGCGCGACGTGGGTTCGAACCCGAGACCCTCTGTATTGCAGTCAGTTGGTCTCCACACTGAGCTCTCACGGGTGCTTTAATTGATATTATATTATTTTATTTAAACAAAACGTCTGAATATGTTTTAAATTAAATAAGGATCAACCAATCAATCAAGATCAACATATAGTATAATCAGATTCCTGGTCACTACCATAGATAGTATAGTAGTATCCTAGCCGCTACAAATACATCGCGTACCTACTGCATGTTTAATCACTTGAAGGGACAAAAATTTACTTAAATTACAGAGAATTTGTCTGATTATGAGCTAAGTTAAAAGTAATTATTTATAACACAAAATAGAATATACATATAAAAAAGTTAAAGCTAAATATTCATATACATAGATCTATGAAAATACTACAAGACAAGGACATGGCATAAACACAGGTCAAACTGTTTTAAAAGCTTAAAATCTAACCTAAGTACACCTTACATTTATTGCGGTAATTAAAATTACAGCGTCATTTACAAAGCTTCTTGAATTATCAGACATTACCAAGGCTAAAGACCGGTAACGGCAATAAAAATATTTTTAATTTAGAAACTTATTTAATCAAGTAAAAGGTACAAAAGAACGAAGATTAAACGAATAAAATATTCAAGTTCAATGTTTATATGCAAATATATTCTGTGTTCCATTTTGATACGTTTTTCTAAGTTATATAATATTCGAAACTCATATAGAAGTAGGGTTGCCATGTTGATATTTGAAAATACCGAACGTGATATTTTGCTTTCGTAGAAAAGTCGGTATATTTTAGCAATAGCTCGAATATTGCGATATTTTTTTACATAGTGCCTAGTCTCATGTATGTCCTATGACTCCAAAAAGATAAGCTGAGCCATTTACCGAGCCCTGTTCTAAACGCTGTGTTATTTTTGTCAATAAATTCCTAGTAGTAACAAGGAATTTCTTGACAAAGTGGTTGCTTGCACTACTTAAGTTATGATTTTATAATTTATCTGGAGATTGTACTTTCATATCCAAAGAAATTTGTAAATTTATGGATACCCTACATGGACCAACTTCGATATTAAAAGCTTTTATAAAATTTTCAGATAATCGTGCAACAGTTTGTCAGTCCGTCGCACAACCTTAGGTACGCATCACATGTGAATGATTACCACTCAGCTCTCGTTCCCATCATCATGAATCTCGACGGACGACCACTATCTAACATGGCTATATGAATATGTTGGTCACAAGGCGAGAACAGAATTGATGACTATAATATTACACTCTTTATTCATACATCCCCTCCTAACCTCTACAAAGATTACTCATATAAATATTGGGTTTATGAATGTGGCGTTAAGAGAAGCAAGGAGATGATTGACGATGGGTAACAAAAGACTATACGTATAAAGATAGAAGTAATATGACGCAAAGCTATGCAACGCTTTACTAACTACGACATGCAACACAAAGTTACTTACACGCAATATCCTATCAAAATCGTAACTGAATGGGATGCAACTCAATGCAAGATTTAATGTAACAATAACGCATTGAAAAAACATATATTGCTTATAATAAAGTAAGTTAGTAAGTATATAAAATTTAATTATATATGTACATGGCTAATATGCCGTCAAAGATTACTTAGTATTGCTATTGACTGGAAAAAAGGTCCAGAGGACCAACTTCTATAGCAGTGCTGATACACTGTCATTATTTAAAACAGTTCAAAGTAACGAATGTAACTTACTAGCCAATGAATACGAATTTTCTTATTTTCAACTTATTGGTATGCATTCACATGAAGTACAAATTGTGTGAAATCAATCACAAAACGCTATTTGATTTCTCTTGAAATGACACCTGCTGCACTGGAAATTAATAATGTATCGTGGACATCTTTACAAACATTCAAGTAAGGGACACAAAGAACATCCTGACTCGGTACGACAATTTGTGGATCATACAATTATTTGTCTCGTGTGGAAATCGAACCCACAACACTCGGCATAGTGGCAGTGGTGTGGAGATCACTTATCTCTTGCTTGAAATCTTTGCCTTTAATTGCGATGTTGTCCATCCGTATACCAAGTTAGTTTTATTATGTTCGTATTTAATTTTTTTCTTAATCCTTTTATTCCACAAATTACAAAAGTTTAATTATAATTCAAATTAGTTGTTCTAACTCGTTTATTTTTCCTTTGCCCTAGTGAGTTGGGTTAACTGTTAGGTTATATTCTCTGTCGAAAAATAGCCGCAGTTAATTCCAAACGTCAGACTTGTTCAGGACAGTCATTCTTTAAGAGGAAAGGAAGATAAACATATTATTATCTTGCTCACAAGTTGGAAGTGTTTTACTTGTTTTGCTGCACGGATAGAGTAGTGGTCTAAGTGCGCTACGCTGAGTGTCGTGAGTTCGAATCCCACATGGAACAAAATTTGTGTGCTCTATAAACGGTAGTTCCGATTCTGGGTGTACTTATTTGAATTTTTGTACAGTCTTCCGTGACACAATATTTAACCCTAATAAGAAAGTTAGCCTAAAAACAAGTATCACTCAGTCACTCATGCATTGCCCTTTATTCAACTTGTCGTGACACAAATATAAATAAACCAATAATAGGTTATTATAGGTGTCCATTGCATTAAATACATAAACACATATTCAATTTATCATAACCTCGTTATTTATTCTTGAAATATTTATTCAAAAGTATGCGTAATGTGAGCAATTTAAGCTACTTAAATTTAGTGATATGTAGTTAAAATATAATACTACTGTATTGCATATTTAAAGAATTACGATGTCTTTTCGTATCTTGTAGGGTTAGATCCGTCATTATTTTCTTTGTTTAACTTTTATCATATGTGTTGTTGACTAGACTATAGCTAGCAACTGGCATTGATTGAGAAACAGCCGAGTAGGAGTATAGTGTACATTTGAATGACGGAACTGTCATTCAAACAGTACTACTAGTTTTCTGAGTAAAAGGTTCTTTCATTTCGCTTTATGTTTTGCCAATATAACATCCGGCTCGGTACTAAAATAAATCCAAAATGAAAGTTTGGGTTAATTCGGGTTGTTATTTCGTAACATAAATTTCAGTTTAAGCTGTTGGAGCCAAAGTTTAAATTAAGGTAGGGTTTTAGTTAGTTATTATATAAATTGATTTAACTAAGCTTATTTTAAGATAACCATAGCTATATATGAAAATATTAGATTTACTTATATAATAATAATAGTAATTTATTCATTAGGTACGTTTTTAATAAATTAAGACATTATTTAGTATAGGTACTATAGATACTATATACTCTATATATACTATAGGTACTTTAGCTAAAATATGCCTGGACTAGGGTAACCTGTGCCAAAGGCAATAATCTATTGAGTCACAGCGGCACACCGGCAGCCAGATACAATAGATTTTCGATTATGTCGGATATTCTAAGATGCGACTGATTACAGATACAGATTAAGGTCACTTACAGTTTGCTATTAAGAACTAAATTATATATATATTACTTTTTAAATGAACGTGCTGATAAATAATCGTAGATAATATACAGTAGGAAACTTGAGACTTCTCATTACTCATTTAATGACAGTTAGCATACCTTCAGTCAGCCCATATTTTAATGTTTGTAAAAATGATAGATTACTTTTCTAGATTTTTAATTTAGATCAAAAGCAGTTGACTTTTTGTTTATTTTGTTATATAGAAGAGGACTTAAATATGCGAAATATATAGGTACATATACGATTAAATTTTTATATTCCGCCAACGTATCCCAGTGTGATATCTAGAAATCTACTAATTAGACTATCTGAGAGACTAGGTTCAGCTAGTATGTCCAATTAAAGCCGTCAAATGTAAATATATTCTTCAAGGTCACAGAGTTATTCTTTTAATGTCAAAATATCGGAGCTAATGAATTAACCAAAGATTTTTTTATTGCTTCTAGATGTAGACGAGCCAGGCCTGATGGTAAGTTTTAACCACCACTAATGGACTTAGGCAATGTCAAGGATGTAAACTGGCAAGCCACCGCCTACCGTAAAAATAAAGATCTTCTATTACTATTAGTACCTAGTGTTAGTTACTAGGTCCAAGTAATGGGTTGAGACCTATACAAGATAGCTCCCACCTATCAGAAGAAACATGCGATCACTTTTTTTAATAGCCATTAAGAATTGCAGCCATTTCTTTTCTTTTAAAAAATCTACAATTCTGGTTCCTTAGTAGTATACAGCGATTTTCTACGCAGACAGTAGTATAGTATGACATTACATACACTTACACTGAAATGGATTTTATATTCCATCGAGGATCTCATTAAAATAGTAAAAATGACACAAAGGAAATCAAGTTCCTGGTGAACAATAAGAATTGCGGGAGTATAATAAGGAACACGGCGTGAATAACATCAACTGTTGTCAATTATATTTTGTTTGTTTATTATTTATTAATCTGTCAAGTGTTAGAATACCAGACATCACTAAGAATCTATCGTGTCGGGCCACCGGTGTGCCGTTGCAACTTAATAACTTAATCTTGTTCGATGTTGTCGTCGTATCATCTTTGATATAATAATGAACTATATACATATATCAAATATATATTTTTGAGTTAAGTAGCTACGTCAATGCAGTACATAACCTATCCCCGCTACATACAAAAAGGACAAAGTAGCAAAAACACGTTCGCATTTGTAATATGAGAGAGTAACCGAACCAGGTGCTATATTGGGCAAACATGAAACGAAATGAAAAGACCTTTGATTCCACGAACTAGTATAGGTACTGGTTCGTGGAATCAAAAAGTTCGTGTAAAAATTTAAATAGTACTAGAGTACTGTTTATAATTTTTTATTGACTGCATGGATGCCGTAGTGGTCACCTCGCCACTGCCACTGCACCGAGTGTTGTGGGTTCGAATCTCACCTCGGGTCAAAAAATTGTGTGATCCACAAATCTTGTGGTTGTTCCACTTCTGGATGTTCTTTGTTTAAATGTTTGTAAATTCTCTCTCGATACAGGAATTATCCTTAGTGCAGGAAATGTATTTATAAAAACAAAAAAAAGAATAGTTCCTTCACTTCATGGTGTGCCGAGTTGATCATCGGCTGTGCTCTCTGCGGTATCGTCGCTTTCTGCGAATGCGAATGCATTTATTTCAGAATTTAATTCTTTATTGTACAAAATTTATGCCACATAGTTATGATATTTTTTTACGTACAGTAGCAAGATTAACTTTAAATTAAGTTCTCTTTCATCAAACTTTTGAGACATAAAGATTTGAGTTGAAATGAGAAGTGAAAACATTGCCCGAGTTCACATACTTAATCAAAAAATTATCAAGGTCCACGGTTTCACCTGCTGATGGTTCTTCTACGTACCAAGCCCGCGGCTACGAAACTCACCAAGTTGCTCAACTCAATAAGATGTTTTGGAAACTAAAACAAAATTTAATTAACAGAAGTATTTCGTTTGTACCTGAACCTTTGGAAGCTGATATCTGTAAACAGAGCCAATAGAGCAATAAATGTAATTCTTGGAGATATTTATTGAGACCATTTATATTATTTTGAACAAAACCCTAATAAATTTATCGGTACAATTAAATTACCCCTAAAGTGCTTCTCAAATAGTCCAGTGGTGTTAACTTTTATACAGCCACAGCTACTTTTTATCTATTCTATTTATTTGAAGGAGTATTATCCTGCCAAAAGTTGTCAACCTATCGAGTCGCAGCGGTACACCGGCGACCAGACGCATTACGTTTTTAATTTTATCGGGCATTCCAATAATTGACAGGTTAATCAACAAAGCCTACATGACAACGCTGGAACAAAGCATAGAGCAGATTGGTAAAAGGCTGGCGGATAATCAAAAGAAACTAAATTCATAGCAACACCAGAACAGTATTTACTTTAAAAAATGATAACACTTTGAAGTTACGACCCTGTGAGCAAGGCGACCCGTGCGGCCGCCTTCTTTCCACCGCTTATACAGCTTAAATAATGAACCATTACCAAACTTCTATAAGACGATTGGAGTAAATAGATTTTACACAATATCTTAGGTATCAAACTCTGGTTAAAAGTATTTTCGCAAAGCTACTTATTATTTCTGTTTTCTGCCATTCAAAACAGATAAAATGTCAATTCGAATTTCATTTATTAATTTAGTATCTCCCCGCATACTGTCGAAAACTGTCTCATTTTGTGTACGTTACGTCACGTGGGGAAGTTGAGCAGTATACATGTATTATATGAGTGACATTACGTGAATTTCCGCACGACGCGAGGGATAAAGTTGGATGCAGGATTGTGAAGCTGGATGTCGGATTGGTTGTATCATACTTGCTGAGCTTGATTTTCTATTGTGGGCCCAATTTGCATGTAGTTTTTTTATAATTAACGACCAAATTTTCGAAAGCCAGTCAGATAATTTACCTGAAAAATGAATTTGACAGTGTTCTATACAAAACTGTCAGAACACTAAATCTTCATTTAAGACATCTCTGGTTATAGGAGCATCGGACATATGTGTACTGCCTCGATATTGCAATTATGAATACATGAGTTCGATATTGGACAATTCTCTATAGAAAATTCTCATTTACAGCTCTCTGTGTAAAGGAGACGGGGATTTCTGGGCCTGACTGCTTTAAGTTAAGATATGGTTTAAAAAAAGCGTTGTATTTTTCTATTGTAAAATATAAAAAATTAGCTTAAGTCACAATCTGGAAGACGAGAAATCTTAAAAATAACTAATAAATTTTGCTGCGATAGCCATAGACTACAGTACGGTAGCGTCTACTTTAGTGTTGCAAAGTAAAAATTCAGTGGGATATTTTGTTTTAGTCTACAACAACTTAAATCAATGAAGATGATAATTTGTATAAATAATATCTAAAATCTCAGCAATAATGCCATATAAAAGTACAATAGAGCTAAACAGGTAATATCAATGCAGATTAAAATATTTAACTGAATAAGATTTAGTGGAAATATTGAGATCATCTAACAACACTGTTTTTGACACGTCATGTTCGACGATTTCTAAAAGAAAATTTTCGATATAAGCGTTTGCTCAAAGTTAATTTCTTGTTTTGCTGTGTATTTGTGATTTTTCTACAACCTAGTACGTTGAGATAAACTTAGTTCCTCCGGCCAGGCATCGAGAATACCTAAAAATGCTAAAGACTTCTATTTTGTGGTGAATTTGATCAATTTTGTCATCATGACTTATAGATCATGTTGTGTACCAGGATGTTTGGTGAAGCTTGGAGACGGTAAACGGACTGTGATGATGCTGTTAAAGTCGCAGCGCATAATTATTATATGACTCACAAGAGAAAATAAAAAACATACACATTATTTTTTGTTTATTATTTCATGTTCCTCATATATTCCATTTTGTAACTTTATTAATATGCTGCCTATTTTTGTATGCACACAAATATAGGCAGCATATAAATTACAATAAAATTATAAAAATTTAAATGAATAATGCAGGTGTCTATATACGTATATACACGTATGTATGTATAGGTTGCTTGGATTGACGACTTCAGTTTAGTTCATGATACTGCTACTTGGCGGCAGCACTTATGCAGACCTCTAGCGAGACTCGAGTTGCCTATCTATATAGTATTGTAATCTATGCTATGATCACTCGTCTCGTATCGTTTACTGCGTGTGCGTTTTGAGTGTGTTTCCAGTTTTTTATATATATTCCCCAACCAGTGCTTTCTTTCTACGGACTTCTGATCTTGCTTAACTTGTACGACCCTTGCTATCTTAACGGACACGGATAAACTCGTTTTCTCGTCTGAATTTGGCTCGTTATTTTGGATTTTACGTCCTGCTTATCGATTGGATATTAACACCATGGATCGCTGAGTGAATTGTGGTATAGCGACTAGTCGCTGTAATACACTGCGGCGACGAGCTTTAGATGATGAAACGACACTGTCAGTGATTCGTCAATGGCGTGCACCAGAACCTGTAAGTACAACCTTTTGTTTGTTGGCTACCCAGCGTCTCTCACTATAGGTTCCTTCCTATGTTTTCCATAACCATTATGCAGGAGCAACACTAATGCTTAACGTCGTTTTTAACGCCTTATTGGATACCTAATAAACATCGATTTTGAGAGGTTGATTTTCCATAAATCCTTTCTTAGTGGCGGCTTCATTATAAAAGAAACCTACCTACTGTAAAAAATCATGCTTGTTGCTACAATAGTTGACTCTGCTTGTTAATAAGTGTTCCTAAACACGTTAATAATTATCGGCATTAAACCTAAGTGTGGCCCCTGCATTATACTTACAAATAAAGTATAGATACTTAAACATATTATAATAGTCATATGAAGATTATTTACATGTAAAACAACTAAAAACCTAAACTGACTGTATATTTTGCAGTAATCATGATTTTTTATTTAAATTCTTTTCTCATCTTTCAGGTAAACAGCAGTGACTATATTTGCCAAGCTTGTTGGAATTTGGCTCAACAACCATCTGTTGATGAACCACAACAACTTGGCCACCGTAGTGTATGTCTCCGCTGTGGTCGTTCTCTTGCATCATGAGTCAGCCATCTACCACCTACGCACTTCTTAGATGATATTCTGATTATTGAAGATGAATAAAAGATAATTATTATTAAAACAGTGATTTTTATTTTTAAACATCACATCCTTGTTTTCCCTATATTTTAATCTATTTGTGAGTTTCCTAATATCCTCCCACTCAATACAATACAATAAATCCTACAATTTATATAGTAAATAACTGTCTAGTAAAACAAAGTAGCAAGCGCAGCTCATAAATCAGCTGTTTAGTATAGATAGATTGTTGTCAACTTGTTGCATAACCTCACTTTTACTAAATCTCTTATAGCTCTGCTCTCAGTTTGCAAAATCCGCAGAATTTTCAGAGATGGTTTGATAATATATAAGCTCTAAATTCATTTAACTTTCATCCTTTTACATCCAGGCCCAAGAATGTATGAAAGCGTATCCGTCTCCTTTGCATCCGTTACATGACTACGGCTAAACCTCTTTCATGTCAGATCTATAGTTAACTGCCGATATGTGAGTGTCATACACCCTGCTAACTAGTACAGCCATATACACACGTTTTACACGTTAATTCGATGTATATTCGATTTTGATTTTGATTTATCTAAAAAATATACATTTAGTAATCAACTAAATTATTACTACTAATAATAATATAACTAAATAATATAATAGTAATATATAATAATAGCAATATACCGGTCCACCAAACACCCATACTTATAGCCCATATATTAGAATCCATACGTAGCAATAGTTCTACGCCTGCTGCGGCTAGTGCCGCTGTAGGTGTTCCATCACACCTTTGATTAAAAATCTCGAAGGGCCTCTTCACGTTGGACCCATGTCTCCGTGTAAGCCTCCCAAAGGGCAAGGTATTTTCTAATATAATATGTTAGAAAGTACCATTTTTTTTTTTTTTTTTTTACGTGGTGGATTGCAATGACGCATGTCCCTCCGCGGGGGCGGGCGGAGGGATTATGTCGGACTCACCGGGGTAAAAGAAGATGGAAAAGAAATAATGTACCTCCCGAAATACCGACTAAACCTACCACGGTGTTCCTCGACAAAACCACTATCGGCGGGGCCGCGCGAATCGCTTTCGCATGCGGTCGCGACCCCGCCGAGGTTTCGGCCCGCCGTATGAAACGGCAGGCCACTACCCAAAGAGACCTACCCAAAGGACTCCCTCAAAATTCCCTACTGTCTCCCCCCTAGGGGGGAGACGGACTCGACACAGAGGCGCGCGTGGGAACACGCACGCCGCCTCTAGACCTGGTGCTGAACGGATGGCGGGCTGGCCCACAAAGCCCGCCACCCCCAGGTCAAACCTCAGGGTGGCTGGAGGTCATCGCACGCTCTCCGGCGCCCGGCTCTGCGGTTTGGGACAGGGTTTAAATGCTCCCTCTCCCGCTCCGCCGCCTCCTTGATGGAAATCACTTCCTCGCAAAAGGAGGCGACGGCGTTCCACGACCTCTCACTCCGGACCATAGACTGAACTACGGCCGGGAGCGAGAGGGCAACCGATCCGACTGCCGCGGTCAACTCACGGCGCTCCGATGCCCAGGCGGGGCAAACCGCCAAAGTGTGCAGCGCCGTGTCCTCTACAACGTCGCGGCAGTCGCCGCAGTGGTGACAACCGGGCGTCTCTTGCCGGCGTATACGACACAGGAACCGGCCAAAACAACCGTGGCCAGTCAGAACCTGTGTCAGCCAGAAGGTGAGGGCGCCATGCCGCCTCTCCAGCCACTCCTGAAACACGGGACTTACCGCCACGATCGTGGCGTGCCTGGCACTGGGGTGCACAAGTCGCTCCTTCCAATTCGCCATTAGGACCTGGCGGAGCTCGGACCTCGCCGCTTTGATAGCGGGAGGATCCGGTCCTTCGCCCCGAGCTAGCGCCTCCTGGCGCCAACGATAGAGCGATGCCAGGAGCGCCGCTTCCAGGTCCCATGGCATCGATCCGGCGAGGAGGCTCGCAGCCTCGAACGAGATCGTGCGGTATCCCCTAATCAACCTGACGGCCATGGCCCGCTGTGGTGCACGAAGCGCCGGGATATTGCGGGCCGTCAGGTTGTCTGCCCAAACTGGGGCCCTATATAGGGCCATGGACCGCACGACCCCCTCGTAGAGACTCCGGCAGAAGGTGTTTGGCCCCCCAAGGTTGGGCAGCAGGCGCGAGAGCGCGCCTGCTGCTGCGCCGAAGAATGGGGGCCAAACGACGAAAATGGGCTATAAAGTCCCATCGGCTGTCGAGCAAGAGACCTAAATACTTTAGGGTTGACTCGACGCCGATGCGGACCCCTCCTACCATAATATGGGCCCCTGGAAGTGGCCGTTTCCGAGGGCCGTGGAAACAAACGGCCTCGGACTTGGACAGGGCCACCTTGAGGCCCAATCGCCGGATACGACCAACGACTTGTGCGACCCCAGCGGTCGCCAGTATGGCCGCCGCCCGGTGCGACTTACCCCTCGCTGTGACAAGGGTGTCGTCGGCGTAACAAATGACGCCGACGCCACGGAGGAGCGCACCTCGCAGCACCCAGTCGTAACCGATGTTCCACAGGAGCGGACCCAGAACCGATCCCTGTGGAACACCGCACGACATCTCTCGCCGACTCCAACCGTAGTGACCCGGGTAGACGACTACACTCTCTGATAGATATGCCCCAACTATGCGGCGGAGGTAGGTCGGCACTCGATGGAAAATGAGTGCCTCCCTAATACAACTCCAGGGCAAGGTATTAAAGGCATTCGCGATGTCCAAAGACACCGCGAAGACGACCTCGCCCCGGAACACCGCGTCCTCCGCCAGGCTCCTCACACGCTGGACAGCGTATGTTAGAAAGTACCTGTGATAAGAGAAATATAACTAATATTTCATCCATAGTTACCAATATACCGGTCCACCAAAAACCATAGCCTATGGGCATATTTCCAGGTATTTCCAAATATAATAAGTTAGAAAATACCTGTGATAAGAGAAATATAACTAACTTTTACCTTAAATATTATATAACAGAACCAAATATTAAAAAAGAGTAAAACTTAAAAGTGAAACCTTCTAATAGGCGTCATACTACGTTATCTTTAAAATATACATATAATACTTTTATTTTGATATAGAGTAAATACTGAGAACTAATAACTCTTATCTAACCCTAACAACTTTTAATGATATTAGTTGAAATAACTTAGGCAATTTATACCATTTATCAAAATATGGAATAATGCTCGTGAGGAGGATAATAACAACTTGTATTTATATTTATATAAAATTTACAAGTATTTATTAGATTAGACTGTGCAGTAGATCACTTGCCTACGTTTCTCCATAAGACGCGAGATTATCGTAGCCTGTGCTTATCGCACCCGCGATCTGATAGCGCAACCTGCAATGATTAATTATTTTATGCCTTTCTTGAAGAACCATTGCTAAAGGCTTTAGAGTGAACAACATTAGTTAGTAGAACGTTTATACTCTTATATTAAACCACAAAAACGAATCAAATTTTAAAGATATTATACTCGTTTCGATATACATTTCGCAGGTGCATTTACACAGAGGTCTGTGTAAATGTACCTGCGTAATGAATAAGTTCTTTGTTCCGCTAAATGTAGTAGAAGTAGGTACTTCTACTACATTAGCAGAACAAAGAACTTATTCATTTTCTGACACATGTTATTAAAATGTATGTGCCTTTAGGATTATACGTAATATTTATAAAAATACCGCTCATATTCGAGATAGGTACCTTGTAAATGGTTACAATAGCGGTTACATTGAACTGAAAATGTGTGAGATTACACTCGGATGTCTGCAGCAAAATAATTACTTAACCTACTTAAAGTTGAAATTAAACTACTATATACGGATTTTATCGCGTTGTTTATTTTCAAAAATTTCAATGAATAACATTCGCGTAAACAGAAGACAATACTACTTAAAGTTGTCTAGTGATGGGGTCAATGGACGGAAGCATTACGTGGTCGACGCCTCGAGGCCAGACTTAGAGGGAATACACTCGACCAAGTACATAATACTACTGGTCGAACAATTTTAAATAATGGTGGCCTTTCTGAAAATCCGTCATGCACACTCTTAAACTAGTCACATTTGTCACGAATGTCAAGAAAGCGTCTACCAGAGTCGAATACATAAATGATAAAAAATATATTACCGCTGCGTACGCGCAAATTAACAAAATATACACTATATTACCACAATCATTATTAGATTTATTTATACAATATGTTTCGTAATGATAGGTAACATACATGTAAGTAAAGTTGCTATACATATCTGTTATAAAGGTAAGTACGTAAAATTATAACAATGATTTTTGTTTGTTTATTAAAAACATCTTAAACTTATTACGGAATGTATGTAATGTTTTCAGATTTCGCATAGGCGGCGGAAGGTCATTCCAGCAATGGGTTGCGGCGTATCTGAAACTACCCCTGAAAGCCGTGGTTCTGTGACTCGATGTGACCAAAAGATGTGATGCCGCCCGTGTACTGTACTGATTAACATTACGAGACCACGTTAATTTTTTGTACAGGTATTCCGGTTTTTTGTATAGAATAATGCCAAAAAGTAAAATTGCCAGATGAAGGTGCCTGCGAGTAAACATCTTCATAAGGTTTCCACTGTTCAGGAATAGGGTGACATGTGTACGAGGTGGGATGTTAAAAATTTGGATTTAGTAGGGTTAAGTACCAGTGAATTTTTTCTAGCCCAGTCTGATATTTTATCTAAATCTATAGCTAGCGGTAATAAAAAAACAATAAAAGTAAGATTGTACACATTGACACAATGTAACAGGCGATCAACCATATGTGAGCTGCTGTGATTGGCTGAATTAGTAACAGCCAATAAAATCACTTGATAGTTTGATAAATACGTCGTTGATTAGCTTTTTTAGAAACCTTTTTGGTGGTAATGTCACAAAAGTGGCGTTCGGAAACTCATTATCAATATATTGTTCCTTTGTTTTTCTCGTTATTTATTTGGTTATTTTTTTTTTGTGTGTCGCATGCTGTATTTTGTAGTATAACATAATACTATACATATATTACGCTAATGAATATAGACTATTTACGTTTATTTATATACATATATCTATATATATTACATAATATATGAATATAATATAATTATGAGGTTATATTTATTATTTTTATTAAATTTTTTGTATGTTTATTTTATTATGTATTGGTTTATGATAAATTATTATTTAGTAGGCCTGCGAGAATACCAGCGTTGTAGTCTATACTGCAACAATAGCTGACGCAGTGCCTAATTTGATCTCCATGTACCGCCTTCTGTTAAATTGTATTTAATATTGTTTTTTTTTTAAATTATGTATGTATGGAGATTCAAATAAAACATTTTCTTTCTTTCTTTCATGTTTCTATTACTTGAAAACCACAAATGTCGAACATCGCATAAATATACATAAATAAATTTTGTCGTGTTTTCGACTGCAAGAACAATTCTCATTCTCATGTCTCCGTTTCTATTAAAAGGAGTTCGATGAATTTACAGACATTCAAACAACGGACACATAGAATAGACAGACTCGGTCAACTGTGCAGACGAACATAGCTCTCCTCTGCGTGTGTGCACATGTCGAACTGATTTTGATTAATCGATAAATCTGCAATCTGTATTAATTTAATAAATCAATCTGAGCTGCCAAAGAATCAGACATTCACATTGAAGTAGGATAGGATTTAAAAAAGTGTAAAGTGCTTGCTGCATCGTGATTTTAAATTTAGGTTATTATGTAATTAGCTAGAAAAGATAGGCCGTGAAGTTCTTTGAAGTGATTCTCATATTTTACTTTCATTTGGAAATCGACGTTGATATTCTCTATTTAATCAAGAATTAACTTTTACTTCAATTTTAGATAAAATTGAAGAGTCAATGTTTGAGAATAAATACTATCCTGTGTTACAAAATAATACG
Source organism: Catocala nupta (assembly GCA_963675205.1). Classification (NCBI taxonomy): domain Eukaryota; kingdom Metazoa; phylum Arthropoda; class Insecta; order Lepidoptera; family Erebidae; genus Catocala; species Catocala nupta. The sequence goes on along the minus strand of OY776090.1, from coordinate 8,347,535 downwards.
TCTCTACAATCATAAGATCACGTTTAAAATAAACCGACCATACCGATTAAGTTATGTCTTTTGGTTAACTTAATAAAGTTATAACATTCTAAAATGCATTACACGTCTCTCACTTTGTGTAAACTTGCTTGTACGTATACAAGATATATTATATAATGCTATGCAGCTACTGAACAAAGTTCCTAAGTTATGCTGTGAGTCTATGAATTCACAAGGGGAACGCAAGTCAGCTCACAAGACGTAAAATACGTGAATACGATCACGTAACACACGTATTATTACTATTTTCATGTCACATGCAATGCCAATGAAATTTGCCTAATTCTCATTTCCTGGTAAAGAAATAAGGTCGAGTCTTTTGGGACCCTCTATTACCTCAACGAAGATAATATCAACCATCATCAATCCTTCAACAGAAACGACGGATTGACTTGATTTTTCTTTCCTTCTTATATAGACTTTTAGGAGACGCTACATTCACCTTTCTTCTTTATAAACTTTTCGGTAATGTACTGAGTAAGTGTGTAAGGTTTATTACTCAAATATGTGCCTACTCGCGTACAGTAAAAAGTGTTTTATACTCCAATCGAAAGTGTGCGTTGTTCGCAAACAGTTTCATGGTATTCGGCTAAGTACAGAACGGTATTATTGTTACTTGAAAATAGGTTTTTAATAATATCAATATGAATATTGATTTTCGTTGTTGTTAGTAAAACTCGCTTTGCATAAACTGTTATGTAAGATAATTTGTTATGACTATAGCAAGTTTTTGGATTCTTCTTGGGTTATTTACATGGATGTGATCCATGTAAAGTAATTACGAGCAAATTGTAAGCCATAATTATCTCCAATTCTACAAAAAGACTTGTTACAGACAAACTAGTTGTCTTTATTTGCATAGTTTAAATAAGCATCTTAACACTCCTACATATATTATTTCAACGTGTTGTAATTTACTTAGTCAGATTAAGTCAATTGTTATTATTTGTGTATTTCTTTTTAATTAGAACTCTGTAACGTCATTTTGTACGGATCTATTTCTAATAATCATGATGTGTACACATAGAACCATAGTTTAAACCAAAACTGTTTAATAGTTTATAAGTTTTATACTGTATGCACTATGTTTTGTTTTGTGTGCCTTATTAAATAAATAAATAAACGGAATTAGATGAAACGTCGTAGATAGGCAGATTTCCGATATAAAACAATAATACTACACTTTACTCATGATATTATAATATACACCACTTGAGTACGTACCTAACTATTATGCCGACGAGACTATCAATAAAATTAAGATAATTCATAATTTACGGACCGTGTTGTGACGACCCTTTTTAAGTTCAGTTTGCGTTATTGCCTGTCTGCTGTTAGCACTTTTTCAAATAATTATTTTCTCAATAAGAATGTATAACGTCACAGTTGAGTATATTATAGCGTAATACCTATGTGCTTTTATTAGTATGGCTAGTGGGCCATGCAAAAATACCGTTAGATTACTTAAAATACCAATACGGAATACAAAGAATGCAAAATAACGTAAAAGTGAATAAAATACTATGAAATACTTTTTAAATTCTACGAAAATGTTGCGCAGTTAATAAGAAATAGCTAACTATCGAAACTTCACCAAAAGACCAACAACTTGTCTTATAAAAGCATCTACTAACAACATAAGCACATAAAAAAAAACGAAAAAGAAAAAGTGTTCAACAAGAGTACAAACAACGGACTTCAATACTCGCTGCAATAATCCATTCAGAACTTCTATCAGCTCTAGCACTCAAAGTTTTTACAGTTATTGGGTCTCCAAGGCCTTCTAACAATAGAGGATTTGCTTAGCTTTATTTAGCTTACGTATAAAATTACATGCGCTATAGAAAAATCAACAAAAATACTGACTGATAACAATCGGTGATCAGTAAATCTATAGTTTAATGGAGTACCCTTTTGAAAGCATATTGTCAGTTTTCATTTGTTGACTGTGACGACGTGACAGGCTGATCCACTTTCAAGTCTATGGCTTTTATTAAGTCAGTCATGGTCCAAATTTTTACAAGGAAACAACATTCTTATAATCTTTTTAAAGATTTAGTTTAGCTATATGTGCATGTGAAATAAAAAATCCATCCTTAATATTAAAATCACGTTTATCCATCATGAAACATTTTGTTGTACGAGGCTGATTTAATATAATTTGATTTACTTTTTATTTATTAAGGTTGACACACAGTTACATAATGCTTACAGATAGTAATACAATAACAAATAAATACTATAAAACAATAACAAAGTACACTTGATCAAGTAACCTTCATATAATAAAATTCTATTGGTACTTGCCGATTTATGCGACACAAAGCGCATTAAAAATGTTTAGAAGAAAAAAGTCCAAGTTCCACTCGTAAGACACAGTTTACTAAACTTTAAGTTGGTAAAGCGTCAGCATAGTTTACGAAGACTGCCAATAAGTCCAACGTTTCAGTAGAATACAAAAATTGCGATCAGCAATACCCCTGCAGACTGTTACACATAACAACCCAAAAGCGACAAAAATATTTTTATCTTGATTAGATGGAGTCATGTATGCCGTCACTCTAATAATAATAATAATAATAATAATAATAATTTATTTGCTTGAAACATGGTTGACAGGTGTTTTTAATGTCTATGGTACAACATGTTTCGCCTTGCAGGCGGCATGCAAATATTTATGTTAGATAAATTAACATTACTCTAATAACTAAACCTAAAAATTGCAATAATAAAATAAACTCTTTGTAACACAATTAACAACGCACATTATCATCTAACTTCATATTTTTTGTATTCCAAAAACTCAGACATCGAATAGAAACATCCCTCTGTAAGCCATTTTATCAGTTGTTTCCGGAAAAGGTTATAGGGTAGTTCTCGTATCAGTCGAGGTATTTTGTTATATATTTTGACCACCATACTATAACAGTTTTTTTGATGTAGAGTACTAGAAGACCTTAATACAGAGAGTTTAGTTTTATCTCGCGAAAGATGCTGTCTTTGTTCAGATACTTTATTAAATAATTTCGAATGGTTTCTGGCAAAAAGTGCGACTTCGAGAATATAAGTGGATATAACTGTAAGAATTTTAGTTTTCCTAAATAATGGTCTACAAGATTCAAGAGGTGCGGCACTGCAAATAGCCCTTATACATTTCTTTTGACAGATCAACACTTTATTAATATCGGTGGAATTACCCCATAAGAGCACTCCATACCTGATAATGGACCCAATATATCCATGGTAGGCAGATAGCGCAGCTTTATCGTCTACATGGTTTTTCAAGTTTCTTAAAGCGTAAACAAACTTGTTTATTCGTGCACAAACAACTTTAATATGTTCCTTCCAATTACAATTTTTATCAAGGGTAATGCCGAGAAATTTAACGTTGTCTACCTGTAAAATTTTATTTTCATAGCCATTAATTTTAATTACATCGTACATATTTTTATAATTATGAAATTGCACTAGTTTAGTTTTACTTAGATTAGCAGTAAGATTATTATTATTTAACCATTGCGTCACTGTATCAATTGCTGACTTTAGAAGGTAATCGTATTGATTGTAATTACGTTTTGCTGAAATAATTACAGAAATGTCGTCTGCGAAAAGTACGCATTTGTGTTCTATTACTTGAGGAATATCGTTAATGTAAATCAAGAATAGTAATGGACCCAATACACTGCCTTGGGGTACACCAAATAAGTTAGATTTGTATTTCGATTTAAACGAAGTGACTAACTGATTATCGTTAATTTTCTTAATCTCTACGCACTGCTTCCTGTTAGAAAGATAACTTTGTAACCACTGTAAGGCTTGTCCTCTGATGCCATACAGTTCGCATTTCTTGAGAAGAATTTCGTGGCTAACGACATCAAATGCCTTACTCATATCAAAGAATATGGCCGTGACTCGACGTTTGTCATCAAGATTTTTTGTGATATTATGAACGAGTGAAAATGCAGATAAGGTTGTGGACTTATTTTTTTGAAAGCCATTCTGCTCTTCTACTATAACATCAAACTGCTCGAGGAAATTTATTATGCGATTGTACATTAACCTTTCAAATAATTTGGATAATATAGGAACTAATGTGATTGGTCGATAGTTAGTTAAATCATTTTTGTTGCCTTTTTTATGAAGCGGTTTCACGACTGATAGTTTTAGTTTTTCAGGAAATACACCTTGAGAAAAGGATAAATCTATAATGTGAGATAGTACCAATTTCAATTCATTACTACATGCTTTTAAAGTAGATGTCGATATGTCGTCATATCCAACGGCATTCGTATTTTTTAACGAATTCAGTGCTTTAATTACTTCATCTTCCGATGTCGGTTTTATGAACATTGTTGATTCAACTTTTCTAATTAGTTTGTAATCTGGTTTTGAATTTCTATTTATATTAGTAGTGGTAATAAAGTGTTCATTGAATAATGTGGCTATCTCAGGTGGATCTATTACCTGTTTGTTATTGTGCATTATGTATTCAATATATTCCTGTGTTTGAATATCACCTATTTGTTCCTTGATTAATGTCCATGATGCACGGCATTTATTCTTAGCATTATGCATGAACTTAATATTTACGTTCTTTTTCGATGTGACAATACATTTTTTTAAAATCTTATCATACCTTACGTATTTAGTTTTGTTAGTAATTGTTTTATCTTTATAGTACGTATATCTAAGCTGCCTTTTAATTTTTGTTGATCTTTTAATACCTTTTGTAATCCACTTCAGTTTTTTACAATGAGACTTTATTTTTATTTTAATTACTGGGAAGCAAAGGTTATAAAACATTGAAAATGTGTCATGAAAGACATTAAAAGCTTGATAATTGTTGTAATTGCTAATATGTGCGGTATTCCTAAGAACTAAAGATTGTGAATAATAATGCAGGTTGTTTTATGGTCTACGTCCAGCAGTGAAATAATTGTGATATACATTTGCCATTGAACCCATGTCCTCTCCCAGGAGTGGATCTCAATCTATTGAATATACTGTTAGGAATCCGAAGTGAAACAGCCTAAAAAAATAACAAATGTACTTGCAACCACCCTCTCACAGAAGATCAACGTAAAATAACAGTATCTGTTATGTTTCGTTCGGTGAGAGAGAGCGCCGGAGGCCCAATCACCCTTTCCTTCCCAAACCCCATCCTGCTCCATTTCCTTTTTCCTTCCGTTAGGTAGCGACTTGGTTGTGTTTTTTTGACATTGCTTCTGTAATGCTAAGATAACACAGCCATGTGTATGAGGCACAGTTCTCACTTACTATCAGGTGGGCCGCTGGCTCGTAAGACACCGATGAACGCAATAAAAAAAAAGTACCTCTGGCCTCGCTAACCAGCGCTGCTACTGAGAATTTTCTAAAGGAAAACTTCATAAAATTTTTATTGTGCTCAATGTCTCGACTTCGATGCCCGGATCAGGCAGACTTATTGGATTTTTGCCACAAATAATTCTTACTAGCAGTGCGGAGTGTAGCTATACTTTGTAGAAAGTAATAGGCTCGGCTTCTATTACCTACTTGAGAACTAAAAGTGTAGCTGGTGAAATGTAGATTTAGTACACCACTGCCTATCCCTCACGGAGACATAGGCGTGAAATTACATATGTATGTACGACATTTAATATTATTGTAGATAGGCCCTTTATTAGTACGAAACTAATTATCTGTGTTTCTTCATATAAATGTCAAATTACCGTCATTACCTCGCGTTAACAGTAAATGATAACATCGTAAGCAAACCTGGATATCTGGGAGTTCTATATAATGTTTTCAAAGATGTCTGAAGGCTGCCATCCCGCACTGGTCCAGCGTGATAGACTATTTATTTATTTAAGCATAACCAATATACATTAATACACAATACCTAACGCTGCCTTAATTATAGACGGCCACGGCATGCATTAACAAAAATAAATTATAATTATTATCTATGCTATGTATAAAAAAATAACGAAAAGGTGAGATGTAGTAGTACATTAAACAAACGTACAAAACGTAGACTATGGCCTAATTCTTCTTCAGGAAGTTATTTCCGTCAAGGAGGCGGCGGAGTGGTAGAGGAAGCGCTTGAACCCTCTCTCCAACCGCAGAACCGGCCAGCCTCCAGCCACCCAGGTTTTATCTGTGGGTGGTGGGCTCCGTGGGCCTGCCCGCCACACGTCCAGCACCAGGTCCGAGAGGCGGCGTGCGTATTCCAACGCGCGCCTCTGTGTCGTGTGTCCATCCCCCTTCAAGGGAACAGTAGGGTTAAAATTAGGAGTGACCAAAGTGTAGGTCTTTTCGTGTACTGGCCTGCCGTTTTATAAGGCGCCGGTGAGCCGAAACCTTGGCGGGGTCGCGATTGCATGTGAAAGTGAAGCGCGCGACCCCACCGACTCTGGTTATGTCGAGGAACACCGTGGTAAGTTTAGTTGGTATTATCGGGATACCTTTCACCCGGTGAGTCCGATATAACCTCTCCGTTGCCCCACAGAGAGGCACGCGTCAAAGCACTTTAGGTTAGTACCAATGCTTTCTCTGATAAAATGTACCCTATAAACTTTTCTGTTCCACTGACAACGTGTATGCGAAATTTAATAATGATCAGTCGAGTAGTTAAGGCGTGAAAGCGTAATAAACAAAGAAACGAACAAACTCACATTTGCATTTATAATTTAGTTAGTATTTATAATTCAGTTAGGATGATATAAATATACCGTCACACTTCTTCAAGCTAACTACAGGCACAGATTTACCTGAAGAGCCTCTTTTCTGCAATCAGATTTAAAAAGGCCAAAAAACTCCTATCAATATCAGATCATGCTTTTCTGTTCCACGCTGTTTATTCCGTGGATAAGTATCCAGTAAATATTAGCATAAAAACCAATGAATAATAAAAATGAGAGGAAAGAGCTGAAACGCTACAGCAGAGCTTCGCCGCGCGCCGTAGCAATGCCACTAATCCTATTAGCTAAACAACAAAGTACGAATCTCCATTTTTTGAATCCTTTGTAGGCGATAAATCGTCAGTTCTGACGTTTAAAAAAAAAATATAAAAAAAACAATGGTTTATTGCCAAGTAATCTTTACAATATTTTACAATACCCTGTGGCCCCACACTAGGCAAAGCCTGTCCTGTGGGTACCTGACACGATTACAATTTTTGGTTTCCCTTGTTTGCTCAGACAACAGCTTTTGTTTAACTTAGCTTAAAGTCTACCTATTACAAATAATTGCTAAAAAAATTACAATAATGTTATAGTAACGAAATAAAGAATTATACAACTATTAATAACATGCGAAGTAGAAAACCATGTGCTAGGCATCTGAAGCGAGTGTACTTGTATGTATACTAGATAAATATATAGAACATAATGAATATAAGTTATATATATACACATATACATACACACACACACACACATACATACATATATACATATACACATACATATATACATACATACATACACACGTATATATATATATATCCAACATAAATATATACATTTTACTGTATTGATAGTAAAAGACTTTCTGTGGAGCCATATGTTAGTGAAGTGAGCCACCTGAGTATTTTTTGCTTCGTCTCTGCCACAGAACATTCCTTGATATTACACGCGCTAGCTGCCTTGTTATATATGTAAATATCCTTAAACGGGCTGAAACGTCTAACGAATCTGGTTTTGATTTGTGGTAGTGGTAATCTGTATACCCGAAGTAATATTAATTTTGCATAATCTTTAGAGGTTATGGTTCGCTTGTGAACGGAGAGAACTGTTTTTAAGATGAAGAGCTGGCGTACATTCAAAATTTGAGAGTCCTGATATAACTTTGTTGTTGGGTACCGAAAAGGTTTTTTCAGCATCGTTTTAAGAACTGAGCGTTGTGCTCTTTCCACTTGTAACATTACGGTTTTGTGCGCAGCACCCCAGCAACTTAAACAGTATATTATCAAAGACTGACTCAGCGCATAATATACGGTCTTCAGGATAGAAGCCGTGGCGGATGACCTAAGCAATTTTAAAATATTTGCTGTTTTACAGATTCTAGACGAGAGTGAGCTTATGTGTTCCTTAAAATTAAGACTTTGGTCAACTACCACACCCAGATATCTAATGCTGTCTGCTTTTGACAATGTTACGCAGTTGCATGACTGTCTCAATTCAAGACATTCATGCAACTGTATAGTTAAATTTTGTTTCATGGCTGACGCTTTAGTTTTGTGAAAACATATGTATTTTGTTTTTTTAGCGTTTAAAGTTAGTAAGTTATGTTGCAGCCATGTAGTTACCTTTCTCATGCCAGTCTCAGCTTTGGAGAAAACACCTTTCCATGTTTTCTTCAAAGCTGAGACTGTTGAAGTTCATAAAGAACTGCCTAGACGTACAAGTAATGGGTTTTATTATACAGAATTACATTTCTTTTATACTGAAATAAATATTTTATGCGCGAAATTATTTTGAGTGCTGTTATCTTTGCATAAATGGTAATACATGGATAGGGTGGGCATAAAATATGTATCGCAAGAACTTTTCTACGGTATATACATATATAACGTGCCTATATTGATCCTACGTATTGTAGAAAATACATATTGTCGTTTGCCGGGCATAGTATAAAACTACATACAATTTTCAAAATTATTTAGTTTTTTTGTTTAAAAGACACTGCGCCACCTAGGTATCAAACACTACACACTATATACATAAACAAATAAACATATTTTGAAATTCGTCTATGAAGGTTAACTTTATAAGCAATATTCAAATAGATAATTAATTATCCCTAAATGTAACTAATTTAAATAGAAATGCACGTAGACCGTTATTTAATTATTCGTTTTATTTAAGTACTTAATAAAGTAGACACACTGTTCCGTTGTTCTTGTCAGTTAAAAAGGAGATGGTTTACAGTCGTTAGAACGACCCACACTCTATGGAATAGCATTTATATATCCTGCTAAGTAGTAACGAAACCGTAATTTCAAGAGCGCGTTAGAGCCTAAATGACAAAGTTATGAGAGAATTTAATGTAGCCGAAAAAAGTCTGAAGCCTGCGGACGCGCGAGATAAACGTTCAACGAATTTGGAACGTCTCACATCAATATATTTGACGGTAGCGTAGGGCTGCGGCTACGCACTCGGTTTATATCGCCGTCTCTCTAAAGACACTGCATACTGTATCTCATAACTTAATTGGCAATCATACCGATATGATTTATTAACGTCATTGACATATTCTGTTATATTTTATAACTACATTTCCTTAATGCAGATTATTGCAGAGTTATTAGCAATATTTTTGAGTGGTAGCTATTCACCAACTAATAACACGATGCCAAGTAAGAATAAACGTTAACCAATATCACAAACTACAAATAACTCAAACTTAAAATATGGTGCGTGTGTCTAGAAGTCAAGTATTAATAATAAGGGTTTAGTTTGTGCATTACCTATTTGGCAATGTATATTTCTATCTGTAGGTATATTTTAGGTGTGAATCTCAGCTTTTTCTTAAATTAAAATATTAGAAGATATAGATCCTACTACCAAATTCCTGGCATATAAAGACACGGTCAAGAGCTAGTTACACGATAAAGTTACATTTCTCTCTAGCTCACAACGAAAGAACGAGAGTTAAGTCGACGAGTTCTGAAAGCCATCTTTTCAATTTTTGACACTTCACGTCGATGTAATGAGAATTAAAAATATTCTTATATCATTACAAAAATTACTATTCTAAGCAATCAGTCACAGAACAACCCTTAAATTTCTGATATATCTGATTTTAAATACACCGTAAAGAAATCTCGTACATTCTGTAGATGATCATGCAAAATATTCTTTATGTTGCTAATGTTTAAATGCTTGGCAACCCTATGAATGCCCGATAGACGCCTGTCAGCGAGAAATTCTACTCTTATATTGTTACTATACGGATTTATTATTACAAAACTTGTACTTGAACCGTAATGAAAGTAAACTTGATTTATTTTAATACGTACAAGAATATACATTCACATAGATCCACGCTGATTATGAGTAAATAAAGCTATGTTATTTCATTACCATGTCTAAAAACTGTACCTATTCTCTGAAAATTGCTTTAAATCTCTGAGATATTTGTATCAACATAAATATTAACTCTATTTATAGGACTTTAACGTCTTAAAGGGTTTCAATAGACAGCGAAGATGTTCGATATTTGCAACATACTTCAAATTATTTTTCTTTTTATGATACTTTCATATCTTTTATTACAAGTTTAGTTACACTATATGTTTTTGTTGAGTTAAGTTTTTGACGCGACTATTATACTATCGTATCAATCTATGAAACAATTCATCAAAAAGTATCGTAAACTCATTTACTTAATATGTACTTCGTAGTTATACATCTACAAAAATATTATAAAAATAAAAGACTTGTATTTTCGTTTGTAATAAATAAATTCTTAGACTACTGGACCAATTTTAATAATTCTTTAATCGTTAGACTGTTTATTTGCCCAGGCTTATAGGGTACGAGCCATAGAAGCAAAGTATTTATTATAAATGTGGGTGAAACCACGGAGCACAGATAGTACATAATACATTAACTCAATACGTAAAAGTAACTGTAGCCAGCCCTGCCATTATTCAACACGGTACATAATTTGAACATACAACAATAACTAATAATTGTACTTTGTATTACTTTGCGCAACATATCGTGATTTCTCATTAAAACTTGCTAACCGTGTCCCCGGCCTCATAACGCGTAATGGAGGTTTGTTTAAAAGCTCCTTGTTAATTATTTTTTAGCTTTGCATTATTTATGGTGAGCACGAAACTGTCAGTAAAATATGAATTATAATCGATTGCCATAAACTTGGTACAATTAATAAAAACCGTGTTACGTTTAAATACACTGGCTTGTTGCTGCAAAGATAAAATAAGTGCTCGCGAGTTGACTTACTTAAAAGTAAAGATCGAGGTTTATAACTAAGAAAAATAATAACAAGATTTCAACAACAACAACTGGGTGTATTATCAATCCGCAAGAATATTTATATTATTATCAATTAATCTTAATTTGCAAGTCGCGGCTTTCCCGCGCTAACTCCTCCCACGGATCTCTATTAATATAACTCAGTCCAATAACGAAGCGGCTAATGTTGCCAGTCTAACAATTTACCTATTGGTATTATATATTATAAAAATATACTGATTATCAAATATAATTTATTACAATTATTTATTGGACGCTTACACGAATGATGAATGACAACGACATTTTCATCGATACCTTTTTTTAATAATAATAATAATAATAATCATTTTATTTGCACAGAAAGTAGGTACATGAAATATTGATGTTATAATTATTTTTGTTGTTCCCTTGTACAATCTGCCTTACGTTAGGCATGCAAACATTAAGAAGTCAAAATAAATTTAAAACGAAAAAAAAAAAAGGACAGTAAAAAAAAAGAACATACTGCGGACAAATACAATTTGAATTAATGATAACAAGAATTAATAAAAAATAAAATTAAGTATACATCATAATTTATAAATAATGTCATTAAAAAATATTATCATCAATGTCAATTAAATATTATCATTTAAAAAATCATCAATAGAGTAATAGCATTTTGTAATTAATAGTCCTGTTAGTTTCTTTTTGAATAATTGAATTGTTTCCTTTTTAATAGTATCAGGAATTTTATTATATATAAGTGGGCCCATGCCAAACACATTTTTTCTAAGTAATGCAGTATTATAACCACCTGTATGCAACATATTTTTGTATTGATTTCTGATAGGGCCTTTTCTAGTTTCATGTATTGATACGAAGTAATGTATATTTAGCTTCACAAATACTGACATTTCAAGTATATACATTGATGGAAACGTTAAAAATTTTAGTGACTTAAACATAGGTACACAACTATCAGTCATTTTTTGACCGCACATTGACCTTAAACATCGCTTTTGTGCCTTAAATACGTGTTCTCTTAAACTACAATTACCCCAAAAAACAATACCAAATCGTAAATTGATGCTACTAAACCGTGATAGGCTGTTAATATTGTGGCTGTGTTGACTTTTTTTGATAGGTTGAAGAGGACATACGCGGCGGTGCTCAGTTTTTTACAAACCTCTTCTGCTTGAGGTTTCCACGTAAACTGACTGTCTATCAATATGCCTAAGAATTTTGTCACATTTATTTGATCAATTTTTTGTTTGTTGTATTCTATGGATAATTTTTTTACCGATGTCCGTTGATAAAAATGCATAATATTTGTTTTTGATAAATTAATAATTAGATTATTCATGTCAAGCCAATGTATTATATTCTTAAGGGTACGATTTATGTCATGTTCATATTCTTCGACTTGATTACATTTTATAATTGCGGTGGAGTGGAGTGGAGAGAGGTTTAAATAAATAAATCACAATGATTATGATATTTTAACTTATATTATAAATGCGAATATTAGTTATTAGTTTATTTGTTCGTTTGTTACTTTTCACGATTTAACTACTCAACCGATCATTATGAAATTTCGCATATGCATTGTCAGGGGAACAGAAAACGCCATAGGGTATATTTTATCAAAACAAGCACTGTTACTAACCTAACGTAACCTAACCTACATTTACACGAGTGAAGCTGCGGCCAAAATCTAGTAGCAAACAGTGGCGTGCACAGGATTTTAAGACAGGGTAGGCAGAAAATTTTAAAATGTCACTTACCAGACATTTTCACTGCATATTGGTTTAGGTTCGTCGTCGTATCGAATAAATTATGATGTGTGTCATTTACCACCTTAAATATACATAAATTGACTGAATTTATGAACCTATCAGTTTGCGGATATTCGAAGTGGCCTCGGCGCATTTGTCTGATGTTTTGTATTTGCAAAATAAACAATATCTAACAAAAAAAGGTCGGTCGTATAAGGCGTGTAAGGAACTATAAAGTTGATATTTTTTTTTTATTTATAAATTAAATCTACACGTCTATCTTTCAGTAAGAATATTTACAATACAGAATCGTAAAAGTTTGGAACGCGTTTTATTGTAGTAAGAAGGTTTTTTTCTATAGATATCATGGAAAGATCTGTAAGTCGTTCCTGGCCTTGTGTATTCCTTAAATAAGTATGTATACGTTTTAGCGACGAAAAGGACCTTTCGGTTGAAGCACTGCTTGCGGGAACCGTAACAATTAATTTTGCCAAACGCAGTACTTCGGGAAATACTGTATTTAAGTTATTTTCGTAAAAATGATCTATAATTTTATAAATACTAAGGCTTTTGAATTCGGTGGTTTTATAAACACATTTGAGCTCATTAATAAGGCGGTCTAAGTTAAAATTGAATAATAATAATAATAATAATAATATTCCACCACAAACACACAACACCATCTAGCCCAAACTAAGCAAGGCTTGTACTATGGGTACTAGATAATGGATAAACATACGTATATACAATTTTTTTGTTGTAAATACATACATATTAAACATAGAAACACCATGACCAAGACAAACATCCATGTCCATGTACACAAATGTTTGACTTGTGCGGGAATCGAACCCGCGACCTCAGGCGTGGCAGTCGGTTACACTAACCACTATGCCATCGAGGCCGACATAAATTATAATGAATTATTTATAAAAATCTACGAATTGCGTTACTAATTCAACCGGAAAATTGACATTATAATTATTGAAATTTTCGCACGATAGTTATTCAAAAAACTTTATTTTTTTTAGGTTTTTATAACGATCGCGACTTTCGTTAGATATATTGTCATCAATTTCAATGAAAATCCGCTTAAAATAAATTTTGGCGTCTACAACATTACGTTTTGGTTTTGGCGGTCCTGTTATACTTTTTACGCGTTCAAAAATGATTTCAAACTTAGATCTGAATGTATCCAAAAACAATTATAATTCTTTAATTTTTTCACGCAATAAATTACATCCGACGTCTTTTTTTGCATAACTTCGTAAAGGATATCAGTTACCGCGAATATTTCATTAAACACATGGATGGAGTAAAAATTGGAATACAATGTCTTTTAAATTGTGTAACAATAACGAAGCCTGACTTAAAGTCTCGCCATCCCAGGCGCCTACTTTTTCCACGATATCCTCAAATAACTCAATTAAATTAGTAAAATAATTGAAAATCACATTTACAGTATGCGAATTGTAAGTCCACCGAGTGAATCACTTGTTTTTTATCACTGAAAGATAGTTTAAAAACGCGTCACTTTTAATTTCCTGTATACACACCATCTGAACAACTTTCACAGTGAAGAATTTCCATTTTTCACTCTATAAAAACGTTAAAATGTTAAATGAACTGCAACAACACAAGACAAACAGAACAAATTTTAATGATGGCGACTTTTTAGAACTCACATAAAATTAAACAAAATACCTACGACAAAAAATCGGTTGCATAACATTCGTCGTACTTCGGCAATTCTCGTGAACCTTCGTCATGTACGAAGGCCACTGAACACGTCATATAGATTCTGCCATTTTTACGTTTGTGTGCGTAAGTTTTAGCATTGTGTGACAAATATTTATAGGAACGCACATAGATATTTTTGTGTCCGTCTCGATGCACACATGCAAAGAATTATGCAATATAAGTTCATGTCTATTTCGTAGTGCAGCCGGTACGTGACAGTTGGCGCTGATATTATGGTATAGGTTTTGAGAAATTTTGTTTATGGAAATTAATTATTTGTCGATAAATATAAATATTGGACTTCAAAATAAAATATAATAAATATTTATCTGAGTTAGAGAGGACTAGAAGGAGTTAGGGTAGGCAGCTCTTGCCGGAGGCTCTACGAAGGGGTCGTGCGGTCCATGGCCCTATATGGGGCCCCAGTTTGGGCAGACAACCTGGCGGCCCGAAACATTTCGGCGCTACGTGCACCACAGCGCGCCATGGCCGTCAGGTTGATAAGAGGTTACCGCACGATCTCGTTCGAGGCTGCGAGCCTCCTCGCCGGATCGATGCCATGGGACCTGGAAGCGGCGCTCCTGGCGTCGCTCTATCGTTGGCGCCAGGAGGCGCTAGCTCGGGGCGAAGGACCGAGTCTTGCCGCAATCAAGGCGGCAAGGTCCGAGCTCCACCAGGTCCTAGTGGCAAACTGGAAGGAACGACTTGTGCACCCCAGTGCCGGGCACGCCACAATTGTGGCGGTAAGTCCCGTGTTTGAGGAGTGGCTGGAGAGGCGGCATGGCGCCGTCACCTTCTGGCTGACACAGGTTCTGACTGGCCACGGTTATTTTGGCCAGTTCCTGTGTCATATACGCTGGCAAGAGACGCCCGGTTGTCACCACTGCGGCGACTGCCGCGACGTTGTTGAGAACACGGCGCTGCACACTTTGGTGGTTTGCCCCGCCTGGGCATCGCAGCGCCGTGATTTGATCGCGGCAGTCGGATCGGTTGCCCTCTCGCTCCCGGCCGTAGTTCAGTCTATGGTCCGGAGTGAGAGGTCGTGGAACGCCGTCGCCTCCTTCGGTTAGGAAGTAGTTTCCATCAAGGAGGCGGTGGAGCGGGAGAGGGAGCGCTTAAACCCTCTCCGCAACCGCAGAGCCGGGCGCCGGAGGGCGCGAGACGACCTCCAGCCACCCTGAGGTTTGACCTGGGGGTGGCGGGCTTTGTGGGCCTGCCCGCCATCCGTTCAGCACCAGGTCCGAGAGGCGGCGTGCGAGTTCCCATGCGCGCCTCTGTGTCGTGTCCGAGACAGTAGGGCTTTTATTTTGAGCAGTACCTATCTTGGGTAGGTCTTATTGCGTAGAGGCCTGCCGTTTCATACGGCGGGCCGAAACCTCGGCGGGGTCGCGACCGTATACGAAAGTGATTCGCGCGGCCCCGTCGATAGTGGTTTTGTCGAGGAACACCGTGGTAGGTTTAGTCGGTATTCCGGGAGGTACATTATCTTTTCAACATCTTTCTTTTACCCCGGCGAGTCCGACATAATCCCTCCGCCCGCCCCCGCGGAGGGATATGCGTCATTACATTCCCCCAGGTAAAAAAAAAAAAAAAAAAATGCAGTGTCTTTTTGTCTTTATGAACCGCACGCCACTGGTAGCCAATATTTCGTCTTTTTTTTTTAACGTGTGGGTATGCTTTGACGCATATCTTTGAATTTTCTTTTTGTTTCTTATTGTGGCTTGTTTATCTTTACATTTGTTAGTTTACATGTTGTCTCAATGTTAATCAAAATAAACACTTTTATTTGTCTTTCTTTTCTTTTCCCTACACTCATCAGATAACTAATAACTTAAATTCTACTACAGAGAGAACTTCAGTGACCTTATTTATTGGCACACACCAGTATATCATCGCAACCGTTTTGCTTATTTTTTTCATAATATGTTTCCCGACTCTGCAACAGCTGCTTTTAGCTTATTACTACGTGCAGCCAAAGGAAATATTTCATAATTCATCATTTTGTTCAGCGTGAGCAGTACACGACAAAATACTTTCATGTGCTGATTAAGTGTAGTTGGTCAGTGTTGTTTGTAAATATATGTTTCTACAATTGTTTTTGTGTACGTGAACGGCATACGACCTTCTTTTTTCTTATTATGGATGTGGCAAAAAAGCGTTCAATTTACCCAACTGTAAGTGGTTATCGTAGCATATAAGCGTCTTCAAATAGGACTTGCCTATTACCCAGTTTAATCTGGTATTTCACTTAAACTGGGCAAGCCGAAATGGGGACAGAAGCTGCTCTCTTAAACAAATAGAGTTTTTATTGAGGATACGCTCAAGAAAACGATTTGTACAAAACCTGTTTCTTAAGGTTCAAAATGTTTGTAGAAAAAAGCAACTTCTCCAGTTCGGCCCTCCCAGTTTGAGTGAAAGCCCAGGTTTACACGGATAAATCCTATAATCCACCGCTCTTACAAAATCAAATGAAAGTTGTAGCAAAACATCGATATTAATTTAAAACATGTAAACTTAACGCGCGCTCATAAATTGCAACCGCTGTTATTTAAATTATATTTTTATTTTTGTTCAACCTTTCCGGTAGAAACAGCAATTTTTAATGCCTAATTTCGGTAGTGAAAAATTTAATAAGCCATCGTTGTTTTTATTACATCATATTTCAAAGCCAAAATTAAGTTGACAACGCCAATTAAGACTGGACCCAAAACCACAATTAAATGCCATTATGATCTGATGGTTTCATAAGCTAGGGTGAAACGTCCGAGTCGCCTGCATTGCAACCAGTTAGTTTACAATCAGGCAACGCCCTAACTATTCATAAACCCCATTAATATATATGAAGACATAATTGAATTTGTATAATACTTGCCTTTGATAAACAACATTATTTCAACGCCTTGCAAAAGCATGCATACAAATACAATCATAACATACACCAATAAATCAGTTGATAAGACTAAAATTACATACATTGTTTTATAAAATAAAGCCTCATTCTATTAAAAACCCTGCTTTACACTATTTAGTTATATCGTAACTCCTTTTTATAGCTGGGTCTAAAGATTAACCGCTTTCACGAATTAATTAACGCCACAACATTCGCAGTTGTGTATAGGCGAGCTAAATAAACACTTACACCGCTACATTAAAGGGACGAGAGTTTTCTAACACGTTTCATTGTTTTACTTCTCTCCTCTAATAGGTTGTATAAACATAATACCATCTGTTTGTTGGCCTCACAGCTTTTATTAGTCTCTGGAGGCAGAGTGGTATATCACTTGTACCTACACTCGTATTTAATTTAGGTATACTAAATTTTCTCTTAAAAGATTGCGACGTCAATGCGTAGTAAAGCTCGAAGTTAGAGTAATACTAGCTAACCTTTTCAACATATTCATTAGAATTTTCAGTTTTGCTTCTCATTGGTCCAAAAATATAAGATGATTGCGTTAACAGTCAATGGTGAGAGTGAGGTTTGTAGTTAAATTACCCATCGAATAAACTATTATCGAAGTTACTCCACTCAATTACATAGCATTAAAACTCATAACAATAACTATGTCGTGAAGCGTCTTCGAAGCGTACATAAAATCATAAACAATAAAATTCGTAACGAAAATAAACGTGAGGCATAGATCACCCGTAGACCCAAAAAAAGGCAAATTACCTAATTTCAAAAGCTTAGCAAAATATTTTAGTATTTCGTATAAAATGGTATATCCTAACGAAGTAGGTCACGGCGTGAGGTCTTGTAAAATTATTTATGCTTTCTACCGTCATGAAAGGGCCTTTATGAAAGAATATACCCATCGTTTATTTCAATATTATCTGCGCAATAAAACGCCACAGGACGGCTAGTCGGCTCGTAAAATTCATAACAGTTTTGTTCTAGCTACTTACTATCACTTACTATATTACACCATTTAGCCATTCTTCGACCGTTGAGTTCTGAAAAGTACCTGTGTAAATGTTTATGTACTAATGTTTTCTTTTTTATAATTATTTTAAGTGCAGTAAATGCTTATTTTAAAGAAAATTAGATTGCCACGTCAAATGTTTAGAGTTCATACGCATCTCAGTATTTCTGAATATTAAAATTGAAAACATCCATTGCAATGTTATGTTTGAGTAAGTTAAAGTAATCTTTGCCTATAGAGATTTTATGGGACGAAGAGCGATAGGCTTTTTATCCCAAACAAGGCACAGTTGTAAAGCCGCGGGTAAAAGCTATTATGTGTATCTATATACATTCAACACACTTTATCACAACACCAATAAGTGGTAAACCTTATCTACGTATTTATCGGATAATAGAAATCTAACTTCAAAAGCATGAAAGTTCCCTCATGAAAATCTTGGAATCGGAGATAAGGCGATGAATTACCTTTCTAAGAAAACGAATTGTGTTTGATGTAGTGAATGGAAAGTACCCAATGTTTAGTTGAGATATCACGCCCAGTACGAATGTGTTCCGTACCATAGTTGGGTACCTATATCACAAATTAAATACACCTGTTGTGGATGATACAAAAGTCAAACAAAACGTTTTTTAATCGTTGTATACGAATCTAAAACTGCCTCTAGTCTAATATACATAGTTTTATTGCTATTTGTAGCAGATGTACTACCCACAATATTACGCACACGACAGTTACTCAGAAGATTGGCGTGCTTCAAAAACTCAAACAATATTTTTATATCTTACTATCTCTACGAACCAGTGGCATCGACAAAGATCTAATTGTACATAGAAATCAAGGTTCTTTACATGATACGGGAAGTTTTGATTTAAACTATATAAACTTATATAAGTTTCAAAATCATCGAGATCAAGATCACTTATCAAAAGCCACTCGGCTAAATTCGTGAGTAAAAAGGTTGTTTATTATAAAAATGTGATTAAACTTTTCCCAAATATCCTAAACTCAGAAGTAAGTAAAACTAGGTAAAGAAATCTTACAAACTTCAAATTGAGTATTAAGTACTTTGAAGAAAATTCGAAATAATTTGTTTCTAGGCGATGTTTGATTTAGGCGATATATAAACAGATACATCTTCAGGTAAAAGTACAGATGAAGAAAAACTTTAAAGCCTGAAGAAATTGGTTATTCCGTTGTGACTCGGCCACATAGAGATAATGAAATGCACAAAGCGGCGTGACATGTGCTCACATTCTTGTCGCGGTATGTATGGACGGGTGACACTCACAGACATATCAGAAACATACTTTTCGATATGACATTATTATGTTTGTGTTACAAGTGCCAGAGAAAAAAAAAAAAATATTACAGTAGCATTTTTTATAATATGTGTTTATATTCAACTCTCCTATTCTCGCAACCAGGACAGGTTGGAGGGTGTAATAGTGTAAAATCGGTTGTAAAAGCGATTGGGAGATTTGAAGAGTAATAAAAGTCGCCCGTTTTACTTATATAGGGAAGGGACAATGATAACTGGCAAAATGTATGCATCTCTTCTACACGTACACACAGGGTAATGAACACGGCCCCATTAATCAAATCACAGCTGCCTTGTCACAAAAAAGTGGTGGATGCACAGTTATGTGAGCTGACTGTGATCAAAAGATTTTATTTTACCACAAATATCATATCACGTAATCTTTTTATTTTCACCACAACAGTCTATATCTATTTACTCGAGATATGCCACGTCTGCTAGTTCAAAATCCAAAAGGCTTGATATTTTTGTTAATTATGTTTGCATTGCTATAATAATTGATAATTTAACTTTATTAATATTGAAGCGGTTTTTAAGACGGAATTCTTGGGAGAGCCACGGCCACCCCAACCCATTCCTCTCCCCAATGAGTATCAATATTTAATATTAATTTGATATGTCAACGCCTGTAGGGTAAGGGTTTGGCAAAGAAACTTCTAATATAATAAAGATCCCAGCAGCAAACATACAGACACATAACACAAGCGAGAATAGAAAATTTACTCAACACTCAAACATTAGCAACAAAGCAAATTACATTTACTTTTTGTGCAACAAGAGTATACAAAGTTGTTTCGAACATGTTGACCACAGAATTGATAAATGAAAGCACACGTTTGAAAAACAATTGTTGCCACGTTTACTCGTCAGGGCAACATTGTTTCACACACGGCCACCGGTAAAACCGCTACAATATTGCTATACCGGCTGCATTGTCGCTAATCGCCAACCAGCGCTGTTTTATAGAATCTGTAAAAAGTATTATAGGTAGTTGACTATAAAGACGACGTACTGATACAATGTTTCGGTACATTATTGTCCAAGTTATTCGACAGACATAGACGATATTTTATAGAAGACTCCGTTTGTAAATATTAATTGTCATCTAGCAATGTGTAATTAAGGCGAATAGAAGGCTAGTGTCACCAATGTAATAATAACACTTCTCGGCTACAATAAGATTTTTTAGGATATTTAGCAACTATATTTTACTGTCAGTTTCGCCGCCATATTTCTAAAAGTCCCGCAGTTATAATTCTGCTTCGATATTATAAACATTAGTCACCTCGACTAGAGCAACCGCTCAACCTCGGTAGAGTGCTACCGCTACGCCATCGAGCACACAATAGTATACAGAACCAGTCTCATATTCCGTGATTTGATAGTCGTGATATTAAACATAGTACTATAGTAACTGAACATATAGTTCGCGGCATGTGTCCGGACATACCGCTGAGAGCTTTTACGTATTTAATGAAAAAAGTAACTTCACGTAATTGCGAAGTCGCTGGCAAAATAGAGGAAGTGCAACCTTTTTCATAAAGTGTGTCGGAAATATGGCTTTGAAAAACAAAATAATGTGGAACTAAATAAAAGTATTTTAGACCTGGGTATATTTATATAATTTCTGGCTTCAGCTATATCTCATGCTAGTAAAATATTTTACACTTTAGCTAATACTCAAGAAATAAGTTTTGTTAAGTATTATGAAATAGTATAAAAGGTCCATAAATATGTATACAGAGTCGTGAAGTGGTTTTGCTTAACTACCTAGATTTATATTATTACATTTTTGTGAGTTAGCTGTGAGTTAAGTTCTGTTTATGATGACTATTTATGCTAACATGAACTGTGGTTAATGATATAAGATTATAATTATACCTGAATAAAGTTATTCAATTTTAATATTAATAAATACTTAATAGCAGTCCCATATATGGAGGTTAGCGGTGTTGCTCGCCTCTTACCTCGGCAAGCACGTAAATCCGTTGCCACGTTGGTGTCTTGCGCCAGTCTGCGGTTGTGTTGGATTGACATTCTATTGGACTATGAGAGTGGCAGAATCGAAAGGGCATCTAAGTTTGCTCCCACACTTGTGTATTATCATATCTCCTGCACTATGGCTATTTACTGTTAAGATTGGCTGCCAAATATATTAACTCTAATTACACTGTCATAAGCAGCCGTTGACGACACTTATGTATATTTCCTTAAATAAATAATGTGTATGCTCTTCAGTTAACATTCAAATAAACATAGCAGACAGTAAAATTAAATGGTATAAAAAACCCAGAAATATATAATTATAGAGATAAGAAAAGTGCCACATTTTGTGTCTTCGTTACTTAGTTAAACCCTGATTGATACTAACCCAATAAAGACATTGGAATAAGCTTCGTTCATAAAATTTAGGACCTAGCTTTACTATCGTTGTTCCACTGCCTATATCACTGTAGTAATGGTGATGCGGTTTATGGAGGCAATAGCAATTGTAAAACGTCTACAGTGTAGTTTCCTTGACCTATTTATGTGATGGGCTCTGTCTGTCTATGGTACCATCCGCTCGTATGAGTTACCGTCGAGGTTTATAGTCGATTTATAATTAAATTCATGTTGTAAAACGCCATTGTCTACAAAAATAGACTGTTGTGTTGCGTTTATTTCCACTTAGTACCGATATACTTGTATTTATAATTAACAATTCACGAAAAGGTGAACTCGGCAACTACCTTTGTTGCATCTATTTCAAGAGACGCGGTGCGCTTTAGTACGCTACCCACCGCAAATTAAAAAGTAGAAATAAAATAAAGAAAGTGTTACACTACGCGTCGCATATCGAGTTATAGTTTTTTTTATAGAACAAATTGGTTTTATATTTTTTTTATACATTAACCACATTTTCAGTTATATATAATATTAATAGGAGTAACTGTGAAACATTGCAACAGAATTTCATTTAAAAAGTAATTAGAATTATAAAGCACAAATAAATGGCTTATATGGATAGGAGATTCATCTCCTCCATTTGCATAGATTTCAACCTATGCAAATGTTTTGTAGTCATAACAAAGACGTTCTGAAGACAAAGTATCTGCGTTAAACCTAGAAAAAGAGATTTCCGAGAGGGGATCCCTCCTTTTCGCATAATGTTTTTTGTCCTAATATACTTCGGCATAACGATTTTGGCACAATTTGTTTTGGCATAATAATACTTTAGCATACTTTTTTTAGGCATACATTTTATGTTGGCATAATCATGTTAAAGACTAATTTGTTTTGGCATAAATTTGATTCCCATAACGTTAGTAGGCCTAATGACTATTAGCATAACGTTAGTAGGCCTAAAGACTTTTAGCATAATAGAAGTTAACTCAGATAGAAGTTAACTGATTGAAATAGTAGTCCTTAATTATTTATTTTAGGTGTATATTTTCAAAACCGACTTCACGTAGTCTTGTTTGTCCTACCCCTAGAGTGTTATTTAAAATCGCGTAGGCGTGTAGGGGCGAGGCGGCCCGCGGGCTGAGGAGCAGGCGGCTGCGAGCGGTGAGCGAAAGCCGTCTGCGACGATTAGCACGCGTGGGGCCGCCGGAGGCCCGCAGCGCCGGAGCCGTGACAGAAACTCATTCAACACATCATCAATTTATGCTTTAGGATATTATGCTTAAAAAAGTTATGGTTTAGAACTTTATGCTTAATAAATTTATGCTTTACAATATTATGCTTAATCATTATTATGGTTAGAGAAATTATGCTTAAAAAATTATGCGTAAGCTGTTATGCGTAATTATATTATGCGAAAATATAATTATGCCAAACAACATTATGCTAAGTTATATTAGGTCTTAAAATTTTATGCTAATGGATAGGGAACCTTCCGAGAGACATAAAATACCACTGTTCAAATTCTCTTTTCTTTTTATATCAAATATATGAATTTTTAAAAGAAATATTTTGGTTTCGTAATCGACTTGCTAACCTGGAAACAAGTGTAGCTGTGCTAAAAAATCTTGTAACGAAACATTAACGTATGCGTTTTTAACCGCATGTCTCGTGATAGGGGCTATAAACGAGGCTTATCGAGCCTTACTAGGTCACGGTCGAGCAGATGACGGTCGCACGCAGCGTGCGCACCGCTGCCCCTACGCTTTGTACTTTGTTGTGCCGCTCCACAAGGGTAAACACTCGTAAATCGATTGCAAAAAATCACTGTACATTAAACTACAACGTCTCTTGGACGGAGACACAAGACTATCATTTAGTGACATAGTCATGTAGTAGACGAATTGAGTCGCAGCCGCACATCGGCGGCCTGAGACAATTGATTTTTAATTACGGGGGGGAGGGAAGGGATTTTTAACGGATTTAAAAGTTAAAAGTACGCATTGGTTTTAATGGCATCCGTTTGTTGCGCCTAATTTTTTATTGGGCTTATTTAATTTGGCATAACGAGTTAGGCATAATTTTTTTGTCATAATAATACTTTGACATAATTGTTCTTCTGGCATACTATTTCAGTAGGCATAAATATCATATAGGCTAATTAATGCTTTTTGCCCTAATTTTGATTGGCATAAAGTTAAGCCATATATAACTTGGGTACCATAGTGTAACAATAGTTTAGGGTGCAGCGTGGTTGATCCTTGGGCCACCCTAAGCCGCCAACATATTTATTTTATATACGAAATGTATTTTATTAAATGCAAACACAAAATTTTCGAATCTTCCAATTTATGCTTTAGAATAGTATACTTAATAATTATTATGCTTATAGTAATAATGCTTAAAAAATTATGCCGAAACAGTTATGTCAAAGTAATATTGTGCGTAACTATTATTAGGATAAGTAAAAGTATGCCATGTTAAATTATGAGTATCATGACATTCATGACATATAATTTTATGCGAATAAATAGGGAACCGATTTTAATATGTACCTACTCGTTACTAGAGGAGACAACTCAATTGATTGTTTGTAGCGTTAGAGTGCATGCTTGGTAACTCATTCGGCCTGAGTTAGGCAATGACACGTATAAGTGCAAAATTAATTTAGTAGTATCGCAATACAAAAAACCTAATCCTTACTTTAATATTATAAATGTGAATAAGAATGTATTTGTTACCCTTTCACGTCTTTACTTCTCGGCCGACCGTCATGCAGTTTTCAGGGTTATTTGTCGCATACACATTGTCAGTGTTACCGAAAAGGACATAGGGTAATATTCATTCAGAAAAAAAAGGTACTGTTCCCGAGGAAGAGAAATTTATTGACAAAATCTATATTAACGCGAACGATGCCGCGGGTAAAATGTAGTTGTATATAAACATTGACATATATACATAGTCTCACGTATATCCCCAGAGACGAGGGCACTTATTATATATTTGGCCAGCAACGGTTTTAAGTCACACGTTGTCTATTACCCCAGTACCAGCTTCTGGACCGCATTCAGAGGAGAGCGACTCGAATCGTGTACTGCCAGGTTGTTTCAAATCGACTAGACCCCTTGGCGCTGCGTAAAGATGTAGCCTCGCTATGCATCTTCTATCGCTTTTACTATGGGGAGTGCTCCGAGGAATTGTTCGGACTAATCCCTACCGTCTATTTTCGCCATCGTCTTACGTGACAGAATTTCCATCCCCATCATTTAGATCGTTGGCAGTCTACTACAGTGCGGTTTCCAAAAATTTTCTGCCTCACACAACTAAACTGTGCCCTACAAACCTTCAAAAAAAGAGCGTACTCCTTTTTAAAAGGCCGGCAGAGCACTTGTAACTCCTCTAGTGTTGCGGGTGTCCATGGACGGCGGTAATAGTAATAATTTTTTTGACAGGAAAACCTAATAATACTATACCCAACCTGTAAATCGATCACTAGACGTCAAAAACAACAGCCACATTCACTGCTGCTGCGCCATTAATGCAATTAATTAAAAAGTCATCTATGCTTATAAATCGTGAATAATGCATTATGAGTCCAAAAAATCTATTCTAATATTATAAAGCTGAAGAGTTTGTTTGTTTATTTGTTTGGTTGAACGTGCTAAGGTCAGGAACTACAGGTTCAAATTAAAAAAATCTTTCGATGTTGTATAGCCTATTTGTCAAGGAAGGAAAAAAATCACGCTGCGACCAAAGGAGCAGGGCATAAAAGAAAAATGACCAATCACTACCTGAGATTTGACAAACCACAAATTCTCGCTAAAGAACACCGATTCCTACCAAGGATGCATCGCGATGCTATTGAAATCAAAAAATATCCCAATTTCAATAGAGAAGATGGTTGGAATGTACCACCAGCTTGGGATCCAGTACTTCAAATAGTCAAACCCAAGAAAAAACAAACCACAGCTAGACTTCATGATACTTTGAGCTCATTCTGCGTAAATAGAAACACCAATAATTAAATTATGATCGGGTACTTTGAAATAACTACACTGGAACATTGAGACAACTACCATCTTAGTCTCCCCGTGACCATGGCTGCTGAAAAGCAACCGAAATGTCGGGGAAAGTGTAAACCAAAAATAAATAGAGTTAATAGTTTAAATAATTTTATTAGCTTATAAATTAGTAAAATAAAATCAATAGTAGTAGTAGAGTAATATTTTCAAAATTTTGTAATACAGTTGTACGAGCCACGTTACACGTAGCGTACATTGAACTTATTACTCTTTGTGCCGTGTCAGCAACTTACTTCATTCATTACTTTAATTAAACATATGTAATTAAAATTAGTTCGCGTTCACGTTCGCCTATCAAAGGACGTACCGCGTCTCACATATCATTCCGCGTTCGATAATCAGTAAACGCATATCATTACCATTTATATCATCTTTTTATCTATCAATATAGCCAGTTAAATTTATTACCGAGTTTTACTGATCTATAAACCTATAACTTATTACCAAGGGTGTGCGGACCGTACATCCTTTTTTTAAATTTAATTAGTATAATTACTCTGACTATAACCTCGCGAGTGACTTAGTGTACCGTAGTTAGCTATCAAGGCTCTGTGACATTTGTGAGGACCAACCAGTGGAACTATCAGTGTGAGCAAACAGTTCATCACTCATCAGCAGGGTATCAACAGATACCACCTATCGGAGGCAGAAGCTGCGAGATCATCGTCAAGTATCAAGATATCAAGTAAGATCTTTCCATATCAGCGTTCATCTTATCCTTATATTATAATCATCTATCAACATGTCTAGCATGGAAGACTTACTATCGACACAAGAGCAAATTTCTGCCGCGATTGAGCAACTCTATTCGAATTTTAAGAAAGACGGTTCGGATAGGAAAACTCCAGACTATATCAAGCGCCGGCTATATACTCTAGATGGCTACTGGAGTGAATTTCAGTCTAATCATAGGAAGCTGAGTGCTTTTAGTATTAGATCTCATCCTTATTTTACAAACAATCAGTTTGAGCATACCAGGAATCAGTACACTACTATCAGAACAGCTATTCAAAGTTACGGATTGTCTGTGAACCCAAGAGAAGAAAAGATAACTTCTTCTCCAATCATTAGACCAGCAACACCTATGGCCGTTTCGGAGACTCCTATATCAGATTTTATGACTCAAACCCGAGGCAGCGACAGCAAAACTGACGAGATGCTGCGGAAACAGAGCAGTAACTTCAAGGCATTTGATCATACTATTTCAAATATCGATTTGGAGAACATTTCAGAAAAATGGGAATTTGATCACTTGTTACGTACCATACAATCTCGCTGGACGACTATCGACTCTCTGCATTGGGAGTTGGATAGCGAACTAGGCCAGAGGAATACTGAGTACGAATCTCATTTCTATCAAGCCGAGAAAAGGTTTAATGACATCATCAAATCAATAAATAAGAAATTGTGGTCCGTGTCTCACCTAGAGAAGTCTACTCCTAAGATAGATATACCCACGTTCTCTGGTAACTACCATCAATGGTCCAGTTTCAAATACCTTTTTACTGAGACTATCCATGCGAATCCGACTTTATCGAGCGCCCAGAAGATGCAATTTCTGAAATCTAAAGTGAGAGGTGAAGCGGAAAGACTCATCCAACACTTGCCAATCTCCTCGGACAACTACTCTATCTGCTGGGATTTGCTTAATCATAGATTCAATAACAAACGGCTGATTATGAGTTCTCACTTAGATCAAATGCTCAATGTACCTACGATTCAACATATATCGGTACAGCATATCAAAAAGCTTCACGATGTTACTCGCGAAAGTCTCAATGCTATTAAAAACCTTGGCATTAGCGTAGATTCGTGGGATCCCCTTATCATTCATCTTCTTAGTCAAAAATTAGATTCTGATACTCTTAGCGAATACCTTACTTCTCTCAAAGACCCAAAGGAAGTACCTAGCCTAGAGGAATTTTTACTATTTTTGGAGAAGACATTTACGACCATGGAAACATCGAAAAGAAAGTCTGAACCCAAATCAAACCAAAACCATTATCATAAAACTCAGAATTTAAATATTAAAACATCGTCGACCGGACGTAACATTTCGCAATCTTCAAGCGATAAAAACATCTATGTGACGAAATACTACAAATGCGCTGTCTGCAAAACAAATAATCACGCAATATTTCATTGCAGTAAGTTCCGACAAATGAATTCGTCAGCAAAACGACGATTGACCGAGAAACTAACATTATGCGAAAATTGTCTTTATTGTCATAACGGCAAAGAATGTTTTTCAGATAAACGGTGCCGTGAGTGTAATTTGCCTCACAATACTTTATTACACGATGCATTTACGCAATTTGACAACGAGCCCGGGGCATCAACATCGAATAATGCTAACATCAGCACCACTAAACAGGGTCAAAAGTCGACAACCCGAAGCTCACACGTGTCTATACAATCTGAAATCCCAGAAATTCTTTTATCTACCGCGATGATCAGTGTTGAATCTTGCGATGGTTCCTACCTTAATTTACGAGCACTCATAGATCAAGGATCACAGACCTCTCTTATCACTGAAAATGCGGCTCAACGGCTTGGGTTACCGCGTCAAAGATGTCAGGGTGTGATCACCGGAGTGGGCGCTAAGCAAACTA
Source organism: Catocala nupta (assembly GCA_963675205.1). Taxonomy (NCBI): domain Eukaryota; kingdom Metazoa; phylum Arthropoda; class Insecta; order Lepidoptera; family Erebidae; genus Catocala; species Catocala nupta. The sequence continues at coordinate 8,318,715 of OY776090.1, read as the reverse complement.
ACTGCAAAGGGGCTATCAATATCAAATGCGGATCAATGAACCGTAACTACGAGTTTCATACTGACGTTATTATCATGCAAAATCTTGTTAAAAATCTACCAAGCTATTCTTTCGCTAAACCGGATTGGTCGTACTTAGATAATATCTCCTTGACTGATCCTGAATTTAACGTAAGTCGCCCAGTGGACATTCTGTTTGGAGCCGATATTTATTCTTTGATTCTGATGGAAGGAATTTGCAGAGATCAACAAAATCATTCACCTATTGCCCAGAACACGCGGTTAGGGTGGATTTTATGTGGATGCGCAAAAACTTTGCAATGTAATGTCATCTTGAATAATCTAGACGAGATCCAAAGATTTTGGGAAATTGAGGATATTGCAGAGGAATCTCAATTATCAGTAGAAGATCAAGAGTGCATTCAGTACTACAAGAATACCACTATTCGTCGAAAGGATGGTCGCTATGAGGTACGACTACCCCTAAAGTCGGACTTTGAAAACAATTTGGGATTATCAAAAAGTAAAGCTGTTGCACAATTTAAATCATTAGAAAGAAAGTTCTTGAAAAATCAGCCGATGGCAGAAAGTTATAAATCATTTATCAAAGAATATCAAGCCATGGGCCACATGACTCCCGTTCCGTTCGCAAGAATTAACGAACCTTCTTTCTATCTCACTCACCACGGGGTAGAGCGAGATGAATCAACAACAACTAAATTCAGAGTCGTCTTTAATGGCTCCGCTAAAACTACTTCCGGATTTAGCCTAAATGACGTCATGAAATGTGGGCCCAACCTCCAACAAGATCTGCAGTCTCTTATCATTAAATGGAGACAATATCAATATGCTTTCACGGCTGATATAGAAAAAATGTTTCGTCAGATTTGGATGAACAATCAAGACCAGCGATTCCAAAAAATCATTTGGCGAGACTCTGAGCGTTACCCTATCAAAGACTGGGAGCTAACAACTGTGACTTATGGTACTAAAGCTGCCGCTTTCTTAGCTATGATGACTCTACGGCAGTTGGCATTAGATGAAAAAGCAAATTATCACAATTGCGCTTCGATCTTATCAAACTACTAAAATCAGGTGGCTTTAATCTATGAAAATGGAGATCTAATATTCCTGATCTATCAGACACAAATCAAGACTTCAACTTTCAGGACTCAGAGTCATCAAAAACATTAGGGCTTAGCTGGGATCACCGACAAGACCTGTTTACATTTAGTTGAAATATAGAACTATCTACCGAGCGGGAAACAAAGCGGTCACTTTTATCAAATATTTCAAAACTATTTGACCCTCTCGGTTGGCTTACGCCATTATCAACCAAGCTAAAGATCCTATTTCAAAAGGTGTGGTTGTCCGCAATCAGTTGGGATGACTCTCTACCGAACGACTTGTTGTCCGAATGGATCGTTATCAGAAATGATATCAAAAACATAAACAAACTGCAAGTGCCTCGGTGGATATCAACAAGCGAACGTGACGTCATAGAATTATGCGGATTTTGCGATTCGTCGACCAAGGCTTATAGTTGCATAATATATTGTAAGGTGAAACGAAACAATAAAACTATTATTACGCCTTTGATTGGAAAAGCGAGGCTTGTACCAATATCTAAAAATATCAGTCTCCCACGTTTGGAATTATGTGCAGCTCATCTTCTATCAAATGTGATGCTCAAAGTGCAACAGTGCTTGAGTACGTATGAAACTAAAATCTACGGGTGGTCCGACTCCATGATCGTCCTCGGCTGGCTTAACGGAGATTCAACAAGGTGGAAGACATTCGTCTCAAACAGAGTACGTGATATCACACAAATTATGCCATCAACATGTTGGCGTTATGTTAAATCGGAAGAGAATCCGGCGGATTGCGCCAGTCGTGGATTAACAGCTTCTCAGATGATTAATCATAATCTGTGGTGGCAGGGACCGTCCTGGTTACAAAACTTTGATGGACAAAGTAACCGGCCAAATTTTACCACGGATATAGAAATGAAAAAAGTTCGCCTAGTAAACGTTGCCACTGAGCCCGATATAAACAATAATATCATATATCAATTACTAGCGAAATATGTGCTATATATTTATTTGATTCGCAAAACCATTCGAATAATATCATGGATGTTTAGATTCGTAAGAAAACAAAACAAATCAAATTCCTACTTATCTTTATTTGAGTTGAGCCGATCTGAAAATTTTATCATCAAGCAAGTCCAACAAATTGATTTTGCTCAGGAAATAAAAGATTTAAAAGAGAGCGGTCACGTGTCACCAAAGAACAAAATATCAAAACTCTCTCCCTATTTAGACGAAAATGAAATCCTTAGAGTTCATGGGCGCTTGAGAAACTCAACTCTGCCTTTCTCAATGAAACATCCTATCATCATATCAGGCTCCAGTCGCTTCGCACAATTATTAATAGATCAAGCGCATAAAGCAACTTATCACGGAGGAGCACGCCTAACATCAGCATTTTTGAGGCAAAAGTATTGGCTTGTAGGAGGAAATAAGATCGTGAAGAAACATCTTCGTAAATGCGTCACGTGCAGGCGCCACGATCCTATTAAGCATCAGCAAATCATGGGTGACTTACCTGCTGCTCGAACAATTCCTACGAGACCATTTTATCATACTGGTGTCGATTACACTGGATTTGTTGATGTCAAATCTAGCAAGGGCCGTGGCATAAAGTCTTCAAAAGGCTATATAGCAGTGTTCGTATGCATGGTGACCAAAGCCGTGCATCTCGAACTAGTGTCCGACCTTAGTTCATCTGCGTTCCTAGCCACTTTACGTAGAATGGCTTCCCGGCGGGGAACGCCCTGTCACATTTATAGTGATAATAGGACCAACTTCGTTGGCGCGAACAAGATTCTCAACAGAGAATTCATAGATCTTCGGGTTGCATTAGACGATACGTTTTATACATCAATCACTGACATGAAAATTCAATGGCATTTTAATGCCCCTGGATGGCCAAGTGCAGGAGGACTCTGGGAGGCTGCGGTGAAGAGCCTCAAATATCATCTGAAAAGAGTCATCGGCGAGCAGAAATTGACTTTTGAAGAATACTCCACCCTCCTTGCCCAGTTAGAAGCGTGTTTGAACACATAACCTCTATGTCCACTTACTGAGGACCCCGAAGATCTGGAATATCTAACCCCCGCTCATTTCCTAACTAGTGGTCCCACTAACACTATCATAGAAACGGAGAGAGACCAACGAACAAGATGGCAGCTTACACAAAAGATCTTTGGAGATATATGGAAGAAATGGCAATCAGAGTATCTAAGCCAACTATCTACCCGCAGCAAGTGGCGCCTTCCAAAGGAAAATCTTAATATCGACGATGTCGTTATAATTCATGACGCTAACCTACCTCCAGGGAAATGGGCACTTGGTAGAATTATAACATTGCATCCAGGCAAAGACGACTTCGTGCGCGTTGTTAGCTTAAGAACAAAAAACAGCATCATCAAAAGACCGATCACCAAAATATCCAAATTGCCAGTCCATGAAAATGATACAGATGACCGAGCCAGCACGTTTCAACAGAAACACGAAAAAGTTGCCGCCTCAATTAATATCAAACCCCCAAGGAAACTCTGCCTATACAATTTTATAAATGTGTTTTTCATGCTGATATATATAATTATAACACCCACGTACGGCGCTTATCAAATATCAAGTTTCAATAATAGTCAAGGTTTTTACTTCGATCGGATCACAAACTTACGTCTAGAACGAGACCAATGGAAATTAGTTATCTACTACGACATGTTTCCCTATTGGCAAAGCGCTGAATTACTTGGCAAGTATATAAATCATTTAGATAACATTTGTAACAATCAAAGTAAGGCAAAAATTGTACAATGTGATGTCATCCTTCTTCAGTTACATCACGGGCTTAATGAACTCGAGCATTACAATAATATTTTGCTCGGTAAGCAATTCACTCGGCACGAGCGAGTCACGCGAGGCCTTATCAACGGTGTCGGGTTCGTCGCCAACAAGCTGTTCGGCGTACTCGATCAAGAATTCGCAGAACAGTACGAACGAGATATAGAGACTATTAAAACAAATCAAAAACATCTCGCTTTACTGTGGAAAAATCAAACTTCGGTCGTCGAGGGCGAATTTAATTTGATAAAGAGGGTTGAAACATCTATCAACAAACAAAGTAAACTTTTCAATCAGTATTTGAACAACCTAGAGATGTCGTTAAATAGGCAAAATGAAAATCTACAATCCACATCAAACACATGTGATTTCACTCTATCATCAGTTATCGCACAAGGTATTTTATTAAACTTGCAGAATATCCAAGATACTATTATTGACTCTTTAACCGATATTTATGCTGGTAAATTCAACTTTCATCTTCTTACCCCAGAGCAACTTCGGGACGAGATAATTGTAATCGTAAGTTTATTATCAAGAGACATGACTTTACCTTTGGACAACTTACAAAACATATCACAAATGTACCATCTTCTCACCGTGAAAGCAAGAGCTACCGAGAAGTACATTATTTACGAGATTTGGATTCCTCTAGTCTGCAGAGATAACTTTGAGTTATACCGACTAATCCCCATTCCAAAAGAAACCGAAAACTCTATGATCAGTCTTGTACCTGTAGCAGAGTACGTAGCTATCAATATAAGACAGGACTCCTATATCGGGTTATCAGAGAAAGATGTACGAAATTGCGTTGAATTCGATAAGGACACTCATTTATGTCCCTTGAAACAGCCTATTCATAAAATGAAATCAGACGATAACCTATGTGTCAAAGGTCATCTTTCTAAACAGTGTCAAACCATGACATTAGCTTGTATAGATTCCTGGAAACAATTGAATACAAGAAACACCTACCTGTATTTCTGTTGTGGTCATTGCTCTGTACGTATCATGTACGAGAATCAAATTACCTCAGAGTTATTACATAAGTCTGGTATAATAACAATAAGCGAGGAATGCATTATAAAGGGTGACAATATTATCATTTATGCTCACCAAACGCCATCTAATGCCATAGAGACAGAGGCTGACTTAATCAAAATTCAGATACCTCCTATCAATCATCTCATGAACATATCGATGCCATCTACTGTTGAAAATCAATCTATATATTCAGACCATCAGAAGTATTTTGAGGAAATCGACAAACAGATTAAACAGCTGAAAGCTAGTACTTCAGACGGAGTGCTGTCTGATCGCATTTCATATCATGACGTTCATCACTATGTCGTCGTCTACGTGGTGCTATTCGCGGGTGCTGTCACGCTCACGGTGCTGTGCTGGCGTGGCCGGCGCTTGCGGATGCGAGCCGCAGCCCCCCCGTGCCCGGAGGCACGCGTCGCGGCGCTAGCAACTCCGGTGGCGTCGTGCCGCCCGGGAGGGCCTGATATCGAACTCCAACCAACCAGTTACGAAACTTCTTCGGTTAGATGTGTTAGTGACAGTGCAGTGAATCAGTGTTGTGTTCGTAGTGAGTCTGAGACTAAATCGCGTAGTGCAAATGTAATCAATAAGTGTACCTCGCCTGTATTTGTTCGTAACCAGTTCGACCGCACTTTATAGTGACACTGGAGCAATTTAATTACTGTCTTTATCATATATCAACTATCATCATTAATTTTAAGCAAAAATATTGCTCAATCACCTTGTTACTCACGTCAGTCACTTATTATCATATTAGCCATACCATCATCCTCATTTTCTGGCCCGGGAGTATGTACGAGCCACGTTACACGTAGCGTACATTGAACTTATTACTCTTTGTGCCGTGTCAGCAACTTACTTCATTCATTACTTTAATTAAACATATGTAATTAAAATTAGTTCGCGTTCACGTTCGCCTATCAAAGGACGTACCGCGTCTCACATATCATTCCGCGTTCGATAATCAGTAAACGCATATCATTACCATTTATATAATCTTTTTATCTATCAATATAGTAAGTTAAATTTATTACCGAGTTTTACTGATCTATAAACCTATACCTTATTACCCAGGGTGTGCGGACCGTACAACAGTGCTAAATAAACAACGCGATAAAATCAGTATATAGTAGTTTAATTTCAATGAATAACATTCGCGTAAACAGAAGACAATATTATGAAATTGTTTCTTTGGGTAAATAAATCTCCATCTTATTTTAATATTTAATTCTATGACAACAAAACAAATAAAAACAAGTACGCACCGCGTTGGATCGCAAATAGATATTTAAAATTAGGCGACTTGTAGATGTAGTTATTCCGTTAATACTTTTACTACGTATGGCTTAGCGTTGAAAAGGGCGAGTACCTATCTTAATTTTTATTTATATCACTATCTCTCTCACACAACTGCATGTTAATAGCGGTTACGGCATACTGTGGCATCGTGCGTCTTTTTCTATCTTTTGACAATTATCCTTACTACAGTTACTACCGAATTAGAAAGGCGTGTTCTCTGTTACTTATTTTAAAATTAAATAAAGCCTTAAATCTGTACTACTTAGTCTGGCCATAAATACTGCTACAATTAAAAAAACATACGTACATACAACGTACTCCACGCGTCTGGTGACATCGACTGCGACGTCAAGGCACGTATTTCGGTAGCTTGGGCAAAATGGCGTGAGGTGACGGGCGTCATTTGTGACCCTAAAATGCTGGTATAGCTAAAGGGATAGGTTTATAAGACCATCATTAGGCCTGTCCTTTTATATGGCAGTGAGACATGGCCAGTGCTTGAGCGGCACACGCAGGAACTGCGTGTCACGGAAATGAATATGTTGCGCTGGATGTGTGGAGTAACGCAGACCGTATAAAAACTTCCGCAGTCTTCATGTCCGTGACATAGCAGATAAGCTGCAAGAGAGTCGCCTACGCTGGTACGGCCACGTTTTACGAAAATCGGCATGTTACGTGGGGAACAAATGTCTTGCTATGCCACCTTCGCCTGGCCCGAGTAAATGAAATGCTGGCTTGACTTCGTAAGAGATGACATATGTGCCAACAGCCTCATACCACAGGATGCTAAAGATCGTGCGAAATGGAGGAGACTTAGCGGGAAAGCAGACCCTGGGTTCCAACGCCAACGCCGCGGATGCAACTGGAACAAACGCTAAGATGAGGAAGAAGACAATCAAAAACACATAATATTATATTTGAATTTCAGGAATCTGTTATTCTTATATAAATATTCATTGTGTTTTCTCATTTTCGCGCTAATCGGTGTTAAATATTTTTGTGATATTAAAATGGAGTGGAGTGATTGAGAGAACCGATTTTCTGTGATAGCATTACACATAGTAGGTATGGAGCCAAATGCAATTTTTGAAACTCTCCATCTGCTTGGTATTAGTCGAATGTTCATGTACCGGGCTATTGTTATGTACAATGAAACCTCCTCTGTTTGTGGCAGAAAAAGATTTGGCCGTCCACGTAGTATTCGTAAGAAAAAGGCGATCAAAGCAGTGAAGGAGGAAATAATTCGTAAAAATCCTGTCCGAGTCTAATTTTAATAGATGTAACATTGTTTGAGTGTAATCACCTCTCTGAATTGTCTTTACAGTGACTATGAAGCGCGGAGTAGATACTGTGCACTGCGGTTTAGAGACGAAAGTAATAATGATGTGCGTGTTAACGGATTGCAGTGCGCAAGAACCACCAGCTGTTTGTCAGTATAAGTAAGTGCAATTTTTGCCATTATCTGCGTAATTGTTGTTATATAATACTACGGAACTATTAAGTGAGTGGCTGGCTCGCGTGGATTAAAAAAATACGACTAACGGTATATCACTTATAGGAAACTTGTGTGATTAGGTACCATGCTCTGTGAGAGCAAGCTTGTGTTTACAGGCGATGTATGGGTTGCCAAATAGACCATCGTGAATCCGACATCGCTTACTATAATAGTTAAAACCCTTAGGAAAAATTTCTTTCTATCACAAGCTTTCTTATTGATTCATTGAAATTGTTTAATTAGTTCTATTATTTCACACGCTGTCTTATCTCTGTAGTGTTATATTCTAACAGATAATGGTGCCAATTCTGTTGTCACAAAATTCTCTTATCTTAGCTAAAAATCTCTAAAATTTAGTTTAGTCCTGTCAAACGACATTTCGTATTCTGAAATCACTAAAAGTGACAGAACTAAAATAAATTTTAAGAGATTTTTAGCTAAGATAAGAGAATTTTGTGACAACAGAATTGGCACTATTGTAACAAAGGCCTCAATAACAGGGTAAAAGTGGCGCTCGGAACTACAAGGTTGCTTTCACATTAATTTGGGTTTGTGCAACGCACCGCCCGGGGAAAACAGAAAACACCGACTTTTAATGAATCCGCCTGTTAATATAAAGAAAACCACGCTGCGGCAAAATAATTAGACAGTAGGTTTCTCAAATCAACCTTACAATCACATTCAAGAGAATATATTAATGTTTGTACATAATATACAATTTATAAAGTACACTAGACTTAGTTGGATTATCTGAACAAATATTGTTGATATATACTAGTTTTCTTTGTTATAAGAATGATACATTCCCTATTTGTCCGACCGATACAAAATTCTATTGTGCATTTGTAGACCTCTCACGACAGTAGCTAGCTACTGAGCAAATAATATTTCAGATAAGTACCGATGTGCCTACGTGTTTGTTATAGCGCCGCGCGAATTACTCACGTAGATTAACGCACATATTGATATAATTATGTATTTGTTAATTAGTTGCTATGCTTAAAATATAGCACATCTAGCGAAGCCTGCCACAAAGTTTTAACTTATTTGCTAGATAAAGAATAGATCAGGTGCGCCATTCGATTAAACAACGATGAACAGTATTTCTGAATAAGGTAAGCTGAATGTGCACTTTTTCTTTTTCCTACTATGTTCTACAATTTTATTTACCTTGCATATCGTGGATGAACAGATGCAAAGCACACTGAAGCATGTTTAGTCTGAATATAACTAACTACTAAATCTACCTATCATATTACTAGACAACATTTTATTAAAATTATAATATAACCGACCCTTATCTTCACGACTTTAAACTCGATTACAACTTTGAACGAATACTGTATATATTACATATCAAAAGCCTTATGTAAAGGAAAAGCAGCACCTCTGTCGGTATTCAAATCTAGAACTGGAAGCCATTAATTAGCATCTGTACCGTGACACCCGTGTATCAGACCCTAGTACCCTTGTAGTAGTTATAAACGGGTACGATAGTGCGAGCTAATGACCTATAAACCCGAAGCACTTGATCCATCTCTGTCTATGATATTCTATAGTTTTGATTCAAGAAAGGCTTAATCAAATTATCAACGCGAATTCAGCCGAAGCTTCATAATGGCAAACTTTTGCTTAGTATTCGCGTCCGCGTCCCAGGCTCAATGGCAATCGCTTAAACCGAGTTGTTGGCAAAATAACGCAACATTTCTAAACAATATTTCATTTTAAAGGACGCAAATTGTTCGAGAATTATCGTTATTATTTTCCCTTGAAACTCTAAGCTTTCAGTTTAATACTATTTTGCGAGAGCTTTGTCAAGTTAGGCGACTCGAGACGTAACAAAATCTAAATTCTTTTTCTGAACTAGCTCCTTACAAACTCATCTTACAAAGGAGGGTTTAGACGGCCTAGGTGCATGTAAAGTACAACATGTTGAGTATATTTGACTAGGTCTTTGAGAAATACAAACTGCTTCCACATTCTACGAGTATAACGTTACAATTGAGCTTTAAGTGAGATTGCAAAATACATATAGGTACTATATAAAATAAAGTTTTGATTTATACTAATTTATTTATGTTTGAGACTGGCAAATACGCTTTGGGTGTACCTTCGTGTAATTTGAAACTCTTTTAAAAACTTAAGTTTCTGCGATGAATAAGTAACGTCTATATCAAACAAATAGCATTTGTACAACATAAAGAAAATATAGAAGGAATTATTCAAAGTTTGACTAACAAAATAAATAATCGCATGTTGACAGTAGCATCTATTAATATGATCACTACCTACGTGATTAATAAGCCAACTCGGGATGAAATGAGATTGTTTCGTACAAAGGTAATTTTCATGTAGCAGTCCTATAGATACCCCTAGATTACCGAATATGTTGTGAACTATGAATATGAACATTAATTTCCATCTGCTCTTTGCACTTGAATGATTTAGGTGAAATAAGGGCACTTGAATAAAGGGGCATATTCCTATAATAGGTACATTTAAACTGTCTTTTATATCAAAGTGTTCTTCAAACCTGATCGTACAGTCACTTGAAATGTTGAAAATGTCTCGGATATTGCGAAAAAGCATACATTTAATTAAAATGCACGGTTTATGTATACCTCCTAATGTAATGGAATACGTACTAACACAGTTTTCTTAGAAATCCATTTCTATGTTATAAAACTTGAACGCAATTTCTCATAAGTCATCTAAAGTAAAATAAAATTTATTACTCATTACTTACATTCGAAAAAATCGACTGAAAGTAAGTAATATGTTTGAACCTATACACATTAATGTTGTTTATCTACATAATACCCTGGCTATATTTATTGATTTTATTTTTAAAAGGTAAAGGTAGGTTTAAAATAATTACGAAGAATCAAAACTGTACCTCTGCATCTACGTCGCCAGAACTGTGGATCTAAGCATTATCGTCCATGTAAAAGGCATCTTCACCAATTAGTCAGTGAGGGTTATGCATGTTGACAAAAGATTTCTGTTATGTACCTTTGCGCATTTAGTGAACCATTTTCAATTAATGCTATCTCAGTACGATAGCTGGAAGTTACGCCCGCCCAAAACATAACGGACCCTCCACCTTAATAGGTGATTTCTTTAAAACACACGTCGGTCGTCACTATTCAGACAAAATCGATCCTCATTGGAGAAGAGTACGCTATTCCAGTTACCTAAAGTCCATGATAGGCAATTTCTAGCGAACCTCAATCGAGCAATCCGGTGCTCACGGAGTAACTTGGGCGCCCGTGCTGTTCACCGACTGCATATATCAGCCGCTAAAAGCCTCCTCCTCGTACCTCTTCAAGGTTTCTTTTGAGGTCTATGTAATGCATTTGCGTTTCCTCAGCGCTTGAGTAACTAAAAAGCGGGCGTCTCGTAGTTGTGTGCAACGTTTTCTGCCAGAACCTTGCCTTCTCTGAACGGAACCTATCTCTTGGTATCGAGTCCAGGTTTTTTCGACGGTTGAACGACTTAGGTTTAACTACTGTGAGACGTAACCTTGCCTACTGCCCTCTTCCAGCACCGCTATAATTTAATTAGCACTTATGCTTTTTCTGCCATTACAATAAACACAAAGATTTATTGTCTGTTTTAAGTCACAATAAAGCAAGATTATGCGACAAACATAAATTATTCTATTAAAAATAACGAGAAGTTAGTTTTAGTTGCCTGATAACCTTTTAATCGCAAACCCGCGAAAAGTAAGTCACAAACTGAAAAAGGAATTATGATTTTTAAAAACAAAAGTTTGGAATTTGGATTTCACATTTAATTTATCAGACTCTTTATTAAGTGCCAGTAACATAGTTTGGCTATTAAAACCTCTTTAGAACTAAATTATTACCAATAATGTAGAAAAATCAAAACCGCTCGGTTTTTTTTGCAAAGGAGTTTATGTCTCAAATGAACCCGCAGTGCTGACCGCATAAACCAATAAACCATACGTGCAGTACGTATGGTTTCTTTTTCATAACAGGTAATTAAGATCTATACGAGTATACCCTAGTTTCCCCTATCACTAAACTTTCCTTATAAGTTAACAGTTTATTCGCGTGGCCCACTTACGTGCACTAAAAGTAAGCAGTACCAAGAAACTTTTTTACTGATATTCGGCAGTAAACAGAACAGGCAAATATTTTTACACCCAAATTTTATACGCTTCAGTCATAAGGTATTATGTAGGTAATGAAGTTTAAGTATGTTATTTGTATTATGTAAGTTACCGCTTTTCATGCAGAAAACGGTACATAACATCGTGGTTCTCATTTTAATTATTAATTTCATATTTTTTGAATGGCCAATTCGAATTCTGTATCTCTTTTTTTATACATGAAAAAAGAGACACAGAACATGAAAAAAGAGACACAATTTTGGCCACTATGCCTTTCTTAAAATAACAAAAACCTCAACCATCATGAATTTATGTGCGAATTGAAACAACGATCGCGGGGCGATATAACTTTAAATATAATTGTATAAAAGGTTATTATTGATATTTATTATTAATTATACATGATATAATATAGTTGTTAATAATATAGTAAATTCTCAAAATATAAATAAATTTTTAAAATAACCATTGCGTTTTGTACAGAAACCACAATATTAGATGTAGGACATAAGCGGCAATTTAATACCTAATAGTTTGGGGTTAGCTGTAAGGGTTCTACGAAATTGACCTGTGTAATGTAGGTATTGGAATTGCCTACTTCCACTTATAGTAACATCTGCACTGTGCAGAGACGGATATTATAAAAAAACTAGCATGTTCATAATTGAAATGGATAGACTAGGTAATCCACAGTCTTGAGCGCATACCATCAGGTGAGCGGCATGTTTATACCCCTAGCATACATACATATATTACCATGAAGAGATAAGCAGAAACGTATTACATCCACAATTCGCTAGCTAATTCTCATATAGTAGGGCGCAAACCTATTGTCGTTTACCAACATAGTTCCAGACGCCGTGCTACTACTAGGAGTTTGCTGGATAGAATAACCTAATAACACTGCTCGACACTGGACCCTAGAGAAAAGCTTGAGCTCTTATGAACATCAGTCGCATACACTCATACACCTACATTATAAATGTTAAAAGCATCACAATTTCTTCTGCGATTTTTTATATTAATACGGATAAAATCATCTCGTATTATGTACTTACTACACAAAATGGAAAATCCTATACCGAACGTTGGCCTGGTATTCCAGCTATATAATAAATACGACGAAGCCTTTGTCTTGTATAGAAAATTATCTCCCTGACATAATGTTCGCAACAGTGACTCGGGAATATTCGGTAGACGAAAAACAAGCAGTAACCTAGCCTAACGTGTTGATTGTCGCAATATAATCTCAGAATTTTATCTAAGAACACCGTGGCTTGAGAGTAGGTAGACATAATAAGCAGAATAACCATATGGAATTTAAATATAGAAAAACTATATGGTATTTAAACAAGATTATATGTCTACGTGGTAATTATCTGTTGCCTAAGTTTTTTATAAATCCGTATTATGGTCTGGTACGGAAGTCTAAGAGACCGCTTCTGCCGCTAAATCGAGAGCTGAGTGTATGATCAAATTTAAATTTTATCACCTGGTTTCTGGCAAGTATATTGTCCAGGTAGGTGTAATTTCATAACAACTGTAAAATACGTCGTGCAGCCTGGCGTTCTACGTCGTCCGACACATTGAAAGCGTCATTGGCTGCCGTGTGGTTCATCGAAAACGTTGCCGCCATTATTATAAAAATAAACACTTGCAGATTCCCTTGATGTAGCTTTATGACACGAGGTGCGGCAGGCGCCATGAAACCTGCATGCAGCGACGCGAGTGCGTCGTTGACAGAGTTTCATAGTCTTGTATGTAAACACCAAGCGTACAATCACAAATACGCATGCATATATGAAGATACGCCTCCGTGAACAACAACTTGTTCTGATCAAACTCATGTCAAATAATTTGGCTAATAATAATTCACTGCAAATCTAATCACAGCATTTGACATGCTTACCTATTACCTATTTGAAATATTTTATTTTACTTGACTTTTATACCTAAAGAAACATCATGTAGCTAATGCAACACATAGAGACCCGTCTCTAAGTATGTGTGTTCATGTCAATGTAAGTATATGTTCTTCCATTTTTGTCTCTATTTATTAGAAAACGAATATAGTCTCAGAGTAGCCATTGAATAGTTTTATAATGAGTTAGTTTGGTTACCAAATAAGACAAATAAAAGAAGTGGTCTATAGGCATAAGGTGCAACATAGATCCTTGCTAGGTAACCGTAGTCCACGTGAAAGGTCATTTTGTTATGACTGTATATTTTACCTACGATACAAGCTAAGACTTTCATTTAATAATTATGAATTGTAGCCGATTGTGTCACCTCTGCCTCTTCTTTTGACAGTAGATACATTTTTGTATCACTCCTGAAAGTTATATTTGCGTATTCTATTTTTAATTATTTTAATTTGTTTGCTTTTTGTATGTTGAAGATGTTCTGTATCATCATAATGCGTATCATAATATATAAATATTGCCAAACATTGTGTTCTTTAAAATCATCGCCGGAGATTACAGTGATAAATAGATGCAATGAGGTATTCTCTTGAATTGCTTTTAATTTATATTTATACGAATAGGTATATTACACCAACATATATATGTATATTGCGATAGGTACCTTTGAATGCGAGCCTATTTTTGGCAGAAAAATCCTATATTAGGTACTCTACCTGACCCTGGAGGTGATTTAGATTCTTTATACATATCGGTCTTCTAATTACAATTTAGTCACCTCTTCTAGTAGGTACGTGTAGTTTATAATAATATGAACTCAATGACTTTCCATAAACAAAATCGAAAGATAAACCATAAAATATTCAGAAGTGTACTTACTTAAAGCTAAACAGCTTACTTCCAGCGGCGAGGAAAGCACCTCCGTTATCTTATAAAATAAAACGAATATAAGTGCAGCAACGTGTTTCAAACCTTTCACTTTGCATTATTATCTGCATATTCAGTATATTGCCATCATAAGGAAAACAGAAAACATAATTTACAAATTTACCTAATTAGCACCGCTTAAATTGAAAAATCTATATGCGATAATTGTAAACAGATAATATGTAGCAACTGTAAATGTAACTAACAAGCTACGTTTGCCGCGTCTGTGCCTATTATGATCACTCATGCTATGATGGACGCTACGTTCAACGCAAAACCAAAGCGTAGTATTTGCTTTATAAGTAATAAAATACTACGCGGCAAGCTCACTTCACTCAACCCACCGTAAAACGCATAAGCGACCGAGCGCTTAATTGTACTGTTTATCTTTCAGGTTTATTAATGTTACATTGAGTCCTCAATGCATACATGGTATTGCAGTCGAATCTGATTTAATTTTATTTTAATAATATACCTAACCTAATATTATAAATGCGAACGTTTGTTTGTTACCGTTTCACGCCTCTACTACTCGACCGATTATCAAGACATTTCACACACACGTTGTCAGGTGTACAGGAAAGGACATAAGGTACCTTTTATCTAGAAAAAAAGTACAGTTTCTAACTTATCTTACCTATACTTTTTTTTTTACTTGGGGGAATACATTGACGCATCCTCCTCCGCGAGGGTGGGCGGAGGGATTATGTCGGACTCGCCGGGGTAAAAGAAAGATGGAATAATAGTAAAGTACCTCCCGGAATACCGACTAAACCTACCAAGGTGTTCCTCAACAAAACCACTATCGACGGGGCCGCGCGAATCACTTTCGCATGCGGTCGCGACCCCACCGAGGTTTCGGCCCGCCGTATGAAACGGCAAGCCACTACACGAAGAGACCTACCCAAAGGCACTCACTCATTATAAAACCCTACTGTCCCCCTGGGTTATCGTTATCGTTAGCAACTCCTTGAGTTGCGAATAGTGAGCGGCTTTATTGCTCCGGTACCTATCTGGAGAATAGGTAGTGTCACTTGGGCACGAGGTAGCTCGCTTACGAGAACCGGATCTCTGAGGTTAGGGTGGAGAGTCGGGATTTGGGGACAAGACCTGTCTATAACTGGTCCCGGAAGGTGCTCCCTGGCACTGGAAGGTATAGCGGCTCCTTCTATTATAACCTAACGGTTGGTGTAGGGGAACGCTATATCATAAACTGGGATAGTCGTAGAGAAAAGGGGATGTCCCCCTGGGATAGTCGTAGAGAAGGGGGATGTCCCCCACCTAGAGGGGAGACGGACTCAAATCAGAGGCAAGCGTGGGAACACGCACGCAGCCTCTCGGACCTGGTGCTGAACGGATGGCGGGCAGGCCCACAAAGCCCACCACCCCGAGGTCAAACCTCAGGGTGGCTGGAGGTCTTCTCGCGCCCTTCGGCGCCCGGCTCTACGTTTGGGCAGAGGGTTTAAGCGCTCCCTCTACCGCTCCGCCGCCTCCTTGATGGAAATCACTTATCTTACCTAACCTAACCTACATTCACGCGAAGCCGTTAGCAAGATCTGGTAATCAATATATTAAATACCAGTCCATAAAATACCCAGTTCTATAGCCCATAAGTGTAGTTGTCATGTGTAGTAATAGTCTCCTACATTTGCCGCGCTCGGTAGTATCTTGGTAAGTTACGGATCGACTCTAGATTAAACTCTTGAAGGGTCTCCGCAGATTGAATTTATTTCTCCTAAGGAGCCGGTTAGTTTCCTTATGTGTTGGGTACATACACATAAAAGTGATACAAATATAATGCATAATATTGTCTTACGTTTAGGTGAATGTTATATTTGTTTATCGGAGACAACCACCATCTTAGTCGCCGTGAACACGGTTGCTAAAAGGCAAGCGAAACGTAAGAAAAAGTGTAAATTTAAATCTAAATCGTGTTTAATAATTTTAAATAGATAAAATAGAATTATAGATTCAGTAGTAACACATAATATTTTCAAAATAATGTAATAAAAGTGTTAATAAACATCGTGATAAAATCCGAATAAAGCAGTTTAATTTCAAAATATAATGCAAATAAGTAATCATGGTGAAAATACTGGTATCACTGACTTTGCAACTAGCGTAAATGAAACACAATACCTTCAAAACAAAATGTTCTAAACAAATTCATTTTTTTTTGTTAAATATAATGTAGCCTATGTTATCCGGTGATAATATAGCTAACTAAAGGTGAATGAATTTTTGCATATTTATTTAGTTAAATAATTACAAACAAAGAATCAATTAATCTTTCCTCTTTATAATATAAAAATTAGATAAATAAAATACATAATTGGACTTGCGATTGACACTTCGTTTCTATGTTAAGAATAAAGTTTACATTTTTCATGTTATGAATAAGTCATGTGGAACACAACACAAACAGACCTATTCTCTGTGTATTATCAACGAAAGATAACATGACCTTATCTTACCGGAAGATAGTATGAATGTAATGGTTGTATGTATGTAAGATAGTATGAATGACGTGGAACAGAATCTGTCAAAGGAAGCGACCTTTCCTATAAAATGATAACCGCCAGAATATACATAGTGTTAATTTAATTTAGTACTCTACTGCTGCTTGTTGGTCCTGTAAATTAATGTAAGATTTTACTGCACTGATGGTGATTGCTTTAAGTGGTCAGCTCACCCTTACCACTGCGCTTAGTGTCAAATGCGACCTAGCCACTTAAATCACTAACCCATACGTATCGTCGTTTTTAGACGGGACGAGAATGTGTTTGATCCACAGATATGTACGTGGTTCGCATGTTTGTAAAGTCCTCGTGCCACAGGAATTTTTACTATATACTAGCACTAGCGCGTACTATCAATAATTAAAGACTTTTAATGTTAGCAAGGTTTCTTTAGCCACCGGCAGAACTTTGAATTGAATTAACAAACGAACTGATATGGTCTTGATATCTGTTTGCTACTAAATTATTATCTGTCATATGTGTTTAATCATGTCCACTAGGATACCCTGCCATTATTGAAAAATATGAAGTGAAATATATTTCTTGGTCGGAAATTTAACAATGGCACTCTCGATGACTAATTGGGTAAACGTTTACACTTATTTACTGGACCAACAGGCGGCGATAAAGTAGTAAGCTAAATTATTATGATGTATCTTCCTCACAGTAAATATTTTTGTTTAAGACAGAATTGCCTGAAGTGTAAAAAAAAGGCCAGATAAAAACAGGTAAGTCGAACCGCAATTTAATTACTTTTGCATACAACGCACACATAACATGCACAAGTTGAGGCAATTACGGGTTGTATGCATCTTTAAACAACTGACGCGAGCCACTCGCGCATAAAGCCCAGGCTTCTCGCGTGGCTTACTTGCGCATGTAACTCACGGCAGCAACTTGCGTCGAGTAAGAGCTACTTTGCTGCGAATGTAATAACAGAAAGGACTGACTTCACCAGTCATACAGATGATAGATGAACTTCAATATATTAATGTAAATACCTACATCAAGCCTGGCTGTTATGAACCCATACTTATCTCGTGACAATATCCCTCAAATATTATAACAGCCAATTTACTTTTTAAATATATTTGTCCTTTATAGCAGTCTATTTACGATCTTTACCCGTATCTAGTTGCCAGTCCGTTATTTTAAAATTGAAAGATTAATTTAATTAGTCTAACATTTGGATATAATTAGGATACAAAATAGGGGATGTAAGATCAGTTTCTCGGTAGCATCTTCGAAAATTCTAATTTATTTCCACGTGTAGGGTTGGTTTTCTATGAATTTATTATGAGTCAGTATAAATGTAAGAACCGACGAAATTTTCTCGGTTTGTGCCAAATGAAATTAGACTTTTCAACACGTGTAAAATGTTTTAAGGTTTTGTGTTTCGCAAAACGAACTGTAGTAACCAGAAATTTGGCGAACAACAGCTCGTGTATATATTTATATAATAGATACATACATCTGTACACAATAAAATTTACTTAGGTAAATTTTACACAAGTTTAATTTTCTGCTGTATCAACAAATTGCTCCATCACGACTCGACGAGCAAATCGTTATATTGTTTTTTTTTTGTAGCGAGAGCTATAACATCCCTATAGAAAGATCTAAATACCGATCTAATTTTTGTGCATCAGATAGGTTCTTACATTACACAAACTACATTAGGCACATCATTGGTGGATAAGTGTCGGCAATTTTGAATTTATTTATTTATTATTCCAATTGCAAATACAGGAACATGGGATGGTACTTGCCATCTATACTTACTTATATGCTTAATTAGATAACACAGCGGCATGCAATTTATATAATTTTAAGTTACATCATATTTATAATTACTTAATTTATTTTTAATTCTCTCTTAAATTGCCTCAGCTAAAGCTACGAGTAAGTAAAAAGCAGCAAATAAATTTATTCAAAACCGCTGTTTCAATATCGTTCTGATAAAAATACATATGATATTTTCTATTCGACTGAGACAGTTTTCACACTCAGATTGCATTTCCAATATCGAGGTAATCCCGTAGAGTCGGCTACGGGCTACAAGCTACGAGCTACGCGTTCTGTAGCCTCGTATTCTGAGGTGCAGTTATGCAATCATTACGGCCGAGTTGTGCCGAACGCTTGACTAAATTAAAGGATTAATCTGTAGGTGTTCGGTGATATGAAATGTGGACTGTAGGGAAATATGTTGGTCGACGACCTTAATGAAGAGCTTTGAAATGATTTGAACTGGGATGTTCAGTTGGCGATTGTAGTGGTAATAGCAGTTGTTAGTTTTGTTTGAAATAAAATAATGTGCTATTTGCAGCAGCAAATATATCAAGCAGCTTTTGGTGTTTTTTAAATCAGATAGTTGTGTGCATCCTAGAATCTTTTTATCAATTTTATATATTAATTTAACCGAATTGATATTTATGATCGTTTTGTATTTGTTTTAACTAACCTTTTCACTAAAGTGGAGCGGAGACGAGACATCGGGATAAGACGATTTAGATTATTTAAATTGATTTCTCGCTTCCATGTCAATTTAGTGAAAACAGTGTTTCCGGAGTTCTTTTCAAATATATATAGCCGAGCGTGGTGAGATAAAAGTAGGGCGAATAGATAGTAATAACATGAGCTGTAATGTCTAAGATAGACGAGCGGCTATTATTCAGGCATCGATGCCTTATTGATTGACAGCCGCTTGCGTGTGCAAGCGTCTCTTGCTCTTGTCTATTCCGTTTCATGTTATTGAAGTCTACTATATGGAGTACCCTACTAAGCGCCACTATATGGAGTTATAAAAAATATCTAAATATATTACTAACCATTTGGGTTACAGATTATATTATTTGGTAATGAAAAATTATCTTGCGCAACCATTGTAGAATACTGATTGACACTACAGCACCTTCATAACGTATTCAGGTGGTCAAATGGTCCTACCACCATCTCTTAAAGCATTTTCACTGCATTTGTGAGATTGAAAGCGCTTTACAGAGCGTAGAGCTTTCTGCCCGCGATTTTGCTCACTCGGTAATAGTATTAGTTTTTGGATAAAATATATTTTTATCCTTTACTGTACTCGTGGAAACATGTATACGACATTTCATGATGATCGGTCGAGTAGTTAGGGCGTGAAAGCGTAACGAACAAACAAAGTCACAATCGCATTAAATATCATTTAGCTCCGGTTTTCTTTAACGCAAAATAATTTACTAACTTAGACCTTACTAATCAGTCTGATTCATACTTAAGAGAAGATGAAAGCGTTTGACTTTTGCTACTAAGACAGATAGGCATCCGAAAATTTAAAGTAAAGGGTCTTAGAAATGAAATTAGTCTTCGAAATTATTTCTGCTACCTATAAATAGTTGATTATTTAATGTAGTACAGTTTTGGAGATGAGACGCTGAGAGCTCGGTATCAATTAGTTAAATAGTAATTAATCCTATCAGCTGAAACTGCTAAGACCTTCTCTCTAGGGAGGAGATTGATGAGGCCATAAAAGTTTCATTACTCGATGACGCAATAGTTTTCTTTATCTTGGCAAATAACTCTTACGATATTAAAAGATCGTTCTTCTACACGAAAAAAATGTGTGATTTACATGAAATGACACTCAGAATCACTTGTAAATGACGGTAATTTTTCTTGTAGGTGGTATAAATATCCTGCCTTACGCACATAAACAAATATTGTGCAAAATATTATTATACTATGTTTATACATACATAACTTCACGCTTATATGCCCGAAGGGGTAGGCGAAGGAGTATTAAATCTGAATTTCGCCCGATATTGTTTGATATTCTATGTAAAGGGAGGTGAAGCTATCACCATTTACCGGAAACAGTTACAAACTTCGTGCCACGACTGTATATTTCTAAATAGACAAGCCTAATGGCAGCCTGTCTGATTCTAGAACTAAACCCGAGAGCTCATACTGAATTCAAATACACCAAGTATCGCTGCATTATAAGGCACCGATACCCTAGTTAGGACAGCCACGTAGTGCTCAAAAGTTGATGCTAAAAGGATTGCAGATTATTTTTTCATAAACTTCATTGAATCTAATTAAACAATGTCACTATTATATGGTGTGGATCTATTTTACTTTTTTAAAATTTATTTAAAATATGGTAGAGTGTTCGGGTACCTCGTGTTAGTATATAAATAAAGTTGTACAGCAAACTTTATTTATATACTAATGTATTAGATTACTTTTTTTTATTTCGAGGGTCTGACATTTAGTTTATTAATTAATTCAAATTCAGATTAAAAGAAAAAAATTAAGCAGCTATATAGCTTAAATATACATAAAACAAACCATGCATTAGCTTTCGTATCGATCGCCTGTATAATATGCCAAAAACATGATTCTAATGTCTAAGATGTATGTATGTATGTTCTATTTTCGTTTTCCAACTATCTCCAATCATATAAACAGATGCAGTAACTTTGAAGCAGTAAAGTTACATTCTCATTTGTGAGAAAATACAAACAAAATTGTGTGATTTATTAAAAATAAAACATGTGAGTTTGGATAACAAATACGGAACATGTGAAGTAGTAGAAATAAACATTTCTTTACATTGTTCCGGTTTCTCAAAGTAATTAATTCGAGTAAAATACTGATGTCGAAATCATATTTTTCTATTTTGTGTTGTTTATAATTTGATATCTATTACTCAGACCTCTTTGTATTTTAATATAGCTACTGTTTCTATTTTAATGTAAACTGAATTAATTGGTGTAGAGTAAAACTTTTTAGTCTTTTATATAATTGTTTGCAGCTATACAAACACAATACATTCACTTAACATATACACAATTGGAATTTTATATGTTTGAAGTTCTTTTACGAGATACGGAAGCGGGATATTCGTGGAAATATTATAATATTAACCAATGAAAATAACTGGCATAGCCTTGTACATAGTAATTCATTGTTATTCGTTTTGTCAATAAAGATGTCAATTGAACTTGGGATAATTGCTCACAAACTTAAAATATTGAAACAACGATAAAAATACAATATTCGGCCTCAGAACAACCATTTAAAGATCACAAAATCTTTTATCTCGTGAGATTCCAACCCACAATACACGTTGTAGGGGCAGTATCGAGGCAACCACTAAATCCACTACGTCATCTGTATAGTTGCTATGAGCAAGTCTTATATGTATATACAGAAGTAAGGTGATAACACAACTGATGGAGGGAAAACACAAATAATATTAAGGTGCAGAACACGCAGAAATCTTTGGATCACATAGATTGTTACCCGCATATCTCACTCGAGTTAAGAATCAAACTCATGGCATCATTACGAAACCATTGCGTCACCCAGACAGAAAATGCGAGCCAGCATCTATAAGGGAGAAAATGTTAAATTCGGTTACTTTTGGAGAAAGAAACAGGGGAATACTAGATGACGACGTCAGAGTTATAATTAAGCCGAGCTGTAGTTATCTCTATTGCATATTGATATTTCGTTCCAACCCAACGTGGCAGCAAGATATCTGTGAAATATTTTTTCTTTAAATGCGCTCTTTCCTCTTCTCTCTGTCTGCCTTGTTCTTTACAGATTATAATAATAAAGACGGTATATAAACTTACATAATTAATAATATAATTTAGTCATACTATAACACAAAACTGGTCACCATTGTCGAAACCACACAAGAAGCAGATTTTTTTATTATTTTATCCTTTATTTTATCTCTAAAGAAATATATACAAGCGTTTGGCCTACAAATTACCAGAATACTTGTTAACCAAAGAATGTTTGTATTAGAAGTGGGATGCCAGCCATGGCATCAAGATAGCCATGGCTGGGGTTCAAATACATGACATCTCGATCACAAGTTCCCTATTCATTAGGTCTAATCATCGTGTTACATCCGTTCTGATACAAAGCTAAAGAAAAGTCTACCTAACTATTGATCAACTTTTGTTTACAACTTCTATGATAACATTTATAATTTCTTATCATAAAGTTACCGGAACTTTATATTATGTTATTATTGCAACACTAAGAGAAATAAAACAGAACTTTAAGAACAATAACTACCAGTCAACACGGATGCGGGCGCGGAAGTTTTTGTTGTCTTCTCGTTACTACCAATTAAAATGAAAAGCTTTAAAACAAATGTAGCTAATCATGTCTGCACAAACTTTACTTTCTAGTACTAGTCACATTGAAGGGAATATGTTCATGTTTAAAAGCGGTGTATATACACTTTTGTCACACGTCAAAAGTTTAATATATTTATTTATATATAAGGGCTGGCAAGTTTAATTTATGAAATCTGCGATTTGTTTGTAAATTATAAACTGCAAGTACTTACAGCAGGCAGAAGAAATATAGACATGTTAAACTCACGTACTTCTTACTTATTTGCTTCCTTGTAACTCATTCTTGAGATAATTGTAAATACCACTACTGTGATTGAACAGAATAAATCAAAATTCAAAAGGAGGAGAAAATCAATGCTACTTTTTACGAGTGCCGTATTAAAATACCTGATAAATTGCAGTCAGAAGGACTGCGATACGACCGATTGATGAAAGATAAGATAAACGGAATGTATTACAGATGGGTTAATAAACGCTAAGGAGAGAAAGATATATTTATTCGTACTATAAAATGAGTTTCTTTAACTTCAACTTTTCAACACAAATGTTACTTAATGCACCGTTAATATAACGGTTTAACCACACAACAACACATACTGTTGCATCAGAGATATTTAATGCTTACTTAAATGATTAATTTGTAAAAAAATTACTAAGTTCTCTCACAGGACTCACAAGTAAAAATAAATTAAAGACGTAAATAATAATTGTGCCCTCAAAGACAGACACCACACGACGCCACAATCATAGAGTGGGCTTACACGTTACATTTACTTGATAGAAAACGATAGTGCACAATTTTTAATTTGATTGATAGAAAGATAATACAATATTTATAATTCAGATATCATGTTGACATTACACAATGTGTTTCGGATGATAACTAAACATCTATGAATGTGACCATAATTATTTGAACGTTGGCGGGCGCATCTATAACTCTTTGCCGCTGAGTAAATCTTCAGAAAATTTCACTTGCTTTGAGTAAAAAAGTGAAAAAGTGAAAAAGTTACTAAAGAGACATCTAAGTAATTGTTAAAAGTATCAGAGTGTGGCAGATAGACCTTACGTTTCGTACATATTATGTATGTGTGTGTGACAAGTCATTACAAGATTGTAATTAAGGCTAAGAGACAAATTATGGCGAAGCTTTAGTGCAAAAACTAGTAGCGGACCGTGAATGATGTACATATATGTACGTTTGACCACAAAAATAATATGAGAGATAAGGACTCATAGTAATAAACGACTAGTTTTTGTAATATTTATGTAAATGTAATACTACTTCCTTTGAAATAATTTACATACTAGATTTTGGCCGCGGCTTTGCTCGCGTAAAGGCAAGTTTGGTTAGGTTAGTAACAGTACTTTTTCTGGATGAAAATTACCCTTTGTTCTATTCTGTAACCCTGACAATGTGTGTGTGAAATTGCATGATGATCGGTCGAGTAGGTAAGGCGTGAAAGCGTAACAAATCAACAAACAAACTTACATTCTCATTCATAATATTATAGTTAGGATTAAAATAGTTAGGATTTCTTTATTTATGATTGTCCAACAGATTATACAGCACAACAAATCCAATAACAAGATCTTGCGTTTAGAATTAATGAATTGAATGCAATTAAATGTTACATTTCTATAAGCATTTTGCACTTTAAATAAATAAAACTTTGTACAATTTAGTAGTACAACGTTGCTGCCAGAAATATAACAATGTTAAGTATAAATTGTTCACTAATGTGTCGTCGCACTTTTAGGATACTAAAGTAGAAAATAAGGCTACTCCTAGAAATAAGACGGCACATTAGTGAACAGTTTATACTAAATAATTTAGTTCTGTCTGCAAGTTATCTAAAAGTAGTTAATGCAGTGCGTTTCGCCAGCTATGTTTTTAGGTCCTACATAGCGAGCCGACGCCGGCCATAATTCCAGACCCCGTGGTGCTGCTGAGAATTGCCAAAAAGAAAATACAATCATATCGACCCCGGGACGCAAACATAAGCGTCATGTTGCCACATGACCGAATGACTCGAACGAGGCAATTTAATATCACTGTACCAAAATATTATAATAGCTAATATGTATAATGCTACTTCGCAGATAATAGCTCAGAACTTCAAAAGGTAAAAACAAACAGATGGCCAACCGCTCTTTATTACGAGGGTATGCGTAAGGGATGTGTTATCTAATTAATATACGCACGTAACAGACACGTTTAATGTCCTATAAATATTGTAACTATATTTAATATGTGTTGTTTAATATACAGCGAGTGACAGTTAAGTGTGGTCATGTGGTGTGACTACGTTAAAAATAATTTAGATAGTATCATATATAAAATTGTTTAACTGCGTATTTTAATAGAGTCCAATCATTAACAGACATAGCTATATCTTGTACTAGATTTTGCTTCGCTCGCTTTAATGTAGATTTTGTCAATAAACTTCTATCCCTCGGGAATAGGACATTTTTATGGATTAAAGGTAGCTTATGCTCTTTACTGTAACCCTGATTACGTGTATGCGAATTTCATGATGATCGGTCGACTAGTTAGGTAACAAACACACTCACATTCGCATTTATAATATTAGTAACGTAGTTAGGATTGTTACGTTCCAACCATCATACATAATCAACGCGACAAAATCCGTGTAAAGTAGTTTAATTTCAAGGTACCCTATGTCATTTTCTGTCTCATAACATGTATGCGGAATTTCATGATGATCAGTCGAGTAGTTAAGGCATGAAAGCGTAACAATCAAATAAACAAACTCACATCCGCATTTATGATATCAGTTAGGATGACTGATATTGACGTGTGACGATTTAAATTGTGTTAAGTATTCGTTTTTCCATTGAATAACGAATACAAAGTTTTTTATGGAAAAACGAACACATAAAACAAGGCTGGAATCTCTAAAAGTAACTATACATAGTTTTCTGCTCTCGAAACTGTTTCTCAAATACAACACAAACATATACACATATGTACACCATATGTTTTTAAAGGTTATAACTTTTTAACAGTAAAACTATATTAAAATATTAATATAAATTGTTTGCACTATCCCAAATTTATACAAATTAAGCCCGTTTTAGGACTCTGGATGTTTGGTTCCACTTAAAATAAAGCGCCAATTTTATTAAAATTGTTTAGTTAAAAATATATATGAAATGAAATTTGTTTGCTCTTGAATATCGAGATTGTTTTTTTAATTAGGCTGTGTTTTACGCGTCCGTGTACCTGATGTTATTTGCTTTTTATATTATACGTACCTTTATTATTCATTGAAATAAATTAAGGCCCAAAATTCTACTATTTTTATTTCTACATCATCGACGAATATACATATTATATGAAAAAAGAATAGGTCTGAAATGTTCAGTGTTTGAGCTGGGCGTTGATGATCAACATAAACAGTTTGAACAATGAAATTTTGTGAAAACTTTGTAATTTTGAACAGAGTTTCCCGTTATGATGTAGACAAGAAATGAAGCCCGATTTTTTAAATTTCCCATGGGATACGAAATACAGAGAATATTCGCTTTAAAATTGCCATTTCATTATATTATATTGTAGACGTAGGTTACTATAACTACAAACAACTATTTTCAAGATCTTGAGAGATTCTCTCTGAATACCCATTACTATAAAGTTAAAATAAAGCTGAAATGTTGCTTTCATTACTTTTAGCGTTTGCTGTGCGGTATCATGCACACGTTGCCGTGTTGTGCTTATAGTTAGGCCTTACGCAGACGATTGTTTTTTTCTCCAACGTCAAAAAAGTTCTGTTCTGTCCGTTGTTGTCTGCGGCCTGCGAACTGTCGCAGTTTGTTTTGTCGGTTTAAATCCACCAGGAGCCAGGATCATAGGCCTGCCACCAACTGACTTTTGTCTTTCTCCTCCGTTCCTAAGTGTACGTTGTTGCGTAGAATTCCATATGTTCTACAACGTCGATCAAATTGTTTGGTTCGCCGCTGTCTGTCCTCTGCGAATTGAAATAATATGTTCACGGTTTTTCACAGTGACGCTATTGTGATGTCACCGGGTCCAAATATCAATACAGTGACGAGTTATAAGACTCACGGTCAGTCTATTAAAACAGCGACTGTTTTTTGCACAGCTATTTATATGGTGATATCAAGTAGCAACTTGATTGCCTTAGCACGTCAGGTCAGAACCTCTAAAGTGAATGTCTAATAAAATATAATCTTATCCGCTTATTGATAATAACCTAAGTAATGCTGCCTTCAGATCCCAGATTTTGAAACAAGTGGCGCGCTAGCCGTTTAAATAAAATAATAAATCAGCAAACGAGCTATTATGTCTGCTTTGTTCGCTGCATTCACAAGTTTGGAATTACAAGCTCAGAATTATAATTATTGTTCACGAGACGCGTTACATGTGCATCTTTGTAAGTTCTATACCAACACGTGCTGCCCATGCAAGTGACACGTCTGAAACTTGCGTAGCTTGCGCATATAATCCAACTTCTAGTTCGCTAGAAGTTGGACTGAAGTTGCTAGTCACAGTTCAGTGCACAGTTCCTGCCCGCCCGTACACTGCGTTCACCACGTATGCCTGTTTTTTGTCATAGCGACACTACTTGGAGTAACTTCAGGGGAAACTCGAAGTTTGGCGTTGATTATAACTACGCGCCAGGTATGTCACGACAGTTCTTTGGTTGTGTACCGCTCTTTAAGTTCACAAATTCGTATTTTATGAACGTGCTATTCTAATGTTATAAATAATTAAAAAGGTTATGTTTCATTGCGCTTTGTTAAACCAGGTGGCTTATTTTGTCTCTCTAATTAAATGACAGCACTCTGATAGATAAAAGCCATTTATTTGATTATTAAAATATGAATATTTCAGTTGAAGTAATGTATTTAAATTAGGTAAATTGTGCTGCCCTTTTAAATAATAAACAACGTTGTTCAATTTAAAGAAAAACCGACGTGTTTTTAAATATTTTATTGGTCTTATATATATTGTATAATGTATTATAATTAGACCCAATATCATTAAAATTTACTATTTACTTAAAAGCTTCGTTAGCCTTATTGCATATGGTATGGCTCGGTCGAAGGGTCTTGGGTTGATGCCCAGGGTTGTACCTAAGTTATATTGGGTTTCTCAGTAGCTCAGTACGGACACTGACTTTAAAAGAAACGAGTAATCTTAGGCGTAACAGCTTTTATAAAAATGTTTACGCGCGCGTACGTTCTATTGCTACAATACAACATTGTCATAAGCAACATGTTGCGGCGACAGAGCGTGCTTAAACATTGTATTCGTTTATTGACCTATAAACCGCTGTTTAAATGTTAAAGTCAAAGCTATCGAAGCGCAGATCTGTTTTAGAATGAGTTATTAGAGTTTACTTTTCTAATGCAATGTATATTGATTAAAATAAAATTATAGGTAAATTGACTGCACAATATTAAACTACTGAATGTATGGCCATGTTATTTTAAACTGGTATCTGTCCCTATAAGGAAATCTTTGTCTCGCGAGGGTCTTCAAAATCATTGGAACAACTGATATAAAAATCTACATACAGAGACTCGAGATAACATTTCTCTTTTCGTTGTTGCTATGTCAAAAAATTGCACTAGGAATAATTCCTGTTTTGCCGCATGTCGCCGCATGTAATTGGGCCCTGCCAAACAAGTACCCATGTAACATGTATAAACTGTGTATGGACTGATCCAAAAAAATATACATTACATAATATTTATTGAAATTTATTTTTAAATTAAAAGAGTGGCCATGAGTTTCTTGCACGTTTCTTCTCATAGACTTAACCCTTTGCCTGAACCTAGTTACTAACTTAAATGTAGCTTCAGTAACTTAGTAAACTCACTAACCTATACATTTTGACGTTCATAAGTGTTACCTACTTTGTGACCTAAATGAATAAATTATTTTGACTTTGACTTATTTTTTAACCCTTAAAGGCTACAACGGTGTTTTTACACCGGGGTAATTTATATCTGTGCCTGTATCTGTTCGTATTTAACTCAGCGCCTTGAGATTCCGTGTATTCTCATAAATAAACGGTAGCCCTCGAACACGAGGAGACAAAGGTTATGCGCGAGGGTGGGTCCTGAGCTACACTCGCAACCCGCTGTTTTTTCACTTATTGTAGTCATAGTGGGCTACTAAATTACAGTATAAGTAATGAACTTTTAATGTTTTATTTTTAGTATGTGTGTAGAATATATTATTTTTATGTGTATTATTATATGTCACATGATTATTATTTTTATATGTATTATTGTTATCTGGGTTATTATATTTATATGCTATTTTCATTACAGCTTATGTATTGAATGTAACTGTAATATGTAGTATTTTGTTTGCCAAAGATAAATGCTATTTAGCAGTGATTGTATATCTTCATTATTGTAGTCTACAATTACAAATTAAAAAGTGGTTGATTTTATGTTTATTTTATCTAAAAATATCTTTGAAGAAGATCGCGAGAACAAATATTGATTTAAAAATATAATTATGCCTATTTTGAGATATAGGTATAAATAATATGCCAAAATAAAGGCTTAACTGTGATTATTAAAATAAATATTAAATAGACTCATTAAAATAACATAATAAATAATTATCAAGATTTTCATACACTTTCAAAACAACCATAATTTTGAGAAGCCCCTTTCACTCGCAATTTAAAGAGTTATTTTTTAAATAAATTAAGCCAATAGGTACATCAAATAACCATAGGGTACGAACCATTATTAAAGTAAATATAATAAAAAATTGTATAATATCTTTAATGATATTATTTATGCCAATTATTCAATCCGGGTGGTTTACACCCGTTGTAGTCTTAGCAGTATTCAAATTCATTGTAGCCTTTAAGAGTTAAATAACTATCATCTTGCAAAATGAATAGGTACAGCGAAATTGTGCCACGATAACAACACTGAAATATAAAATTATTTCGTAAACAAGATGGTGTCAAGAAGTCTCTAATTAAAAAAAAAACAAAATGGATGGTATTAAAATTAATGGACGAGCAAGAGCCTGGTATTATTTATGGTATATTTTCTTGTAGAAATGCTACAACGCTATTAATTCATAACATTACCGAAGCGGGACGACCATTAAAATATCAATGAAATTTCCAGTATAGTAAAGTCACGTTTTATATATATAGGCAGACAAACAGCACTAACGAGCTGTGACGTAATAACATCGTAAAGTTATAGTAGAGTTGCATATTGAGTACGGATACCAAAGACACAAAAGCTGACTCCAAAAATGTCAAAGTCAAAGTCAAAAATCATTTATTCACTTTGGTCACAATATAACACTTATGAACTTCAAAATATATAGTTTACTAAGTTACTGAAGATACTTGCTACTCAGGCAAAGGGTTGAGCCTATGAGAAGAAACCTGCAAGAAACCCACGGCCACTCTTTTAAATCGCCAGTTAAATATAATTTTAGTATTTTGCAACTCATATCAAGAAGGTGTTGCAGCCATTATACCATATGCCACTAACTTTAATAAACTAAAGATAATAACAATAATAAGTTAATAATATTAAATAAAATAAATAATTTGGATGTAGTTATATTTGCAATTTTATATATAATATACGAAGTCCGTGACTAAATGCGGTTGTGGATTTATATTTTTCAATAATAATCAAACTGAGAAGCAGAATACTTGATAACGTCACATTTAATCACAAGGTACCTCTACATTACTAAATTGACTTATAAGTAATACAGATCCTTGAATCCTAAATGCAACAAGCAACTAGTTCCATGAGTTTTTGTCATTTAAGTAGTCATTGGTGCCAATTCTGTTGTCACAAAATTCTCTTATCTTAGCTAAAAATCTCTAAAATTTAGTTTGGTCCTGTCACTTTTAGCGATTTCATAATACAAAATGTCGTTTGACAGGACTAATCTAAATTTTAGAGAATTTTAGCTAAGATAAGAGAATTTTGTGATAACAGAATTGGCACCATTGACTGAATAATAAGCCTTTCCAATGAGCTGTACTTTAACAGCGCTTTTAAATTTAAGCAATAGTAAATTAATTTTGTTAACTGGTAGTTATACAGGTATTAAAAAACGTATACCGAGTGCCGCAAATGTATTGCGAACTTTATGTTAACGGTGATATGGGCTATTCTTATTATATAAGTGAATATTATGTATAATAAACATAATGTTATCAAATATATGTACATATACTGCGACGCAACAGTACATTACGTAGGTAACGTATGCCTATTTCTTTAAATCGATCTTTAAGTGAAAATCGTGGGCCTAAATTATAAATACTAACACTGCTGCAGTACTGCACGCTTTTGAAGAATAAAAAATTTCTCAATATCAGCTTCCCCAAAATAATATACCGTAGGACATGACACTGTGAAAGTAATTGAAATATACTAGTCTCGCAGTATCTACATCAGTAAGCTGTCTTACTTTCCGAATTGCGTATGCGGCTGAGCTAAGTTTTCCTCCAAGAAACGATATATGATCGCCCGGCCCCACTGAACTTTGTGATCTACTTAAAGTTAATATTGTCTATACATTGAAATTAAACAAACTTTATACAGATTTTATCGCGATGTTTATTTTTTATAAAACACTATTATTACATAATTTCGAATTTTTAAACTACTATTATTAAACACTTTTACTAGTTAGGGACAATAAAACATCCACGTTTACAAAGTCTAAGAACAGATGTTTACTTAGAATTGACAAGTTGCAGTAAATATCATATTTGCCATAATTAACCTATTGAGTCGCAGCAGCACACCGGTGGCCAGACACAGTAGATTTTAGTTATCTCATGTATCCTAAGCTTTGACAGACTATACAATATTCTGGCATATTGGATGAAGACATTTTAACGGAACTTTCTTAAGTATACATCTTGTTGAAGGAGACTGTACAAAACGGCGTATAACGTCGGCAAATGCGATACGTTTACGTGTTTATAATATGAACACACCGCCGTTTGTAAAGGAGGTGAGCCGGGTTGATGAGTTTATAAAAGCACGCCTTGCTTACTAAAATAACTCACTAATTACTAATCTAGCTCTAGAATATCTTCAACATGTTTTCGTAAGGTCATGCGCAAAATGCAAGTAAATTTTAGGAAGTAAGAGGAATCAATATAGACTTGACATTTAGAAGATTTTAAGATAATATTGCATTCATTGTATAACATACATACATGCATAGATTCACGCCTGTTTCCCAAAAGAGTAGGCAGAGACTACGGATTTCCATTTGCTACGACCATGACACACTTCCCTGGGTACATTCGCTTTCATCACATTCCTCTTACACGCTCGCCGGTTTAAGGTGCTCTTAACCTGGCCTTTGTCCAGAACGTCTCCGATTTGGTCAAGAAACGTTCGCCTAGTTCTGCCTCTTACGAGTGTTCCATTCACATTAGCCTTATAAACTTTCTTAATCAGTCTTTTCTCGTCCATTCTTTTTACATGCCCAAACCAGCTTAACATACCCTTTTCTATTCTTGTCACTATTTACTTATAAACATATCTTTTGTACAAAATATCAGCTTGTACAAATTGCCGATTATATACTTTGCTAAGCAAATCGAAAATATAATTTATGCATCATAAAAATACTTATGCATTTTTCATAGAAATCTAGTTGCACTGACATTTTCAATTTGTCATTATGTAGACGTCTATCGCGGTCTAGCATAAAATCTGATGCTTGCTTCGAGCAATAATAGTTATTAGCTATTGAAAAATAAAGTCGATCTTTACGTGAAAGATAGGAATAGGTATAGGAATAGGAATAGGTACCACTTTAACGGTGCAGCCACCGTTGTAGTAGATGTGATGTATCAGAATTGCTCTAAGAGTTAAATTTAAAAAACACGCAATCCCCTGTCGGCTCGTTCTGTGAATAATATTGAACCACGTCTAATAAATATTGTACAACGTCGCGGCTACTGTTTCAAATACCTGCCTATGTTTTTGTAGAGATTTAATTTCCACATGGTTTGTCCCTAGAACATCATTAAAACTCGAGACTGCGTTCCCAGAATAGTTAATTCCAGTGAATAAGTAGAATTTAATATTCAATAGTCAAATTTATCGCTCAAAAATTACTTTGCTATAGTTAAATAATTATACCACATTAATAAACTATATTTCTACCAACGTTGCCATCTTCGACGGTTCCGGTTGAAGTGCAGAATAAAAACACAAAGTAATCTTTTCATTTTTATCATTTAAGCCCATTTTGGAATATAGAGCTATACTCCATTTGGTTAAATATTTAACTAAAGGTAAACAATCTTGATGTGTCTTTTTTATCTTTTTATCTAAAAACTCAGTTTAAAAATAAAATGTTGCAAAAGATCAATGTAAATACAACAATAATGATTACTAAATCAATTGAACGGTAAGTTTAAGCAGTAGTTTATTTGTTTAATATGTGTTAATGTAAAAAGTCACATGAAGATTGTTTACCTTTAGTTAACTATCTAACCAAATGGAGTATAAGTATTTTAAATAGATACATCAGTTACAGAAGATATTAAATTATTAGTACGTAATAAGTATAAATCCTGTATCGTTGTGATTATTTGTAACGCACTATGAGACCGAGCGTGATCTCACTCGCGGAGTAGAGCATGTTCATTAGTCCTGCTCGGTACAACCTTTTATTTTATAACTGTGTTTCTCTTAGCGCCATAGACTTAGCATTGCTGATGACTACTACATTGTCAGCATACTACTATATTAGCAGCGATAGCCTAGTGGGAAACCGTTGGACCTCTACACAGAGGTCTCAAGTTTGATCTCAAGGCACGCATCTCTGACTTTTTGAAGTTATGAACGTATTAAATTGTTATTTATCGCTAGCTTTAACGGTGAAGAAAAGCATTGTGAGGAATTCTGTATGTCTGAGAGTTCTCGAAATGTGAAAATGAAATGTTCTCGAAGATATGTGAAGTCTTCCAATCCGCACTGGGCCAGCGTAGTGAACTATTTTGTTTTTTTTTTTTTTTACCTGGGGGAATGCATTGACGCGTATCCCTCCGCGGGGGCGGGCGGAGGGATTATGTCGGACTCGCCGGGGTAAAAGAAAGATATTGAAAAGATAATGTTCCTCCCGGAATACCGACTAAACCTACCACGGTGTTCCTCGACAAAACCACTATCGACGGGGCCGCGCGAATCGCTTTCGCATGCGGTCGCGACCCCGCCGAGGTTACGGCCCGCCGTGTGAAACGGCAGGCCACTACGCGAAGAGACCTACCCAAAGGACTCACTTCTATAATATACCCTACTGTCCCCCCCCTAGAGGGGAGACGGACTTGAAATAGAGGCGCGCTTGGGAACACGCACGCCGCCTCTCGGACCTGGTGCTGAACGGACGGCGGGCAGGCCCACAAAGCCCGCCACCCCCAGGTCAAACCTCAGGGTGGCTGGAGGTCATCTCGCGCCCTCCGGCGCCCGGCTCTGCGGTTGGGGAGAGGGTTTAAACGCTCCCTCTCCCGCTCCGCCGCCTCCTTGATGGAAATCACTTCCTCGCAAAAGGAGGCGAGGGCGTTCTACGACCTCTCACTCCGGACCATATACTGGACTACGGCTGGGAGCGAGAGGGCAGCCGATCCGACTGCCGCGATCAAATCACAGCGCTGCGATGCCCAGGCGGGGCAAACCGCCAAAGTGTGCAGCGCCGTGTCCTCAACAACGTCGCGGCAGTCGCCGCAGTGGTGACAACCGGGCGTCTCTTGTCGGCGTATACAACACAGGAACTGGCCAAAACAACCATGGCCAGTCAGTACCTGTGTCAGCCAGAAGGTGAGGACGCCATGCCGCCTCTCTAGCCACTCCTCAAATACGGGACTTACCGCCACGATCGTGGCGTGCCCGGCGTAGTGAACTATGGCTTAACCCTTCTCACACTGAAAAGAGGCCCGAGCCTGGGAGACAGTTTAATACAGGGCTGATGTTATTTTTTATTATTATTATATACTATATTGTCAACAGCGAGTTATACACGTAGAGTTGATACTGTTACCTACCGCTTGCGAAATATAATAGAAGTACCTAGTTGTGCTGATTAAACACACATGGAAAACACTAAAACCCAAAGAGTTTGTTTATTATATTATTAAAAGAGAGCTATATTTAAAAAGTAGGGATCATATACTAAGAGCCTTAAAAATCATCTTTCCTGCTTTTAATAGTCTTATTTAAGGGCATTGTGCCAGCCTTCTACAGGTTCAGCTATTCCATTTTGCATTTCACACGTCATAAAGAAACCATTACATGACGCTGTGGTTTAAATACTAGCAATATTGTGTGATATATCAACAAAAGGCGAGCTTAATGTGGGTTTCTTATTGCGGGTCGGTCAAATCGTGCGGAGACAGTTTTCTTGGCGTTGGTAGCAGATAAAGCTACATTTAAACAATTACGTTTTGCGAATATAAACTGTAATAGATCTAAATTACAATAGTAAAGTTAATAAATCAATAAAAAAAAGTTCAATCCCCTAACGCACATTTGCTTAAAACAGCTAGCCAGGTAAACTTATAGTAATAGATTGTTGGGGCAGCGGTATTCTATACGACTGCTGTTCACGAGATCTCCAGTTCAATTGCCGAGTCAAACAGTGCGATTAGGTTATTCAGTCAAGAAACTTTCTTTTCTAGTCTGGTATTGTACCTATTAGACGGAAATAAGTTTGCCCTCTGATACGTGTGACCATAGCTTGTAAAATGTGAATGTAATTCATTGTTGCCTTTTCGGCGATATATGCGCGTGACCTAAGTAGAGGGGCAAAATATTGGACCAAAGTAATTAGAATTAATAAAGGATCGTTGGATAGGAGAAGCGAGTGGAGAAGAAGATCAATACAGCGTATAGTACATATATATATATATATATATATATATATATATATATTATAACAAATAGGGATATTATTATATTATATTATATTCCAAAGTAATGCTGCCAATATACGCTGATATTATCTATCAAGTAATCTTCATCCCTCTTTGCATCCCGCTTTCTTCTTCTTTTCGATGTTTTCAAGAAACTTCTTTTAGGATTGCCTCTTCTTCTATATACTGCTATTTCGAATCGATGTTTGTATATTTATAGTTGAGCCACTAATGTATAGTACCGCCTGATTGCCGCGATACAAGCCTTGAGAGAATAGTAAGGAAGCCATTACTGATCTATATATTAAAAAAGGTAAAATGTTACTATACATAAATATTTCCTTCCAGTAAAATCTTAAAGAATTTTTTGTATCGTATTAATAAGATTTTACTTCCTATTTTCTATGGTTCGTACTTACTGTTTCTACTCGTTCACTAGTTTTTAATTCTTCCTCGTTTGTTTTCAAAACAGATTAACTTATTCTCTTTCAAACTTGCTACTCTTCAACAATTTAAAACTTCCAACATTTTCTATCTTTTTGTGTTAGCGTACATATTTCACAGACATATAGTACAATGCTTCAAAAGTAGTTCTTAATGAATTGCTGTCGGATGTGTATGATTATTAATATTAGCTCTCGCGTATATACTCGAAGGAGTAGGCAGATATGTATAACACCCACAATTCACCAGCTGTGGTTTCAGGTCCCACGTAATAAGGAGAGAGACTACTGCCATTTACGAGGCACAGTGCCAGACTCAGTACTGCTATTATTGGTTTGCTGACAGAAATGGCCTGACCCCCGTGTCGCATGCACAGCAGTGCAGTGAGATATCGGGTTCTTTTCTCGAATCAAACCCGAGACTTAATACACAATAATCCCATTTACTACCGCTTTACCACTGATGCATTCTTATAATAAACCTTTATAGAAAATGATACAAGTAGCTTTGCCCACAAGTGGCCTATAAACCTATGTATTATCTAATAAACTAGGGTTTATACAACAAATTCTCACTGACAAGCTCCGTAACATACTTTAAACGTTTATTTCGTACAAAAAGGCAGATTAACTTAAAAATAATTAAAAGATAAATAATGGTCCGCTGGACTGGAGCTATTTTATACTTTGGTATGAGTTATGGAGGTCTTTATACATTTTCATAATAAGGTGTCCTGTTTGCTTTATTTATTATTGTTTACAATATCCGACAGAACAGACAATCTATTTTACGTATATTTTTATAAATCTTTCCAGAATAAGATGTGATAGAGGTCACGCGTTGGGTTTAAGAGTGGACGCTTGCCCGACAATCGCCAAATTTTGTATTCGTTTCTTAGGCCTAATAAGTGCTTTTATAGACTTGACCTAAATATCACTATAGGGACTATAAGTGCACTTCACCTCTTCCTAACTTATTTCTACTATACAACCGTATTACATACATATATACACAGTGTAGTGCATTGTTTGCGATGACGCCCAAAACTGACAAACTAATAATTAATTAATTTCATATATGTCATCTTATAGATAGTACAGTTTTTATGCAATAAATATCTTTATGTCTATTATTTTATATCTGACTAGATTTTGTCCGTAGCTACGTTTGCATAAATGTAGGTAACCTATGTCAATTTTGTATTCCTTGGGAACAGTGTTTTTTCTGGTTTAAAGGTACCCATGTCCATTTATGTTCCCCTGACAACGCGTATGCGAAATTTCATGTTAATCGGTTGAATAGTTAAGGGCTGAATGCGTAACAAACTAACAAACTTACATTCGCATTTATAATATTTTAAGTTACAATAACATCGAATGCCGCCTATATAAAAAGTAGGCGATGGATTATTATTATGAGTACACCCACATTTATCTATATTCAAGGTCTTACGTAACGTCTACCCAGTACAACAGGAACTGCCAATAACCAGACCCGGGTAATAAACCTGGGACCTTATAGTTGTCAAATAACTATACTATAAGACCACTGAGA
Organism: Catocala nupta; assembly: GCA_963675205.1. Taxonomy (NCBI): domain Eukaryota; kingdom Metazoa; phylum Arthropoda; class Insecta; order Lepidoptera; family Erebidae; genus Catocala; species Catocala nupta. Next base: position 8,280,385 of record OY776090.1, on the reverse strand, counting down.
CACCACCTGTAAAACTATGCATGCATATTACATTTGAAGAACACCGCGAGCTTCCCTGGCACTTTAAAGGGACTATACATATATAATTTATATTCTGTCAGAGTTTACAACCTACATAGCTTCTGACCTCTATAATCAAATTGGGGATACACTTATTATCTAAACAGCGGTCGCCTGTGAAGGTAGCGACGACACGTCGTGTACGGAAATATAAAACGTTTTAGAGTTTCCAGACATTACTCGATGGGAATCGAGGAGGAGGAGGAGGACGAAGGACGAAGGAGGACGAAGTTTAGCGATTACTTACAAACAGTGAATGACTAGTCGACGACGATGCTGACGTATATAAAACGTCTAATTTAGTAAAATACCTATTTATCATGTTTAGTGTTCATGTACTTGAGTTCTGCACCATATTTTAAACCGTTGAGTGCCAAGGGTTTTACTTAAATAGCGAAGGCATTCTATTCCTAAATTTATAATAAGTTATCATATATACATAAATGTATGGCTCGAGTAATATATAAGACTTTCGGGCTTATATAAAGAAGAAAGGCTTCAAGGCTGGCTTCACGAAAGATTACAGTTAAATAAAGATCAATTTTCTGATGGAGAGAAAACAAGAAAGCTTTCAGAAGATCCGAATCCCCCGACACTAAATAGAATATATATATGTATACATACACAAGTTTTCTGCCCAACTTTATAGCATCTGTCCTGTAAGTTACACGTAGTCTGAGTGAAAATATTTCAATATGAGAATTCGTTTCGACACTATAGTACTCCAAATAGAACATTGATATTGTACTCAGAAAGTATTAAAGTAAACTTCATGTATCGTCAGGGGTAAACTAGTGGTTCTCGGAGCTCTCAACTTTTAATATTTATGACTATTTAATATCAAAGAAATGTAGTTTGAACTACTTATTTAAAAAAATGTTTACAAAATACAAGAAAAAGTTTCATTTTATTAATTACTAAAAAAAATTCGGCCTGCATCTTATTTCTTTTTAAAAGACCACTCTCGCACTAGGAATAATATTACAGTACGGTTTCCGCACTGTAAAATCCACCGCAGATGCAGTTCATGCTCTTACCGATTATGTTTTTAGTAGTCTCGATGGGAACATGAAATGCATAGCCATCTTCCTTGACTTGGCCAAGGCGTTCGACACGGTCTCAATCCCAATACTGAAGCAGAAGCTGGACCATATTGGTGTGAGAGGGAAACAGCTAGAACTGTTTTGTGACTATTTGTGCAATAGAACTCAAAGAACAAAGATTGGTGACTATGTTAGTGAGGACCTTTCTGTTCAATGTGGGGTTCCGCAGGGTAGCATACTGGGTCCTATCCTGTTTCTTATATATATAAATAAGCTCTGCAATCTCCAACTCACCAACGGAAAAATTGCTACATTCGCGGATGACACTGTACTAATGTTTAAGGCCTCAACATGGGAAGAAGTTTTCATCCACGCTCAAACTGGCTTTAACACTGTAACGGAATGGCTTCACGACAATATACTGACATTAAATATAGAGAAAACCAAATTCATGACTTTCACAAAACGAGGTGGTCCACCAAACCTCCCGTGGAGTATTGTGGCTCATTACTGCGCAAAGCCCCGTATCTTAAACTGCCAGTGTGTTTGTCCAAAGTTGCAGAGTGTAAATAGTATAAAGTATCTTGGCGTACTTATCGATCACAACCTAAGTTTTAACGGACATATTGAACTTCTTTCTTCACGAATGTTTTTAAGAGCCTACGGGGAATAGCTGACAGTGCTACTATTAAAATGGTGTATATGGCGCTCTGCCAATCACTGCTGATATATTGTATCACAGTCTGGGGCGGTACCTATAAGACTGTTCTCATAAAGTTAGAGAGAGCACAAAGAGCAGTACTGAAAACTGCATTCTCTCTCCCATTTCGTTTTCCCACAGTGGAACTATACAGAAAATGCTCCGTGCTTTCAGTTCGTCAGCTATTTATACTGTTCGCATCTCTTAAGCAGCACGTCGAATTATATTTCGACCCTTCCGTGTTGGCCAAACGACGGAAGTTTAGATTATGCACGACCGCAACTTGTTCATCTTTCTCCCATAGATCCTTTTTCTTTATAGGTGGATATCTATATAATAAATTAAACAAGAACTTAAATATATATCCTAAAACTAAAATAAATGCAAAAGAAGCTGTGTCAAAATTCTTACTTACCTTATGTTATGAACAAACCGAAAACTTACTAAAAGTACAACATTAATAAATATCATAATTAATAATTAATATAATAATATGTATGTGTTCACACACACACACACACACACACACACACACAAAAGACACGCACGCACATCACACACACACATGCACACACACACACACACCCATACACACACACACGCATACACACACAACTTTATTCTCTTGTTTGTTTTAATTTTTAATTTTTTGTTTATATCATTCTCATTCTCCATAACTGTAAATTTTGGAACATCAATGTAAATTTGAAATGGGGCCTGGTTATCCATCTCACAGGTTTTTAACCTAGTTTGGAAACCAGTCTCCCACTACAATGTCATCAAAACAGTGTATACTTGTTTTTGTCAAATGGGAGAAATAAATAAATAAATAAAAAATAAATAAATAATTCCTGTACGGCTTTACAAATAATCAAACAACGAATTGAAATAACAAATTATTTTATATCTTATTTATAGGACAGTAACGATTGCCGTAATAGTAAAAATCTTCTTCAATCTCATAATATAGATACGGCTACACAAGAACATAGTTTGTACTACGGTTATTTTAATAAGTTTATAACTTGTGATCTTATAATTTCAAGTGCTACTAAATTATAAGTAGCAGTATATAAGTAGAGTATTAAATTGTGTTTCAGATATATTTTAATAGATTTCTTTGTGATATCAAGACACGTCAAGAAAGGGCGAAAGGATGCCTTAGAGACAAGATAAGGCTTATTGTGCCGGCCTTGTTGTTAAAGCCGCTCGGATTTAGAAGCTAATACCAGGCGTACGTAACATAGCTCTATGAACGGTATATAATCCAACTGACATGACAAATGCGAAACTGGTGATCGAGGTTCCGAAAATTTGTTCAACTGCAGGAATGGCATAGTAATTGAAGTGGGAGCCTGCCACTGCACTGCGAGTGTTGTGGATGGGAACCATTTGTAGATCACACGGGACGATGACTTGTCTGATCCATATATGGTTGTACCAATTCTAGTTGTTCTTCGTGTCCATTGTTTCAATATTTGTAAAGTTGCCCGCGACACAGGAATAGTACTAGTCTGCGCGTTAACATATTATAAAGCAAAATAAATTTGTTACTAGACCTTATACTATTGTAATCAATTACATTTGACGCGTACTTTAACTCTCACCGTCTGATGATAAAACATTATATAGGGAGTCACTTAAGTAATCATTAAATGTCTTTGTATAAATGCGGTGGATAGTCTTAATAAAGCTAATTCGATCGTACTCAAACAATCGAGACGGTGTTTCGGTCGTACGGAAACTGTATTTTTATTTAAAGTTGAAAGATATCCTATGTTTTTTCTGTACTCCTGACAACGTGAAGGAATAGTTAAAGCGTGGAAGCGTAACAACCTAATAAATAAACTCACATCGCACTTATAATATTTAGTTAGGATCATAGGATTTGCAATTGTTGTAGAGTTTTGTCTAATGAAACTTTCCCAGTAGATACTGAGAATCTCAGTAACTCTAACTTATCGAGTAACCCGCAGTAATAGCATTACTCTTCTCGGTACGGTTTTCTGTAAAATACTCGTACTTTTTCGTGCGAAGTGGCTACCGAACCATAACATTACCTTTTAATAGGCAGAGGCGACCTCTTCGCACTTATTATTAACAAGCGAACTGCCCCGGCTTTGCACGGATAGTACAAAACCTTAACAAATTACACACGCGAAAAACGCATGAAAGTCCGTTTAGAAGTTTTTGAGTTTATCGCGTACCGACGGCGATGCGGCGGATGACTTTGTTTTATTATATAATATGTTGTGATGGGTATCGTCGTATCCATTTCAAAATGCATTTCAAATCTTCTTATTAATTATAGATGCACAGTTCTCGAAGGAACGTCACAAATATTTAATCCAGTTTCTTAAGGACAAAGTGCTAATAAAAAGCTGGTATCCAATAAAACGTGGTTAAACATTACAAGTCTCCTGTGAGGTCGGCACTGGCTCCTGTTGCTAGGAGCTTTGCTCGAGCACAAATGCTTCAGGCTTCGAGTTTTTACGCCACGATTTATTACTTTGCCTCTATACCTCTTGTTTTAACTACGTTGGGATGTGCTTTTACTCAGACACGTATTAAATATATTATTAGGTCTACACGTGTATGTATTTATTTGTTTTATGAGATAGAATATAGACAGCGACCGGATACCTTCATCGTATAGAGTTGTAGGAAAATAAAATTGTGTTGTATTTCTGCGACGGGTATAGTTTTCAAGGCGCTGCTGGGTATCAGCGACCGTGGTCTTTGTTCCATATACTGTTCACATCGACCCTTTTTTGACTCGCGATTGATACTTCTGGTATTTCAACTTTATAGTTACCGCTCAACATTAGTAAAAGTCGTATGCTAGCTTGGCGCCCTAACAGACTAAAAAGAGAAAACAAGTTACTACATACATTGATACTGTCTACGTGTATATTCCTGCAAGGTAATGTAAGCAATTATTAGTAGGTTTAAAAAGCTGATATTATATAATTTTATATGGTGTAAAAGTAAACTTCGACTGTATCGTAACTCGATTTCCAAACATTAATATAACCAACACTAAATATACACAGCTTCGAACCAATTCAAAGCGGCGGTAGCCCAATGGCTAAGGCGCTGGACTTGCGATCAAAAGGTCGCGGGTTTGAATCCCACCCATTGCACTACTGACGTGATCCCACTCCTAACACAAGCATTTTAGTTTAGCTGGAGGGCTTAACAAGGGTACTAGTAATTTGAATCCCAAATTAAAAGAAATCGTCTAAAAGAAAAATTTACAAACCACACAAAGTGTCCTTCTGGCATTGGCATGGCGATCACTTTTTAATTTGAATCTTTTTAAAAAAGAGCTGTCGCACTAGTTTTAATTACTGTTTCGCGAGGAAGTATATAAGCGTTTAAACAACGGACACAAAGAACGCCCAGACTCAAAACAACTGTTTACGGATCACGCCAATTTCTATCCCGAGTTGGGAAGTTACCCACAATACTCCCGTAGTGGTAGTCGCAAGCTAATCACTTATTCACGTACACCATCCGTGAAGTTAAAATCTATGTTATCCGAACAGTCTTAAATATATTTATATTGTAAACGATAATAGTCTGTTTATTCTTAATGAAGTGCAAGATAATGTTGCTAGAATCTTTATTTCTGTAATATTAAGATCTATAAACATTTCCTTTTTAACATTTCATTCGTAATTGATATTGAAAATGTGAAATTTAATATGTAAAATTAAATTTAAATTTAATGATATAACTGACGTATTACATTTGCATGCCATTTGAAATGGCTAAATGGGCTTGTACTCTTGTAAATAATCTATAACATCAATTAATGTACCCTGTTTATAGCAAATAAAGACATCTTATTCTTATTCTTTCTGAAACTGAATAATTAAGTTGCTTTAACCATTAAAATATATAATATTTAAGAAGGATAGGCAATAAAAATATATAGACCAATTTAAAATTCTGAATAAGGCTTCTAAATTTGTGAGCCTATAAGCGAGTCTTGCGTAATTTTGTGTAAGTAGGTTCAGACCTACCTAAATAAAACAAATAAGATATTTAAAAGCATACTGTCAGCAGTATGCTTTTAAATATCTAATTTGTTACAACTATAATGATATGTATATTTATGAGGCGATCCCGAGTAATATACATACAAATCAGAATCACAAGTACCTCGTTCCTGAGACGATCTTGAATTCTGTACATTCTGATATTGAGAAATTAATAATTATGATACTTAAAAAATATGACTGTATAAAAGTAAATTTTGAGCTTTTTGCTAAGTTTCTTCTCATTAAATCTGATCACGAAGAAACTGAAATGAAATCTTTTATCACCAAGTATGATATAATTTATAAAAATACTGATATACATGAGTTTTTCTCGAATAAAATACATATCTTGATGCAAAAATTTTCAGAATTTGAGCATGTACAGTCAGGTTGGACATACCTTTCGCTAAGTCATATTGAGATAAATATATGTAAATACTGCCCCATGCGTGGTGGCACGTACATACAGTTACCTTCAATAATAAAAAATACTAAAAGTTGTTTGAATTTACATAATAATGATGAGTCTTGTTTCTTATGGAGTATCGTAGCTGCATTATTTCCTTGTAAAAAGAATGTGTGCAGAACGACATCTTATCCTCATTACAGCAAAGTACTTAATATTCAAGGAATGTCATTACCTCCTTCATATAGAGACATAAATTTTTTTGAACAGATAAATCCTACAATAAGCATTACCGTATACGGTTTAGACAAGAAAAGTGTTGTCACTGGACCGTTATACATAACAAATAAGAAAAGAGAAAATCATGTAAATTTATTATATATAGAAAAGAACGATAAAGGACATTACTGTTTAATAAAAGATCTCATACGATTAGTACGACGTCAGGTTACTCATCATCATGGTAAAATTTTCTTATGTGATTTATGTTTACAATTTTTTACTAATGAAAATAAATATGTCTCTCATACATGTTCTAAAATTCTGACTATACTACCGGAAAAACATACTATACTGAAATTTAAACATTATGAAAGAAAACTTAAAATTAATTTTATTATTTATGCTGATTTCGAAAGTTTGTTAATCAATTGTAATGATAATAGTTCTAAAAATACCACAACACTAAAAGTGCATCAGCCGTCAAGTTTTGCATATTATATATGCTGTTCTCATAACAGCAATCTCAATAAGTTTGTTACTCATAGAGGTATAGATTGCGTTGAAGTTTTTATTAAACGTTTAATAAAAGATGTCAAGAGAATAACCAAAGTTTTATATACTAATTTACCAATGAAACCTTTAACTCATGATCAAGAAAGAGAATATCAAAATGCAACTGAGTGTCACACATGCAATCAGCTATTGTCTGGAGATAAAGTTCATGATCATGATCATATTACTAGCGAGTATAGAGGGGCGGCGCACTCGTATTGTAATATAATGTACAAAGTGTGTCCATTCATACCGGTAGTATTTCATAATTTAAGTGGTTATGACTCACATATATTTATTAGAGAGTTGGCTAAATATGAAGGTTCAATCAGAATAATACCAAAAACAAAAGAAAAATATCTTTCGATAACTAAACTAATTAGAACAAACAAAGGCACTCGTTCAATACAAATAAAATTTATTGATTCCTTTCATTTTCTAAGCTCAAGCCTAGATTCTTTAAGTAAAAGTTTATCAGAAAAAGATTTTGTCAATTTGTCAAGAGAATTTATCGATAAAAGTAAACTTAATTTATTACGAAAGAAAGGCATTTATCCTTATGAGTACATAGACGATTGGTCAAAATTTAACGAAAAGCAACTACCGTCAAAAGCCAATTTTTATAATAGTTTAACAATGGAATCTATTACAAATGACGAGTATGCTCATGCTCAAAATATTTGGAAAAAATTTAATATTAAATCACTAGGTGAATACAGTGATCTGTATTTGAAATGTGATGTTTTATTATTATGTGACATTTTTGAAAAATTTAGGGAGACGAGTTTAAATTTTTACAAACTGGATCCGGCTCACTATGTGACATCGCCAAGTTTGAGCTGGGATGCTATGCTTCTTTACACGAATGCTGAACTAGAGCTCATTAGCGATTTAGAAATTTATACATTTATTGAAAAAGGTATACGTGGGGGCTTAGCACAGTGCTTTCTACGTCATGCAAAAGCTAACAATAAATATTTACCTCATTATAATGACTTAAAACCCCCGAGTTATTTGATATATCTGGATTGCAATAACCTTTATGGTTATGCAATGACTAAAAAGTTACCTGTTTCAGAGTTCAGATTTTTAACTCAATGTGAAATGGACAGTTTTAATGTTTTAAAAGTATCTGATGACAACTTGTACGGTTTTATTTTAGAAGTGGATCTATCTTACCCGGATAGTATTCATGATCAGCATAAGGATTTACCATTCGCTGCAGAGAAATTCGTACCCCCAGGTGGTAAATCTGCTAAGTTAATTGCTAACTTGCACGATAAATTAAATTACGTCATACATTACGTACATTTAAAACAATGTATAAAAAATGGTCTGATTTTAAAAAGAATTCATCGTATTCTTCTTTTATTTGTTGAAATAAAAGCGTTCATTTTGTATATTCTTATTTATTAATTCTTGTTTAACATAATACACATTTTGTACTATACTTATATGCTTATTAACTATATTGTATTCATATATCAAATAAGTATACATAGCTACTCTAGTAAACATATATTTTGAAATGAAAATGTTTAATTCAAATAGTCCACAGTTACACTTGCAATAATTAATAATAGTAATGCTATTGTCGAAATAACGAAGTATTGTAAAATACTGATTCAGAACATTGCATCAAAATATCCCCAAGGCAAGGTATGAATCTGATCTGGCAGTATCTGAACCTTGTCATCGTTTCTATTTAATGTCTGCTTACTCACTTGTTGAGAGTACAATACATGTTTGATAGATCTTATAATATTCATTTTAAACGATTGACTTTTATCTAATAACAACGAGCCATTATAATCACTTAATTGTAAATGCTTAGTAACAGACTTAGACATACCTTTTGCTTTAGTTATCTGTGTATTTAAACTATTAATACAATACAGTTTTGCCCTTAATCCTGTATATTCTGTAATAACATCACCTCCCATTTCATCTTTAAATAGGCCAGGGATTTTGGAGTTTACTCTAGGTAAATTATATTTATTATCCACTGGAAAGTTACTAGTATCAAAATACGATAAATCGTCATGCATGTCATGATAAAAGTCTTCTGTATGAATTAAGTAAAGTAAACTATCGGTATCAGTATAACATAATTCAACATTGTCTCTATATTTTTTTTTCATAAAATCGTAATGAAATTGATACAGATGCTGCTTGGCATATTCTAAAACTGTAAATCCGACATAAATTGGTCGGTCTAATAATATTTTATCACGATTTAATTGTATAGCTACAAAATCATTAGAAAATATTGATACACTTTTAAAGTTAGGTTTTGAAATCAATTTTTGTGCACAAAGTTTTTTATTCGTGAAATTCTCCTTATCGTCCCATTTAGTAACTAATTTTATGTCCACCTGTTTTCTTCTATTTTCTATAGTTTTACCAAAAATTGCATTATTGAGAAGCTTAAAAAAATCTTTTTCAAAGGATGTTTTAGATGCTATACATAGATTGGTATTAAGATCTATATATTTTTTTAAAAGTCATCTTGTTTGAATGTGAGAATACGATGAATTCTTTTTAAAATCAGACCATTTTTTATACATTGTTTTAAATGTACGTAATGTATGACGTAATTTAATTTATCGTGCAAGTTAGCAATTAACTTAGCAGATTTACCACCTGGGGGTACGAATTTCTCTGCAGCGAATGGTAAATCCTTATGCTGATCATGAATACTATCCGGGTAAGATAGATCCACTTCTAAAATAAAACCGTACAAGTTGTCATCAGATACTTTTAAAACATTAAAACTGTCCATTTCACATTGAGTTAAAAATCTGAACTCTGAAACAGGTAACTTTTTAGTCATTGCATAACCATAAAGGTTATTGCAATCCAGATATATCAAATAACTCGGGGGTTTTAAGTCATTATAATGAGGTAAATATTTATTGTTAGCTTTTGCATGACGTAGAAAGCACTGTGCTAAGCCCCCACGTATACCTTTTTCAATAAATGTATAAATTTCTAAATCGCTAATGAGCTCTAGTTCAGCATTCGTGTAAAGAAGCATAGCATCCCAGCTCAAACTTGGCGATGTCACATAGTGAGCCGGATCCAGTTTGTAAAAATTTAAACTCGTCTCCCTAAATTTTTCAAAAATGTCACATAATAATAAAACATCACATTTCAAATACAGATCACTGTATTCACCTAGTGATTTAATATTAAATTTTTTCCAAATATTTTGAGCATGAGCATACTCGTCATTTGTAATAGATTCCATTGTTAAACTATTATAAAAATTGGCTTTTGACGGTAGTTGCTTTTCGTTAAATTTTGACCAATCGTCTATGTACTCATAAGGATAAATGCCTTTCTTTCGTAATAAATTAAGTTTACTTTTATCGATAAATTCTCTTGACAAATTGACAAAATCTTTTTCTGATAAACTTTTACTTAAAGAATCTAGGCTTGAGCTTAGAAAATGAAAGGAATCAATAAATTTTATTTGTATTGAACGAGTGCCTTTGTTTGTTCTAATTAGTTTAGTTATCGAAAGATATTTTTCTTTTGTTTTTGGTATTATTCTGATTGAACCTTCATATTTAGCCAACTCTCTAATAAATATATGTGAGTCATAACCACTTAAATTATGAAATACTACCGGTATGAATGGACACACTTTGTACATTATATTACAATACGAGTGCGCCGCCCCTCTATACTCGCTAGTAATATGATCATGATCATGAACTTTATCTCCAGACAATAGCTGATTGCATGTGTGACACTCAGTTGCATTTTGATATTCTCTTTCTTGATCATGAGTTAAAGGTTTCATTGGTAAATTAGTATATAAAACTTTGGTTATTCTCTTGACATCTTTTATTAAACGTTTAATAAAAACTTCAACGCAATCTATACCTCTATGAGTAACAAACTTATTGAGATTGCTGTTATGAGAACAGCATATATAATATGCAAAACTTGACGGCTGATGCACTTTTAGTGTTGTGGTATTTTTAGAACTATTATCATTACAATTGATTAACAAACTTTCGAAATCAGCATAAATAATAAAATTAATTTTAAGTTTTCTTTCATAATGTTTAAATTTCAGTATAGTATGTTTTTCCGGTAGTATAGTCAGAATTTTAGAACATGTATGAGAGACATATTTATTTTCATTAGTAAAAAATTGTAAACATAAATCACATAAGAAAATTTTACCATGATGATGAGTAACCTGACGTCGTACTAATCGTATGAGATCTTTTATTAAACAGTAATGTCCTTTATCGTTCTTTTCTATATATAATAAATTTACATGATTTTCTCTTTTCTTATTTGTTATGTATAACGGTCCAGTGACAACACTTTTCTTGTCTAAACCGTATACGGTAATGCTTATTGTAGGATTTATCTGTTCAAAAAAATTTATGTCTCTATATGAAGGAGGTAATGACATTCCTTGAATATTAAGTACTTTGCTGTAATGAGGATAAGATGTCGTTCTGCACACATTCTTTTTACAAGGAAATAATGCAGCTACGATACTCCATAAGAAACAAGACTCATCATTATTATGTAAATTCAAACAACTTTTAGTATTTTTTATTATTGAAGGTAACTGTATGTACGTGCCACCACGCATGGGGCAGTATTTACATATATTTATCTCAATATGACTTAGCGAAAGGTATGTCCAACCTGACTGTACATGCTCAAATTCTGAAAATTTTTGCATCAAGATATGTATTTTATTCGAGAAAAACTCATGTATATCAGTATTTTTATAAATTATATCATACTTGGTGATAAAAGATTTCATTTCAGTTTCTTCGTGATCAGATTTAATGAGAAGAAACTTAGCAAAAAGCTCAAAATTTACTTTTATACAGTCATATTTTTTAAGTATCATAATTATTAATTTCTCAATATCAGAATGTACAGAATTCAAGATCGTCTCAGGAACGAGGTACTTGTGATTCTGATTTGTATGTATATTACTCGGGATCGCCTCATAAGTGAGGTGCTCGTCATCCCGAGCTAATTGTAATTCACAGATATTTGAATGCATAGAATTCAAGATCGCCTTACGGATAAGGGGCTCATTATCTTGACCTGTACGTGTTTGGCTATTACTCGGGATCGCCTCACTTATGAGGTGCTCGTCATCCCGAGCTAAGTTCAGACGAAAAGATACAATTCTATTTTTAAATGCTGTTGCTACAATAGAAACATTTTTAAATTCGGTACTCAATAAGCTATTTGTCTTATGTATATTAGTTCTGTTATGATATGCATATCGATTTTGCGGTATTTCACTTTTACATTCGGGACAAGTTCTCGTTCTGCAGTTGTCGGACTGTGGAACTGTGAAATAAAACATTAGTTTTGTATGCTTATTTATTTAGTCATTGTTTATATTTAGTAACAAGTGAATTATAATAATAATAGTAATAATAAGCCTTATGTATAGGGTACAAGTAGATATATTTATATTATTAGTACGACGTCAGGTTACTCATCATCATGGTAAAATTTTCTTATGTGATTTATGTTTACAATTTTTTACTAATGAAAATAAATATGTCTCTCATACATGTTCTAAAATTCTGACTATACTACCGGAAAAACATACTATACTGAAATTTAAACATTATGAAAGAAAACTTAAAATTAATTTTATTATTTATGCTGATTTCGAAAGTTTGTTAATCAATTGTAATGATAATAGTTCTAAAAATACCACAACACTAAAAGTGCATCAGCCGTCAAGTTTTGCATATTATATATGCTGTTCTCATAACAGCAATCTCAATAAGTTTGTTACTCATAGAGGTATAGATTGCGTTGAAGTTTTTATTAAACGTTTAATAAAAGATGTCAAGAGAATAACCAAAGTTTTATATACTAATTTACCAATGAAACCTTTAACTCATGATCAAGAAAGAGAATATCAAAATGCAACTGAGTGTCACATATGCAATCAGCTATTGTCTGGAGATAAAGTTCATGATCATGATCATATTACTAGCGAGTATAGAGGGGCGGCGCACTCGTATTGTAATATAATGTACAAAGTGTGTCCATTCATACCGGTAGTATTTCATAATTTAAGTGGTTATGACTCACATATATTTATTAGAGAGTTGGCTAAATATGAAGGTTCAATCAGAATAATACCAAAAACAAAAGAAAAATATCTTTCGATAACTAAACTAATTAGAACAAACAAAGGCACTCGTTCAATACAAATAAAATTTATTGATTCCTTTCATTTTCTAAGCTCAAGCCTAGATTCTTTAAGTAAAAGTTTATCAGAAAAAGATTTTGTCAATTTGTCAAGAGAATTTATCGATAAAAGTAAACTTAATTTATTACGAAAGAAAGGCATTTATCCTTATGAGTACATAGACGATTGGTCAAAATTTAACGAAAAGCAACTACCGTCAAAAGCCAATTTTTATAATAGTTTAACAATGGAATCTATTACAAATGACGAGTATGCTCATGCTCAAAATATTTGGAAAAAATTTAATATTAAATCACTAGGTGAATACAGTGATCTGTATTTGAAATGTGATGTTTTATTATTATGTGACATTTTTGAAAAATTTAGGGAGACGAGTTTAAATTTTTACAAACTGGATCCGGCTCACTATGTGACATCGCCAAGTTTGAGCTGGGATGCTATGCTTCTTTACACGAATGCTGAACTAGAGCTCATTAGCGATTTAGAAATTTATACATTTATTGAAAAAGGTATACGTGGGGGCTTAGCACAGTGCTTTCTACGTCATGCAAAAGCTAACAATAAATATTTACCTCATTATAATGACTTAAAACCCCCGAGTTATTTGATATATCTGGATTGCAATAACCTTTATGGTTATGCAATGACTAAAAAGTTACCTGTTTCAGAGTTCAGATTTTTAACTCAATGTGAAATGGACAGTTTTAATGTTTTAAAAGTATCTGATGACAACTTGTACGGTTTTATTTTAGAAGTGGATCTATCTTACCCGGATAGTATTCATGATCAGCATAAGGATTTACCATTCGCTGCAGAGAAATTCGTACCCCCAGGTGGTAAATCTGCTAAGTTAATTGCTAACTTGCACGATAAATTAAATTACGTCATACATTACGTACATTTAAAACAATGTATAAAAAATGGTCTGATTTTAAAAAGAATTCATCGTATTCTCACATTCAAACAAGATGACTTTTAAAAAAATATATAGATCTTAATACCAATCTACGTATAGCATCTAAAACATCCTTTGAAAAAGATTTTTTTAAGCTTCTCAATAATGCAATTTTTGGTAAAACTATAGAAAATAGAAGAAAACAGGTGGACATAAAATTAGTTACTAAATGGGACGATAAGGAGAATTTCACGAATAAAAAACTTTGTGCACAAAAATTGATTTCAAAACCTAACTTTAAAAGTGTATCAATATTTTCTAATGATTTTGTAGCTATACAATTAAATCGTGATAAAATATTATTAGACCGACCAATTTATGTCGGATTTACAGTTTTAGAATATGCCAAGCAGCATCTGTATCAATTTCATTACGATTTTATGAAAAAAAAATATAGAGACAATGTTGAATTATGTTATACTGATACCGATAGTTTACTTTACTTAATTCATACAGAAGACTTTTATCATGACATGCATGACGATTTATCGTATTTTGATACTAGTAACTTTCCAGTGGATAATAAATATAATTTACCTAGAGTAAACTCCAAAATCCCTGGCCTATTTAAAGATGAAATGGGAGGTGATGTTATTACAGAATATACAGGATTAAGGGCAAAACTGTATTGTATTAATAGTTTAAATACACAGATAACTAAAGCAAAAGGTATGTCTAAGTCTGTTACTAAGCATTTACAATTAAGTGATTATAATGGCTCGTTGTTATTAGATAAAAGTCAATCGTTTAAAATGAATATTATAAGATCTATCAAACATGTATTGTACTCTCAACAAGTGAGTAAGCAGACATTAAATAGAAACGATGACAAGGTTCAGATACTGCCAGATCAGATTCATACCTTGCCTTGGGGATATTTTGATGCAATGTTCTGAATCAGTATTTTACAATACTTCGTTATTTCGACAATAGCATTACTATTATTAATTATTGCAAGTGTAACTGTGGACTATTTGAATTAAACATTTTCATTTCAAAATATATGTTTACTAGAGTAGCTATGTATACTTATTTGATATATGAATACAATATAGTTAATAAGCATATAAGTATAGTACAAAATGTGTATTATGTTAAACAAGAATTAATAAATAAGAATATACAAAATGAACGCTTTTATTTCAACAAACCTAACTCGAGCATTTACCTGCTATGCAAACCTGTAAGTTAGCTCTGTATATAATAATATTTTGCATATGTATATATGTTAATGTTAAATAGCATTTGAATTAATCGACAAGATGAAGTTGATCAAGCAACCCATATCCTTAAATGTTAATAATATAAGGTTAACTGACTCTGCTCACCACATTAGACATAGCACTTTATTACCGAATACCATTCGCTGTATAATATGCGGCCCATCAAACTGTGGTAAAACGAATGTTATGATTAGTTTACTGCTGCATGAAAATGGGCTCAAATTTAGAAATCTATATCTTTACTCTAAAACTTTTTTTCAACCTAAATACCGTTTCTTGACCGAAGTATTAAAAAGAGTACCACAGGTTAATTTCTATGAGTTTAATAACGAAAAAGATGTCATTTCTCCAAGTGAAGCTTTAACAAATTCAGTGTTTATATTTGATGATGTTGCGTGTGAAAATCAAGTTAATATCCGTAATTATTTCTGTATGGGTCGACATAAACAAATCGATTGTTTCTATTTATCTCAAACCTATTCTAAAATTCCGAAACAACTGCTACGTGACAATGTTAATTTGATTATTGTATTTAAACAAGACGATGTGAATTTAAAACATATTTATGAAGAGCATGTTAGTTCTGATCTACAATGGAAACAGTTCAGAAACATTTGTCAAACTGTTTGGAGTAAACCTTACAATTTTTTACTTATTAACAAAGAATCATCATTGAATAATGGACGGTATAGACAGAATTTTGATATATATTTTAAATTTGACTAATAGTTTATATAAGCAATAAACACATAAAAATAAATCATTATTATTTTTTCTTTAACTAAAGGCAGTTGTTTTAATATAACATGGAGAAAAATATTAAAATAGAATTAATTAAGTCTGTAAACTCTATAAAGAATAAAATAAAACAAATGAAAAACCAGGAACACTCAATGAACTTGTCACTTGATAAAATGTTAAAACCTGTCACAGATCCCCTTAAAACCCTAATTGATTCGAATAAAACAATGGAAAAAATACAAAATTTAGAAAACACACATCATAACTCTGACGACATTGAATTGGCTGACATTAATACTAGCTCATCTATGAAGTTTGAAGACTGCTACGATCCAAAACTGAATTCTGCACAGTTGGTTAAAAAGTCTCCTACAACGGAATTACTTGAAGATTTAGAAATATCATTAGAGAGTCGTGATATCCATGATATTTATGATGGTGTAAATATACCATTCGGAATAAGAAGTGTAAACAAAAAATTATTAATGGGTAATTCAATAGTTTCATTTTCTAAAATAGATAGTTTGAATGACGATAGTGTCATTTTAATTAAAATAGGTGACAAAACCTACAATTTAACTCCTGGTTTAAAAGAAATTTTACTTCGAAAAAAACCTGATTTAAAACTAATATCGAACAAAGACAAACTTGTCTATAAGGACATGTTGCATTATACAAATGCACATAAGAGAGATTTTAGTCCTAATGGGCAAATTAGAGGCGATAAAGGTATAAAATATCGTGAAATAATCAAACCTTTGTTTTCCGAATCGTTAAACGATAATACAATCACTAAATTTGGAGGAAGTTTACCAACGCTAAAGAAATACAAAAATAACACTGACTTGGTATATTGGGATGATCCTAACGAACTGGTTGATAGATTGAAACTATTAATTGCTTCCAGAGATGCTGGTAATACAAATCATGACAATGAAATTTTATCAATAATCGAAGAATTAAAAGAAGCTGACATAATTAAATAATAAATAGTCATAATAATATGCTTTTTATTCAGTACTATAGCTGAAGTCAAGACAATTATACTGAATTGTGAACATGAGCAAAGCTGACGTGGTAAACGAAATTCATAAAAATGCTAGGGTGAACTATCCACGAAGACATGTTATCATGAAAGATATAGACGACTTGTGGCAAGCAGACTTAATTGATATGCAATCAATTTCAAAAGAAAATAAAAATTACCGATATATTCTCGCTGTTATTGATACATTTTCGAAATATGCCTGGACCTTTCCTATAAGAAGTAAAACTAAAGAAGATATGTGTAACTCTTTCAAAATTTTGTTGGATAAAGGACGTGTTCCTAAAAATCTACAAACGGATAATGGAACAGAATTTTATAATAACAAATTTCAGAAGCTTATGAAATTGTATCATATTAACCATTATTCAACCTTCTCAACAAAAAAGGCTTCAATAGTTGAACGATTTATCAGGACATTGAAATCTAAAATCTATAAGGAATTTAGTTTACAAGGCAACTACAATTGGGTTAATAATACCCTTAATAATGTTATTTACAAATACAATCACACTTATCATCGAACTATTAATGAAATACCTGCTAATGTGGACAACATTAATAAAAAACTGATATTAGAAAGGTATTTAAAGTTGCTAAAAAATGATAATTTAAAAACTAAGTATAAAGTAGGTGATTATGTGCGTATCAGTAAATACAAAGGAACATTTGAAAAAGGTTACACTCCCAACTGGTCAACAGAAATATTTAAAATTCGTAAAATACAAAATACAACTCCCGTAACTTACTTAATTGAAGATACTATCAGAGGTCAGCCTATTTTAGGTGCATTTTATACGCAAGAGCTTCAAAAAACAAAACATCCTAATATATATCTAGTCGAGAAAGTTCTTAGAAGAAAAGGTAACAAGGTTTTAGTAAAATGGTTAGGTTTATCGTCAGCTGAAAATAGTTGGATTGACAAAACGAATATATTACTATAATATTAACCTAATAACAAATCATGAATGAATCGTTTAAGTATTTATTAATATGTTCAATCTAGTTTTATCAGTCTTATAATGTGTTTTGGGGAGAGTAGTCTTCT
Source organism: Catocala nupta (assembly GCA_963675205.1). Taxonomy (NCBI): domain Eukaryota; kingdom Metazoa; phylum Arthropoda; class Insecta; order Lepidoptera; family Erebidae; genus Catocala; species Catocala nupta. The sequence goes on along the minus strand of OY776090.1, from coordinate 8,262,118 downwards.
CAATTGGCTTATTAACAATTTACCATTTGAATTACATTTACCTGGATACAATTATTGCGGTCCAGGTACAAAATTAATTAAAAGACTTACACGTGGGGATAACGGTATTAACAAATTAGACGAATATTGCAAAAACCACGATATTGCCTATCACAAATCAATAGATTTAAGAGATCGGCACAAGGCTGATTTAATTCTATTAAAAATGGCGAAAGAGCGAGAAGCTGCTACAGATGCGAGTGTAGGTGAAAAAATTGCGGCACGCTTAGTAAGCAAGGCTATATCCACCAAAATTAAAACTGGTTCTGGCCTAAAAACAAGTAGCAAAAAGTATTCTCAAAAAATTACACCTGGAAAAGGATTAAAAAGTAAATTGAAAAATGTGATTACTAAAACTAAAAAACACATTAAAAAATTAAAACCAAAGACCAAGAAATTAGCTATCGAATTAGCTATTACCGCTGCCAGAGAATTAGCTGATAATTCATCCCTTAAACTTCCTCGTGTAATTCCTATACCAAAAACTGGTGGTGTATTACCTTTGATTCCTATCTTCGCGGGACTATCAGCGGTGGGAGCTTTAGCAGGCGGTGCAGCTGGTATTGCTAAAACCATTAATGAATTCAAGATGGCTAAAAAGATGATGATTGAGTCGAAGAGACATAATGAAAAAATGGAAGCACTATGTATTGGGAAAGGATTACACCTTAAACCGCATAAAGATGGACTTGGAATTTTTGTATCGAAAGAAAAAAACTAAAATATCGGCTACCCAAACGAGCCTTAACTAACTTTGATATTTTAAAGTATGGAAACAGTATACCTTACTTTAGAGGTGTATTTATGAGAGATGAGCTCCCTAAATATCCCTTTAAAAAAGAATGTGGAATTATTAATTTAGATAGTTCTAAAAATCATGGTTCTCATTGGGTAGCCTATGCAAAAAATAAAGATTACATTGAGTATTTCGACAGTTACGGCAATCTTAAGCCTCCAAAGGAATTCATAAAATACGTAGGTTCTAAAGTCCAATATAATTATGATAATATACAGCGTGATCATCCATTCAATTGTGGTCATCTCTGCTTAAATTTTTTACAAAAATTCTGGTGTAATCAAGGAATAAAATAAATAGGATCTTCAAAATGCGTTCATTATGTTAGCATGTCTACAACAGTTACCATCTCTGGAAATACATCAGAATTAATTTCATATTTTCAACCACCACTGCATTTATCTGATCAATATGAGTGCGGTTTGCTATACTTTTCAGTGCTAAATTCAAGACCAAATGTGACAGTCAACAACAGCAATCTATCTGTAATCAGAATCGAATGTGATCTTGTAAACAGTTCATATTGCAACGGCTTACCAACTCATTTTATTCATGAATTTGTATCTGATACTGCTCCAGGTCACTGTTACATAGAAATACCACGAAGTGTTATTTACTTTCCAATAAACAAAATATAATTCCATCTATATCTATAAGAATTGTTGATCAGTTCGGTCGCTGTATTAACTTTGGAGAAAATCATTATATTGAAATACGTATTCATTTAAGAAAAATAAAATGATAGTTTATTATAAAAACACTCCAATAAAAATAAAACATCTTATTCCATGTACAACCACCAAAGTGCATAGACGTAAGAAAATAGTGAAGAAATTGACTGAACGAAATAAAGATTTTCTTAAAGCTCTAGGTTTTAAAATATGAATATACTACAAATTAATGAATTACCGCACTTCGATACTTCAATCGAAAGTTATGAAGTCCATTCATACAATCCCTATAATAACAGCTTTAGAGAAAACGATGAAATCAGAATCCCCATACACCAACAAGACATATACGTGCTACCATCAGCCAGTTCAATTTACATCGAAGGTCAGGCAAGGCTGTTCGGTAAAGATGGGAATCCGATCAAGAAAACTGTTGCGTTCACTAATAACCCTGTTATGTATTTGTTTCAAGATATCAGATACGAAATGAATGGTATTGAAATAGATCGTATAAAAAATTCAGGGATAACGTCAACAATAAAATCATATATATCATTAAATCAAGCAGAAAATAAAGTTGCTGCATTATGGGGTTGGAACTTAAATAGATTCGAAAGTGATGGGTATTTTAGTGCTGTGATACCATTAAATAAGATTTTAGGGTTTGCAGAGGATTATAATAAAATTGTGATAAATTGTAAACACGAACTTATATTGAATAGAAGTAACTCGAACTTAAACAGTGTTGTTCTTACTGATGATGTCGCTCAATGTCAAATTGATATACAAAGGGTTCAGTGGAGAGTGCCACATATAAAAGTTTCAGATCGGGAACGATTAACACTTTTAAAGCATTTAGAAAGAGATAAACCTATTCAGATGGCATTTAGAAATTGGGATTTATATGAATACCCTTTACTACCTAAAACCACAAAGCATTCTTGGTCGGTTAAGACTGCTTCACAATTGGAGAAGCCCAGATATGTCATCTTTTGTTTACAAACTAATAGAAAAAATAATAAAACAAAGGACAGTTCACTGTTTGACCATTGTGATGTTACAAACGTAACGCTTTTTTTGAATTCACACTATTATCCATATGAACCTTTAAATTTAAAGTTTTCTGAGAGCAAATACAGTATATTATACGAAATGTATGTGAAATTCCGTCAGTCATATTATAACTGTCAAGCTGACCCATTGCTCGATTTATGGGACTTCAAAGAAAAAGCACCCCTCTTTATCTTAGACTGTTCAAGACAAAACGATAGTCTAAAAACAGGTCCAGTAGACGTGAGGTTAGAAATTGAAACTTCTACAACAATACCAGATAAAACGACTGCATATTGCTTGATTATTAACGATCGTCTTGTAGAATACAAACCTTTGAGCAACATTGTGCGCAGATTGTCATGACTGCCATTGTAGACGTTCAGGGTTTTAAAACAGAAGCAAACGAATTTATAATAAAAGAAATTGCTATATGGTGTAATAATACATTGCAAGTATTTTTAATTAAGCCACCATTTCCCTTTTATAATTTAACAAATCAAGAAAGAAGACAAGTTGACTGGATTGAGCGTAATAGGAAAATATACTGGAATGAAGGATTTATACCTTATTCCAATTATCAGTATTTAATTTTAGATTTCTTAAGAGATAAGTATGTTTACACTAAAGGTCTTGAAAAAGTAAAATGGTTAAAAAATATTTTAAATCATAATAATGTAATTAATTTAGAAAATAAAAATTGTCCTAATCTGTTAAGTCTGTATGATCGATATAAATGTTCTAAAGATTTGTATAGTTGTATGTATCATGACTCAATATGTGCTTTAAAAAATGTTTTGTGTTTAAAAACATGGTGCTTTGATAATAATTTTTTTTAAATTAAATGAAATTGTGTTCTTATTTTACATGATAATCTGAATAGAAGAATATTTTAAACCCTAAACTTAAACTCTATTTGAATATAGTGTAAAATGAACGCATTTAACCATTTGAATACATAATAACGAACAATTCATAGGACTCACATGTGTGTATAACGAATACCTAGTAATATCTACTTAAAAAATAAAATATTAAAATTTTTGTTGTTTGACATAATTATGCCGTGAATGAATGAGTAGAATAAAATTTATTGTAAAATTAGAGGATCCTGGATCTTTGATCCAGTCGTGTACTACGTTGAAAGGGAGAACGAACGTTTTCTCCATAGCGTTCATTCAGTACCTATTAAAGAATACATTGATTTCATTACACTCTCATAATTGTAATAATATAGACTATCTTTTTATTATACACTTATCATAAATACATAAAATAATTCAGAAAACTACTATTGCTTTAATTATAATTCTAAATCTAATTGGTTTTTAAAATGAATGAAGTAGACAAAAAATTTCGGTCCATCAAAAAGTATGAACACAATAAAAATGATGTCTTATTAGATCTTGAACAACAGATAAACATTCTAAAAGAAAATAAAGAACCAAGAGTAGCTGATCTTTTAAAGATTATGCAGCTGCAGGATCAAGTAATACAGCTGCTTCAGGCGAAAATCGCCAAGATTACTAGCCAGCGAAAACGAAAACCTGAGCAAATCTGTGCTGCAAAACATGAAGTTGTACAGTGTGCAGACAAAGAACTACTGGTTTTGTTAATTATTAAAATCAATCTCTGTCAAATTGTGTTTGAATAGATATATTACATGAGGATAGTGAATTAACGTGCACTGTTCATTCGATGTTTACTATGTTATCAAATACTCAGAACTAGATATATTAATCATTTAATTTTATGAGCGAAAAAATAATTAAGATGTACATTATATGAGTGGTAAAATAAGTAAAATTATGTTGCTGTGAATGAATGAAAAGAATTGTAAAAATGGGGGATCCTGGATCTTTGATCCAGGTCCCCCATTTTTACACTACTAATGTACATACATATGTTTACATAATATGTTTGAACATGTCGCAGCCAAATTTTATTTTACGTGATTTTACAAAACGCCTGTTGCGGCTACTTTGCGAAGTAAAACAGTATTTCTAAACGAATAATAGAGAATTTGCTACCAACCTTTTGCTATTGTAAAAATAAATAACTTAATATTTTATAGGTACTACAGCTGCATTTAACAATATTTAAAGCTAAAAACAATAAGCGTTTTTAAACACCAGCGATGTGTTTACTTTCTACATTTGAGGTACATGTATTTAGCCGTTTATAGCTTAACTCAAATTCAATGTATTATACAATAGCGATGCAATGTGGGTAGGTTTTTCTTAGTAGCCTGTCAAGTCTTAGAATACCAGACAAAATTAGAAATCTATTGTGTCTGTTAAACACAACTCCCGCACCAAGATATTCCTTGGAATGGGGGACTTTACATACATTCAAACGGACACAAAGAATAACCAGAACCCAAAACAACTAATTACGAATCACATGCCTTTTGGGACGTGTGGCAATCGAACGTACTACAATGCACCAGTAGTGACCAGGCGTCCACTTAAACCACTCCTTGGTAAGAACCATGGAGTGGTTTAAGTGGACGCCGACATACAAGAGTACTTCATAGATGTTTCCAAATACGGCGATTAACATTTTGACTGCAACATAAATACAGATTTTCACAAGAAAGACTTTGCGAAATTGCTTTTGCAGTCATAAGACTTTGAAGGAAACGAAGACAATAAATAAGTGTCATAATACCACAAATAAACGTAGAAATGTTCAATCAACAAAGAAATTTCTTGTTTTCGGCCTTCTAAGGAGTCGACAGATGATTGGAATTTTGTAAGTGACCTTATATATACTTGTATGTCTTGATTGGTGCAGCGGTAACAACGACTGTTGCGTATGAGGTCCCCGGTTCAATTCCCGAGCCAGGCAAAATATTTTTTGGTTTTTGTTTCTAGTAATTCCTAGGTTCACCAATTATTACATGGAACCTTAAAACAAAACTTGGTGAAATATGAGATCAGTACATCTCAGCTCATCCTTTTGTATAGATGTTTGAGGACGTGTGTATAATTACTCAATTGTGTCTAGATTTTTAGACTTGCATACGACCCGCAAACAGCGATAGCCTAGAGGGAGACTGTCGGACTGCGACGCGAATGACTCGAGAGCGATTTCAAGGCGCGCATCTCTAACTTTTCGAAATTACATATGTGCGTATTAAAATATTTATTTAATCGCTCGCTTTCACGGTGAACAAAAAAATATTGAGGAAAACTGCACGTCTGAAAGTTCTTCGTAGTGTCCGTAGGGCCAGTGTAGTGAACTACGGCCTAATCTTTCTTACATTGAGAAGAGGCCCGTTCCCAGCAGTAGGACAGTTTAATACAGGACTGATATGATTATGTGTGGTTCGCCTAATAATTAGGCGTTAACTTATGCTTTGGGCCTTTGTAATACCAAGGACGTAACCGAGTTACGATATTTTCTATTTTAATTTTGACGGGAATTTTAAACTATCTCAGCGGCGCACCGCGTCTGACATAATAGATATTTAATTATGTCTACAATCCAAGACATTTCAGGTTAATATAAATGGTACGTTATAAACAATTAAATACTAAATAAGTTCTGCAATAGAAACGAGTAAAAGCCAGACGGAGATAGTTAACAAGTTAAGCTGGACTGTCGTCGATCACAATTTAATTTAAATTCCCTATAAAGAGCTTCTCTTTAAAGTTTTATTACGAGCAATTAATATGCTTTTTATATTGAAATAGAAAAACTATTTCTGCGCTGTGATTGATATAAGGCTGTACAGGTTGTGTTTACATTGCCCCGCTTCATCATTATCATTAATTTAAACTCCACAATATCTTATTCTTTATACTAATGACAATATTTAGTTTTAAATGAAATTCATAATAAATTATTGTTATGTTATTGTTGTTATTACCATTGCAATTGCAAGCAAAGTATAAGCTATCTAGGTTATTTCTTATAAAGATATTTTTTGTTTGACTTTAATCTACTAATTCCTATCTACTACACTTTTCATTATTTTTAAATACTTATCTACCAAATTCGAATAATGAACTAAATTTAATTAAAAATATTGTTAAGTATATTATAATTATTTAATTTCTCTGAAAACTTGTATTAGACGCTATAGTAATGGTATTTTCATTTGCATCTGTGATTACTCTATAATATTCGCCTGCCTGTCAATAAAGTATCCATCCAAACAATTGATTTATTTGTTTTTTACGATAATGTTCGCCAAGGCTTTGAGGCAATATCTTTAAAATTTTAAGAAAACTGAATTATAATTGACTTATAAATATATGTTTAGAAAGTACTAATCCTTTACCATTATTATTTATTTTAAGTAAAAGGGAACATTATTATCAGCTTATAACTTAATTCGCGCCACTGTTACACCTTTACATCTTTAGCTGCAACGGCCGCTGGAATCCAGACACAATTGTTTATCAATTATGTTTGAGCTCAGAATACTCACTACTGGCATACCAGCAATATACAAATACTATAAAATTGTACGTTCATTTCTGCTATTTAGACGCTGAAGGTTTTATTTGGACGAAGCCATTGCAATTTTGAACTAAGTATAATCCTTAATATTCCACATACAAATTAAAGCTATAATTTCTACGGTAAGATGAATATATTTCTTTAATTTATATACTAATATGAAAAAATAATGACGTTGCGTTCTTTTCAAGAAATTTTTAAATTTTGAAAATTACAAATCAAGATTAATTCATATCAGGTGAATCTAGGTTACTAACTCAAAAATAATTAATTTTTCTTTATACCTGTTCTTTTGTTTGTACAAGATTCACGCAACAACAACTAAACAGATTAGAATGTACATTTTCCAGTTTGGTAGCTTGTAGATTAACTTATAATCTAGACTATGTTGCATGTCATTCCGTTTAGCAGTACAGGTGCTATAGTATCCCAGTAAAATAGTTTGCACGTGAATTATAGTCTACAATTTAATTGTAGTCTACAATTTAAATGGTCGTCTTGCCACTACCATAACGTCGAGTTTGATGGTTCAAATTCCAAACGCTACAAAAGAAAATAATGTGCCGAGTCTGGATGTTCTTTGTGTCCGTTGTATGAGTCTCCGCGATTCAAAAATTATTCCTAGTCTATTTTGTATTGTTGTCATCGATATATTTGTCGAACTGTTTCAATTTTGTTATGTAGTAAGTAGCTTTGCTAGATTTAACATGAATGGATCAGCGAAATCGAAAAGTACTACCTTCCTACAGATGTGAAAAATAGGTATATCTACTGTTGCGTTCTGTTTGGTGAGTAAAACTGTCGAAGGCCCGATTATAGTATCGGTCCAGTCCACCCGTTTCTTGTCATATGTGATACTTGCATTCTATTCCTCTTACATATGCTTCAAAAATCAATAATGTGATCTACGGTAGACAACAGATTGATTAATAATATAATCATATCAGCCCTGTATTAAACTGTCCCTCTGCTGGGCACGTGCTTCTTCTCAGTGTGAGAAGGGTTAGGCCATAGTCCACCATGCTGGCCCAATGCGCGTGTGCAGACTTCACATATCTCAGAGAACATTATGGAGAACTCTCAGACATGCAGGTTTCCTCACGATGTTTTCGTTAACCTTTCTCAGTCCAATGGTCTCTTACTATGTTACCGCAGCTATTTCTCCAGCGGCTTGATTGTATCCTTGCAATTGCTTCTATGAAGGCGTGAAATGAGAGCAAATTACAAAAAAAAACAAGCATGGCGTTTCTAGTAGAAGCTAGCGTAATATAGTTTCGTGCTCTCTAATTACAACAATATCAGTTAACTAAATACCAACTTATCTGTTGCCACCGCATAATTACTAAACTGTACGAACCAACTGCAAACACACGTAGGTTGAATACAAACCGCATCATTCAGCGACAGACAGACAGAAACCAAGATTAATATTATACTGACGTAATATTAATTAATATGTCAAATGATGTATCTGTTTTGTTACCTACATAGCTACGTATATTTATGCATTAAATGGCTCAGTATTGTATGCAGCTGCTGCGCGTAAGGTATTGGGTCGATATATTTTCAGTAGAATCACAGTGTCTGGATCTAAGCCCGGTAGACGGCAATAGGCTTGCTCCTTGGGTGAATATGTCCTCCTTAAAACGAAGAACGAAGGAAACGAACCACAGTCTTCGTGCATATTGCCGTTGCGCCACCGGAGCTTTCATTATTATAATTAGTACAATGATTTATGTATATATACAGCGTTGTGTGCGTGAAGTAAGTGGCATAGACAACTTCAATAGAGTTTTCTGGTAGCGAGTTCATTACGTAAATTTCAAACCGCAACTATATACGTCTTTTATTTCACAGTAATGCCAGTCGTAGGTACATTAAATAGTTTTAGAGTAGAAATATTACCACTAATTAAAATTTGAACCTAGAGAACCAGCGATTCCGTTAGGCTGGTCCGATCTTTTTCGTAGCTTTCGAACGAATGCCCCTTGTTAGTGATCTCATTTCAACGTAACCGATCCAACCAAACGATTCCGCTGACGTGAGTCCTTGACGTCACGACGTACACCGCTCTCGCTCGTACAATGAAGTCAATTGAGTGTCTTATTATCTCTAAGTTATCGTAGTCTTCGACATATAGTCTGTATGATGTCCGATCTAAACATACCCGATTTCTATGTGATACACCTACTACCTTCAACTTTAATTAAAATTCAACCAATAATTGTACAGCAGACCGCTACGAATGTGCTACGAATTTCGTAGCGTCGTAGCCCGTCTAATACAATTAGTCGAACAATTATTTAAATGGCTATACGGCTGCGGTTCCGTTAGCACTGACGTTCATCTGACACTGTCATTGACAGCGGATAGTTTAATTGCCTTAAGCTCAATTATTAACAACTAACTAAAATTAATGATTCTGATTTTGCAGTGGCTATTATAAATATTTACATTATAACACTTTTAAATAAGATTAACGGAATAATGGCTGCCCAACAATTACTAACGTGGTGATTGTTAGGTTTCTATGTCCACATGAGATAATTATATGATCTGTTCTATGGCAGTAGTATATCTAAAGATAAATGCTATAATCGTGACACATATATTTTATAAATAAATTTATCTTTTGTTGAAATTAAACTACTATATACGCATTTTATCGCGTTGTTTATTAATCACTGTCTTACATAATTTAGAAACTATTACACTACTATACTACTACTAACTTTACTAATTTTAAGCTAATTAAATTATTAAAAGTATTAAAACTATTTGTATTTAAGTTTACACTTTCCTTGACGTTTCGGTTGCTTTTCAGCAGCCATGGTCACGGGGAGAAAAATATTGTCTTCTGTTTACGCGAATGTCATTCATTGAAATTAAACTACTATATACGGATTTTATCGCGCTGTTTATTTATCACTGTATTACATAATTTTGAAACTGTTACACTGTTACTATTATAGAATTTTACTAATTTATAAGCTAATAAAATTATTTAAACTATTAAAACTATTTATATTTAGGTTTACACTTTCCCCGACGTTGCGGTTGCTTTTCAGCAGCCATGGTCACGGGGAGACTAAGATGGTAGTTCTTTTTATCTCTGCGACACTCTAAGGTTGACTGGTAGATAATGCCCTTGGTATTAAATCCACTATTTTACTATTTAGTGCATAAAGTTTTAAAATAAATAAATAATAGTCAAATATCCTATTAAATCACTAAGGACTCGGGGAAATACGCCTGTGAGTCAACGTTATTCTTTCTTATAAAAAGCCGCAAGCAGACTTTTGTAGAGCGCGTATTATAGACTTTTACTGCAAGAATAAAAAAATTTCATAAGCTACTGTGAATAAACTCATAAATACTATGTAAGATTACATTGAATGCGTTTTATAATACAGAGCGTAAACAGAATAAATCGCGTGTAATAAGTTGGGTTAAATTAAATTTTATTCACAATATTTCAAACATAGAACTAATTTCTGCAGTTGCACAAATTTAAACATCATGCTAGAGGAGGCAATGCACTGTACGCCAAGCTAGCTACTCTATTTAACTTCGCAACTTATATTAGGTACAATTATTAAGAAGCACTTTTGTAGAGAAATATTAATTTCTCGTTCAATAAACTTTGGTGCTACGGTACACAAAGAAACTTTGTGACGCGTATGTTAAAAAGTGATTTGGGAATGAGGCAAACGCGAGATTTATTGTTTGCTAGATTTTGCACACGGCTTCACTCGCGTAAATATACATTTTATTAACAAACTTCTATCCCTCGGGCACAATACTTTTTCTAGATGAAAAATACTCGAATGATCATCATGAAATATCGCATAAACGTTATCAGGGGTCCAGAAAAGGTTATATTAGTACCTTTCATCTGGAAAAAGTCCTAATCCCGAGGGATAGAAATATATGGACTAAATCTACATTAACGCGAGCGACGCTAAGGGCAAAATTTAGTAAATAAATAAATAGAGCATCATCTGTAATAATAGCTTATAATCCTCTGTATATAATAATTTATATACACACATAAATTATACTATTGAAAGGTCGCAAGTTCGATTTACTTTAAGTAATACTGGTTCAATTAAAACTTTTACCGTTTCGGTACAATACAAGGGCTATTCAATATGTTACATACATACATACATTCACGTCTGTTTCCTAGAGGGGTAGGCAGAGACTACGGATTCCTATTTGCTACGATCCTGACACAGTTCTCTGGCTTCATTCACTTTCATAACATTCCTCATACACGCTCGCCGGTTTAAGGTGCTCTTAACCTGGTCAAAATTGAATATGTTATATTAGATAAAAACACCAAAGTCTGCTGCTCTGCTGTTAACCTTAGTACAAATCTATTTTTGTTAGGTTACGTAAAACCCGATGTTGGAACAAGGCTAAATATTCACCTTGTACCACAAAAATATCATTCTGCTCTTCGACAGAGTATACCTATATATCTCCGAGATGATACTTACGTGAGGACCAAACCCTAGATTTATACATCGTGGAAAACTCAACAGTTTTATATAGGGTTGAGACCGAACGATAAAGTTATTTATAATTAGCTTATACTTGTATATATCGATGGTCATAGGTTGACAACACGTAACTACAATATGTACAATTTTACAGGAGGGAGAGAAACTGAATAATTTCGAAAATAAATTCTAAAAAAATAAAACTAAAAAGTAGTTGGCAGATAATCGAATTATTTATTGATATAATTTAAAACATGAAATTTCCACTTAACTTTTATTTAAATAATCATGATACAATCAGTTACGAGTAAACAATATTTAAAAAATCTCACTATAAACGTGTTACGAGTTATCAACAACAAGTTACGAAGTGTCAGTTTTAACAAAAATGCACTGTTTTTAATTAGATTGAAATAATTACATGAAATTATTATAGAAAGAGTGATAATCTGAAGGTATTACAGGTTTAAGAGCCTGCAAGTCATTAAATTAACATGACGTAAGTTTAGGTGAGTCCCTAAAAAGTTGCTCGTAGGCTGTTATTGGAAAATTAATATTTCTTGGCCTATGTAGCAACGAAGAATAATTTGTGTCGCAAAAGTTAATTTTATAGTAAATTTGACCATCTGGTTCGTACAATAAAACTTTAAGATCTGTGACAACGGGGTCTCCTCTTTTCTTGCCAGGCCTGATACTTTCGTAAAGCATCACATTAGGATCAGCAAACTTTAAAAAAAAGTCAAATTTTAACATTTTGACATCGTATGGATCTTTGCGTGATTTCCTAGTTATGTCTGCATATTGCGATGGAACATAAATAGCATCGTATTTTTGGATGCCACTTTTGATGGCAACATGAACGCTATCCACTTCCATCTGAGTATTTCCAGGTTCTAGATATTTATGGGAAATAACCACATTATTCATCGTCAAAGTTGATTTTCATCACACACATCATCAAAGTTGGAGAGAGCATTTGCCAATACTGCATTTCTGTTTTAATACGTGCAACCGTCACTCCAAATAATGATTGGCTTTGTTACGAATTCGCCTTCAGAGTTGATAATCATATCATGCAAGTAGTCTAGTATGCAGCTAATAAATACTGAAGCTTGAGTATTAGCGTTGAATTCTGAAAACCAATAACAAAGATGGATATTCATAAACCATAACATTGTGGTTGGTCAACTTTCTCTGCGCTGCTGGCTCTTATGTATAGACAAACTTTAACAGCTTGAACATCCTGTTCTAAGACAACACATTTTCCTTCATCTGACTCCTCTAAATCTTTTTCTTTTTCTACTCTTGCATTTTTTTTCCTCATCTGATGATCTTTATATTGCTGTGCCAATATTTGTATAGTTTGGTAGCTTAGACACGTATCACATAAATCCTTTTTCGGCTGCTGGAAGCCAATATTCTTTTCTTTCATAATCTTATCAAACATAGTTCGACATAACGGCAACAGATTTTTATTGTGCTCGCTTCAGTGTAGGTCCTATACACTTCCGCCACATCTCCAGTAACGGGTTCTAAGTATGCTTTATTGGTGTCTTTGCGGCCGTAGTGTGATGGGAGCTTTGGTAAGCTTTTCTATAAACTCGTTTAAAAATTCACGTGACAGTATTTTCTTCTCTCCCCTCTTTTTTTCTCTATTTGCTTAATACTTTCTCTTGCAATCATGCCACTATCGGATTTATTAACCTAGCTTCTGACCGAACTCGCGGCGTAATCTTACTCTGTTAGTGTATTGCGATTATTGCGAACTACTTAACTCTGCGTTGACACCTCGTAACTTGCGCAGTGAATTCAAGTTCATACCTGTTAATTGTGAGTTGTCAACTTTGGCAAAAATTGTTCGAGTGACATTTTTTGTGCATTATGAGTTATCAATGGGGAGATTTGGCACTTAATTTCAAATTTTTTGATGTTTGTAACTCATTTTGCTAAAATGCTGTGTTACGAGGTGTCAACGTATGACCATCGATATTGCAAAGAAATATATTCAATAAAAAGAATTATATCTAGTCTTCGATAAAAAGTTACGACTAATTTGATGTATTTTACTAGTCGTTAGCCTACAAAAAATATGCGACAAATTCAGTGTGTTTAGATAGAAGAGCTTACACAACCCTATCGTATCAAGTTTCCACATTATTTACCTGTTACTCTAGGAAATCTATTTTCCGTACAATGAGTACGCAACTTCAGAAAATATCGTTTTAAAGCATAATCATAATATGTTTTTTTTAAGTTGTATTAGAACATAATTTGTTACCGGACATAATTTGATATTATGTATATATATTTATTGTGTCTGGCTGCCGGTGTGTCACTGTCGTTCAATGTATACCAATGACCCAAAAAGACCTAAGTGTTCAAACGGTTGTACCGCAACCTGGAAACGGTTAATATCTAGCAGTGGTACGACTGATTAAATACAGTACTTAAATTATAAGACAGATTATGTCCGGTGATATAAGTATCGTCCGGGCACCGGGGATCGTGATATGCCGGATTCAGGCAAAATTTATTGAAGATTTACTCCAGAATTCTTAGAAGCAACACTATTTTAAAGCAATACCTGCTAACAAGCAACTATGCCGTACCTCCTACAACATGTGGTATTAACATATCTCTGCTTTTGCCAAAAAAAATAAGTTACAGTAATTTACTTCACATGTGATCGACGCATCTACTAATGGCAAAGCGTGCATGACAGGTGTTTTACAAAAGTCGAAATAGAATTACCATACGAGTGTATGCCGCCGTAATAGTATAAAAATGACTGGTTGTAGAAAACGTCAGGATATCCGACAAGGCCTTTAGCCGTATCGGACATTGCAGTATCCTAAGCTGTCTACATAAGTCAAGTTATAGACTAAATCAAATGCTAGCCTTAGAGTTAAAAAAATATTTGCCATGTCTAAGTATTAGGAGCAAGATAATGGTATGAAATTGCTACGAAGAAGTAAATCTCTTCAAAAATTGTATGATTCCGCATCTGGATGATACTGGTTATCTGTATTCCAAAACGAATAATCGAAACTTGATTTGATGATTTCAAAATTAGTCGATGTGTGATCGATTGTGCTAAAGATGTTTTGACGGTGATGACATTTTTAAGGTTTCGTCCTTCAGAGGTTCATATTTCTATTTCTCTATGCCCTCGTATCGCGTGAGTATAAACCGAATGGCCTATCACAAAAATAATCAATTTTGAATGTTGAAATTAGCAAGCTTTACATATGTAAAGCTTGTATATACACATATACACGTCTTCTTCTTTTCCCTAGCCTTTATTATTCCTAAGTCACTTGGGATCGGCTTTTCTAGTCTAACCGGATTTGACTGGATATCAGTTTTTACATGGAGTGGCTGCCACCTGATCTCCGCAACCCGAAGACTAACGATACACTAAGGCTAGACCAGCGTCAGGATATTGTAGGGCACTGACTTCACAATACCGACTGTCATAGATGTTCATGGCAGCCGGGACCGACGGCTTAACGTGCTCTCCGAGGCACGGAGCAAGCGATAATTGTCAATCAATACGCACATAATTTCGAAAAATCAGAGGTGTACAACGTGGGTTCAAACCCGAGACCCTCTGCATTGCACTCTGTTGGTCTCCCCACTGAGATATGTATACCATAGACGTGTTTATTTACATATACACGTCTATGGTAGAAATTATAACTTAGCTAAAATTAAGTAGGTTGCTATATTCTACCTACAAGTACAGTAAGAATAATTCTCTAAAAATATTTTTCAGTTACATAATAACGTATGCATAATAAACCTCAAGTGGGATTGGAAAATTAGGTTACCGATCAAAACAGGGAAATTGAGCGTAAAACCTAATTTCAAAAATCGTAAAAAGCACCATTTATCCGAATAACTTCACACAACTTAACCCAACTATTGTCATTTAATCCTGTCGTCATTAGTTCAGCTAACTAGGTCTCGACACTTCGAAAATAGGAGCAGGGATCGTAGCGAGGTGTTTAAGCGGATACGGTTGTCTCCAATATCGCGGCGGCCGACAACTAGACAGCGACAAATGAGTATTATCTGTTAGAAGATCTCTCGTACCATACAATCGCTCATCGACCGGAACCGTATCTGTTAAGTCGATTCATTTCACAACGATAATGGCACGAGTACACTAATAGTTTGAAGACAGAAATAAGTCTTTCTGCAGTCTTTTGATGGCTGGTTTGTTTAGTTTTAGTCCTATCATACTCAGTATACATTTTTGGCTAGCAATTTGTTATTATTGCTTAATCATTTGCCGGTAATTTATTTGTTATGCCTACAATCTATACTAATATTATAAAGCTGAACAGTTTGTTTAGTTGAACGCGCTAATCTCAGAAATTAGGTATTGCAGAAGCTAACTAGGATACGCAAAACAATGTCCAACTGTTCGAATCTAGGTTGCAAATTTACCAGATATGGATATAGATACAGAATGTTAGTATGAACCCGCTTGGACAAAACATCGATGGCTCGAGCAGCCAAAGGTTTGAAGGCCCGGTGATTTCATTCACCTGTATTGCAACCGGGCAAATTATGGTTTAAAGACATTTATTCTCATAAAGACAAAAGTCACTTACATGAGAACATGTTTACAATAAAAAGACATAGGTAACATTCATTGCCGCATGTTATTAAAAAGAGAGTACTTACTTAAATAAATTATTAAAAGTACAATCATATACACAAAAACATTTATAGACCAATTGGTTATTTACACAAAAACACACATTACCAAAACAGTTCGCATTCAAAAGAAAAACAATTAGATTTCTCAAATCGATACTTTTGTAATAATATATTGTGCCAATCGTTTTTTAAATATGTTGAAAGATACAATATTTTTTTGGTATTTTGTTATAATGGCGCACACATCCTATGGTTTTGTTTGCTGATGACAGCACGGCTATAATAAAATGCTCAGATGTTAACAACTATCAGCAAGATATCAATAACACAATCAAAGATCTTGTGCAGTGGCTCAAGGAAAACAATCTTGTCATTAACTTGCAAAAGACTAATGTTATGCAGTTTCATCAGCGACTTTCACCTCTTAACTTGGCCTTGCAGTATGGCGGCGACAATATAAATCAAACACAAGTAGCAAAATTTTTAGGTATTATGGTAGATTGTCAATTAAGTTGGAAGGCTCATACAGAAGAAGTATGTAAAAAACTAAGTTCATCTGCGTATGTATTACATAGTCTTTCCAGCAAAGTGAGTATTGACACGGCATTAGTGGCATATCACGGTCTGGTTGCATCTGTATTGCGTTATGCTGTTATATTTTGGGGCAATTCAAGCCTTCGTGAGCAGGTGTTTAAAGCACAGAAACGTTGCATACGAGCAATATGCAGAATAAAAATTACAGATAGCTGTGTGCCTAAATTTAAAACATTAAATATATTGACTTTTCCGTCGCTTTACATTTTCGAAATGGCAGTATTTGTGAAATGTAACAAGCAACTATTTACATCTGTATCACAAATAAGAAAAGGTCCCTTAAGAAGTCAATATATAAATCAATTATATAAGATACCATACAATACTGCATTGCTCGATAAAAGTATTTTCGGAATGGCTTCAGTAATTTATAATAAAATCCCAAATACTATTAAAAACGAGACATTACATGTTTTTAAAAAGAAATTGTCAGCGCTTTTAATCGCAAAATGTTTTTATAAAATTACAGACTTTTTAGAGGACAAAGAAATTTAAACATTGTGAATTTATGACATTAAATTTAAATATTCTTGACATGTTTTTATTTTTATTTATTTTACATTATATTCTTGACATTGTTCTATTATATTGTTATTTAAGATTTTTTTCTGTATTGACCTAATTCTTGTATTTTATATTATTGTTGACATTGATTATTAATTTTTGTTCTCATAGTATTAAATTAAGTCATGATTATTATAATGAGTAATATTGTTTGTCATTAGAAAATAACAAATTAAAATTTGCATGCTTAATTAAGGTAGAATGTAGCCGATCAATCAACTAAAATGTAACATCTCATATATGTACCTACATTCAAGGCAAATAAAGTTATTATTATTATTATTATTATTATTATTATTATTATTATTATTATTATTATACCGTCATAAGTCATTGCGGTTTGGCCGTAATTTGTTCGAATTCTAGGCAAGACTATGAAACTCGCGCGTCGCGTGCAGGGGCGCCCAACTTTTTTCCGCTTAGTAAATTGTAATTCAGTGCGGACATTATTGTTAATTGTTTTGCGAATGAAAATACAAGTGCTATAAATGTATAATTGTTTTAGGTTCATTAATTTAGTTACACGATATATTTTTTTAGTTTCTGTTCGAAATTTATAATCAAATAACATTTTTATTATTTTGTTTTGTAAGACTTGTAATTTGCCCAATCTCGTTTTTGCAGCGTTTCCCCAGATTTCAATTAGATACAACAAATGTGGTTTTACCAGGGAATTGTAAATTTTAAAACGTAGTTTGCTTGGTATGCATCGAAAATTAATCCGTAAGGAAGCATGGAGGGATATTAATTTATTAATTAAGTGTTTAATGTGAAAATTCCATGTTAAGGACGAATCTATATGTAGGCCAAGATATTTTTCATGTGTTTTAACCTGTAAAAGTCTATTATTTATTGTGAGAGGTGAGTAATCGGGTATTGGTTTATTTTTAGCTTTAAAAAGTATATAGCTAGTTTTGGAAACATTGATAGTCAGTAGATTATACTGAAACCACTCGTAGAGGACGTCAAGGTCCTGCTGGGCCTGTGAGATGAGGTCATGTATAGACGAACCAAAGTAAAAGAGGCATGTGTCGTCGGCGAATAGAGTAATATTCCCGTTTAAGCCTAGTTCGTGTATATTATTAATATACATTAAAAAGAGCAGAGGCCCTAGTATTGATCCTTGTGGAACGCCGTAGGATATGGGTAGTGGTAGACTTTGGGAGCTGTCAATTTTTACTATCTGCAATCTGTTCGTTAAGTATGATTCAAACATTTTTAGAGGTGTACTGGTAATACCAATGACTTCAAGTTTTTTTAAAAGCAATCTGGGACTAACGGTGTCAAAGGCCTTTTTTAAATCAATAAATACTCCTAGTACAATGTTTCTCTTGTCAATATTATGTTTGATTTTGGTTACCAAATCAACTGTTGCTGTTAGTGTATTACTTTGAGACCGAAATCCATACTGACGATCAAAAAAGAAGTTAATGGAGTTTAAGTAGTTCAAAAGCCGTGTATGTAGAATTTTTCCAAAATTTTTGATAATATTGGCAATACAGATATTGGTCTATAGTTACCAGGGTCTGTTTTTATTCCGGATTTGTAAATGGGTGTAACTTTGGCTATTTTGAGTGAGTCTGGAATTGATCCGTCCTGTAGAAGCTTGTTAAAGCAAATTGTTAATTTATTTAGAATTATTTCCTTAATACATTTAATTACTTTCGTACTTACACCATCTACTCCGACGCTACTATTTGAATCTAGGTTATTAATGATATTAAGGATTTCTTTCTCAGTGCATGGATTAAAAGTATTCATTTGAGAACTCTGTAAAGTTTGTTTTGGTAGTGCGTGAATGTAATCATCATGAAAGCATTTAGGAATTTTATTAGCCAAACACGACCCTATGGTAGCAAAAAAGTTATTAAATATCTTACATATCTCATTAGGTTCTGTAACTTCTGTTAAATTAACAATGAGTTTTGAAGGACTACACCTCCGATTTGCTTTATTATTCGCCAGGGTATTTAGTAAGTTCCATAGTTTCTTAGGCTTCCCACTGTTCTTTTCAAATTCTTTCTTATAATATGACTTCTTCGTTTCTCGGATCAGATCGGTTACTTGATTTCTTTTGATGTGAAATTTTTCTCTTAGGTCTCCATTGTCTGGATTGTTTTGTAGTTCTGTCCACATTATGTTCCTGTCATTGATTTGATTTACTATATTTTTATTAATCCAATCTTTTTGTGGCTCATTGATAATTTTAATCTTTAACATCTTATGTTCTTCTGTATGCTTTTTAATTAAGTTTTCTAACCTTATATAATCATTGTTTAATTTATTTATTTCAGATCGCTCTATTGATTCAAAAAGTTCCTTGTAGTTAATGGCTTCGTACTGATAGTGCATTTTTGGAGGTGGTTTGATTTTCTTTATTTCCACGTATAGCTGTTTATGGTCAGAGAAAGAAGAGTTGATTGTCATCACATGGAAATTATCTTTCTTCAAGTTGGTACTAACGTGGTCAATTAGGGATTTCTTAGTTGATCCTTCTCTGGTGCAGTATTTTTTGGTAATTTTATTAATAATCTTGTATCCTGTTTCCTTTAAAAGTTGATTATATTGATTTGTTTTTGAATCCTTTGTGAGTAGGTCGATGTTGTAGTCACCGAAAACTATGGCCCTGTTTCTTTCTTGTAATTGTGATTCATAAACCTCGAGAAATTGATTAAAATTTGTATATCCTGGATTATAAACGACTCCTACTTCGAGTGCATATTTCTCCAATTTTATCCATAGATAATTATTGCCTCCTGTATACGTTGACTGCGATAAACTATGCTTTAGGTTGTTATGGACATATGCAGATACTCCACCTCCTGCAAGATCAGTTCTATAGTTGTAGTACTGAGTATAGTTTGGTACTTGAAATTGTATTGCTTGTTCTTCGTTGCGAAACCAGGTCTCAGTTAATAGTATGATGTGCACATTATTTGGTATTGCTTGTAAAATACATTTAAGTTCATCAAATATACCCTCTTTACGTATACTTCGTGCGTTAAGGTATAGGAAGGTAAAACGTGATTTGCTGATTGGATAGTTCTGGTAGCTATTCAGTAGTTCATATGTATTTTTGTTTTCGATAAAAGTATTATTTGTTGTGTTTACTGTGTGTAGTTTTTTGATTATTTATTATTGATGGAGTTCCATAATTATATTTAATTGTAAGGTTAGTCTCACCTTTTTCTTGACGTCGCTTTAGCTCTTCTCTTAGGTTTTTCATATAATTTTGCTGAGTTGGTGTTTAGTCAGAAAACATTCTTAGGCCACTTTGCAGCTTACTTCTATTGCGGAGTAGTTCTTTTGCAGGTTCTTTAGTTTCAAAGCATACCTTGATACTGCGACTCTTGCCTGGTTGGAGTTTGCCGATTCTAAGCACTTTTGATGGATTAGGAATATCTACGTTCAACAGAGAAATGGTTTTCTGTACATCAGCTTCATCCTTTAACAGTCTTTCATCTAGATTTGATACGATTTGTTCAGGTAGGCCGACTAGCACGACATTTCTCTCCCTGTAACTGCGATTCTGCATCTCTTGCATAATTTGTTCGCCAAGAATTAACTCATTTTCCAGGGTAATAGGAGAACTTTTCGATGAAACTTTGATGTTATTTATGTCGGCTTCAAGGGATTCTATTTTTGTTTGCATTGCACTGAGTGTGCGCTCGTTTGACGCTTTTATATCAGTAATTTGATTTTTTATATCAGTGATATTCTCTTGCATGTTTTTCAAGATCTGCTCGTTGGACCCAACGTACTTTTCTAATAAAGAGCTAATGCGAGATATTTCTGATCTCATTTCTCTCAAATCTTCCGAGCACGAGCATTCGATATCACAAGCTACTTTTCGTTTCCGGAATGTTATCAATGGTTCGGAACTTACATTACTCATCTTCGACAAATCAGGTTGCGACCCGCTGGTTGGGGACCTCTGGACGTTCATGTTTGCCGTGCTACGTCAGCCAGTGTATCGATGCAGCGTTATGCGTGAGCGAGTAAAAAATATAGCGACCGTACGTGTCTCGCGGGGGTGAAGGCGGCTTGTAGGCGCGGTGGTAGCGGCGCTCCGGCGGTCTTCTTCACTGTTGCGCAGGAGAGTAAGATCACATCAAGCTGACAGCGGACACACAATTTTGAGTTTTAACGGCTATGATTTAATGAAGAAATTGCACTTTTTGAATTTGGTATAATTTTAGAAAAAACTTGCACACGTCTGCTCTGTACGACAACGAACGACGAAACAATAGAAGGAATACGCTAATTGTTGAATGAAAAACTGATTAACAAAAGATAAGTGTTATCTTTAACCTATTCAGCCTATTTCTACCTACTATAGAGTACTTTTCTCTGTTGCTCCAGTTTTTTTAAACTTTTGCAAGTCTCATCAAAAGCTGTCCTGAGTTTAATTACATTTTCTGACCAAGTTATGAACTTAAAATAATAAAATATAATCAATCAAGTTAAATGCGTTAAATATAGCGATACAATCTTTTAATTAAAATTATATGTGTTTTGAAATTATGATAATGAAATAATAGGCGATTACATTACATATGTATATTATATTTTAAAGAAAATAAAGGATTTTATTTTCTATAAAATATAATATCGACTTGTAAAGCCACATTTTAAAATTATATCATGAAAGGTTACCTTGTCGAAATAGAATACTGTAAGATGAAAAATGTTTAGCTCCTATTAAGCTGTTGTTTTCTATCAGAAAAGTTTGGTATTATCAACCAATTTTGCACTTTATTATTAGAATTATTATTTGTTAAACATAGGTAAATACAATTATTGAAGTTCTTAAATATATAAATACAATATAAATACTGAACATAAGAAACTTTGAAATATACATGAAATTGTTATTATTAATCATGACACATTTATAGTTACTTAGGTATTAAAATTAGAACTTATATAATACTACAATTAATTAATTAACATTTTATATTTCATTATATTACAATTATCACAATGTATCATTTAAAAATTATTGTACCGTGTAGTAACATGATTCGATTAGCAGGCTATTAACGGTCTTTTTAAATTGTATTGTGGTCAGATTCTTAATGTCATTGGGTATTTTATTAAAATGTAGGGTAGGCAATCTCTCTATTTCCAAATTTTTAACTTTAGAATTCTGCGTGGTAGAAATTAATAAAAATCATTATAAAATATGTACAAACATACATTATCTGACGCTTTTACCCCCGAAAGAGTAGATAGAGATGCATTAGCCCCAAATTTTGCCAGCTATACATTTAGGTTCCACATAATAGAAGCTGAGCCTAATGGTGTCCACTGGACCTAGTTCCAGACTCCGTGCTACTTATAACCCAATAAGTCTTCACCTAAGTCGGAGATCCTTTTATGTGAGATTTAAATCAGCTGGCGAAATATGCGATTAATACATCTCTACCCAACCCAGCGGGATTAGACAAACGTAATTTTGTATCTCTTATAAAACAATGATTAATTACCAATGAAAGTTAAGGTAAAATAAACCTCAATATCATATTTGGGTTTGGATATGGATATAAGTGTTAGGTTGGGTTTATGTTCATATCCCACCTGGTGTTATGCTTCAACCGCTGTACCTAGAATCTTAAAATTGTGTATAAATAAAGAAAGAGTATTTTAAAATTAATTACTTAAAGGAGTTGTCAAAGCGCCAGGCTTCAAGTTTTATAGTAAAAAAAGTTTTGAGAGGTTTGATTGAGCTGAACTGACATATAAATAATAAAAAGTATAAACACATTTATTAACACCGTTGTCATTCTTCCCTTAAGAGGTTGAAATATGAGTCTAAAGTTGGTAATATACTACTGCTAAGTTGATTACGTGAAAAGTAAAACCACATGAAGGCACTCTAAAAATAAACATTAACCTGATATTTTATTAGCAATTAGAGCAGATTATTGCTGTCATTCCAGCCAATATACACGCGTAAACTAGCAGTTACTAAAATATCAGTTATTTTTACATTACGTAGGAGTTGATTCTTCAATCTCTGATATATAAAGGATACCATCGCCCACAAGCTGACAAGTAATAATAAATGTATTTTCTAACAAAACTTTATAATACGTAGCCTGTCTACCATGATGATGAGGTCTTTTATCTATATAAAGGACTAGATTTTGCTACGAATTCTTTAAGTCCGCGGTTAATAATAATAATAATATTCTACCACATACACACAGCACCATCTAACCCAAACTAAGCAGAGCTTGTACTATGGGTACTACTAGATCATTGAATAAACATACATATATGCTTTTTTTTTTGTAAATACATACATATTATACATAGAATCACCCAGACCAAGACAAACATCCATGTTCATATGCACACAAATGTTTGACTTGTGCGGGAATCGAACCCGCGACCTCAGGCGTGACAGTCGGTTACACTTATCACTACGCCATTGAGGCCAACCGTTTACCGTTTGAAATTGTGTAACGTCTCCGCGACACAGGAATTCTGTCTTATGCGGGAGTTAGAGACAAGGAATAGCAACCTATTCTAAAAAGCCACCATAAGCTAAAAGAGCCAAAATCAACGTGTTGGCTCATTCAGCAAATAGGTAAGCAAGCCGGACGCCGGCCGAATAATTTCAAAGCAGTAGTTCCTGAGATTAGCGCGTTCAACCATACAAACAAACTCCTCAGCTGTATAATATTAGTATAGATTTATGAATAAAGAATATAAGAATCAAATAAATTAATAAAATATAAAAGAAGGCTTCTATAAAAGCTCGCAAATCCGTCACAGAAAAATGAAATCCCTTATATCAAAACTGCGGTCCTCGCTTGACATGCACGTGCGTTATTCAAAGGATTCTATTCTGACGTATGATTAAGTGTTACTGTTAACTCCAGAGCTGTGTTCTTTTTTCGAATATGTTACGTAACTCACGTCCGTACAAACTGTAAATGTATATCTAAACAAAATGGCGTGACAACGTGCAATGCAAGAAAATTGGACAAACTGTGCTGACTTACATATTTAAAATGCAAGATCAATACAGTTGTGCTGCTGTTAGGAGACCCGCGTTTAGCTTAACCATATAGATATTTATAATAGTAATATCAACCCCGTATGTTTATGGACAGTTTTTCCTACTGCTGAACACGGGTCTCTTCTCTTCTTAAGTAATAATACCATATTAAACAAATCGCCGTCAAGAGATCTAGTATTGTGAAATCTCTTTGTAAACCTCCTTATTTATAAAAAACGATAACTATTTACAGAACAATGGTTTCCACAGTGCTGTAATTAGGAGTTGCTATAATTAAGAATTATAGTAACACAGGGTATAGACGACACACAGAAATCATTTGTGTTTCAAACCCTTGTTGTCAAACCATGCCTACGGACAAAGACCACAGGCTTTCCCTATTGCCTCTGCGAGCTAGATTAGTACTCAGTTGCCTTCTGTAAAATAGGTACATACTCGCTTCTACCGGATTCAGTATTCCATGTTTTAATGGGGTAAACCACTTATTCCCAAATCTGATGTCCATTCGCGCACGGTGACGTCACAGCCAACGAAACAGCTGAATTGTAAAAAAAACAATCAACGAATTGACAATGACAATGTTATTTGAAGAGCCTATCTCAAAAGCAAACATGGAACAAAAACCACCCTTTGAACGAACCAATCCTTGATTTCCCTTTTCCCATTTTGTATTCCCGGAATATTAATCTCGTTGTTCCGATATTTGTTTAATACAATACGTGGTAAGAAATGAGTGTCTCTGACGTATTTTTTATGCCTTTATAGAACAATTCGGGCTAATTAATGTATTGTTATTGTTATCCAGTCGGTATAGGATTAGGTGTCTGGAATGCGTATCCTTAATAGGATTAAGTAAGTTTGTACTAATTGATTGGAAGTACATATTCTTAAATTAGTTTTTGTTTGGTATGGCGCAAATTGGGCGAGGTATATTCCCAGCAATGGTGGTTTGACAGTGGTTCTTACTACATAAAGTTTATGGCGTAGAGGTTTAAGTGGTCAGATTAGATTTTTTAGATTCCCTGGCTTCATTCACTTTCATCACATTTCTCATACACGCTAGCCGGTTTAAGGTGCTCTTAACCTGGCCTTTGTCCAATAATCTACTTTATGTAAAAGGCAAAAATTTTATAGCTTTACAACAGAATATAGATGCAACGTTGACATGTTTTATCTACCATTTTAGTGTCAGACATAGTAATAGCTCATTTTATTAATCCCTGAGCTAACATAAAAGGGACATTATGGATGGATATTTCTCGAATATGAATGTGACTAAGTTGTATAAAGTTCGATCAAGAAATAATACCACGAAGTCGTGTATCCAAGAAGCTCTGAAAGGTAGCACGAATTACTTAGTGGTTTAAGTGATCGCCTTGCCACTGACACTATGCCGAGTGTTGTAGATTCGAATCCCACGCAACACAAAAAATTACGTGATTTACAAATAGTGCGCGTATTCCGAGTCAAAATGCTCTTTACGTCTGTTGTTTGAGTATTTGTATATGGAATTATTCCCACGACTAATACGACTTTTAGCAATAGTCGTTTAAAAATAAAAATACAATGCAAGAATCATAACTAATATTTTAAATGCGAATTTGAGTTTGTTTGTTTATTTGTTACGCTTTCAAGCCGGTCGGTGATCGGTTGAATAGTTAAGGAATTATTCAACCATCATCATGAAATTTCGCATAGACGTCGTCAGGGGAACAGAAAAGAACATAGGATACCTTTCATCCAGAAAAAGTACTATTACCAATGTAACCTACATTTACGCGGGCGAAGCCGTGGGAACAATCTAGTGTTTAATATTCGGATGTCGAGATAGCGTTGTACACGACGGTATCTACCCAAGAAATTAAGTATAGATGTATTGCGTTTATATTTTAGTATTTATATTTACATTTAACACTATTGGGAAACCGTTTAGCCCAAAAGCTGGCACGCTTTACCTCAATGCTGGATACAGAATGTAGTGAAATTGGAGAACAAGGACGACACAGGATGAATTTTAATAAATTAAAATAATTTCAATTTTGTTAATTAGTTACAGTAACAACAATTACAGACCAACACATACATATTATGTACACTATAATGTTCAAAGTATACAACAGGTACTTAAATCTGAACTCCTATTGTAACTGTACATATAATTTCAGTAGCAGAGAACTTATGCAAGTAAAAAAAACAATATGATCAACAACATTAAGAAAACTTACTAAGATCGCGCCGCTAATGATTGGGGACGAACCAATTACCGTGTTAATTTCAACATTTTACTCATATGTATTTGTGCGACAAATTATCACATTTTTATCAACGATTGATATTATATTATTTTATTTATACAAATCGGCTGAATAAGCTTGAAATTTTAGGGATCTATAAAATACATAAATGTAATTTCGATATAATTAATTAAGAACAACACATAGTATAACCAGATTCCTGGTCACTACCATAGGTAATATAGTAGTATACTAGCCGCTACGAATACATCGCGTACTGCATGTTTAATCACTTCAAGGGACAAACATGTACTTAAGCTACATAGAATTTGTCTGTAACACAAAATAAAACATATAACAAAGTTAAAGTTGAATATTCGTATAGAGCTATGCAAATACTAGAAGACAAGGATCTGGCATGAATGAACACAGGTAAAACTACAGTTTTACCTGTGTTCATTCATGCCAGTAAAAGCTTAAAATTTAATCTAAGTACACGTTAGATTTATTGCGGTAGTTAAAATTACAGCGTCATTTACAAAGCTTCTTGAATTATCAGACATTAACAAGGCTAAAAGACCGGTAACGGAAATAAAACTTTTTCAATTAAGAAAACTTACTTAATTAAATAAAAGGTACAAAAGAACGAAGATTAAACGAATAAAATATTCAAGTAAAATTTTTTACATGCTTGTACATATATTCTGTGTTCCATTTCGATACGTTTGTTCAAAGTTACATAATATTCGAAACTCGCATAGAAGTAGAGCTGCCATATTGATATTTGAACAGTCCGGACGTGGAATTTTGCTTTTATATAAATGTATATTTCCGAAATACCTTAAATTTTGGTAGCGATTTTCTACATACATAGTATCATGCCTATTTTTCCGAAAGGATAAGCTAAGAGGTTTTAAACCAACAACCATACTCGGCGAAATGTTTTCGCCAAGTATGGTTGTAGGTCGCAGGGTTCGAAGCTATTGTCGTCTACCGGGCACCGTTCCAAACTCTATGCACCTGGGAATTTCTTGACAAAAATAACTCCAACACTGTGTCTGACGGACCAAATCTGAAACCTCATACGCAGCAGTTGCTTGCACTACTACTGTTGTTTCAATAATGGTATGAAGTTCATATAACTCACTTTGTTTTTTTTTTATTAAGGTTTGGTTTTATAATTTAAGTTAAGGTTTGTTTTTTATATTTTTCTTTTTTTTAAAGACTTCTTCCACAATAGGAATAAATCCTGTGTCGCGAGGGACTTTACAAACATTCAAACAGCGGACACAAAGAACACTCAGACTCGGGACAACTATTTGTGGCTCACACAATGTTTTGTCTCGTATCGAATCGAACCCACATTACTTGGCGCGGCGGCAGTGGCGAGGCGCGGCATCCGTGCTGTCTGGTGTATCTGGAGATTGTACTTACATATCTAAAATAATTGTTAACTCATGGATACCCAACATAGACCAACTTCGATAAACAGTTTGTCGGTCCGTTGCACAACCTTACGCATCACATGTGAATGATTACCACTCTGCTCTCGTTCCCATCACCATGAAACTCGACAAACGACCACTATCTAACATGGCTATATGAATATGTTGGACACAATCCGTGAATTATTAAATTAATGGCTATAATATTACACTCTTTATTCATACATCCTCTCCTAACATCTACAAGGATTGCTCATATAAAGTACGGAGTTTATGAATGTGGCGTTAAGAAAAGTAAGGAGATGATTGACGATGGGTAACAAAAGACTATACATATATAGATAGAAGAGACATGACCCAAAGCTATGCAACGCTTTACTAACGACCTCGGTGGCGTAGCGGTTAGTGTAACCAACTGCCACGCCGGAGGTCGCGGGTTCGATTCCCGCACAAGTCAAACATTTGTGTGTATGAACATGGATGTTTGTCTTGGTCTGGGTGTTTCTGTATGTATAATATGTATGTATTTACAAAAAAAAAACATATATGTATGTTTATCCACTGTCTAGTACACATAGTACAAGCTCTGCTTAGTTTGGGCTAGATGGTGTTGTGTGTATGTGGTAGAATATATATATTATATTATATTAACGACGACTTGCAACGCATAGTTACTTACACGCATTATCCTATCAAAATCGTAACTGAATAGGATGCAACTCAATGCAAGATTTAATGTAACAATAGACAGATATTTAAATACATTATTACAACGCATTAAAAATACATATATTGCTTATAATAAAATATGTTAGTATATAAAATTTAATTATGTATGCACATGGCTAATACGGCGTCAAAGATTACTTATTATTGCTATTGACTGGAAAAATGGTCCAGAAGACTAGCAGCATTACCAACTTCTATAGCAGTGCTGATTCTTTGTCATTATTTAAAACAGTTTAAAGTAACGACTGTAACTTACTAGCCAATGAATACGAATTTTTAATTCCTTGATTCCTTCTTTTCACCCTATTGCATTTTTCATGCAACTTATTGGTATGCATTCACATGAAGTACAAATTGTGTGAAATCAATCACAAAACGCTATTTGATTTCTCTTGAAATGACACCTGCTGCACTGGAAATTAATCATGTATCGTGGACATCTTTACAAACATTCAAGTAAGGGACACAAAGAACACCCTGTACGACTATTTGTGGATCATACAATTATTTGTCCCGTGTGGAAATCGAACCCACAACACTCGGCATAGTGGCAGTGGTGTGGCGACCACTCATCTCTTGCTGAACATCTTTGCCTTTTATTTGCGATGTTGTCCATCCGTATACCAAGTTAGTTTTATCATGTTCGTATTTAATTTTCTTCTTAATATTCTTTTGCCCACCAATTGCAAAAGTTTAATTATAATTCATCGTTGTCGTAACTCGTTTATTTTTGCTTTGCCTTAGCTAATGAATTGGGTTAAATTTTATTGCGTTAGGTTATATTCCCTCCATAGGGTAGGCCTTTTCGTGTAGTGGCCTGCCGTTTCATACGGCGCGGCGGGCCGAATGCTCGGCGGGGACTTCGCATGGCCCCGCCGGTGCGGGTATGTCGAGGTACCGTGATGGGTTTAGTCGGTATTACCGGGATTTCGCTCACCATATTTCCCCCGATGAGTCCGACATAACCTCTCCGTCACCCTGCGGAGAGGTATGCATAAATGCATTAACCCACGTAAAAATAAAGAAAAAGTGGTTATATTCCTTGTCGGAAAAAAGTCGCAGTTAATTACAAACGAAAGGCTTGTTCAGGATAGTCATTCTTTACCCTCTCAAATCCCGCTAACGCCGATCGCGTCTACAGACTTGTACACGTCAAACCCCGGTGACCCCATATGGGGTCGAGCACACTCGATAGTGTATTGTTTACGTTTGCATTAGTTATTTGAGCTAACGTAAACATTTCACGATCAAGTGTGCTCGACGCCATATGGGGTCACCGGGGTTTGACGTGTACAAATCCGAAGACCGGATTTGACGCCGATCGGCGTCAACGGGGTTTGAGCGGTAGAGGGAAGGAAGATAAACATATTATTATCTTGCTTACCAGTAGGAAGTGTTTTACTTATTTTACTGCATGGAAGGTGTAGTGGCTTATGTATATGTTTGCCTAGCCATTGGTACTACGCCGAATGTTGCGAGTTCGAATCCCACATGGAACAAAATTTGTGTGCTCTATAAACGATAGTTCCTAGTTTGGGTGTTCTTATTTGAATTTTTATAAAGTCTTCCGTGACACAATATTTAACCCGAATAAAAAGGGTGACGTTAAAAAAAAGAGTATCACCCAGTTATCCATGCATTGCACTTTATTCAACTAGTCGTGACACGAATATAAATAAACCAATAAATAGGTTATTATAGATGTCCATTACATTGAATTCGTAAACATATATTCAATTTATCATAACCCCGTTATTTATTATTGAAATGTTTATTCAAAAGTATGCGTAATATAAGCAATTTAAGATACCTTAAATTTAGTGATATGTAGTTATAATATAATACTACTGTACTGCACATTTAAAGAATTACGATGTCTTTTCGTATCGTGTAGTTAGATCCGTCATTATTTTCTTTGTTTAACTTTTATCATACGTGTTGTTGACTAGACGATAGCTAGCAACTGGCATTGATTGAGAAACACAGCCGAGTAGCAGTATAGTGCACCTTTGAATGACGGAACTCTCATTCAAACAGTACTACTAGTTTTCTGAGTCAAAGGTACTTTCATTTCGCTTTATGTTTTGCCAATATACCATCCGGCTCGGTAGTAAACTAAATCCAAAATGAGAAGTTTTGGTTAATTCGGGTTGTTATTTCGTAACATAAATTTCAGTTTAAGCTGTTGGAGTTAAAGTTTAAATTAAGGTAGGGTTTTAGTTAGTTATTATATAAATTGATTTATTTAAGCTTATTTTAAGATAACCACAGCTATATATGAAAATATCAGATTTACTTATATAATAATAATAATAGTAATTTATTAATTAGGTACATTTTTAATAAATTAATACATTATTTAGAATAGGTACTATAGCTCTGTATATACTATAGGTACTTTAGCTAAAATATGCCTGTACTAGGGTAACCTGTGCCAAAGGCAATAACCTATTGAGTCACAGTGGCACACCGGCAGCCAGATACAATAGATTTTCGATTATGTCAGATATTCTAAGATGCGACAGATTAAGGTCACTTACAGTTTGCTATTAAGAACTAAATTATACATATATTACTTTTTAAATGAACGTACTGATAAATAATCGTAGATAATATACAGTAGGAAACTTGAGACTTCTCATTACTCATTTAATGACAGTTAGCATACCTTAATGTTTGTAAAAATTATAAATCATTTTTTTAGATTTTTAATTTAGATTAAAAGCAGTAGACTTTTTGTTTATTTTGTTATATAGAAGAGGACTTAACTATGAGAAATATATACATATACGATTAAATTTTTATATTCCGCCAACGTATCCCAGTGTGATATCTAGAAATCTACTTATTAGATTATCTGAGAGACTAGGTTCAGCTAGTATGTCCAATTTAAGCCGTGTAAATGTATTCTTCAAGGTCACAGAGTTATTCTTTTAATGTCAAAATATCAGGGCTAATGAATTAACTAAAGATTTTTTTATTGCTTCTAGATGCAGACGAGCCAGCAGCCTATCTGATGGTAAGTTTTAACCACCACTAAAGGACTTAGGCAATGTCAAGGATGTAAACAAGCCACCGCCTACCGTAAAAATAAAGATCTTCTATTACTATTAGTACCTAGTGTTAGTTACTAGGTCCAAGTAATGGGTTGAGACCTATACAAGATAGCTCCCACCTATCAGAAGAAACTTGCGATCACTCTTTTTTAATAGCCATTAAGAAATGCAGCCAATTCTTTTCTTTTAAAAATCTACAATTCTGGTTCCTTTGTAGTATATAGTTATTTTCTACGCAGACAGTAGTATAGTATGACGTTGCTTACACGTACACTGAAATGGATTTTATATTCCACCGAGGATCTCATTAAAATAGTAAAAACGACACAAAGGAAATCAGGTTCCTAGTGAACAATAAGAATTGCGGGAGTATAATAAGGAACACGGCGTGAGTAACGTACATCAACTGTTGTCAATTATATTTTGTTTGTTTATTATTTATTAATCTGTCAAGCGTTAGAATACCAGACATCATTAAAAATCTATCGTGTCGGGCCACCGGTGTGCCGCTGCGACTTAATAACTTAATCTTGTTCGATGTTGTCATCTTTGGATATAATAATATGCGTATATCACCGAATTCACTCCCATTTTTTGAGTTAAGTAGCTACGTCAATGCGGTACATAACCTATCCCCGCTACATACAATAAGGACAAACTAGTAAAAACACGTTCGCATTTGTAATATGAGAGAGTAGCCGAACCAGGTGCTATATTGGGCAAACATGAAACGAAATGAAAATACCTTTGATTCTACGAACTAGTATAGGTACTAGTTCGTGGAATCGAAAAGTTCGTGTGAAAGTATAAACAGTACTAGAGTACTGTTTATACTTTTTTATTGACTGTATGGATGCCGTAGTGGTTTAAGTGGTCGCCTCACCACTGCCACTGTACTGAGTGTTGTGGATTCGAATCGCATACGGGACAAAAAATTGCGTGACCCACAAATCTTGTGGTTGTTCCACTTCTGGATGTTCTTTATGTTCTTTGTTTAAATGTTTGTAAGTTCTCTCGCGATACAGGAATTATCCTTAGTGCAGGAGTTGTATTTATAAAAACAAAAAAAAGAATAGTTCCTTCACTTCAAGGTGTGCCGAGTTAATCATCGGCTGTGCTCTCTGCGGTATCGTCGCTTTCTGCGAATGCGAATGCATTTATTTCAGAATTTAATTGTTTATTGTACAAAAGTCATGTCACATAGTTATGATAAATGTTTACTTACAGTAGCAAGATTAACTTTAAATTAAATTCTCTTTCATCAAACTTTTGAGACATGAAAATTTGAGTTGAAGTGAGAAGTGAGAACATTGCCCGAGTTCACATACATAATCAAATAATTATCAAGGTCCACGGTTTCACCTGCTGAAGGTTATTCCACGTACCAAGCCCGCGGCTAAGAAACTCACCAAGTTGCTCAACTCAATAAGATGTTTTGGAAACTAAAACAAAATTTAATTAACAGAAGTATTTCGTTTGTACCTGAACCTTTGGAAGCTGATATCTGTAAACAGAGCCAATAGAGCAATAAATGGAATTCTTGGAGATATTTATTGAGATCATTTATATTATTTTGAACAGAACCCTATTATATTTATCGGTAAAATTAAATTAACAATTAAAGTGCTTCTCTAATAGTCCAATGATGTAAACTTTTATACAGCCACAGCTACTTTTTATCTACTCTATTTATTTAAAGGAGTATTATCCTGCCAAAAGTTTTTCAATCTATCGGGTCGCAGCGGCACACCGGCGACCAGACGCATTACGTTTTTAATTTTGTCGGGCATTCCAATAATTGACAGGTTAATCAAGAAAACCTACATGACAACGCTGGAACAAAGCATAGAGATTGGTAAAAGTCTGACGGAGAATCAAAAGAAACTAAATTCATAGCAACATCAGAATGGTATTTACTATAAAAATTGATAACACTTGAAGTTACGACCCCGTGAGCAAGGCGACCCGTGCGGCCGCCTCCTTTCCACCGCTTATACAGCTTAAATAATAAATCATTACCAAACTTCTATAAGACGATTGGAGTAAATAAATTTTACACAATATCTTAGGTATAAAACTCTGGTTAAAAGTATTTTCGCAAAGCTACTTATTATTTCTGTTTTCTTCCATTCGAAACAGATAAAATGTCAATACGAATTTTATTTATTAATCTAGTATCTCCCCGCATACTGTCGAATACTGTCTCATTTTGTGTACGTTACGTATACGTATGTGGGGAAGTTGAGCAATATACATGTATTATATGAGTGACATTATGTGAATTTCCGCACGACGCGAGAGATAAAGTTGGATGCCGGATTGTGAAGCTGGATGTCGGATTGGTTGTATCATACTTGCTGAGCTTGATTTTTATTGTTAGCATATTTTATATAGTTTTATATAATTTAAAGACCAAATTTTTGATAGTCGGTCAAATAGCTTACCTGAAAAATGAATTTGACTGTGTTCTATACAAAACTGATAGAACACTGAATCTTCATTTAAGACTTATCTGGTTATACTGCCTTTGGATATTGGACAATTATTTACAGAAAATTCTCATTTACAGCTCTCTGTGTAATTTTGCATTCGATACATGACTACGGCTAAACCTCTTTCACGTCAGATCTATAGTTAACTGCCGATATGTGAGTGTCATACACCCTGCTAACTAGTACAGCCATATACACACGTTTTACACGTTAATTCGATGTCAATTCGTTTTTCATCCATAGTTGGCAATATACCGGTCCACCAAACACCTATACCTATAGCCCATATATTAGAATCCATACGTAGCAATAGTCCTACGCCTGCTGCGGCTAGTGCCGCTGTAGGTGTTCCATCACACTTTTGATTAAAACTCTCGAAGGGCCTCTTCACGTTGGACCCATGTCTCCGTGTAATATTAAAAGGTATTTTCTAATATAATATGTTAGAAAGTACCTGTGATAAGAGAAATATAACTAATATTTCATCCATAGTTACCAATATATCGGTCCACCAATAACCATAGCCTATGGGCATATTTCCAGCTATTTCTAAATATAATATGTTAGAAAATACCTGTGATAAGAGAAATATAACTAACTTTTACCTTAAATATTATATAACAGAACCAAATATTAAAAAAGAGTAAAACTTAAAAGTGAAACCTTCTAATAGGCGTCATACTACGTTATCTTTAAAATATACATATAATACTTTTATTTTGATATAGAGTAAATACTGAGAACTAATAACTCTTATCTAAGCCTAACAACTTTTAATGATATTAGTTGAAATAATTTAAGCAATTTATACCATATACCAAAACCTGTAATAATGCTCGTGAGGAGGATAATAACAACTTGTATTTATATTTATATAAAATCTACAAGTATTTATTAGATTAGACTGTGCAGTAGATCACTTGCCTACGTTTCTCCATAAGACGCGAGATTATCGTAGCCTGTGCTTATCGCACCCGCGATCTGATAGCGGAACCTGCAATGAATAATTATTTTATGCTTTTCTTGAAGAACCATTGCTAAAGGCTTTAGAGTGACCAACATTAGTTAGTTGAACGTTTATACTCCTATATTAAACAACAAAAACGAATCAAATTTTAAATATATTATACTCGTTTTAATACACATTACGCAGGTGCATTTACACAACCCTACTTCTACTACATTAATAATAATAATCATTTTATTTCAGATAATAATCCATAATTTGTTAGTAGTACTTATAACTATGTTAGTAAACTTATTAATCAAATTATTATTTTATATTAAAAATTACGGGGCGAGATGCATGAATGAAATTCCAGTGTTTAACCACCGGACAATCCACTCTATGCAAGATAGTGCTTAGGAGGCCGCTGGTACTGTCCCGCACGCGACGCATCAGGGAAGCCACCCTTTTCCTAACTATCGTTCTAAAACAATCTGTATTGGCCTCTGCAAACATACCTGATGCGCTGCAAAATCGAGGCAGCCCCAGCAGCATCCTAAAACCATTATTGTATAGGACCCGCAGGGCACTGATAGATTTTTGCGTATACCTAACCCACAGGCTACAGGTGTAAAATGTCTGACAATAGGCCTTAAATAGATCTATTTTGACATCCCTTGTACACCTTGCAAACCTGCGAGCCAGCATATTGCACCTCACTGCCAATGCCCTACGTTCCCTCTCAATATCCAGGTCATCTGAAAGGTCCTCGGTGACCCAGTGTCCCAGGTATTTTTATTCCCAGGTATTACATTAGTGGAGCAAAGAACTTGTTCATTTTCTGACACATCTAATTAAAATGTATGTGCCTTTAGGATTATCCGTAGTAATTATCAAAATACCGCTCATATTAGATATAGGTACCTTGTGAAAGGTCACAATAGCAGTTACATTGAACCGAAAATGTGTGAGATTACACTCGGACGTCTACAGCAAAATACTAACTTAACCTACTTAAAGTTGCCTAGTGATGGGGTCAATGAACGGAAGGATTACGTGGTCGACGCCTCGAGGCCAGCCTTAGGGGGAATACACCCGACCAAGTAAATAATACTACCGGTCGGACGATTTTAAATAATGGTGGCCGTTCTGAAAATACGTCATGCAAAGTTCCATCTTCCAACAATAATATTGTGATAGAAAAGTATCTAGATTGTAACTTGTTTGTTACTTTTGCGACATTACCACCAGGCTTCTGAAAAGCTTATCTTTTTATTTATTTATTTATATTTATTTATTTATTCAGTAAAACATAAGCTAACAGTTTACAAAACCAAGACGCTTATATCTATACTATAGAATTTGATCATCACAATATATTACATTTATTATCACAATATTACATAACATGTCATAGAAAATAATGTCAAAGAAAAGAATATTACATAATAAATAGGCATTTTAATCCATCATTATTATTATTTCCAATTTAAATATGATATAACATTATTATTTACAACACTTGGTGAGTCGAAAAATATATCTGCACCTGGATTCGTCCGAAGGAAATTGTTGATGAGCTTAACAGCTGTGCCAGTGGGAGTGTTGTCTGCAAGGCGTGAGGACCAGTCGGGTGGATAGGAGAAGAGCGTATGTTGTCGCCTGCCAATGCCACGCATATATTGGTTGGGCACATAGAAATAAATGTTCTCTCTTACTGCAGGGTTGTCTACTTTGTTTGTGATTAGTTGATAATAGTGCATTATTTTTACAAACTCTCTTCTAAATTGCAATGTATTCAGGCCTACCATCCCTGACACAAACATCGACGGATATAGGAATGGATAGTATCCATACTGGCGTTTGAAGAGGTACCTAGCAAACTTTCGTTGTATTTTTTCCACCATCATTGTATAAAGGCTTTCCCGGGGATCCCAAACAATGGCATTGTATTCCAACTTACTCCGCACATAGGCATTATACAATAATTTTATAACGTGGATATTTTTAAATTGATACGATGTTCTCATCACAAAACCTAGACATTTATTTGCTTCTTTACATATTTTAATGATATGCTCGTGGTAATTTAATTTAGCATCCATGATTATGCCTAAATCGCGAATTGAAACTACGCGCTCTAATGCAGTGCCTGCTAGCTGGTATGTCTCTGTAATTGGAGTACGAGACCGAGAAAAACTTATTACTTTGCATTTTGAACTATTAAAAGACAATTAATTTTTTCCACTCCATTCTACCACTGCGTCAATGTCGCTTTGCAGTGCTACGCAATCTTCAACACCACTTATTGAGAGGTACAGTTTTAGGTCATCAGCGAACATTAGGCATTCTGCTTTTGAAATGACTTTAGGTAAGTCATTGATCATAATTAAGAATTGGGTAGGACCCAGGGTACTCCCTTGACTTACTCCAGAGCGAGTAAAGTATTCTTGGGAGATATACCCTCCTGTTCTAACAAACTGCTTGCGATCCCTTAAGTAACTGGCCATGAATTGTAGAAGTGGTGTTGTAAATCCCAGAGAAGCAAATTTTGATATAAGAACATCGTTATCAACTAGGTCGAATGCCTTTTTAAAATCGAAATATGCTGCATCGACTTGGCAACCCGATTTGACTCTGCTGTTCACGTAATCTGCAAATTGGATATGGTTGGTTAGAGTAGAGCGTCCAAGCCTAAATCCATGCTGACAATTATCTAATAGGGGCCTGATTTGTTTTGAAATATACATATTAATAATAGATTCAAATATCTTTCCAAATACTGATAACACTGAAATTGGCCTGAAGTTAGTGATATCGATAGATGATCCACTTTTAGGTACTGGAGTCACCCTGGACACTTTCCATCTTGAAGGATAAATACAATGCTCAAGTGACAGATTAAATATATACAATAAAGGTAATTCCAAAACACGCAAGCAGTCTTTTACTAAAAATGTAGGAATATTATCAGGACCGTATGCTGACGTTGTTTTGAGACGCTGCACCGCACGTCGCAAGTCCGTAACTCTGATCTGGTCTATACTAACCGTGGATATAGAATCTACGTTAATTGCACCACGCTCAGCAGCCTTTACGTCTAATAAAGGAGTAGTATCATGAAAGATTGAACAGAAATAGTTAGCAAACGCGTTAATAGCTTCTTGTCCCGTTATTATTTCATTATTAAGTATGTATTCATTACTTCGCGACATATTTTTTCGTTTATCCTTCACATATTTCCAAAAATTTCTGGGCTCAAGGGCTATACTACTTTCTGTCTTCACTATATATTCTTTGAATGCTATTTTAATGAGTTCTTTTACTTTGGTTCTGTAGTATTTAAATAATTGTTTGTTAAATTCTAATCCAAAACTTTTATATTTTTTCAAATTAAGATATTTTAGTTTAATATAATGTATTATTTCTTTTGTATACCATTTGGGATATACGTATTTATTACTAAAAGCTACTATTTTATGAGGGACTCTAGCACTGATAACATTGTCAAGTTTATCATAGAAAATTTCAACAGCCAGGTTAACATCCTGTTCACATAAAAGATCGGTCCAGTCTATGTCTGTAATGTCAGAATACAAGCCATGGAAATCTGCTCTACAAAAATTCCACTCAGAACTTAAGTTTAATTTCTGCTCAGGTGTCAAAGATGTTGGGATATTGTTAACAGTATTATTAACTGGTAGTGAAAGTAGTATCTCTAGCGGGGGGTGGTAAGCATCCATAGGAACAAGTGGTTCAATGTCTGATGTCACATTAATTCTGTTAGTGTCAAGAGTAGTCAGTACGAAATCCAGAATGCATCCATAATTATTACAAATGTCGTTACATTGTCGTAGTTTACAGTAATCTAAAAAATTATGAAATTGAGTTTTAACAGATACATTGCAAGACTTCAAGTTAAAATCTCCAACTATCACAAATGGATAATCTGAATAGGTGTCGACAGCATTTTCTATACAACTTAAAACATCTAAATATTGTTTGTCAGTATAATTAGGTGGTAAGTAAACAACACATACTAAAAATTTTACATGTTTTACCGTTAGAATAGCAAACAATAACTCTTTATCATCAGTTTGATCGTCCAAATTTGAAATTCTTTTAACAGTGATATTACTCTTCACAGCCAAAAGTACACCACCCCATCCGACATCACCCGCACGATCCTTCCTCAGCACAGTATACTCTGGAGGGAACAGCTCAGAATCGTATACAGAACTATTAAGAAACGTTTCAGTGAGGATGACAAGATCACATGATATTGCACAAATATTATTAAAAAAAGTAATAGTTTTTGTACGAAGACCTCGGACATTTTGATAGTACAAAATTATTTTTTTAAACAAGAGTTTCTTTTTATATATCTATATATATATATTATATATATATTATATTATTTATATATCTATATATATATATTATTATTTATATATCTATAGATATATTATCAACGACGTATTCATCAAACTTATTTCAAGTGATTTTATTGGTTGTTACTAATTCAGTCAGACAATCACAGCAACTTACATATGGTTAATCGTCTGTTAATTTGTGTTGATCTGCCTTTTAGGAACTGGGCATAAAATATTTTTTTACGCTTGTTAATTATCGCTTGCTATTTAGGTTTCTTGATAACCACAAATATTTAACACCGCATAATACCGACTTAATACTATAAATTCAAATATGTGTTTGTTTTGACCAGTCATTATAAAATTTCGCTAACACATTTTCAAGGGTACAGAAAAGGACAAAGAGTAGGGTACCTTTCATCCCGAAAAAATGTACTATGCCATAGCGATAGCTAGATATACATTAAATATACATATTATAATCATATTTCGTATTTTTTCGCCGCTTGAAAAATTGTCCGCGAATCCATTTCTCATTCTCATTTCTCTACTTCTGCTGAAAAAAATTCGATGTATTTAAACACGATTCGATCTAAGAAGCATTGAAATAACGGGTAGAACGGGCAGCTGCTAGACTCGCATCAACCATTTATGGATCACACAAATCTTTGTAATATGTGGTATTCAAGCCCACAACATTAAGTACTAGCAGTGGCGAAACGACCACTTAAACCTTTCCCTTGAATTAAATCGAATCGCAGAGTCAATTTATGAGAATAAACCAACATGATTTTTCTGTGTTGGAAAATAATATCTGTAATATATATCTGTAGTAAATGACTTTACAATAAAAAATAAAAATCATGTTTAAAACAAGCAGAGCGACGAGAATAATTACCTTTGCGAAAAAGCTTTGACTTTAAAACTCGGTTCCTAATGGACTACACCGTTTAAGTTATGTCTATTGGTTAACTTAATAAAGTTATAACATTCAAAAATGCATTACACGTCTCTCACTTTATGTAAACTTGCTTGTACGTAGACCACATTACAAGATATATTATATACTGCTATATATATAAGTCAGCTCACAAGACGTATAATCAGTGAATACGATCACGTAACACACGTATTTGTCTATTTTCATGTCACACGCGATTCCAATGAAATTTGCCTAATTTTCATTTTCTGGTAAAGAAATAAGGTCGAGCGTTTTGGGACCTTTTATTCCCTTGACGAAGATAACATCAACCATCATCAATCCTACAACAGAAACGACGGATTGACTTGATTTTTCTTTCCTTCTTATGTAGACTTTTAGGCATCGTTACATTCACCTTTCTTCTTTACAAACTTTTCGGTAATGTACCACTTACGTGTGTAAGGTTAATTACTCAAATATGTGCCTACTCGCGTACAGTAAAAGGTGTTTTATAATCCAATCGAAAGTGTGCATTGTTCGCAAATAGTTTTATGGCATTCAGCTAAGTACCGAACAGTGTACCTCTGAAAAACATGTTACTTGGAAATAGGTATCTTGTAATATCGATATGAATATTGATTTTCGTTGTCGTTAGTAACTAAACTGTTCTTAAGGTTCTTTCGCCCCAAGAAACTCACTTTGCATAAACTGTTATGTAAGATAATTTGTTATGACTATAACAAGTCATTGGGTTCTTCTTGGGTTATTTACATGGATGTGATCCATGTAAAGTATATTACGGGCAAATTGTAAGCCGTAATTATCTCCAATTCTACAAAACGGAATTAGATGAAATGTGGTAGATAGGCAGCTTTCCGATATAAAAAACAATATCACTATGCTTTACTCATGATATTATTAATATATACCACTTGCTTTCGTGCCTAACTATTATACCAAAGAGATTGTCTATAGAATTAAGATAATTCATAATTTTGTTTTAACACAATGTTTGCTTGTTAGAGGCTTCGTACATTTATAAAAACCTAA
Organism: Catocala nupta; assembly: GCA_963675205.1. NCBI lineage: Eukaryota > Metazoa > Arthropoda > Insecta > Lepidoptera > Erebidae > Catocala > Catocala nupta. The sequence continues at coordinate 8,220,484 of OY776090.1, read as the reverse complement.
AGACCGTGTTAGAAAGCTCCTTTCTAAATTCTGTTTGCGTTATTTCTTTTCTGCTATTAGCACGTCCTTAAATAATTATTTTCTTAATAGGAATGTATAACGATACAGTTGAGTACTTTAAAGCGTAATATGTGCTTTTGTTAGTATGGCTAGTGGGCCATGCAAAAATACCGTTAGATTACTTCAAATACCAATACGGAATCCAAAAAATGCAAAAGAACGTAAAAATGATTTTTATTTTTGAAATTAAACTACAATATACGGATTTTATCGCGTTGTTTATTTAGCACTGTATTACAAAATTTTGAAAATATTACACTACTACTACTATTGATTTTATTTTACTAATTTATAAGCTAATAAAATTATTTAAACTATTAAATCTATTTATTTTTAGTTTACACTTTCCCCGACGTTTCGGTTGCTTTTGAGCAGCCATGGTCACGGGGAGATTAAGATGGTAGTTGTCTCAATGTTTCAGTGTAGTTATTTCAAAGTACCCGAACATAATTTAATTATTGGTGTTTCTATTTACGCAGAATGAGCTCAAAGTATCATGAAGTCTAGCTGTGGTTTGTTTCTTCTTGGGTTTGACTATTTGAATTACTGGATCCCAAGCTGGTGGTACATTCCAACCATATTTTCTATTGAAATTGGGATGTTTTTTGATTTCAATAGCCTCACGAAGCATCCTTGGTAGGAATCGGTGTTCTTTAGCGAGAATCTGTGGTTTGTCAAATCTCAGGTAGTGGTTGGTCCCCTGTTGTACATGTTCACACACAGCAGACTTCAACGAGCGTTTGTGTTTTACGTCAGCTATGTGTTCTTTTATGCGGGTGCCTATGCTTCTCTTGGTTTGACCAATGTATGAGAGTCCGCAGTCACAATCTATTTTATAGACCCCTGTATCTTGTAAAGGTAATTGACACTTGACGGATGGTAAAAATTGAATTATCTTCATTGGCGGCTTGAAGTATGTGTTGATTGAAGCTCGCTTCAAGATGTAGCTAATCTTGTCAGTGACACCCCTTACATAAGGCAGTATAGCAGGCTGGCGCTCGACTGTGGCTGGCTTTTCTCGGGACCTGTGACAGCGGCGCGGCTGTTGGAGCTTGTTGTCTTGCAGTACTTGCTTGACATGTAGAAGCTCGGCGTCCAGGTGTTTCTTGTCACAGATCCCGTGGGCTCTCTGAAACAAAGACATTCCCACGGTAGCTAACTGTTTAGGATGGTGGTGAGATTCACCGTTCAAGTACCTATTTGTATGGGTCTTTTTCCTATACACAGTGTGGCTCAAAGTATGATCAGGATTCCTGTTGACAAGTACATCTAAGAATGCTAATGAATTATTTGCCTCTATTTCCATAGTAAATTGGATGTTGTTATTAATGGAATTAAGATGTTCTAGGAATACACTAACACTATCTGTTGGTAATATTGTAAAAGTATCATCTACAAACCTCTTATAAATCCTGGTTGTGATGGGGGCAGTCTGTAAAGCTCGAGCCTCGAAGTCCTCCATATATATGTCGGCAACAACAGGCGATACTGGGGAACCCATTGCCACACCATCGACTTGTATGTAGAATTTATTGTCCCACAACAGATAGCCAGTTGTTAAGCAATGCTTAAGTAGTTCTGCCTATTCCTCAGGCATATTGTACTCTATTAGCTTCCTTTTAGTTATTTCAATACAGTCGTGTACAGGTATGCATGTAAATAATGACTGTACATCAACACTAACCATTGTTTCATTGTTAGTGAGACATAGGTGTTTAATCTCAATACACAAGGAAAACGCTCCCCTACGTCCTATTGTGAGTCAGATCGACACACCAACTTACAGACTGGCTCAGCACGTAGCGAAGATACTCTCACCACTCAGAGGCAACTCGAGAGCACATGTAAAGGATTCATACCATTTTGTGAGTGAAATTTAAACACCTATGTCTCACTAACAATGAAACAATGGTTAGTTTTGATGTAATATTACGTAAAAATGAATAAACACAATATAAAAATATTTTTTAAATTCTACGAAAATGTTTCGCATTTGATAAGAAATAATAGCCAACTATCGAAACTTTGCCAAAAGACCAACAACTTGTCTTATAAAAGCATCTACTAACAACATAAGCACATAAAATAAAAAACGGAAGAAGAAAAAGTGTTCAACAAGAGTACAAACAACGGACTTCAATACTCGCTGCAATAATCCATTCAGAATTTCTATCAGCTCTAACACTTACAGCTTTTACAGTTATTAGGTCTCCAAGGCCTTCTAACAATAGAGGATTTAGCTTTATTTAGCTTACGTATAAAATTACATGCGCGATAGAAAAAACAACAAAAATACTGGCTGATAACAATCGGTGTTCAGTAAATCTATAGTTTAATGGAGTACCCTTTTGAAAGCATATTGTCAGTTTATTTCATTTGTTGATTGTGACGACGTGACAGGTAATTTAAAGGTCGGCACACACAATTGACTTTTGTCACCGTTACTGATCCACTTTACGTCTATGGGTTTTATTGGTATTTGCGCTTGCATGTTTTATGTTAATATAGGTTTTGTAAGATTGAAAAGTCAGTTATAGTCTAAATTGTTACCAGGATACAAAATATTTTAAAACTTTTTACAGATTTACCTTAGTTAAATGTGCATGTGAAATAAAAATAAATCGACCGTATATGTAAAAATACGTTCGTACTTCGTTAAATATTTTGTTGTAAGACGCAATTTAAAACTAAGTTACCGTTTTTTTTTAAAGGGTTATTAGACAGATACATAACTTTTACAGATAGCAATCTATACAAAATTGTAACAAACATACTTAAACAACCTACACTATTATTTTCAGGTATAATAAATTGTATGATTACCGATTTATACAACAAAAGCGCATAGCATTAAAATGCTTAACACGAAAAAGAAGTCCAAGTTCAACTCGTAAGGCAAAGTTTACTTAACTTGCTTAGGTGGTAATGCGGCAGCAAAGTTCACGAACGTTACCAACAAGTCCAGCGTCTCGGTAGAATACGAAAACTGCGATCAGCAAACTATTAAACACATTACAACCTAAAACATATACTAATACTTTTTACCTTGATTTGAATCACGTATTCCGTCACTCTAATAAGTCAATAGATCACAAGATCCTCGGACACCATGGGCTGTCCTGCAGCAGAAGCGCTGGTCGTATTTCACGACACGCTCACCTTAATGACATTATCCGTCGTGCTCTTATCACCGCCGGCGTACCAGCAGTATTAGAACCCATAGGCTTGGTACGTGACGATGGGAAGAGACCCGATGGTATGTCTTTGTTACCTTGGAAAATGGGTAGGCCTTTGGTGTGGGACGTCACATGCGTCGACACCCTTGCGCCATCACATCTTCCGAACACGGTGAGCTGCGCCAGTGCTGCTGCTGTAGCGGCGGAAAACCTCAAACGGCGCAAATACAGTAATTTAATTGGTAATTACGTTTTTGAGCCGTTTGGGGTGGAGACGCTGGGTTCATGGGGTCCGGGCGCTCGTGCGCTTTTTAGAGATATATCTAAGCGGCTAATCGACGCTTCGCGTGACCAGAAGGCTGGACTTTTCTTGGCTCAAAGAATCAGCATTGCCATTCAACGTGGCAATGCTGCCAGTCTCCTGGGCACTTTCCCGGTCGACAGCGATTCTGAGGAATTTTACGACGCTGCCTGAACCAGCCATTTCCTTTCTTTATATTAAATTTATAGACCCATATTTTGTTACTTTCATGTTTTATTTATAAGTGGTTAGGTTTGTTAATATTAGTTAAGTTGTAAATTATAATTGTTGCTTTGTTTATGTAAAAAAAAATATTATTTTAAAATAAATGTCAATCTAAAATAGATCACAATCAGGTTAACAAAAATCTAATATGTGCGCTATTCCTAAAACCATAGATTTTAAATAATATAAGTTGTTTTACGTCCTATGTCCAGCAGTGGAATCATTATGATAAAACATTTTTATATTCTACTATTGAACGCATATTCTCTTTAAGTATGTAGTGGATCTCAATTTATTGAATATGCTATATAAAGACAAGAAAATTATTTTACCGTAATGTTTAGCGAAATATTGGAATGCAAACGCACTTACCAGTAGCACCTTACCTTACACCTACTTTTCAGAAAAATACATATACATTTCTTTGTCTGTTCGATTTTCACTTGTCACGATTCTGACGTATCTGGACTTCTATTCTTAGCACATTGTTGCATGCTTCTCATAGCATATGAAATTATACGGTCCCGTACGCAATATAAGTGAGGTTAGAATTCTGTAACTTTTACTTGCAATTTTTCGAAAAAATGTCTTGTCGGGTGGTGTTAAATGATCTCCACTGCACAAGAATTACATGTAATGCGTTATTTTTTTAAATAATCCTAATTATATCATAAATAATATTATAAATGCGAATGTGAGTTTGTTTGTATATTTGTTTTCACACTTACATTTCTTGACCGATTATCTTGGAATTTCGCAGACACTTTGTCAGGGGAACGGAAAATTACATAGAGTACCTTGCAACGCAAGCGACGCCGCGTGCAAAATGGAGTAAAAAATATATGATGAATTATTTCTTCAATTCGGGCAATAAAAAAGAAATATTTTCAATATGTTATATTGACGCACTAGATCACAAAGTTGCGTATCTGTAAACATCAATATATTGATGTTGATGTTTACAGATACGCAACTTTAATGGACCTTTAGATAAATCTTAGAAGAAAAGATCTGTGACTAGTAGATTAACTAATCAATTAATAGTGTTGTTATAACGACTCATTACTCACATATATTGCCTCATTTGAGTAAGTGCCTAGTAACAAAAATTGCTTTCGCTCTGATTAATTTACCTCGTGTAAGTATGTTTAGGAAAAAACTTTATTATAATGATAATAGACGTAAATAGACTCACGCTTGTAATTCTCTACTTAACCATCGGTGAAATATATTTTTGTGTATACAACATGACACCGACATTTCGCCAGACATGATTCCTAGGTACTTATATGTGTGACTCGACGTGGCAACAGGCAACACCTTTGTCCGATCGTGTGCCAGATATATTCGCAGAGCTACCACTAATACTAGAGTGATAGGGCCACGCTGGTTACAGCATGAAGCCCATTCATGGCTCGACCGGGGAAGTACCACTCTCTCACAGAAGATCGACGTAAATTAACAGTATCTGTTATGTTTCGTTCGGTGAGTGAGAGCGCCGGAGGCCCAATCACCCTTCCCTAACCAAACCCCATCCTGCTCCATTTCACTTTTCCTTCCGTTAGGCAGCGACTTGGTTTGTATTTTTGACATTGCTTCTGTAATGCTAAAAAACACAGCCATATGTATGAACCACGGTTCTCGCTTACTATCAGGTGGGCCGCTGGCTCATCTGCCACCGAAGAACATACACAAAAATAAAAACACCTCTCGCCTCGCTAACCAGCGCTGCTATTGAGAATTTTCTTAAAGGAAAAGTTTATAACACTTTTATTGTGCTCAAGGTCTCGACTTTTCGATGCCTGGATCGGGAAGACTTATTGGACTTTTGCCACAAATAATTCTTACTAACAGTTCGGAGTAAAGCTATACTTGTAGCTGGTATAATGTAGATTTAGTAGGTACACCACTGCCTATCCTTTTCGGAGACATAGGCGTGAAACTATGTATGTATGTACGACATTGAAAATTCTTGTAGATAGGCCCTTTATTATTACAAAACTACTTATCTGTGTTTCTTCATATAAATGTCAAACTACCGTCATTACCTCGCGTTAATAGTGAATGATAACATCGTGAGCAAACCTGCATGTCTCGGCATTCTATATAATATTTTCAAAGACGTTTGAAGGCTGCCATCCCGCACTGGTCCAGTGTGGTAGATTATTTATTTATTAATTTAAGGATAGCCAACATACATTACCTAGCGCTGGCTTAATTATAGATGGCTACGTCATGCATTAACAAAAATAAATTATAATTATTATCTATGCTATGTACTAAAAAATACGAAAAGGTGAGATGTAGTAATTATAATAATAATAATAATAATTTTGATTTTGATTTTGCCCGCAGCCTCACTCGTGTAGATATATGTAGATTATGTAAATATTATATCCCTTGGGAACAGTACTTTTTTTCTGGATAAAGGTTTACCCTATGTCCTTTGCCGTACCCCTGACATCGTGTATGCGAAATTTCATATTAATCAGTCGAATAATTAAGGCGTAAAAGAGTAACAAATAAACTGGCATTTGCATTTATAATTTAGTTAGTATTTATAATACAGTTAGGATGATATAAATATACCGTCACACTTCTTCAAGCTAACTACAGGCACAGATTTACCTGAACATCCTCTATTCTGCAATCAGATTTAAAAAGGCCAATCAACTCCTATCAGTATCAGATCATGCTTTTCTGTTCCACGCTGTTTATTCAGTGGATACTTATCTGCATTAAATATTAGCATAAAAATCCATGAATAATAAAAATGTGAGGACAGAGCTGAAACGCGACAGCAGAGCACCGCCGTAGCAATGCCACTAATCCTATTAGCCGAACAACAAAGTACGAAGCTCCATTTTTTAAATCCTTTGTAGGCGATAAATCGTCAGTTCCGACGTTTATTATCTGGCTTTTACTGGCACAGAGAAAATAAATATCTATTGAATTTCATAAGGAACTGCCTAGATGTACGAGAAATGGATTTTATTATACAGAAGTACATTTCTTTACAGCACTATATTTTATATTGAAATAAATATTTTAAGCGCGAAATTATTTTGAGTACGTTTATCTTTGCATACATGGATAGGGTAGGCATAAAATATGTGTCGCAAAAACTTTTTTACAGCATATACATATAGTATGTACCTATATTGATCCTACGTATTGTAGATAATACATATTGTCGTTTGCCGGGCATAGTATAAAACTACATACAATTATTCAAAATAATTTTGATTTTTTGATTTAAAAGACAATTTGCGCCACCTAAGTATCAAACCCTATACACTATATACATAAACAAATAAACATATTTTGAAATTTGTCTAAGAAAGTTAACGTAATAAGCAGAACACTTACAATTCTAAAGGTTCAAATAGATGATTAATCATCCCTAAACGTAACTAATTTAAATAGAAATGCACGTAGACCGTTATTTAATTATACGTTTTAAGATTCTTGAGGGAAACTGCGAAATGGCCATGACAGTGCTTTATAGAGTACTTAATAAAGTAGACTCCATGTCCAGTTGTTCTTGTCAGTTGAAAAGGAGATGGCTTACAGTCGTTAGAACGACCCACCCTCTACGGAATAGCATTTATATGATCCTGCTAAGTAGTAATGAAACCGTCATTTCAAGAGCGCGTTAGAGCCTAAATGACAAAGTTATGAGGGAATTTAATGTTGCCGAAAAAAGCCTGAAGCCTTCGGACGCACGAGATAAACGTTCAACGAATTTGGAACGTCTCATATCAATATATTTGACGGTAGCGTAGGGCTGCGGCTAAGCGCTGGGTTTATATCGCCGTCTCTCTAAGGACACTGCAAACTGTATCTCATAACTTAACTGGCAATCATACCGATATGATTTATTAACGTCATTGACATATTCTGTTATATTTAATAACTACATTTCCTTAATGCAGATTATTTCAGAGTTATTAGCAATATTGTTTCAGTGGTAGCTATTCACCAAATAATAACACGATGCCAAGTAAAAATAAATATTAACTAATATCACAAACTACAAATAACTCAAACTTATAATATAGTGCGTGTGCCTAGAAGTCAAGTATGAATAATAAGGGTTTAGTTTGTGCATTACCTATTTGGCAATGTATATTTCTATCTATAAATATATTTTATGTGTGAATCTCAGCTTTTTCTTACATTTAAAGATGGAAAATATATGTAGATCCTACTACCAAATTCCTGGCATATAAAGACGCGGGCAAGAGCTAGTTACACGATAAAATTACATTTCTCTCTAGCTCACAACGAAAGACCGAAAGTTAAGTCGGTGAGTTCTAAAGGCCATCTTTTCAATTTTTGACAGTCCACGTCGATGTAATGAGAATTTAAAATATTCTTATATCATTACAAAAATTACTATTCTAAGCAATCAGGCACAGAACAACCCTAAAATGTCTGATATATCTGATTTTAAATACACCGTAAAGAAATCTCGTACATTCTATAGATGATCATGCAAAATATTCTCTATGTTGCTAATGTTTAAATGCTTGGTAACCCTATGAATGCCCGATAGACGCCTGTCAGCGAGAAATTCTACTCTTATATTGTTACTATACGGATTTATTATTACAAAACTTGTACTTGAACCATAATTAAAGTAAACTTGATTTATTTTAATACGTACAAGAATATACATTCAGATAGAACCACGCTGATTATGAGTAAATATAGCTATGTAATTTCATTACCATGACTAAATACTGTACCTATTCTCTGAAAATTGCTTTAAATCTCTGAGATATTTGTATCAACATAAATATTAACTCTATTTATTAAACATCTTAAAGGGGTTCGATAGACAGCAAAGATATTGGATATTTGCAACATATTTCCAATTATTTTTCATTTTATGATACTTTTATATCTTTTATTACAAGTTTAGTTACACTCTAAGTTTTTGTTGAGTTAAGATTTTGACACTACTATACTACCGTATTAATCTATGAAACAATTCATCAAAAATTATCGTAAACGTATTTACTTAATAAGTACTTCGTAGTTCTACATCTACAAAAGTATTATAAAAATAAGATACTTGTATTTTCGTTTGTAATTAATAAATTCTTCGGACTACCGGACCAATTTTAATCATTCTTTAATCGTTAGACTGTTTATTTGCCCAGGTTTTATAGGGTACGAGCTATAGAAGCAAAGTAGTAATTGTAAACGTAGGTGAAACCGCGGATCACTGCTAGTACACAATATATTATCTCAATACGTAAAAGTAACTGTAGGCAGCCCTGCCATTATTCAACACGGTACATGATTTGAACATACAACAATAACTAATAATTGGACTTTATATTACTTTGCGCAACATATCGTGATTTCTCATTAAAACTTGCTAACCGTGTCCCCGGCCTCATAACGCGTAATGGAGGTTTATTTAAAAGCTCCTTGTTAATTATTTTCTAGCTTTACATTGTTTATGGTGAGCACGAAACTGTCAGTAAAATATGAATTATAATCGTTTGCCATAAACTTGGTACAATTGATAAAAACCTTAGATTGTTACGTTTAAGTACACTGGCTTGTTGCTGCACAGAGAAAATAAGTGTTCGCGAGCTGACTTACTTATGAAAGGTCAAGGTCAACTCAGAAAAATAATAACAAGACTTCAATAATAAAACTGGGTTTAAGAATATTTATATTATTATCAATTAATCTTAATTTGCAAGTTGCGGCTTTCCCGCGCTAATTCCTCCCACAGATCTTTATTAATATAACTCAGTCCAATAACCAGGCGGCTAATGTTGCCAGTCTAACAATTTACCTATTTTTATAATATATAATACATATATTATAAAAATATACCGATTATCAAATATAATTTATTACAATTATTTAATGGACGCTTACACTTATGACTCGATTGACAACGACATTTTCATCGACACCTTTCTTTAAAATAAATAAATTACAATGATTATGATATTCTAACTAATAACTACTAAAATATTATAAATGCGAATATTAGTTTTTGTTTATTTGTTCATTTGTTACGCTTTCATGCTTTAATTACTCAACCGATCATTATGAAATTTCGCATATGCGTTGTCAGGGGAACAGAAAACGATATAGGGTATATTTTATCAAAACAAGCACTGTTACTAAACTTTTTTTTTTTTTTTTTTTTTTACGTGGGTGAATGCAATGACGCATATCCCTCCGCGGGGGCGGGCGGAGGGATTATGTCGGACTCGCCGGGGTAAAATAAGATGTTAAAAAGATAATGTACCTCCCGGAATACCGACTAAACCTACCACGGTGTTCCTCGACAAAAACCACTATCGACGGGGCCGCGCGAATCACTTTCGCATACGGTCGCGACCCCGCCGAGGTTCCGGCCCGCCGTATGAAACGGCAGGCCCCTACGCAATAAGACCTACCCAAGATAGGTACTTACTCAAAATAAATACTACTGTCTCCCCCTAAAGGGGGAGACGGACACGAAACAGAGGCGCGCGTAGGAACACGCACGCCGCCTCTCGGACCTGGTGCTGAACGGATGGCGGGCAGGCCCACAAAGCCCGCCACCCCCAGGTCAAACCTCAAGGTGGCTGGAGGTCATCGCGCGCCCTCCGGCGCCCGGCTCTGCGGTTGGGGAGAGGGTTTAAACGCTCCCTCTCCCGCTCCGCCGCCTCCTTGATGGAAATCACTTCCTCGCAAAAGGAGGCGACGGCGTTCCACGACCTCTCACTCCGGACCATAGACTGAACTACGGCCGGGAGCGAGAGGGCAACCGATCCGACTGCCGCGGTCAACTCACGGCGCACTGTTACTAACCTAACGTAACCTAACCTACATTTACGCGAGCGAAGCTGCGGGCAAAATCTAGTAGCCAATATCTTGTCTGTGTCAACTGCTGCTGTCAAACCAACGTCAGATATTTGTCTGACACGTGCTAAACAAGGTTCTATTGTTGATTTGATTTGTTGTTCTATTATGATGACGACGTTCTACATTTGAATTTTCTTTTTGTTTTTTATTGTGGCTTGTTTATCTTTATATTTGTTTATTTTACATGTTGTCTCAATGTTAATCAAAATAAACACTTTTATTTGTATTTATTTTCTTTTCCATACACTCATCAGATAACTAATAACTTAAATTCAATAACAGAGAAAACTTTGATGACCTTATTTATTGGCACACACCAGTATATCATCGCAAACATTTTGCTTATTTTTTCATAATATGTTTCCCGACTCTGCAACAGCTGCTTTTAGCTTATTACTACGTGCAGCCAAAGGAAATATTTCATAATTCATCATTTTGTTCAGCGTGTGCAGTACACGATATAATACTTTCATGTGTTGATTAAGTGTAGTTGTTTATGTGTACGTGAATGGCATACGAACTACTTTTTTCTTACTATGAATGAGGCAAAAAAGCGTTCAATTTACCCAACTGTAAGTGGTTATCGTAGCATATAAGCGCCTTTAAAAAGGACTTACCTATTATCCAGTTTAATCTGGTATTTCACTTAAACTGGGCAAGCCGAAACGGGAAAGAAGATTATTTCTTAAAAAAAATAGAGTTTTTATTAAGGATCCGCTCAAGAAAACTCGACTTGTACAAACCTAGTTTGTTCAGCTTCAAAACGCTTGTAGAGAGCAGCAACTTTCCAGTTCGGGCCTCTCAGTTTGAGCGAAAGCCTAGGTTTCATCAGATAAATGCGACAATTCACCGCTCTTAACATAATAAAATGAAAGTTGTAGCAAAACATCGATGTTAATTTACAACATATAAACCTAACGCGCGCTCATAAATTGCAACCAGTGTAATTTAAATTATGCTTTAAACATATTTGTATTTGTCGTCGACGTTCCCGGTAGATACAGCAATTTTTAATGCCTAATTTCGGTAATAAAAAAATAATTTTAATAAGCCGTCGTTGTTTTTATTACGTCATATTCGGTATCAAAATTAAGTTGGCAATGCCAATTAAGACTGGACCAAATACCGAGAATAAATGTCATGATAATCTGATGATTCTATAAGCTAAGATGAATGTGTCCGAGTCGCCTATATTGCGACCTGTTAGTTTACAATCAGGTCAACGTCCTAACTATACATGAATCCCATCAATATATTTAAAGTCATAATTGAATTTGAATAATACTTGACTTTCAAAAACAATATTATTTCTACGCCTTGCAAAAGCATGCATACAAATACAATCATAACATACACCAATAAATCAGCTGATAAGACTAAAATTACATACATTGTTTTATAAAATAAAGCCTCATTCTAAAAACCCTGCTTTACACTATTTAGTTATATCGTAACTCCTTTATATAGCTAGTTCTAAAGATTAACCGCTTTCACGAATTAATTAACGCCACAACATTCGCAGTTGTGTATAGGCGAGCTAAATAAACACTTACACCGCTAAATTAAAGGGACGATAGTTTTCTAACACGTTTCGTTGTTTTACCTCTCTCCTCTAATACGTTGTATAAACATAATACCATCTGTTTGTTGGCCTCACAGCTTTTATTAGTCTCTGGAGGCAGAGTGGTGTATGACTTGTACCTACACTGGTATTTTATTTGAGTATTTTAAATCTTCTTTTAAAAGATTGCGACGTCAATGCGTAGTAAAGCTGGAAGTTAGAGTAATACTAGCTAACCCTTTCAACATATTCATAAGAATTTTCAGTTTTGCTTTTCATTGGTCCAAATATATAAGATGATTGCGTTAACAGTCAATGGTGGGAGTGAGGTTTGTAGTTAAATTACCCATCTAATAATCTATTATCGAAGTTACTCCACTCAATTACATAGCATTAAAACTCATAATAATAACTATGTCGTGAAGCGTCTTTGAACCGTACATAAAATCATAAACAATGAAATTCATAACGAAAATAAACGTGAGGCATAGATCACCCACAGACCCAAAAAAAGGCAAATTACTAACATTAAAAGCTTTGCAACATATTTTAGTATTTCGTATAAAATGGTATATCCTAACGAAGTAGATTAGATAGATAGTAGATTTTGTAAAATTATTTATGCTTCCTACCGTCATGAAAGGGCGTTTATGAAACACTATTTAGCCATTCTTCGACCGTTGAGTTCTGTAAAGTACCTGTGTAAATGTTTATGTACTAATGTTTTCTTTTTTATAATTATTTTAAGTGCAGTAAATGCTTATTTTAAAGAAAATTAGATTGCCACGTCAAATGTTTTAGAGTTCATACGCATCCCAATATTTCTAAATTTAAAAATTGAAGATATCCATTTCAATGTTATGTTTGAGTAAGTTAAAGTAATCTTTGCCTACAGAGATTTTATGGGACGAAGAGCGATAGGCTTTTTTTTCAAAGAAGGCACATTTGTGATGGGATATATCTTTAGAAACAAAGGTAAAAGTAAAGCCGCGGGTAAAAAAACTATTATGTGTATGCATTTGAACCTTCAACACACTTTATCACAACACCAGTAAATGTTAAACCTTATTTACGTATTTATCGGATAATAGAAATATTACTTTAAACGCATGAAAGCTCTCTGATGAAATTCTTGGAATCGGAGATAAGGCTATGAATTACCTTTATAAGAAAACGAATTTTGTTTAATGTTTTTAATGGAAAATTCCCAATGTTTAGTTGAGATATCATGCCAAGTACGAACGTGTTTCGTGCAATAGTTACCTATATCACAACAATTTGTAGATGATACTTAAGCAAAACAAAACGTTTCTTAAGGTTGTATACGAATATAAAACTACCTCTAATCTAATGTAATGTAATTTTTATTGCTTTTTGTAGCAGATGTACTACCCACCTGTTTACGTACTTAAGCATTGTTTGTACATGGTTGTGTTTCATCACTAGGTACTAATGAATAATACCAAGGGCAGACCTCCAAGCCGCTGCCTGCTGTAAGGGTCCCCCTTTAAGATAGGAATCGAGTCTATCTAAAACATCGATATTAACGTTACCAAAACTCACTCAACGCACACGATGGTTACTCACTTTTGAGAAACCGTCATTTGCGTGCTTCAAAAACTCAAACAATATTTTTATATCTTTCTATCTCTTCGAACCAGTGGTAACCGACAGATTCAACTGTGTACACAAATCAAGGTTCTTGACTTGATACAGGGAGTTTTGATTTAAACTATATAAACATACTAACTATATAAACTTATATAAGTATATTTCATAATCATCAAGATCACTTATCAAAATTCCACTCGAATAAATACGTGGGTAAAAAGCTTGTTTATTATAAAAATGTGATAAAACTTTTCCTAATTATCTTAAACTCAAAAGTAATAATACTAAGTAAAGATATCTTACAAACTTCAAATTGAGTCTTAAGTACTTCAAATAAAATTCGAAATAAATGGTTTCTAGGCGGCGATGTTTGATGTAGGCGATATAAACAGTTACATCTTCAGCTAAAAGTACAGACGAAGGACAAATTTTGAGGCCTGAAAAATTATTGTTTATTCTCTTATGACTGGGCCACATAGAGATAACTCAACACACAAATCGGCGTGACATGTGGTCACGTTCTTGTCGTGATATGTGTGGACGGGTGATACACACAGACATATTAGAAACATTCTTTTCGATAAGACATTACTGTTTTTGTGTTACGAATACCAGTTTAACAAATAAAAACCTTACAGTCGCATTTTTTATAATATGTGTTCAAATTCAACTCTCCCATTCTCATGGGAGAGTATAATAGTGAAAAGTCGGGCGATTGGGAGATTCGAAGAGTACAAGTCGCCCGTTTTACTTACATAGGGAAGGGACAATGATAGCTGGAAAAATGTATGCATCTCTTCTACACGGAATTTTGCCATGCGTCACGACTCACAGGCCAAACCAGTTTGATGAACTCGGTCAGAATAAATCAAATCACAATCGCCTTGTCACAAAAAAAATGGATACAAGGTTATGCGAGCCAACGTGATTTCATTTTACTACAAATATCATCACGTAATCCTTTTATTTTCGCCACAACAGTCCATATACATTTACTCTAAGTTATGCTAAGCTAGTTCAAAATCCAAAACGCTTGATAATTCACATATTTTTGTTAATTATATAATATGATTACAATTAATTTTTTTCCTGTATATTTGCTTCGTTGTAATACGAGTATATTATGCTATAATTCATAATTTACTTTTATCAATATTGAAGGGGTTTAAAAGAGAGAGTTCTTGGGAAAGTCACGGTGACCCCAACCCATTTCTACCTCCAATGAATATTAATATTTAATATTAATTTGATGTCCAACGCCTGCATGGTAAGGATTTGGCAATGAAAATTGACCTTGATACTTAGAAATTCTTAACAAAAACCCCAATAGCACACACAGATACATAAAACAAGCGAAAATTGAATTAAAAAATTTTGACACTCAATACTCACACATGAGCAACAAAGCAAATTACACGTACATTTTGTGCAACAAGCATATACAAAGTTGTTTTGAACACGTTGACCGCAGAATTGATAAATGAAAGCACACAGTTGGAAAACAATTTGTTTTTTCTTGTTTTCAGGTTTACTCGTCAGGGCAACATTGTTTCACACACAGCCACCGGTAAAACCGCTACAATATTGCTATACTGACTGTATTGTCGCTAGTCGCCAACCAGCGCTGATTTATAGAATCTGTAAAATGTATTACAATTGACTATAAAGACGACGTACTGATACAATATTTTGGGACATTGTTGGCCAAGTTATTCGACAGACATAGACGGTATTTTATAGAAGACTCCGTTTGTAAATATTAATTGTCATCTAGCTATGTGTAATTATGGCCAATAGATGGCTAGTGTCACTAATGTAATAATAACACTTCTCGGCTAAAATAAGATTTTGTAGTATATTTAGTAGCAACTATATTTTACTGTCAGTTTCGCCGCCTTATTTCTAAAGGGCCCGCAGTTATAATTCTACTTCGATATTATAAACATTAGTCACCTCGACTAGAGCGACCGCTCGACCTAGGTAGAGCGCTACCGCTACGACATCGAGCACACAATAGTATACAGAACCAGTCTCATATTCCGTGATTTGATAGTCGTGATATTAAACATAGTACTATAGTAACTGAACATGTAGTTCGTGGCATGTGTCCGGGCATACCACTAAGAGCTTTTACGTATCTAATGGAAAAAGTAATTTTACGTAATTGCGAGGTCGCTGGCAAAATAGAGGAAGTGCAACAAACACCTAAGTGTGTCAGGAATATGACTCTGAAAAACTAAATAATGTGGAACTAAATAAAAGTATTTTAGACCTGGGTATATTTACAGAATTTCTGGCTTCAGCTATGTCTCATGCTGGTAAAATGTTTTACACTTTAACTAATACTCAAGAAATAAGTTGTGTTAAGTATTATGAAATAGTATAAAAGGCCCATAACTAGATATGTATACAGAGACTTGAAGCGGTTTCGCATATCTACCTAGATTTATATTATTAAATTTTTGTGAGTTAGCCTAAGTTCTGTTTATGACGACTATTTATGCTTACCCTAACTGTGTTCAATGATATAAGATTATAATTATACCTGAATAAATTTATTCGATACTATCAATAAATACTTTATAGCAGTCCCATATATGGAGGTTAGCGGTGTTGCTCGCGTCTTACCTCGGCAAGCACGTAAATCCGTTGCCACATTGGTGTCTTGCGCCAGTCTGCGGCCGAGTTGGATTGCCATCCTATTGGACTATGAGAGTGGCAGAATCGAAAGGGTATCTAAGTTTGCTGCCACACTTGTATACTATCATATCTTCTGCACTATGGCTATTCACTGTTAAGATTGGCCGCCAAATATATTAACTCCAATTACACTGTCATAAGCAGCCGTTGACAATATTTATGTATATTTCCTTAAATAAATCAAATAAACATAGCAGACAGTAAAATTAAATGGTATAAAAGACCCAGAAATATACAATTATAGAGACAATAAAAGTGCCACATTTTGTTTCTTCATTACTTAGTTAAACCCTGATTGATACTAACCCGATAAAGACATTGGAATAAGCTTCGTTCATAAAATTTAAGACCTAGCTTTACTATCGTCGTTCCACTGCCTATATCATTGTAGTAATGATTCTGCGGTTTATGGAGGCAATAGCAATTGTAAAACGTCTACGGTGTACTCTCCTTGACCTATTTATGTGATGTGCTCTGTCTGTCTATGGTACTATCCACTCGTGTGAGTTACCGTTGAGTTTTATAGTCGATTTATAATTAAATTCGTGTTGTAAAACGCCTATGTCTACAAAAAATAGACTGTTGTGTTGCGTTTATTGCCACTTAAGTATTATTATATTTACCGATATACTACTATTTATAAGTTACAATTCACGAAAAGGTGAACTCGGCAACTATATTTGTTGCATCTATTTCATGAGACGCGGCGCGCCTAAGTACGCTCCCCACTGCAAATTAAAAAGTAGAAATAAAATAAATAAAGAGTTTACACTATGCGTCGCATATCGAGTTATAGTTTTGTTTTTATAGAACAACTTATGGTTTTATATTTTTTACATTAACCGCATTTTCAGTTATATATAATATTAATAGGAGTAACTGTGAAACAAGGCAACAAGATTTTATTTAAAAGGTTATTATATTAATATAATTATAAAGAACAAATATATGGCTTATGTGGATAGGAGATGAAACCTATGCAAATGTTTCGTAGACATTACAGACACGTTCTGAAGACAATATATCTACGTTAGACCTAAAAAAAAGGGATTTTCGAGAGACAACATATCACTCTCCACGTTCTCTTTTCTTATTTTCTTTTCATTTCAAATACCTTAAAAAGAGATATTTTGGAATCGTAACCGACTTGCTAACCGGGAACCAAGTATCTCTGTATTTAAAAACCTAGTAACAGAACGTTAACGTAAACGTTTTTAAACGCGTTTCTTATGATAGGGGATACAAACGAGGCTCAATGAGCCTTACTAGGTCACGGTCGAGCAGCTGATGGTCGCACGCACGGTAATGTTATCTAACAGTATTCTATCTTCATATAAACGGTCGGATCGCGAGGCATACCTACGCGCCTCGAGGCCGGTATGCACTCGGGTCGTAACCAGTCGCGAATGCGCTGCAGCAATGAACGGATGATGTGACGGTTTTGTAAGTAGTAGTGCGACTTGTTAATATTTTATTGAAATAAGTACAAGTACTTATCTAATAATTATGGCAAAGTACAATTGTAGACTAAAGTATTTAAATTAAAGTTTTTATCAGAATGCGGATATTTTTTATACTATTAAATTTAACACTAAAGCTTTTCGTACGTCTCAGTCGAGACGCAAATATTTTTCAGCCTCAAATATATAAGGTGGTTTGTTATTAAATCTACTAATAAAAAAACATAACATGATTTTTATTGAACATTTACTATTTTATTCACAATAAATTACATTTTAAAATCAAAATATGATATTTACAATCATTAAACTACATAGAAAGAAACTCAAGTAGGTAGATGAAATTAAAATACTGTAGGTGGGCAGCCGTCTCGTGTATACGCGGGCCGCGCGGCTGTAGGAAATTATAATACTGTTAGATAACATTACCATGCACGCAGCGTGCGCACCGCTTCCCCTACGTTTATACTCTGTTGTGCTGCTCCTCAAGGGTAAACTCATGAAACGATTGAGTTGTAGCGGCACATCGGCGGCCATAGACAACCAGACAATCAATTTTTAATTATGGGGGTATTCTAAGACTTGACGGTTTTAAAAGTTATTGATTTTAATATGTACTCGGTACTAGAGAAGACACCTCAATGGGATTGTTGATTGACATGCTTAGTAACTTATTTGGCCTGAGTTAGGCAATGACACGTTTGAGTGCAAAATTATTCATATTCATATTATTTATTTGCAATCCACAATGTAATATAGGATGGTAGACAAGTATCCTTAAAGCTAGTGACAATCGTGGACCCTGTCGGGCACAGCAAATCATTTTTTTATACATAATTATTTATGTCAATTTTCTTGTTATCAATGTTATTATATTTAGTACAATACAAGTATGAGATAAATTTTACATTCATGCAAAAAATACTTAAACTATAACATATTCATAAATTCTAATATAATAAATACTATGTCACAAAATTTTAAAATTACAATATAAAATTAATTCAACATTAATATTATAATGATATTATTATGTAACAAGATATAAGTCGTCTATTTGTTTATCATTTATGTATTCTTGTATTGTATAGTAGGCTTTTTTTATAAGAATATTTTTAAGGGTGTTTATAAATTTCGTGTCGCTTGTTACATTTTTAAGGCTATCTGGCAGTTTATTATATATTTTGATAGACATTACGTACGGGCTATTTGAATGAAGTGTTATGCGGGAAGTGGGTAACATTAACATGTTTCTATATCTTACTGACCGGTTATTATGTTTGTCACTACGAGTCGTATAAAAGGATTTGTATTTTTTTACGAATATGCATATTTCCAGAATGTAGATAGAACTTAAAGTGAGTATCTGATATTTTATAAAGAATGGTTTACAACTGTCCGTCTGTTCTATATTAGCAAGAATGCGAATTAATTTCTTTTGAGCAATGAACAATGTTGGTGCATCTGTACTATTTCCCCACATTATTATACCGTAACTGAACCATGCGTAAGCATAGGCATAGTAAGTGGTAAGAGCAGTTGAAAAGTCGGTCGTTTTTTTAACTTCACGGAGTGCATAACTGAATCTAGATATTTTTGATCTTATATTGCTGATGTGGGTCTTCCAAGAAATATGTGTGTCAATAGTGAGTCCTAGTAATGTGAAATCATTGACAACTTCAATTTTTGTATTATTTATTAATAAATTAATTGATAGAGGCGATTTTTGATAAGGATAGAATGTCATGAGTTTGGTTTTATTATAGTTTTTTTTTTATTTATTTATTTTTTTATTTATTTAATAAATGCATACCGCCACCATTACAGGCAATACCCAAGTCGACAGCGAGCAACATAAAAATATTTTCACAATCACACAAACTACTAAAACAATGAATACGAAAGATATAAGATAAGAAAAAATATTAAATTCACTATTTCAGTACACATACAACACCAAATCAGAAAATAATGACATCCAATTAAAATAATGAAATCGAATAGAATTAAATGAAATCTAATAAAATTAAATTCATGAAACTTATGTCATAAAAATAATATCAAATAATAAAATAAATCTAATAAAATTAAATAAATAAAACATGCCTCATAAAAACAACATTTAAAGTTCTTATCACATAATAATATCAAATATTAAAATAAAATCTAATCAAATTATGTCAAATCTAATAAAATTAAATAAATAAAACATGTCTCATAAAAAAAAGAAAACAACATTTAAAGTTCCTGTCATCTTGGTTTACCTAAAGTGCTTATATCCGTGCTTATAACTCTCACAATTTTGTCAAAATTATAAGCATAGATACTCCAATGTTACCCTTTCAAATTCCGCCAATGTACAGTTGAATAAATCTATCCGTGATGCCAACCCGTTGAGTATGCGAGTTGCTCTTAATATCGGAGTGAACTTCGCGACTGCTGTTCGTGTTCGTGGCACGTCAAATAGTCTACCCCTAGGTTGCTGACGGAGCCTGGTGTTCGGGACGCACAATCTTAATTCCTGAAGTATTTCAGGATTACCCAACCTACCACGAAACACCTGAAACACATATCTGGCCAAGGCCAAATCCCGCCTCACTTCCAGCTTATAGTATCCAACCATACCTATAACGAAAAGTGTCGGATACATAAGCGGATAGTATGGATAAACGCCATATTGCCTTAGATATAGATACCGTGTAAATTTATTCTGTATTTTCTCCACCATGAGATTGTATTTAGCTTCATGGGGGTTCCATATAATAGCGCTATATTCCAATCTGCTCCGTACTATGGCATTATATAAGCACTTTACTGCTGCTAGATTCGTAAAGTCGCGTGTCTCCCGCATAATGAAGCCTAATAAGTTAATTTCAAGGTTATGTGCGTTCATCCAATCAATTGTTTTATTTAATATTAAAGTTAACTGGTCGATTATATTTATATCGTCTTTGCATGAAGTTAGTATAGAGATATCATCCGCAAACAACACGCATTTATCCTCTATGATCTTTGGTAAGTCATTGATGTAGATAATGAAGAGTAGACATCCAATGACACTGCCCTGTGGAATTGATGCATTTATGACTTTTTTATCGGATCTTACGTGTTTTATTTGTTTAAGGTCGTAATCGAAGTGTTCCATTTCCACGTATTGCCCTCTATTTTTTAAATATGATGCGAACCATTTATGTGCTGTTCCACGGATTCCTATGCCATATAGTTTGTCCAGAAGGATATTAAATTGCACTTTGTCATATGCCTTGCTCATGTCAAGTAGTATACCTACCGCGTATTTTCTGTCGTTTATAATATTTATAGCTTCTTGGATATATTTATAAACTGCTAATGTCGTTGAACGTTGTTTGCGGAAACCGTTTTGCCCATCACTAAAAATATTATATTTTTCGCAAAAACTGTACACTCGGTCACACATGGCTCTTTCAAAAACTTTTGAGATTGTTGGGAGAAGTGCAATTGGTCGGTAGTTGTTTGGGTCTGTTTTGGAGTTTTTCTTAAACACTGGTCTTATTACAGCTTTTTTTAATAAATCGGGAAATTTACCATCGTTAAACGATTGGTTTATAAGCACGCAAAGAGGCATAGCAAGTTCATCTGCACATTGTCTAACCAACGAGGGTGGCAGCTCGTCGATACCGTGACTATTTTTGTTTTTTAAATGTTTTATGTATTTGTGCGTTTCTTTAAAATCTAATGGCCTTAGGAAGAAGGAATTTTCTAGTGGGTGGGTAACCGGAAGACTACCCCCCGCACTACACGAATTATTTTCACCGATCGATGCAAAAAAGTCATTTAATGTGTTTACTACTAACTTAGGATCAGTAATAAAAGATTTGTTGGCATGTAACTTAATGTTGTATTTTTCTGTTAATCTTTTTTTATTTGTCCGTTCATTTATTATCTTCCACATTGCTTTAACTTTGTTTTGTGACAATTTAATTGTTTTAATATACTGTTGTTTCTTTGATACGGCAACCAACTGTTTCAATAATTTTTCATATGTTTTATAATATTTTGATATAATTGGATTATTAAACTTAATTGATATAATTTTTAATAGTCTTTTATTTTTGCATGACTCCTTTATTCCCTTCGTTAGCCAGTGTTTTTTTTTGCTTAAAAAGTTTACGCTTAGCCTAGAAGGCGTTTAATATGTTTAATATGTATAGCTAATTGCTAAATAGACTATCTCAAAGATGTGAAGTTGGTTAAGATAGCAAGCAAGAACGTATTATAACTCGATTAATAGTTCGTTAAAACGTTGTTCTTCGTAAATGTTTTCATATACGTCGTCGCTACTTGATTTATAGCCCGTTATTATATATAGCTTTTCTCTCTTGTGGTAGTTAAAGTCTTTTCTTCGTGGTTTAAGTAGATGTTTTATATGAACTTATAGTTTACACAAGAGGTTACTCCTAAGTTACTCGTATTATTATGTATAATATAGATAAATGATTGTTAAGAATATAAGTGTTTGGCCAATGGTTGAAATTTGACCAGACCGACAGTTTTTTCGTCTATGCGACAAATATTCCTGACAACTTCATGGCGATCGGCCTGCAGCGCGAGCGCACCTGCAGCGCCCCGAAGAATGGGGGCCAAACGACGAAAATGGGCTATAAAGTCCCATCGGCTGTCGAGCAAGAGACCTAAATACTTTAGGGTTGACTCGACGCCGATGCGGACCCCTCCTACCATAATATGGGCCCCTGGAGGTGGCCGGTTCCGAGGGCCGTGAAAACAAACGGCCTCGGACTTGGACAGGGCCACCTCGAAGCCCAACCGCCGGATACGACCAACGACTTGTGCCACCCCAGCGGTCGCCAGTATGGCCGCCGCCCGGTGCAACTTACCCCTCGCCGTGACAAGGGTGTCGTCGGCGTAACAAATGACGCTGACGCCACGGAGGAGCGCACCTCGCAGCACCCAGTCGTAGCCGATGTTCCACAGGAGCGGACCCAGAACCGATCCCTGTGGAACACCGCACGACATCTCTCGCCGACTCCAACCGTCGTGACCCGGGTAGACGACTACCCTCTCCGATAAATATGCCCCGACTATGTGGCGGAGGTAGGTCGGCACTCGATGGAAAATTAGTGCCTCCCTAATGCAACTCCAGGGCAAGGTATTGAAGGCATTCGCGATGTCCAAAGACACCGCGAAGACGACCTCGCCCCGGGACACCACATCCTCCGCCAGGCTCCTCACACGCTGGACAGCGTCAATAGTGGAGCGCCCGCGGCGGAAACCATATTGGTTCTCCGCCAGATCCGGACCCACTGAAGACAGACGCTGGACGAGGCGCTCCGCGATAATAAACTCGAAGAGTTTAGCTACCTCGTCCAGCAACACAATGGGCCGGTAGGCGGACGGAGAGTCCGCCGGGCGCCAAGCACTTAAATAGCTTAAAAGATGAAAAGCTTTCGTCTCTATCCCTTGTATAATATGGCAAAACATGATTTTAATGTCTAAGATTTATGAACTATTTTCATTTCTGAACTATCTCCAATTTAAACAGATGCAGTAACTTTGAAGGACAAAAGTATCACTTTCATTTGTGAGAAAGTACAAACAAACATAGGCGATTCATTAAAAAAATATGCAAGTTTGGATAAGAAACGCGCATGTGAAGTTGTAGAAATAAACATTTCTTTACATTTCTATATTTTAAAAGTTCAGGTTACTCAAAGTTTTTAATGCGAGTAAAATACTGCTCTGTCTAAAGCATATTTTTCTAATTTGTATTGTTTATGCTTTGTCATGTTATATTTAAATCTTTGTGCTTTCTATGCTGCATTTATTTTTATGCAAACTGAATATTATATGTTTTACGTCATTGTTGGTAGGTATAAAAACACCGAAGCAGGCAGTTCATTCCAGAGCTTGCACGTAGGTGGGAGAAATGATCGCTGAAAGCGTACCGTCTTGGATTTGAACTCTTCCATGTGATATGGACGAACCCTGCTTCGTTGTCGAGTGGTACGGTGATAGAAACTGGTCACCGTTGTCGAAATCACACAGGAAGCAGAACCTTTATTTATCTCCATAGAAAAATACGGCAGCGTTTGGCTTACAAATTACCAGAGTAATCCAGAGTTAACTAAAAAAATATTGTATTAGGAGTTCCGTAGTAGGAGTATCCGATCTTATACAAAGCTAAAGAAAATAAAGTAAATGTCTACCTAACTATTGATCAACTTTCGTTCTCAACTTCTACGATTATATTTTTCATTTCTTATCATAAAGTTACCGGATCTTTATATTATATTCTTATTGCAATACTAAGAGAAATAAAACAGAATTTTGAGAACAATAACTACCTGTCAACACGGATGTCGTGGAAGTTTTTGTTGTCTTCTCGTTACTACCAATGAAAATGAGAAACTTTAAAACAAATGTAGCTAATCATTTCTGCACAAACTTTACTTTCTAGTACTAGTCACATTGAAGGGAATATGTTCATGTATAAAAGCGGTGTATGTACACTTTTGTCACACGTCAAAATTTTATAGGTATATTTATTTATATATAAGGGCTGGCAGATTTAATTTATGAAATCTGCGATTTGTTTGCAAATTATAAACTGCAAGTACTTACAGCAAGCAGAATAAATACAGACATGTTAAACTCACGTACTTCTTACTTATTTGCTTCTTTGTAACTCATTCTTGAGATAATAGTAAATACTACTACTGTGATTGAACAGAATAAATCAAAATTCAAAAGGAGGAGAAAATCAATGCTAATTTTTACGAGTGCCGTATTAAAATACCTGACAAGCTGCAGTCAGAAGGACTGCGATACGACCGATGGACGAAAGATAAGATAAACTGAATGTATTACAAGATGGTTAATAAATGCTAAGGAGAGAAAGATTTATTTATTCATACTATAAAATGAGTTATTTTAACTTCAACTTTTCATCACAATCTATACTTATATTATAAAGCTGAAGAGTTTGTTTGTTTGTTTGAACGCGCTTATCTCAGGAACTACTGGTTCGAATTGACAAATTCTTTTAGTGTTAGATAGCCAATTTATCGAGGAAGGCTATAGGCTATATAACATCACGCTAAGACCAATTGGAGCGGAGCAGCAATGAAAAATGTTGCAAGAATGGGAAAATTCTCTTATTTGAAGCAGACGAAGTTGCGCGAGTCAGCTAGTGCAAGATATTAATGGTTTAACCACACAACAACACATACTGTTGCATCAGAGATATTTAATGTTTACTTCAATGATTCATTTGTAAAAAAATACTAAGGTCACTCACAGGACTCACATACAGACACCACACTACGCCACGATCAGTCAGATCGCCAGTGGGCTTACACATTACATTTACTTGATAGAAAACGATAGTGCACAATTTTTAATTTGATTGAGCGTGATAATAATGTTGACATTACACAATGTGTTTCGGATGATAACTAAACATCTATGAAGGTGACCATCATTACTTTGAACGTTGGCGGGCGCATCTATAACTCTTTGCCGCTGAGTAAATCTTCAGAAAATTTCACTTGCTTTGAGTAAAAATGTTACTAAAGAGACATCTAAGTAATTGTTAAAAGTATCAGAGTGTGGCAGATAGACCTTACGTTTCGTACATATTATGTATGTGTGTGTGACAAGTCATTAAAGATTGTAATTAAGGCTAAGAGACAAATTATCGCGGAGCTTTAGCGCAAAAACTAGTAGCGGACCGTGAATGATGTACATATATGTACGTTTGACCACAAAAATAATATGAGAGATAAGCACTCATGGTAATAAACGACTAGTTTTTGGAATATTTATGTAAATGTAATACAACTTCCTTTGAAATAATTTCCATACTGGATTTTGGCTGCGGCTTTGCT
Organism: Catocala nupta; assembly: GCA_963675205.1. Taxonomy (NCBI): domain Eukaryota; kingdom Metazoa; phylum Arthropoda; class Insecta; order Lepidoptera; family Erebidae; genus Catocala; species Catocala nupta. Next base: position 8,194,622 of record OY776090.1, on the reverse strand, counting down.
CGCGTAAAGGCAAGTTTGGTTAGGTTAGTAACAGTACTTTTCCTGGATGAAAATTACCCTTTGTTCTATTCTGTAACCCTGACAATGTGTGTGTGAAATTGCATGATGATCGGTCGAGTAGTTAAGGTGTGAAAGCGTAACAAATCAACAAACAAACCTTCATTCTCATTTATAATAATATAGTTCGGATTAGAATAGTTAGGATTTTTTTATTTATGATTGTCCAACAGATTATACAGCACAACAAATTTAATAACAAGTTCTTGCGTTTAGCATTCAATTAAATGTTACAATTCTATAAGCATTGTGCACTTTAAATAAATAAAACTTTGTACAATTTAGTAGTACAACGTTGCTGCCAGAAATATAACAATGTTAAGTATAAATTGTTCACTAATGTGTCGTCGCACTTTTAGGATACTAAAGTAGAAAATAAGGCTACTTTAGAGTCCTAGAAATAAGACGGCACATTAGTGAACAGTTTATACTAAATAATTTAGTTCTGTCTGCAATTATCGAAAAGTAGTGAATGCAGTGCGTTTCACCAGTTATGTTTTTAGGTCCTACATAGCGAACCGGCGCCGGCCGTAATTTCAGACCCCGTGGTGCTGCTTAGAATTGCTAAAGAGAAAATACAATCATATCGACCCCGGGACGCAAACATAAGCGTCATGTTGCCACATGACCGAATGTCTTGAACGAGGCAATTTAATATCACTGTACCAAAATATTATAATAACTAATATGTATAATGCTACTTCGCAGATAATAGCTCAGAACTTCAAAAGGTAAAAACAAACAGATGGCCAACCGCTCTTTATTACGAGGGTATGCGTAAGGGATGTGTTATTTAATTAATATATGCACGTAACAGACACGTTAATGGCCTATAAATATTGTTTCTATATTTAATATGTGTTGTTTAATATACAGCGTGTGACAATTAAGTGTGGTCATGTGGTGTGACTACATTGAAAATAATTTAGATAGTTTCATATATAAAATTGTTTAACTGCGTATTTTAATAGAGTCTAGTATTTTAATAGATATCTTGTACTAAATTTTGCTTCGCTCGCTTTAATCTAGATTTTGTTAATAAACTTCTATCCCTCGGGAATAGAACATTTTTCTGGATTAAAGGTAGCTTATACTCTTTACTGTAACCCTGATTACGTGTATGCGAATTTCATGATGATCGGTCGACTAGTTAGGTAACAAACACACTCACATTCGCATTTATAATATTAGTAACGTAGTTAGGATTATTACGTTCCACCCATCATACATAAACAACGTGACAAAATCCGTGTGAAGTAGATTAATTTCAAGGTACCCTATATTTTTTTCTGTTCCCCTCATAACGTGTATGCGGAATTTCATAATGATCAGTCGAGTAGTTAAGGCATGAAAGCGTGACAAACAAATAAACAAATTCATATCCGCATTTATGATATCAGTAAGGATGACTGATATTGACATTTGACGATTTAAATTGTGTATAGGTATTATTTTTCCATTGAATAACGAATACAAAGTTTTCTATGGAAAAACGAACACATAAAACAAGGCTGGAATTCCTAAAAGTACCTATAGTTTTCTGCTCTCAAAACTGTTTCACAATTACAACACAAACATATCGGAATGCAGACATTGATCTTTTTAACACCAGTGTTACCACATTAAAGAAAACATTGAGTGATAAGTTTTTTGTTAACAATTGTCTTTAATATGTTTGTTTAATTTGATAAGTGTTGTTTTAGAATATTTACTTATGAGTGATTTCTTTTTAGCTGTTTATGGAAACTTGTTATTGGCCTTATTTATATTGTTAAATTGTTATTACTCGTATCGTATAGCTGTAAGTATTTCATGTAATAATAAAATAAAATAAAATAACATATGTTTTTAAAGGTTTTAACTTTGTAAGAGTAAAAAGATATTAAAGAATGTATATAAATTGTTTGCACTATCCTAAATTTAAACAAATTAAGCCGGTATTAGGAGTCTGGATGTTTGGTTCAGCTTTACATAAAGTGTCAATATTATTAAAATTGTTCAGCTAAAAATAATATGAAATGAAATTTGTTTGCTCCTGAATATCGAGTTTGTTTTTCTAATCAGGCTGTGTTTTACGCGTCCGTGTACCTGATGTTATTTGCTTTTTATATTACACGTACCTTTATTACTCATTGCAATAAATTAAGGCCCAAAATGATCAACGTGAACAGTTCGTACATTGAAATTTTGTAAAGACTTTGTAATTTTGAACAGAGTTTCCCGTTATGATATAGACAAGAAACGAGGCCCGATTTTTTAAATTTCCCTAGGGATACGAAATACAGAGAATATTCGCTTTAAAGTCGCTTTATTATATTATATTGAAGATGTAGGAAACTACAACTACAAACAACTATTTCCAAGATCTTGACAGATTTTCTCTGGATACCCCTTACTTTAAAGTTGAAATAAAGCTTTCATTACTTTTGTACAGAATAATAGTGGATTCTTATACCTATATAAGAATCCATTATTATTCTATCGCGGTACGTAACTTATTATTTATTTTGCTTCAAAGTGAAGTTAAGTTCTGGCTACATAATAGTGGTGCGTCTGCGAAAGCGTTTGCTGTGCGGTGTCATGCACAAGTTGCCGTGGTGTGCTTATAGTTAGGCTTTTCGCAGACAATTGTCTTGTTCTCCAACGTTAAAAAATTTCTGTTCTGTCCTTTGTCGTCTGCGGCTTGCGAACTGTCGCAGTTTGTTTTGTTGGTGTAATTCCGGATCGTATGCCTGGCGCCAACGAACTTTTTGTCGTTCTCCTTCGTTTCGTAGTGTACGTTGCATAGGATTCCATGTGTTCTATATCGCCGATCAATTTGTCTGGTCCGCCGGTGTCCATCGTCTGCGAATCGTCTTAATATGTTCACGGTGTTTCACAGTGATGCCATTGTAATGTCACTGGGTCCACATATCAATACAGTGACGGGTAATAAGTCTCCAAGGCAGCATATAACAAGCGACTGATTCTTGTACGGCTAGTTTAACATGGCCTGCTGAGAGGTGATCTCACGAAATAGCCTGATCGCCTTGGCACCTGAGGTCAGAACTTCCAATGTATGTAAATGTATAATAAAATATAATCTTAACCTCCTGTTGATAATAACCTCAGTAATGTTGCCTTCAGATTCCAGATTTTAAAACAGGTGGCGCACACGTTTGAATAAAATGATATAACAGCAAACGAGGTATTATATCTGCTGTATTCGATGTATTCACAAGTTTACTCAGAGTTATAACTTTTGTTCACGACGCGCGTTACATATGTATATTTGCAGGTGTAATCGACCAACACCACCTGACCATGCAAGTGACACGTCTGATAAACTTGCGTAGCTTGCGCATGTAACTAAACTTTTAGCTCGCTTTGAATTTTCTAGTCTGCGCAATTTCTTCGCTCTCAAACCCCGCGTCGATCACGCACATACGCATGTTTTCATAGCAAAGCTAATCGGAGCACCTTTAGCAACGCTATTCGGGAAACTTAGACTTCGGCGCAAGTTAAAATTGCGCGCCAGCCGCTTGCGTTGTATGTTAGTTTCATAAATTCGTAATTTATGAACGTGCTATTCCAATGTTATAAATAATTAAAAAGGTTATGTTCCGTTGCGCTTTGTTAAACCAAGTGGCTTATTTTGTCTCTCCAATTAAATGACAGCGCATCAGAGCGCTGTCATATAATTAAGGGAAAATCCCTTTTATTTGATTATTAAAATCTGAATATTTCATTTGAAGTAATATGTTTAAATTAGGTAAGTTGTGCTGCCCTTTTAAATAATAAACGATAATGTTTAATTTAAAGATAAAACTGACGTGCTTTAGACTTTTGAAATATTTTAATGATCTTTTAAAAGTAATGATATCATTATAATTGACTATTTACTTAAAAGCCTCGTTATCCCTATTGCATACGCTCTGGCTCGTTCATAGTAAGATCTCGGGTTGATTCCTAGGTCAGAATATTTTATTGGGCTTGCTATTCGCTCAGCGTGGTGTACATATTCACCGCACTAAGCTACTGGCAAGCCCATATACAAAACACTTTCTTGGAAGAAGAGGTCCGTGCTCAACAGTGACACAGTGTATGATCACCTAAAGCTCACCGATGGCGCTCACTGTTTATGAATATCATCACGCCTCATCATCTTGGCACAGGGTTTATTTACTTTTCTATTTCGCCAGTTACCTTGTTAATATGAAGGTTAAATATTTGTCGTTGCTTTTTTTTTGTAATTTTCAACACCTACCGTATACTAAGAAATTTTGATAGAAAAGTTTTACTTTATCAAACCTGAGACTCAGTCCACATAACTGTAGTTACAGCGTACAAAGTAAGATAGATTAGACAGTCTATCTTAGTTTGTACGTTTTCTTTGCACAACCGCTTATCTAACTTTAATGTAATCTAGTTAGTATGTATACATAGGATGTTTCCACAAACAGTGTATAGGCTGTTTCTATGAACCATACACTGAGTACTGACTTAAAACAAACGCGAGTAATGCTGCCTATAACATCTTTTATAAAAATGTTAACCCGCGCGTACGTTCCATTGCTACAATACACATTGCCAAAGGCAACATGTTGCGGCGACAGTGCGTGCTCGAACATTATATCCGTTTATTGTCACATAAACCGTTGTTTAAATGTAAAAGTCAAAGATATCAAAGCGAAGATCTGTTTTAGTATGGATTATGAGTGTTTAGTTGTCAAATATTTATTAAAGTATGGTTTTAAATTGACTGCACGATATTAAATTACCGAATGTATGCACATGTCACTTTTGTTTTTTTAAACTGGTAACTGTCTTTCTAAGGAAAGCTTTGCATCGCGAGGGTCTTCAAAATCATTGGGATAACGGACATAAAAGACGAGATTCAGAGACTCGAAATAACTTTTCTCTTTTCTCTCTTTCAATTTAAGAGACAACTCCGCACTAGGGATGTTATATAGTTATGCGTTCCCACGTTTCCATGAGTAAGCCAAGAACGCATCACGTCACCGCACTTAGCTTACAGTACTTGATCTAAGTTTAAAGTAAACCATAACTTAAATAATTACCATAAACTTAAAGGTGACGAAATACTAAGTTAATTGATCCTATCATTTGAACCAAGTAAATAAGCAGCCCGTGGGATCTCACACGGACAGCACACATGCATAAGATTTAACCACATATAAACCACTGTATCCTAGCATTAGGTCATTCTTTTGTCAACTGCTCAACAAGACTGTGCTCAACTTGTGTTTTTAGTTAAATAAAGTACTTATTTATTTTTCAACATAAACCATGTGTTTCTATTTGACTAGATACAGATATGTTTGTGTAACAAATTTGTGCCACGATAACAACACTGAAATATAAATTATTTTGTAAACAAGATGCCGTCAAGGAGTCCCCAATTAACATTGATGGTATTAAAACTAATGGACGAGCAAGAGCCTGGTATTAAATATATTTTCTTGTAAAAATGTTACAGTGCTATTCATTCATAACATAACGGGACGACCATTAAAATGTCAATGAAATTTCCAGTATAGTAAAGTCGCGTTTTATTATGTATACATAGACAAAGATATTCAGACGCACTAACGTGCTGTGACGTAACAAACTCGTATAGACAAGTAGAGTTGCATATACAATACGGTTTAGCATACAAACAAAAGCTTGTTCCAAGAATTTCGAAAATTAACAGTCTTATTATTCAATAATTTATTTACTTATTGTAAAGGGCAAACCCCAAAATGCTAGTAATGGTTTCTCTGAGGAATCTTACACATTTCGCGTAACATTATACACAGTATAATTTGTAAAAAAGGATCTAACGACTACCTATAGCTCAGATAAATAAAGTTACGGCGTTCTTATGACACAAATACAAGAACAAGAATGTTAAAAGCTTATTACACAAACAATATACGTCTCTACGTATTAATTTAATGCAAATTCAAATGCCGAGCCGTAAGCTTATGCCTATTATTTTTAACTATATTAACCCTACCAGCCACATTGAAACGGTTACGACTTTTATTATTCCAGACTGTTCTTCAACGGCAGTGTGATGTTATTTATATTTCGCAACCAAAATACCGTACGAACATAAGTTGGAATTGCCTTTGTAATGAGAATTCGGCTTTCTGCATTTCACGGTTCACAGAATTCGAAACTTTATTGTGTGTTTATGTTAGCACGCGACAACTGTTTGTAATAGTCAAATGCTTTACTAGTTTTAGCGTGAGTAAACTCGATCAGGCATACATATACATATATCCCGGATCGAGTTATTACTACCTTCGTAAGTAGCAATATAAGTTCTGCAGCGTTTGGTTCAGTGGACTAAAGCGCTGGAATAGCTAGAGAGTTTCAAACCATCCCATACACTCCACATGGGCTACTATTACTGCTTTTCATGAGGAAGCAGACCGCACGCTTATTTAACATCTACATAGTTTATGGTAAGCTTGTTTATTACATTGGAATCACTTCTGAGATAGCAAGATAACACAGCCATGACCATGTGCGATTACCATGAGGTGAGCCGCTGATTTGCTTGATTTAAAGTGCTTAAAGAAAAATGTATGTCAGGGATAGATAGGTAGGCTGCACTATACAAACAAAGTCTCAAATAAAAGGAGTTGTCTAGAATAGTTTAGTGTCGTAGACATTATTGTAATACTTAGCCGTTTTTAATCACGGATATTAAATGTCAGCTAGTCATCAAATAACCAAGTTTATCCACAATTTGCACATTGTTTTAAAGTAATCTATGCCGTTCTTAACCTTCAGACTATATCCATTCCTGTTAAACTGTGTTTTAGCTGTAAAACTTAACTAACAGACAGATGAGTTAATTTAGCATTTATATATTAGTAGGTACAATAACAAGATATTTCTGTTCTCTCTGCTCATCTCATTTAGAGTGTGAAAATTCATAAAGCGATCAGAAATATATTGTCTACTGTCCTGGTTTTTTAACGTACAATCTAAAGTTATTGCTCAATTTGAGTAAAGAACAACAAAGTTTGTGAAGTAACAAATTTATTTCGGTATTAAGTAAGCTTAATACCGAAATAAATTTGTTACCTTATGATCGTAGTTGGTACTTTTTAGTTATACATTTTAGTTCAGTATAGCAGCGATAGCTCAGTGGGGAGACCAACAGACTGCAATGCAGAGAGTCTTGGGTTCGAACCCACGTCGCGCACCTCTGACTATCGGAAGTTAAATGACTTTTCGAAATGATGTGCGTATTGATTGGCAATTATCACCTGCTCCGTGCCTCGGAGAGCACGTTAAGCCGTCGGTCCCGGCTGTCATGAATATCTATGGCACTCGTTATTGGGAAGTCAGTGCCCTATATGTCCTGACACTGGTCTAGCATTAGGGTATCGTTTACCTTCAGGTTGCGGAGGTCAGGTGGCAGCCACTCCGTGTAAAAACTGAAATCCAGTCAAATCCGGTTAGACTAGAAAAGCCGACCCCATTGACTTGGGAATAATAAAGGCTACGGAGAATGGACTCTTACTTATATTGGATCGATACAGTATGACTTTTCTCCCCTTCTTCTCTATTTGCTTACATCTCAGGATTTACTTTTTCCTACTAATGTAATCTTTCACACAATCAATCCATCTTTTATTATTTCTTTTTCTACATCTTGTAACCACCAACATTCATAAACAGTCTTCTTAGTATTCTGTTAAAAGATTATGTTTGAACAGATACTAATATAAGTAAGTAAGTAATAAAGTAAGTAGTAAGTGAATGTAATAAAGGTTTTCATTCAGGTTTAATGTTGGCACTAATATAGTAGTACTAATATAGTATCTGTGTGTTCGGTTTATGGTGTGCAGGAGATAAACGAGAGGTAAATTGATCACGAAGTATAAAATTTATTATTTCAAAGAAATTACAATTGACACGACTTTAGGTAACAAGGTCTATATAACGACTTCCTTGTACATGACTGCAGCGTGAGAATCAATGCGTCGCGACGTAGTATTTAAAATTCTGTTTCAGCGTTGCTACTACACAGGTTTATTGATTATTTATTAGATATACATACATAGATGGATAACAATATCTGTAGGTGTAATTAAATTAATAAGTCGTTATTAGACAAAGCCGCAACGAAAAGCAATTACATTACGTTGATGATGAGACACGAGAACATAATTAAACACCGACGCGGACGTGATTGAATCAGCACATGTTAGGGCGTTTTTGGGTATAAGCTTCTTATTTTCATACTACTTAAAGTTTGATCAGCAGCGGTCCACTGGTAGACAGGCACAATCGGTCTCATCTACATTCTACTACATATTCTAGAAAATTTCTGAAAATTTAGCTCGTAGTTTGGAACTGTGCCAGGTCTACTGCAATAGGCTTGCTGCGTATTATACGCTGGACCCAAAACCATACCTATCGAAATATAGGTGTAATGAATATACTCCTGCAAACCCTTTCAGGGAAAAAGGCGTGAGACTATATATATGTGTATCTTCTTACAGTAGAGTTATAAGACTGCGATCTGAACCTATTAAATTAACACTGTTCGCGACAACGCAACGTTAACATTAGTTTAAGATCGTATTATGATCATAAATTCAATACATGTTATTTAAGTATACCGTATCAATAAAGTTTATAGTTCTAAAATAGTGCCGAATTAGGTCACATATAGACCTAAATCGTATAGTTAAATAGTGTAAATAACATAATAATACATTTTCTATAGTTTATAAGAATATCATGTTAAACGTAAACATTATTAATAAAAATGTGCATTTTTCCCTGAAGTTAGGAATGTTAGGGTACCTAAGTCCTAAAGTTTTAATAAAAGGTTTCCTGTGTATTTTATTTTGTCCGCAATGAAAGGCGCTACAAGATGCTGAAGGAATTATATTCCTATATAGTATAGTTATAAAGTTATTAAACTTTATCCTTATATAACGTAATCGCAAATTAGATTTTTAACACATAACATAGAATATCTATACCTAGACCTAACTGCCGACAGATAAAATATGTATTACTAGCTGGGTCTTTTCGTGACACTGGTTATACTATCGCGACACTGGTTATACCATCACGCTAGCTAGTATAGTTCCATAGTTATAAGCAGAAATATGATAATTTTATAGTGAAAATAAACTTGTTTAACAGGGATTTCTGGCCGGCTGTCGTTACGGTAAAGTTCCGAGGTACATAAGCGACACAGTATCGGTCGTCTATAGGTGCTCAAGAAACCTCATCTTCAAGCCTCAAGAACCAAACGGAGCCAGCCAGAAACCTCAAGAAACGAACAGTCAAGATGTATATTATTTCGAAGCCCTGAACCCCGCACCGTATGACACGTCTTCAGAGCCTCCGCACCGTAACCAGTAACCGCTACAGTACAGTCCACACATCGCGTATAGGACGTCAGCGACTTGTCGGTTGATCTTGTAACCATCGCTATAGTAACCTCAACCCCGAGTTCGCCCGTCCGGTACAAACACTATTTTAAATTTTGAGGGTAAACCAATGTGGGCTCTCTCTCAAATTGTCGTGCCGTAATAATCTATATAATTTAATACGTAAAGCAAAATCTTTGTACGACATTTTACGAAAATTGCGCGGCCGGAGCAGAATGAAATTTGGCACAGTTAAAGTATATATGGAGAAAGAGGGGCGAATCCTAATATTTTTATAAAATATGCATTAGAAATACATTGAATTAATGAAAAAACAGTACACGCACACAACCATGCATTTGACACACGCAGTCGAATCGCGTTCATAGTATTTCCGCATTGTTCGTCTGACGTCGTACAATACTTTGTAACTAAGGTTACCTATACCTTATTTATATGTAATAAAGAAAACAGAAAATAAAGTAGCAAGCTTAGGAATTTTGGTCGAATTATGACTACTAGGCGACCGCTAGTAATTAAAAATTCAGTATGGCATACATTTAAACACTTTCATTAACGTAAACCTTATCAGTCACGCTCACAGAACTCAATTTATAATCACAAATATAAAGTTACGCTGACATTATCATATAAAACACAACCTCAGTAATAAATTAAGAAAATTGAACAACAATGTTTCACATTTTACAACAGACTGAAAATTGGCATCAAATTTACTTTAACAAGCCTACTGGGATTAATAATAAGGTCTAGGATTCTATTTTATGCCAACCAATCGAGACTGACTCCATTGATCTCTGGGTATAATTAATGGTCGTGTTCAACAATAGTGATTTGCCTCTGCCGCTAATAAATTTAGATTGGGTTCCGTTATAGATGAAGTTAACGTGATAACACATATGTATATTGAATGGAGAATTGCGGGTATGTCTTTGATGGAATCGGGAATTGTGTGGTAATTAGAACACGTGCTTATATCCAAAGGTAATTGCTTTGGAAACCAAATTCCTATTATCTGAGTGTTGATTGTTTATTATAAGCTACTATGAATAGGATTATTAAATAGAGTTAGCAGCAACGCAAATTAGAGGTGCGACTAGTTAAGCGAGGTTTGTCAAATGTCGAATACTCAACGAGTGTTGTGATTATCGGGTTGGTATTCGCCAAATAGGGGGATACTTATACGGGCTTTGTTAAGATACCCAGGTTAAATTTATTTTTCTAGCTGGTGCGTTTTGTAGTGAATTAATGTACCAAGAATTAACCGAGCAAGCTGAGCGCTTACTACCGCTATTCTGCGATTTAAGAGGATGAAACCCTATATTCGCGATTCGGCGAATATTTGGCTCGGCACTCGACGAATACTGCATATATTACATGACTGCGTATTTATACGTTACGTTCGTACATACGTTTTAGTTGTTACGTACAAAAGTTATTTTATGTAGTCTGACGATTATATTCCCGAAGGTGATAAAGACGTGAGACTCATGTCTATACCTATTTATTTCATCCACATTGAGCTACTTACACTTCGAAATAGAGGGCGAGCCATTAGCAGTCTACTGGTCACAGTTCCATAATCCGTGCTCTTACTGAGAATACCGTGACAGCAAAACTCAATAATAATGCTCGATAATCGATCCAGAAATAATTGAATCCGACACCTCATGCATTACAGTCGCATAATATCCCACCGAAGCAATCTGCAATGAAAAATATAACACTACGTAAATATTTCAGTATTCTGAGCCACCAAAAAATTACTTTTCACTCAAATTTTGACGCTTGTCAATGATTTACGATTGAAATTGAAACGGTTTACGAACACAGCGCAATGATTTTTAGATAACGCTCAGAGCAGATGTGAAGTATGAAATCATATTTCATACAAATGTTTGGCGTCGAACTGTCTACATAGCTGAAGTGCTACTTTCTCAAGTACATTATAGCTCCTTCCACAACAAATAGACAATGAGTAAGTGTATAAAACTTATGTTAGTTGTAATCACAAACTTCTCAAGTGAGGAATGTTTGTCTTGGTGAACATGGTTAATTATTGGCTCATGAACGTCGGTGGGTAAACTTGAAACAGCGAGATTGTATTCTATTGCCTACGATGACGATCCTTTTATTTTAAAAAAGTACCTTTTCTGTAATAAAGTCTTGGGTTCGACTTTTAAGTATTACTGAATTGGGAATCGAACAGTTATTATTTTCTGTCATTAAATTATCAGTAGCAACACGGAGTATGAAATTATGTGCGGCAGACGGTTAGAGGCTTGCCCCCTGTTACTTGGGACCTATAACCAATTAATCATAGCTGGTGCAATGTGGTTCTAATTGGTATGTATGTATTGGGAATGTAGGCGTGAGACTATGGTCGTATTATTTTAGTATGTACTTTATAATTAGTATGTACCTGTTAACAGTTGAGTAGCCCTCGCTGGCGTAATCATTGAGACGGTCACGTGGCCACTTCGGCGCGCCATGTGGGCTCGATCCCCAAACGTTATTAAAATAGATATATGTGATCTACAGTGTAGTGGTGGTAACCCGATTGATAAGATAGTGGACTGGCGACCGAGAGATCGTGGGGTCAAATACCACTCATTACACTATCGACGTAAAAACGCTTTTCACACATGCATTATAGCTGAGCTGGAGGTGTTAATAAAAATATAAGTAAGCTGTAACAGATAAACCATGTTTAGAATCCTATATGTTAAACTAACCAACATATAGGGTATCCTATATGTTGGTTACCACCCGCGTGATTTTCATAGGAATGCATATGATAAGAAGAAGGATAAGAGGTATTTCTTATCCCAGTATGCGCTCCACTATGGAAATCATGCGCGAGAAGCCGCACTCAGAAACTGGTTTTAAATAAATTATACATATAAGCACTTATAACATTGCAAAAAGCATTGAAATTTTATTTACATCTTCAAAATACATTGTGTTTCTAATAATTACAATCTTATTTTATCTTATCCTATCTTGTGTGGGGGCCAGTCAGCACAGACCGGCGACACTTCGACCCAGTGGGATCTTTTGTATCGACTTTCCCAATAACGATTGCCATAGATGTTCATGGCAGCCGGGACCGACGGCTTAACGTGCTCTCCGAGGCACGGAGCAGGCGATAATTGTCAATCAATACGCACATAATTTCGAAATGTCATAATATAACTTCCGAAAGTAAGAGGTGCGCGACATGGATTCGAACCCGAGACCCTCTTGCATTGCAGTCTGTTGGTCTCCCCACTGAGCTATCGCTGCTCTCAATAATTACAATAGAAGTAATTTTACATTTTTATGCGATGACACAGAACTAATTCTTTCCTTTGAATACATTTTTAAAGAGAAAACGCGATTTCGTAACAACAGAAATCCTGTGCATCTTAAAGAATATTCGACAATTTAATAAATAATTTTACAATTAATATGCGAAAGATTGTAAATTCATTGTAGGACCAGCGTGCTTGGCGACCTGCGGGTACTGAACTGGAACGTCTATAACAGAAAAAACAGATAAAAGACTTTGTTACGTGGAAATAATTATCTTTCAATAAATATAGGTAGGACGTAGGACGAACCTAATATTTATTGAAAGATTACTACGTCAACTTTTTTTATACAAATACACTATTTTCATACTGGCCATGTGTTTCCAATGCGTTTATGAGCGTCTAGTGAGGTCTTGGCTGGAGGTAGATCACGGTGTTGTCTAATTTGTTACAGGTCACGGCAACTTAAAGAGCAAATTGTATTCGTTTAGGTTAGTTGACTCACCGTTGTCCCAATATTCAACACCTGATATCATTAATGAACAATCCGACCGTCATATTCTGTGTAAGTCTTTGCAAAATAAACGTAATAATATGGTAAATAATTTTCAAATAACTTCTAAAATTGTATACTATGCGGATCTTGTGTCACGCAGTACGAATATTCGTGCGTTTCTGCTATACTTATTAATGGAATCAAGCTCACAATTAAGCATCTATATGTTCATGTCCGTGGAGCATATGCTCTTGCTTTGCTAAAAAGGGAAATGAAAGTCGTTTTCAACTCCGCCTATATATTTCTGATTAAATTTGTTGCGAGTTAAAACAGTTTACCTTCTATCGGGACTTCACGATTGTTATAAATCAGTGGTTTTTATTATCATCACTGCTGACCCTGGCTACATAGGTGTTACAGTGGTGAGACAACAACAATACATTATTTCATTTCAAAATTTATATTATTTTAAGAGAAAACCCAAAGGATATCATCAGATCAATCATCAATCGTCATCGGCGCAGTGATAATGGTGGCCATTGAAATCAGTAGTGATTTAAGTGGTCACCTCGCCATTATCGCTGCGCTTGAAACCCAAACAGGACAAACATTGGGTGATCCATGAATAGTTGTTCCGAGTCTGGGTTTTCTTTTCGTCCATGTTTATAAAGTCTCCCACAACACAGAATTTATAAAAATAAAACACTGTTCGATCCGGGTATTGTAAACTGGATCTCTGATGCAGCAATCTTATTGCTACCATTGCGTCATCGAGACATATATTTTTAGAGCTGCGTATTATTTACCTATAGATACTATTTTAGCCACCGCTGAATATCCCGTAGTAAAATAATAATGTCCTCCAGACCGAATTTCGACCACAGCAGCCAATCTTAACAGACACTGGCCATCTGCACAGGAGATGTTATAGTGCACTCTTTGTTCCCTAACCCTCATGATCCGATGGGACGGTGATATGACACGACTGGAGAGAGATCAGGCGCAGGACCAACGGCTTTACGTGCTTTCCAAGACACGGACTTCCTAACTCCGGGCTCGTATTGAGATTTCTAAACAGAAAAACCCAATATCTTTTTGTTGGTCCGACCCGGGATTCGAACCTGAGACCTCATGCACAGCAGTCGCATTCCCTACCGCTACGCCACAGAGGTCTATAATAGCTGTGGCAAAGATGATTGTGGTGCAATTCAATACAGGATTTAGGATTTATGTCACAAATTACACAGATTCAGGTGTCTGACTTTTATCACATAGTTTTTTCGTGTGAATGTGGCGTTACTGCCCAGACAAAAACCCAGGGCTTGCGCCCAGGTATACAGGCCGCAGAAGGAAGCATTGACGCATCGATATAAGCGATGGTTCAGTGCCTGGCGGAGGAGCCGTGATTGTTGGATTAATTCCTCACCCAAGGCAAAACGCGGTTAATATCCGGCACACCCTTCCGCCGATCCTTAAGCGAACGAAGTGTGAGATGATTCCACATTTGAAGAAAATGTATAATATAAGCGTCTCTGAGATATTTAGGCAAATACAATATAGATTAATGAAGACACAAATAATGAAAAAAAAAACTACGAAAATCATCGTACATAATGTAGAAACACATTGTCACGTTTTTTTTTGTTTTTATTTATTTGTTTACTGTTGTACGCACTACAGTAATATTAGGCTATTGCAGTAATCGACATTCTACTGAATTGTTCCGAAATTGTAGTGGAGTCGTGTCTGTATGTGAATGCATCGTATTCAGTCTGTTGCAATTACAGAGTAGGAAACTGAATCACGCTCGCGTAGAAACAGCTCGTAATTTCTATGATATTTAGTTGTATCGAACCGGGTATTCCGAATTCGTATCAGTGTATAAAAAAAATTTAAATGCTAGCTAAACTCGTCCACGCTTCTCTGTAGCTCTATCTTATATTAATTATTAGGAAATTAATTCTCGATCCCGTGGGAACTGCATCATGAAAATAAAATAAATAAACACGAATTGTAGTTATATTACACCTCTGCCCACCCTTTCGGCGATATACGCGTGACAATATGAAGTCTTAAGCATATATCCTCGAAAGGGCAAACAAAAGTAACACTTACATATATGTGTGTAAGTTTTATTACACATTTGAGATGCATGTACAAGTATATTGTATTTTCTTTATCATCTAAAATAGTTACAAAGAAGCCTTTACCTTACCTTTCTTTAACGAGAAACGTGACTACTCGCTTTATAGAATAAGATGATTTTGATAAAAATCTCTTAAATCTATTTCCATCGCTTTTATCGAAAAAATGGTTGTTTAAGTCCTTTAGTTGAACGACCAGTCGCGATAAGGAGCTCGGGTAGACCATTATCGACTCTTCACTTATTCATTAATTTGTTTGATTATTCGTTAAAGTGATGAAGATCGACGCTGAGTTGAGTACTTCTTCAGAAACCATTATTTTGAAGTTTACTCAAGTTGTCATCTGCATTTTGTCTTGCTCTCTTTTATACGTTTATAAAACGCGCCAATATTACTTTTCAGAAGTCGACATTATTGTTCGGCATATTTATTAAAAATAAATTTAATGCCAATGCCAACATTTACCTAGATATTAAAAATGTCAAACGCATTGTTTTGAGAATGTATAAATATTTATGAACGAGTGGTTCGTTTTCATGGCCATGATTTATGATAATATATTGACTTTGTATACATTTTTATCGATTTAATTATCTTATTTGTGTTGAACGTATAACCATTTCAGCACACTATATTGTGTCCGCAACTTCCCTCACGGTATATAAGGTACTTTAGGGTAGCAACAGTACTTTTTTCTGAATGAAAGGTATGTCCTTTCCGTTCCCTTAACAACGTGTATGCGAAATTTCACGATGATCGTTTCAGTAGTTAAGACGTGAAAGCGAAACAAACAAACTCACATTCACATATATAATATTAGTTATCATTATAATATTACGTTTTATCAAACTATGTTCTTGTTACCTATAAATGATATTTTAGTTTTCTTCAGCATTTAAGCTATCTCATTTTTATGAATATCGGTGCAGTGGGTCAAAACGTATAACAAATAGAGAGCCTCTATCACATTTATAATAAAAGTATGGACTTCCTCGATGGTACAGCGGTAGTGAATACGTCTGCTGTGAATAAAAAGTGTCTGATTCGGAAGACGACAGTTCTTTGAGGATAGAGATGTCAGACTATGTATGTCCGGAGTACGATTATTATAAATCTATTTACCCAAATGTAATCAACTCAATATACTGAGGAAATCAAGAGTTGTACTAGTATTATAAAGAGGAAAGATTTGACTGATGAATAAATAGAAAAACTAAAAGGGAGCGATTAAATAATATATAACTATTTCAAAGCAACATAGGCTATATATTGTAACATCACGAGCCACGGGTTCGGTTGCTAAGTCCAACTTGAAGTCACTGCAAACTGCTCAAAATAAAAAAACATAATTTCCCTATAATTTTCATTATTTATCGCCGACCCTGACGGCTACAGAAAAACCAAACTTATGTCAAAACAATTTAACTAAAAATACACTCTCAAATACTCTTCACTAAAAATCAGAATTTCAGTCCTGGAAAATGCGGAATGGTTACAATATTTACCTGTATACGCCTAGAACTAATTATGGTACTAGAAACATAAAATACGAGGTTGCTAAAATACATAACAACCTACCCAAGGATATGAAACAATCGCAATGGCTCCGGTTATTTAAAAATAATTTAAACCTTTACATGACAAAATGGGTATTTTGTCATGTAAAGTTAAACGTAAGTTCCAAACTAAACAATATACAAATATATGTACATTTTGTTTGTAATAAACTATTAACTAATGAAGCATGATATTAATTTTATTCGATATGTAATATAAACTTAATACTCATAGTCGCTTGTCATCACCTTAATTTTAACTTTACTCGCATCATAAAATATAATTTGTTTGTAATGTATACTAAATAGAATAAGTTAATGACTTTAATTATAAGCTCTTACCTAGTGCTGTTATTATTGTAATAAGGAAATAAAAATACCGAGCACAACTGTTCTGATACTCGTTTCATATAATTATGTATAAAATAACTGAGTTTAACTTGTATCTCTTATAGTGACAGATATAAAATAACTTACAATAAATAAATTATTCGTGTGGGCTTGAAGGTAATTTATCCAAAGGCAAGGCAAGTAAAGTTTTAACCTAATTTTAAAGTCATATTTTATTTTACTTATTTACATTTCGTACTATTTCGTTTCAGACGCTTTCAAAGTGTTCAAGTTCTTTTGAGTCCTCAAGACGCTTTCAACAAAGTCTTAACAAGCCAGAAGGCTAGGCTTAAACTGTCTTAGACTACATAACCTACATGAATAGACAAAAGAAAATAAGTGTAATACACACGATTAATATATTTGTTAAACAATCATGAACCGTTGTGTATAAGACATAAAATGGTTTTTATAAAATCGTCTTACGTTTACGCGAATATTATTCATTGAAATTAAAATACTTTACACGGAGTTTATCGCGAAAACCGCGTTTAACACATTATTGCAAAATTTTGAAACTGTTATACTACAACTATAATATCAATTTTTTAAGCTGATTAAATTATTATACCTATTTATATTTAAGTTTAGACTTTCCTCGACGTTTCGGGTGATTTTCTCACAAGGAGACTAAGGTGGTAGTTGTCTCAATGTTTTTGTTTATGTTACGGCAACACTGAACCAACTCTCTTGCTTAGCATATTTTCTTCTGTCTGACCATGCAGCATATTAAAATAGGTTTAATAAATTACGGGCACGCCACGATCGTGGCGGTAAGTCCCATTTTTTAAGAGTGGCTGGAGAGGCGGCATGGCGTCCTCACCTTTCGGCTGACACAGGTTATGACTGGCCACGGTTGTTTTGGCCAGTTCCTGTGCCGTATAGGCCGGCAAAAGACGTCCGGATGTCATCACTGCGGCGACTGCCGCGATGTTCTTGTGGACACGGCGCTGCACACTTTGGCGGATTGCACCACCTGGGCATCGCAGCGCCGTGAGTTGATCGTGGCAGTCGGTATGGTTGCCCTCTCGCTCCCGGCCGTAGTTCAATCTATGGTCCGGAGCGAGAGGACGTGGAACGCCGTCGCCTCCTTCTGTGAGGAAGTCATGACCATCAAGGAGGCAGCGGAGCGTGAAAGACCGCCAGCCATCCTGAGGTTTGACCTGAGGGTGGTGGGCTGCGTGGGCCTGCTCGCTACCCGATCAGCGCCGGGTCCGAGAGGCGTCGTGCGTGTTCCTACGTACGCCTCTGAGTCGTGTTTTTTATTTCCCCACAAGGGAACAATAAAGGAAGGGTCATGACCCTTCCTCATTACATGTAGTGGCCTGCCATTTTACACGGCGGGCCGAAACCTCGGCGGGGTCGTGATTGCATGTGAAAGCAATTCGCGCGGCCCCGCGTCTATGGTCATGTCGAGGAACACCGTGGTAGGTTTAGTCGGTATTACCGGGGTATCTTTCCCCCGCCCCCCGCTTGAGTCTGATATAACCTCTCCGTCGCCCCACGGAGAGATATGCGTCAAGGCAGTCCCGCACGTAAAAAAAAAGCTTTAATAAATTAAACAGGGTTAAATGAAAATTACTAATATCCTTTTAACAACTTTTGTTCCACAGGTTTTTATAAAACTCAATACATTTTCCATAATACTTATTATAACAAGTTAAAAATAGCAAGCATCCCATTTTTCGCACAATGCCTTCCAATCCGTGGTGTGTTGTTTGGTTCTGCCGCTGCTCTCTGTTGCATGTAGTCCTAAATCTAACTCGTGCAATTAAAATAAGCAATTTAAATATGGAAAACTCAAATGATTAATTATGAAACGTGGTAGAACAAACGTTATTAAGTAAGGTATAATAAGTCAAGACCGAAAGATTTTATATTTTTAATTTAACCCTGTATAATTTATTTAATCTTATTTAATATGCTGCAAGCTAAGACAGAAGAAAATATGTGAATCAAGACAGTTCGTGTTGTAATTTTTCAATTAACCCTTCAAATAATTTTAACGCACCAATTTTTATTTAATAATAAATTCTTCGTCTTTTAAACACAAGGTCTTTAAGTAAATTGCAAGGACATTTTTAATGAATATGATTAGCCCTTATAAATATTGATCACGTCGTTAGAAAGCAAACCGAAGATTAACGCGCGGCAGCCATATTAGAAATATGAGAGAGAAATTTAATTCCAGTTTTAAATGAAACAATGTTTCATACGTGGAGTGATTTATTCGAGTAATATCTTATCATACATTAACATAAATGGCAATCATATAGGTCATGTATATATCTTATACACTACTAGTTATTGCCCGTAGCTTCACTTATGTTAATGTACGTTAGGTTATAACAACACTTTTTTATGTATGAAAATAATATTTTTTTATTATATACTTCGCTCGCGTAAATGTAAATTTTGTCAATTAATTTCCATCCTTCGGGATAAGTTTTCTTGATTAAAGGTACTATTATAGTAATTTCGCATACACTTTGTCAGGGTAACAGAAAAGCACATAGATGCTTTTATGTTCCCCTGACAAAGTGTATGCAAAAGGAGTATGCCCATCATGGTTTCGTTTTCCCAACAATCAAACGTGGACGTTAATACACACGCGTGATTGTTAGTTTATCTTAGATACACTACACCTCGGCTATTCACAGTAACATATAAAAAAAGGTTTGGCAAGCTATAATTGAAAACGTTAAAACGAAAAACATGTTCTCTTTGCATGTAAAAAAATAACCTAATTTAACGAGCTTCATAAGCCTTTTGTGTAATAACCCGTCGATCTAGGGATATATTTTTTTTGTAATAGTATATACATTTAAAACCCAACAAATCAAGGTACGTTTTATGAATGGGAAATGTGAAACTATGCTCCATACTTTAATAGGCATTCTCCTTTCATGATGATTGGTCGAGTAGTTAAGGCGTGAAAGCACAACACAGCATAAGAAACAAACTCACATTCGCATTTATAATAACATTAGTTAGGATATACGAATAGTAGTGCTCGCCGTTGTCTATGATTTGGTTACAGCATGACTGTCCCGTCGCGCCCAGCGACTGCACGGCTGACTGACTGAGAGTTGACTGCACGCATGGCTTGGTTTAAGGAGTTGCCTCGCCACCGCCGCGCGCCGCCACTGCAACGACTATTGCGGGTTCGATCCTCTCACGGGACAAACAACTGTGTGATCCACAAATAGCTGTTTCGAGTCTGGATGTTAGTTGTTTGAATGTTTGTAGAATCACCTGCGATACAGGAATTATTCTTAGTACGACAGTTATCATGTGAAAAATAAAATATGCTAAATTACTTAATAACGATACCTAAATAATGATTTTGTCGGTACTGAAGGTTTGCAGAAAGTTTATTGATTTTAACAGAACCTATATTGGACTTATCGAGTAATTATCTATTAAACCTATTAGCCTTTAGAGAGGATTTTTTATGAATATTACATGACTATTTTTAATTGCAATGCAATTAGTTTTAAAAACTTAATTAAACTGTTAAGTCTTAGAACGCCAGACATAATTAAAAACCTATTGTGACTGGTCGCTGGTGTGCCACTGCGACTCAATAGGTTAAGAAAGTATAAGCTTTTTGTAATACACATTCAATCCACCATTAAAGTAATCGATTACTGGTTACCTACCGAAACCTTCAAGGGTTCGAGGGTCTAAGGGCGTTGATGTAGGAGCGATAACCCATCCGGCTCTCGACCGCGTGTAACCATAAATCACGTAATCGATATTCACAGACCCTCTGTCCTTATTGTAATATGCATGTGTATATTACTTACAGACTTGTACCCTGAGCTCCATTCATTAATTGGAAGCAGTGTTAGACCCTTCAAAGTATCAGGTTTGGATTCAGTTGTTTGCCACTGGGTTTGTTTTTTATACAAGAAAGGTTGCAAACTATTTCTTGTCCGTCCAGTGGTAAGCGTTCATAGTACCGAAAGCGGCAACTATAATTATAATAACGTCCGTTAGACCAAATTTCAAATTTGGTATAAATATCTTCTTTACATACAGATATTACCAGCTACGATTTATATGAAAACGCTCAGCTAGGCTTAAATATTGTGAATAACTGGCTTCATCAAAATTTACTAACTTTAAATACCGATAAGACGAAATATATTCACTTTTCTATGCGCAAGAATAACTATAGTATAACTAACTCGCCTATATATGCTCACAAATGTCCGCTTCAAAACCCCACAACAAACATGTGTAATTGTCCTCCTATCCTGCAAACTAGGAGCATAAAATATCTTGGGATCATAGTAGATGATACACTTTCCTATAAACAACTTATTAATAGTTTAGTAAATAGAATCCGTAAATTAATATATGTATTTAAAAAACTCAGAACAGTAGCAGATACTAAATTGATTACTCAAGTTTACTTAGCTTTATGTCAATCAATTATCCAATATTGTATTACTTCATGGGGTGGAGCAGTGAAAACTACTATGCTGCCTCTTGAACGAGCTCAAAGAGCAATTTTAAAAGAAGCCACCCGCCGTCCTTTCCTATTTCCTACAAGCTTATTATATAAATCCTGCAAAGTAATGACTGTCCGTCAAATCTTCATTATGCACACAATACTAAAACAACATGGGATGCTTACCTATAACGCTGGCATAATTAACAAGGGTCGGCAAGATATAGTCTGCACCACACAATCATGCTCAAAACATATTTTTACAAATAGATTTTTTGCATTTCTAGGGTCATTTTTGTACAATAGGCTAAATAGAGAATTAAGCATTTATAAATTAACTCATTTTAGCTGTAAAAACTTAATTTCTACTTATATTCAAACTTTGTCATATGACCAAACCGAGCAGTTACTTGCAATCTGTAAATAAAATTTTGCTTATTTAGTTTTAAAGTAGAATATTAAACTTAATTTAATTGTTTTTACGTTTACCTTTAGTTTATTATAAAAGTTATTATAATGTAATTTTATTTATACTGATAATAGTATGTAAGCAGTTTGTCGCTCGGTTTAACCTAGTTCGGGCAAATATCTATGTGAACTTTATGTAATTGTTAACATGCAATTGTAAACTTAGAATTTATACTAAAATAAATAAATTATTATTATTATTATTATATATTATTATAGTACATAAGTGATATAGTATTATAGTACACAAGTGTGTGCGCAATCATAAGTGCACCCTCTGTTCTGTAACTCTCATAATCTGATGTGATGGCAATCTCACGCGAGCCGAAAGAGATCAGGCGGAGGCTCAGCGATTTCACTTGCTTTCCGAGGGTATGTAACTTCTCAACTCCAGGTCCCTAAATGGCATTACTTAGCACAGTAGTCGCATTCACTACCGTTACGTCAAGAAGGACCTTTAATTGGTATGATGCCAGGGGTATCACTCACGTGCTAAGGGCCCTAAGGAAAAAAGAGAGATAATTAAAGAATGAATGAAAAAGGAATGAAAGAAATGGGATGAGCAACCTGCCGGAATTCTTACATATTCCAATTAGAAGAATGCTGGAGTTTTTACTTATTACGAAACGCACAAGAAGTATTACTAAATTTACGCCGGTTTCCTGTAGGAGAGCAGTATTCCCTCGGGTGAGCTATCTCATTCGTAGCGTCCTCGAATACTTGGAATTGGCAAGCTCTTCCATCCGAAAAACAAAAGACTTTTGTTATTTGTTGGTAAAATAAAAATCCTCTTACATTTTGTTTCGTTAATGATCAAAGCCTCTACAAAATAATAATATCAGCCCTGTATATAAACTGTCCCACTGCTGGGCACAGGCGTCTCCTTAGTCTGAGAAGGCCGTAGTCCACCACGTTGGCCCAGTGCGGGTTAGCAGACTTAACTTATCTTCGAGCACATTATGGAAAACTCTCAGATATGCAGATATCCTTGCGATGTTTTCATTAACCGCTTAAGCGCGCGATAGTTAACTATTTAATACGCATATAACTTCTAAAAGTCAGACGTGCATGCCTCTAAATCGCACTCAAGACAGTAGCAGTCCAACGGTGACTTTCTAAGCTATCGCTGCTAGTTGTTTTATTTCTTAAATACAATAGATTAAAATAATCCGAGAATATATCACCATGCTATCAAGTATATTAGTCGTAGATACATATAAATGTGTGCAAACATCACAAACACTGCCTAAGCCGCCGAGGACCCTTTAATTACTCACAAACGTAGCGCAAAGTATAAATTCGTCGTGAGTGCGCAATAAAAATTCATAATACCGTCCGCGGAGTTACTAATTAAAATGCGGCTCATTTTCTTAAGAACGGGTGCACTAAGGTATTCGTAACGCGCTCTTCACCTTAGCATTAAAATTACTAAATGTTAATCTTTCTGATGAATCGTTCCAGCAATATAAGTGGTATATTAAAATTCAATAAATCTGTAATAGCAAAGGACTTTGGTACTGTTACTCTCAAAATGAAGTACACGAAACAAAGTGTCATAAAAATATCTACATCTTATATGCGAAAATATTGTATTCATGTATTATATTTACTTATTGAAATTAAACTACTATATACGGATTTTATCGCGTTGTTTATTTATCACTGTATTACAAAATTTTGAAAATATTACTCTACTACTACTATTGATTTTATTTGACTAATTTATAAGCTAATAAAATTATTTAAACTATTAAATCTATTTATTTTTGGTTTACACTTTCCCCGACGTTTCGGGTGCTTTTCAGCAGCCATGGTCACGGGGAGACTAAGATGGTAGTTGTCTCAATGTTCCAGTGTAGTTATTTCAAAGTACCTGAACATAATTTAATTATTGGTGTTTCTATTTACGCAGAATGAGCTCAAAGTATCATGAAGTCTAGCTGTGGTTTGTTTCTTCTTGGGTTTGACTATTTGAAGTACTGGATCCCAAGCTGGTGGTACATTCCAACCATCTTCTCTATTGAAATTGGGATGTTTTTTAATTTCAATAGCCTCGCGAAGCATCCTTGGCAGGAATCGGTGTTCTTTAGCGAGAATCTGTGGTTTGTCAAATCTCAGGTAGTGGTTGGTCCCCTGTTGTACGTGTTCACACACAGCAGACTTCAACGAGCGTTTGTGTTTTACGTCAGCTATGTGTTCTTTTATGCGGGTGCCTATGCTTCTCTTGGTTTGACCAATGTATGAGAGTCCGCAGTCACAATCTATTTTATAGACCCCTGCATCTTGTAAAGGTAATTGGCACTTGACGGATGGTAAAAATTGACTTATCTTCGTTGGCGGCTTGAAGTATGTGTTGATTGAAGCTCGCTTCAAGATGTAGCCAATCTTGTCAGTGACACCCCTTACATAAGGCAGTATAGCAGGCTGGCGCTCGACTGTGGCTGGCTTTTCTCGGGATCTGTGACAGCGGCGCGGCTGTTGGAGCTTGTTGTCTTGCAGTACTTGCTTGACATGTTGAAACTCGGCGTCCAGGTGTTTCTTGTCACAGATCCCGTGGGCTCTCTGAAACAAAGACATTCCCACGGTAGCTAACTGTTTAGGATGGTGGTGAGATTCACCGTTCAAGTACCTATTTGTATGGGTCTTTTTCCTATACACGGTGTGGCTCAAAGTATGATCAGGATTCCTGATGACAAGTACGTCTAAGAATGCTAATGAATTATTTGCCTCCAATTCCATAGTAAATTGGATGTTGTTATTAATGGAATTAAGATGTTCTAGGAATACACTAACACTATCTGTTGGTAATATTGTAAAAGTATCATCTACAAACCTCTTATAAATCCTGGGTGTGATGGGGGCAGTCTGTAAAGCTCGAGCCTCGAAGTCCTCCATATATATATCGGCAACAACAGGCGATACTGGGGAGCCCATTGCCACACCATCGACTTGTATGTAGAATTTATTGTCCCACAACAGATAGCCAGTTGTTAAGCAATGCTTAAGTAGTTCTGCATATTCCTCAGGCATATTGTACTCTATTAGCTTCCTTTTAGTTATTTCAATACAGTCATGTACAGGTATGCATGTAAATAATGACTGCTTAACAACTGGCTATCTGTTGTGGGTACTTAAGACACCATTTCTACTGCAATTCTTGCTTGTTAGCTAAGATAATTAATTTGACGCGTAATTAAAAATCACCTTACCTTAACATCCTAACTCACTAAAAACATACTTGTTTTCGGAAATTCTGATGTTTACATTGTTCCAACATAAATTCGCATACGCAGTTGTTTATACACAGTTGTCTAAAACTAAATGAAATATAATTTCGTGGAAATGTTGATATGTTTATTCAAGAGAAGTAACTTCATTATAAAGAATTATATCTTGACTGCAAGTGTTCAAACTTGCCACCTATCCGAAGTAATATTATTTTAAGCTATTTATGCTGCGTCCTGCCCTTAGGTTTGCTGTGTAAATTCAATTCAGGCGTACATGTTTCATATTATTTTAGAAGCTCTTATAACATAATATGTGAATGTTGCAGACAAATAATGAAAATAGAGTTTCTTGAAATTAGGTACTCCTTCTATATAAGTGAATACAGCCTTGGGTCGGTTCTTTATTGAATAGTGTCAGTAGCGTTCACGTAATAGAGGGCAAGCCTGTTGACATTTCCCAGTCATGGTTACTCTTTGCTGCTAGTATGGGATTTAGAACTGTACCTGAGGATGTTTTGGCAGTAAAACCCAATAATATTTTGTCCGACGCGTAAATCAAACCAGAAAGACTTCATGCACACCGTCGCGGATGAAATTAGAGTATTATTCTACAAGATCATTAGAATTTGTAGAATAACACTCTACGTCTCTCTCTCTATAATAACAGGTCTGTAATTCCTCTAATTACTGTCGAAAATACATTTGCGTAGGATTTAAAAATGTACTGAATAGCATTCTTGAAACAAGAATATTAGTCATGTAAATTCAACTGGAACGGTTAAACATTTTATATTTATAGTTAAAAAGTCCTATGAATATTAATAAATAGTAGATGGGCAGTATTTATAAAAAAGAACCTTTTGAACACCTTAACTACGGCAAATATGACAAAAATAATTTAAAAATATTAAAGACGGTCTTAGCTCAATGAAAAAGACTTGTGCTCCTGATCGAAGACATTTAATTTTATATATAACCAATTACACTATCAATTAGAACTTACTTTTAAGCTGAAGTTATTAAGCAAGAATGCTAACTTATAATACTTACAGGTAATTTGGACCTGATTTGCTAACAACTTTTAAAATATAGTATCCAGTTGTTTATACCTACTCTCGCCATTATATTCCAATAAGGCGAATTAAGACCACATTTCGCCAGCTATATTTTGATTCCCACTCAATAGTGGGCATTAAGATATAACTAGAAATGTACGCTAAATACGCGTACAACGCATCTAGCCAAGACCTTTACAAGAATTTCCCAAAAGAAAACCTAATTGGTTATTTTTAATTTTGCAACCTTATGTCACAGTACCAACAAACTCGTCACTTCTATCTACTAAAACGTCTATAAATACATTTTAATGATATGTGTTACATTGCGCTAAGTTGTATTAATACATCTGCAGTCTATACTACATAGTCTATAATAGTAATGGAATGAATATTTATCACGATCAGAGAAAATCAAAATGCAAACGGGGTTGTGAAATAGTTCGTACCACGTTCCACGTCTTTATGAATGTTAAACTTGGTTATGCTTTTTTTACGTGGGGCATTAACGCATACTTCTCTCCACAAAAAGGGGAACAGAGAGTGCTCACCCGAGGAAAGATGGGAAGTTCCGGGACTTTCCATCTTTCCCCGAGTGAGCCCTCCTTTCCGACATAACCTACCACGCCAACTCGCTGCCTTAAATGATGGATGTGTCACTGGAACTGAAACTAGATCAGCAACGCATATTGTAATTACCCAGGTCATAGCGCAGCGCCAAACCACACTAAACTACATATCATGAAATTAGTCATAGTAGTTAGAAATTTACGGTTCACATGAAGTTCAGACTCGCTTAAATATATCTGTAAAGTTTTAATTACGCGAGCCTAAGTAGTGCGCGTATGTTTGTTAGCACTCGTTAATAGTTTATAATTATTATAATAATTATACACTTTATTTATAAAAAGATTTTGAAAAGTACATGGACATTAACATTTCTACAAAATATGTTTGTACATTTATTTCTAATCACGTGGGTGAAGTGCCATTCACATAGCTAGGTTATACAATAACCTGTATCCATCATATAAATACTGATGCATTTTTCATAGAAATTTAGTTGCATTGACATTTTCAATTTGTCAATGTAGACGTCATTGGCGGTCTAGCATAATATCTGCAGCTTGCTTCAAGCAATAATAGTTTTTAGCTATTGAAAAATAAAGTCAATATTTACGTGAAAAATAGGTATCACTTTAACGGTGCGCCACCGTTGTAGTAATAATAATAATAATAATAATAATATTTTATTTCTCTCCCACAAAAAGATACATTTAAAAGTTATTACAAATTAGTTGTCTTCTATTTGTGGGAGACAGGAACTCAAACTAGGATACCCTGTGCTATGAATTCCTGGCTCCCCCTCTCGGTTTTTATAGGTACAATTTTGTCACAACGGTAGTTAAAAGTGGTTCAAAGATTTTTTCTTGTACATATAATAAAAGAAAAAAAAAAAAAAAGTAATCTAGTTATAAAACCAAACAAAAAGTAATAATAAAAATAAGAAATTAAACAAAATATAAACAAAATGATAAATCAAATAAAGCCTGGATTTATGTGTGTCTGTGCGCGTGTCTGTGTAAGTGTGTGTGTGTGTGTGTGTGTGTGTGTGTGTGTGTGTGTGTGTGTGTGTGTGTGTGTTTGTATTACGGAAGCTACGCTAAGATAGAATCGTAAGAAGTTTTTCAGTTTGTTCATAATCAAGTTTTAAGAGCCATTGGCAGACTTTGTTTTTACA
Organism: Catocala nupta; assembly: GCA_963675205.1. NCBI lineage: Eukaryota > Metazoa > Arthropoda > Insecta > Lepidoptera > Erebidae > Catocala > Catocala nupta. Next base: position 8,166,320 of record OY776090.1, on the reverse strand, counting down.
TTCCACCCTAGATAGGTTAGTAAGTGCGAGAATTTTATTGATTTTATTGTACAAGTAGTTTCCTCTAAAATAAAAGAACTTTTGTGCAAATGATGTTTTTACTGACACTGATTCACGAACATTATAATGCCTCCTTGTGTTAGACTTATTTCGTATTGTCAACAAGTTAACAGAGGTGTGTTTCTTGACAATTGTTGACAATATATATAGTTGCCTAATAGTTAATACGCCTGCTTCCTTATATAACGCTGTTGTTGGAAATAAACGTGGTCTTAACAGCGCAACTTTCAGAACCAGTCTTTGCACTCTTTCGACGTTTAAAATAATGGTTTTATTTGTTCCACCCCAGACAGAAATGCCATAAGATAAAATGGATTGGCACAGGGACTGATAAACTGTTTTAATTAGTTCCCAATTTGAGACGTGTCTGAGATTTTTAAATATATGAACAAGTTTTCTAGTTTTTTTTATAAGTTGAAAGATGTGATTTTTAAATGATAGGTGTTCGTCAATTATTATTCCTAAATATTTTATTGATTCTATTTTAGATAGAACTGGGCAGTCCGTACAGCTAGGTGATAGCGGATGACATGTGTGGGCGTGAATATTAAAATTGAAGTGATTAGGTGTTAAATTATAAATTGAAAAAGTCATGTACTTAGTTTTTGTGGCATTGAGTGTTAATTTATTGATAGCAAGCCATTGAGTCACGATGTTGAAACCATTCTGGGCAGCATTGAAAGTTTCATTCCAAGACTTCCCATAAAAAGTTAACGTGGTATCATCTGCATACGAGATGATGTGACAGTTCTTAATGTTTAGCTGGCATAGGTCATTTATATAGCACAGAAATAAAGTAGGTCCTAAAATGCTGCCTTGTGGAACGCCAATATTTATAGGAATTTCATTACTATAATATTCTCCAATTCGAACTGACTGAGTTCGGTTTTGCAAATAGTTCTGGAAAAGCTGTAGCTGTTTATCCCGTATTCCTATGCTTGCGAGCTTTAATATTAGTATATTTGGGCAGACTGTATCGAAAGCCTTCTGTAGGTCTATAAAGATGGTTAAACATTTTTCCTTGTTGTCCATTTTGTTTACTATAAACTCAGTAAAATCATGTAAACAGTCGGACGTCGATTTGCCCTTTCTAAACCCGTACTGATTTTTTGAAAGGAGATCTTTATCTTCTAAGAATTTTACCAGTCTCTTGTTTATGATCCTTTCAAATATCTTAGACAAAGAAGTTAGCAGTGATATAGGACGATAATTTGTCACGTTTTCTTTGCAACCACTTTTAAAGATAGAACAACAACAGATTTTTTAAGTAGTGTTGGAAATATATCTTCTTCCATACATCTATTTAATATGTAAGTTAGGGGAGGGACTATTATATCTTTTACATGTTTAAGGAAGTAGTAGATGTGATGTATCAGAATTGCTCCACGAGTTGAATTTTAAAAAACGCAATCCGCTATCGGCTCGTTTTGTGCACAATATTGAACCACATGTAATAAATATTGAACACGGCGGCCACACGGCGGCTGTTTCAAATACCTACGTATGTTTTTGTAGACATTTAATTTTCACACGGTTTGTCCCTAGGACATCATTAAAACTAGAGACCGCGTCGCTAGAGTCATTAATTCTAGTGAATAAGTAGAATTTAATTATTAATAGTCAAATTTATTTACACTAGCAACTCGCACGGGAGGCGTTGGTAACTTTGCAGTAGTTAAATAAAGTTACCATATTAAAAATCATATTCCTACTAATATTTCCATCTTCTGACAATTCCTGTTGAAGAGCAGAATAAAAAACACAGCCAGTACATAAGCTGCGTTTATCGTTTACAAACTCCGGTGAGCCTGTGAAATTAATTATTTATTAGTGATCGAAGTCTAATAAAAAGTATAAAAATAATAAAGAATATTCAATGTATAGAAACATCGATTACAAAAGATATTAAACGATAATATTATTATACATTCTTTATCGTTGCAATTATTGTTGACTCTATGAGACCGTGCGTTATCTTAGCGCGGAGTAGAGCATATTAATTGGCGTTTGCCTGCTAGTTACTTGGATATAGCATTTTACTTTATAATTGTTTTTTGTCATAGATCTATATGATCAGCATTACCAACAACTATTTTGTTAACAACGCACGAGCGATGAGGGTGGTGTTTCTACGACTACCGTTCACTAACTACATTAGAAGTACCTATTTCGATGTGCTGATTAGTTGCACATGCATACACGAAATCATAAATGGAATTTGTTTATTTCATGTGTATAAGAAAACTGTGTGTAGCATCAATATCACCTTTTCTGCATTTAATAGCTTTATTTAACGGCATTGTACAGCCTTCTTGCGGTTCAGCCATTCCATTGTGCATTAAACTCATCATAAAGAAACCATTACCTGACGATGTGGTTTAAACTACAAGCAATATTGTGTGATTTATCAACAAAAGGCGAGCTTAATGTTAGTTTCTTACTGCGGTCGGCCAAATCGAGCCGAGACAGTTTTCTTGGCCGTTGGTGGAGATAAGGCAACAATTAAACTTTGCCGTTCAGCGAGTAGGTATAAGCTGTAATAGATCTAAGTTACGATTGTAAATAAAATAAATAAAACGTTCAACTATGTAATGGCTATTTCTAATGCTCATTTGTTTGAAACGGCAAGTCACGTATACTTATAGTATTAGCTCGGTGGCGCAGCGGTAGTTAATACCGTATGCTGTATCGGTTTCCTTCTCCCCTCTCCTATCCAAAGGTCTTTGCATTAATTTGGAATCCTCACTTAGCTAATGTTGGCTTTATTTCGTTAAAGAGAGATTTATACCATCCATATATGAGGCAAAAGTGAATCACACTGACGTTTCATGTGCTTTGAATTTAACAGGCACTGTTCCAGAATAAAAAGGACTTTCTTGACAGAAAAGCCTAATAATATTGCCTTACAAAAGAATCGGCTCCATGACCTCACGTGCAGCATTGCATTCACTACCGCTGCGCCATAGTCTAATCTTAAATCATTCATGTTTCATAGAAAATGTGACAGATAGCTTTTGCCCTCAAGTGGCTTATAAACTCGAGTATTACCATATAAACTCGGCTTTAAACAACAAATTATCCCACACAAGCTGCGTAGAATACTTTAAACGTTTATTTCGTACAAAAAGGAAGATTAACATAAAGATTAATTAAAAGATAAATAATGATACGCTATTCCTCGGATCGCTAAACGTTTCACGATACAAATAAAACGGGAGCTTTTCTAATACTTTAGTATGAGTTATGGAGGTCTTTTTACTTTTTTATAAAAAGGTTTCCTGTTTGCATTATTTATTATTATTTACAGTATCCGTGCTATAAATGATGATAGCTTGGAATAACAAACAAACCAGTTAATGAATTTTTGAAAGGTTTATCACAATGCAACATGATAGGAGATAAACTCATTGGTTTTGGTGGCAAATCGTGATCGGTAATCGTCAAATTTCTCAAGCCTTGTGGGAAGGGGTTGACTAGACATGACCTAAATATAATAATAGGGTATAAGGGACTACATTTCTGCCGCACTTTTCTTTTTTTTTAAGTGGGGCGACGAAGACACAGTATAAAGGCGCGCATGGGAATACGCACGCCGCTTCTCAGACCTGGTGCTGATCCCACTACGCCGCCTCCTTGATGGAAATTACTTCCTCACAGGTGACGGCGTTCCACGACACTCCGGACCATGGACTAAACCACGGCCGGGAGCGAGAGGGTCACCATTCCGACTGTCACGACCAACTCACGGCGCTGCGAAGCCCAGGTGAAGCAATCCACCAACGTGTGCAGCGCCGTGTCTACAACATCATCGCTGCAGGCACCGCAGTGGTGACAACCGGGCGTCTCTTGCAGGCCTATGTGACACAGGAACTGGCCAAAGGGACCGTGGTCAGTCATTACCTGTGTCAGCCGGAAGGTGAGGGCACCATGAAGCCTCTCCAGCCACTCCTCAAAAACGGGTCTCACCGCCACGATTGTGGCACTAAATTACTGCCTAAGTTATCCCGACTATACAGCGTTAATATTATATAATTTACAATAAAATTAATTTTCCCATCTTGTCTTATCTGTTTAATAAAAAAAACATTTTAAAATCATTTAGATACCGCAGCCAGGATATATTGTTCTCGAATAAATAGAAATGACACAAGATAACACTTAGAGAAGGGTCTCTATGTGTTGTCTCTAGTTACCAGTACGTAAGCTTGCTTATCGCTAGCAATCAGTAAATAAGGCACCTAAGAAAAATCGATTATAGTATTAACATAGGCTGGCGCTTATATAAAAGAGTAGGCAAAAATAATTACATCAACAATTTGCCGGCTATATTTTAGTTACCACGTACCGAGCACAATTCGAGGCCCTGTGCTGTTTTCGAAAAATATCTTGCTGGAACTCTCAATAACTAGACCTGGACATTCAGCCTTATAGTTGTCAAATAACTAAACTATAAAACCACCGAGACACTCCACCTGTAATATTATGCATGTATTATAATTCAAATAGAATTATAGCCACAAGAAAGAGCTCTAAAGTACAGCTATGTTATAAAATTTAATTTGTTTCTTTACTATATATCTATATATCAGTTATAGTTATTTAATATACTTTATATAAACTACTATTAAATATAAACTACTACTGTTACTGTTAATGTTTAATATATTAGGTTAACAGCAAATATTACATTTTAAGGTGGATGTAAATGGAAACCAGGAACAACTTTATAAAACATATTTATTTGTTTAAATGGGAAATTAATACACAAGAATAAAACACAGATCACATAATTCTCAATATTCACAATTTCACATGGCCTAACCTATACCTAAATGTTATAATTTTAGTTAAAAATCGTTAAATAATACAGCTATTACAGTGAAAATAAAATAGGCTCTTAACTTACGAGGCTTTTGGTCCGTTCACTTCTGCAGCTCACAACAGAATAGAAAATTCTGCCCGGGAGGGCCTTTTATAATCATTTTACATGTAGGTTACCATTACTCAATGTAATATAACATGTTTAACATAATATTTTGAAAATAACAATAACTACAATTAATATTTTATCCTGATGCATTTTACATTTGAAGAACATCGCGAGCTTTCTTGGCACTTTAAACGGACTATATATGTATAATTTATATTCTGACAGCGTTTACTACCTACATAGCTTCTGACCTCTATAATCATATTAGGGATACACTTATTATGTAAACTGCGGTCACCCGTAAAGGTAGCGATAACACGTCGTGTACGGAAATGTAAAACGTTTTAGAGTTTCCAGACATTACTCGATGGGAATCGAGGACTTAAGTTTAGCGATTACTTACATACAGTGAAAGATTAGTCGACGGCGATGCTGACGTATAGTAAACGTCTAATCGAGTAAAATACCTATTTATGCTTACTAGTGTTCGAAATTCAGCAATAATCATTATAAAAAATTTGATGGAAGCTTTATATAAATTTGCATTCCTTCATCTCTCTTTCTCTTCCTTGCTGTTTATCCACATGGTGATGGGCTCAGCCTTCTGCTACCAATACGCCCTGTCTTTAACGTCTTCTAAGAATGACTCAATATTAACAATTTCCATAATTAAACTATTTTTGAAATAAGTTAGTCAATACCCACAAGAGAAAACAAAAACAGGTTGATAAACAGCGGAGATAAAGGTATTGAACTATTTTGTCTTTTCCTATTTACCTATATATATACCCATATTTTATTTATTTATCCAGCACAAATTCTTATTGCATGTTAAAGACGCAATACAGCAATACAGCAACAAAGAACAATAAACTAACAATTATTATTATACTAAAGATAGCTAAGATAATCCAGTGCCACCTTCTCAAATTCCGCCATAGAACAAACATAGATATCTAAACAATGGGAAACCTCATTTAGAATTAGTATTATGTATCTCTTTATTCATATATGTGTAAAAATGTAAGCCCATTATTAGTTTGCTTTATAAGTAATGTATATAGTATAGAGGATGGAAGCGTGATAATAATAGTATGTACTTGAGTATAGGCCTATATTTTAAACCGATGAGTGCCTAGGGTTTTACTCAAATACCGAAGTCAGAAATTTATAATAAGCTATTCGAGCAATTTGTTTAACTAAGCAAGACTCTTGGTCTTGTATTTTAGATCAATCTTCTGATGGAGAGAAAATAAGAAAGCTTTCAGAAGATCCGAATTCCCCGACACGAAATAGAATATATGTATAGAATATATGTATATACACAAGTTTTCTGCACAACTTTATAGCATATGTCCTGTAAGTTACAGGTAGAATGAGTGAAAATATTTCGATACGAGGATATGTTTCGACACTATAGTACTCCAAGCACAATATATGTAGATATTGGACTCAGAAAGTATTACAGTAAACTTCATGCATCGTCAAGGGTAAAATACTGGTTTTCAGAGCTCTCAGCTTCAATATATATATCTTTTTGTGTATTTTTGTTTGTAAGTGCATTGCGTTGCTTTTAAATTTGCTCCCACCAGAAGGGACGGAGAGGGGAGCAAATTTAAAAGGTGGACTTAAAATTTGTGAGTTAATGTGCGTACTTCAGTCAAAGCTTTTGACAACTGCGGCAAAAGTTAGACGCTTTCTAAGTATTGCAACGCATGCCAATCGTATTAGTTAGTCAGCATATCAGCTAATAACTAAAATACTGTTAGAAAACTATTTGGACGAAATAAGGGGAATTAAAAATTTATTACTACGAAATAACAGGAACTGTTTTAACCGCTTAGCTAATACCAGGTGTACATAACATAGCTCTTAGAACGGTATATAATCCAACTGATACAACAAATGCGAAACTGGTGATTGAGGTTCCGAAAATTTGTTCAACTGCAGGAATGGTGTAGTAATTGAAGTGGGAGCCTGCCACTGCACTGCGAGTGTTGTGGGTGGGAACCATTTGTAGATCACACGGGACGATGGCTTGTCTGATCCATATATGGTTGTACCAAATCTAGTTGTTCTTCGTGTCCATTGTTTCAATATTTGTAAAGTTGCACGCGACACAGGAATGTTACTAGTCTGCGCGTTAACATATTATAAAGCAAAATAAATTTGTTACTAGACCTCATACTATTGTAATCAATTACATTTGACGCGTATTTAACTCTCACCGTCTGATGATAAAACATTATATAGGGAGTCACTTAGGTAATCATTAAAAGTCTTTGTAAAAATGCGGCGGAAAGTCTTAATAAAGCAAATTCGATCGTACTCAAACAATCGAGACGGTGTTTCGGTCGTACGGAAACTGTATTTTTATTTAAAGTTGAAAGATATCCTATGTTTTTTTCTGTACTCCTGACAACGTGAAGGAATAGTTAAAGCGTGGAAGCGTAACAACCTAATAAATAAACTCACATCGCACTTATAATATTTAGTTAGGATCATAGGATTTGCAATTGTTGTAGAGTTTTGTCAAAAAATTCTCAGAAGCTTATGAGAATCTCCCAGTAGATATTGAGATTCTCAGTAACTCTAACTTATCGAGTAACCCGCAGTAATAACATTACTCTTCTCGGTACTGTTTTCTGTAAAATACTCGTACTTTTTCGTGCGAAGTGGCTACCGAACCATAACATTACCTATTAATAGGCAGAGGCGACCTCTTCGCACTTATTATTAACTAGCGAACCTACTATCCGTGCGAAGCCACCCCGGCTTCGCACGGATAGTAGGTAACCTTACAAAACCTTAACAAATTACACACGCGAAAAACGCATGAAAGTCCGTTTAGAAGTTTTTGAGTTTATCGCGTACCGACGCGGACGCGGCGGAGGACTTTGTTCTATTATATAATATGTTGTGATGGGTATCCTCGTATCCGTTTCAAAATGCATTTTAATTCTTCTTATTCATCATAGATGCACAGTTCTCGAAGGAACGTCACAAATATTTAATCCAGTTTCTTAAGGACAAAGTGCTAATAAAAAGCTGGTATCCAATAAAACGTGGTTAAACATTACAAGTCTCCTGTGAGGTCGGCACTGGCTCCTGTTGCTAGGAGCTTTGCTCGAGCATAAATGCTTCGGGCTTCGAGTTTTTACGCCACGATTTATTACTTTGCCTCTATACCTCTTGTTTTAACTACGTTGGGATGTGCTTTTACTCAGACACGTATTAAATATATTATTAGGTCTACACGTGTATGTATTTATATGTTTTATGAGATAGAATATAGACAGCGATCGGATACCTTCATCGTATAGAGTTGTAGGAAAATAAAATTGTGTTGTATTTCTGCGACGGGTATAGTTTTCAAGGCGCTGCTGGGTATCAGCGACCGTGGTCTTTGTTCCATGTACTGTTCACATCGACTGTTTTTTGACTCGCGATTGATACTTCTGCTATTGCAACTTTATAGTTACTGCTCAACATTAGTAAAAGCCGTATGCTAGCTTGGCGCCCTAACAGACTAAAAAGAGAAAAGAATTTACTACATACATTGGTACTGTCTACGTGTATATTCCTGTAAGGTAATTAATGTAAGCAATTATTAGTAGGTTTAAAAAGCTGATATTATATGATTTTATATGGCGTTAAAGTAAACTTTGACTGTATCGTAACTCGATTTCCAAACATTAATATAACCAACACTAAATATACACAGCTTCGAACCAAGTTGAAGCGGCGGTAGCCCAATGGCTAAGGCACTGCACTTGCGATCAAAAGGTCGCGGGTTTGAATCCCACCCATTGCACTACTGACGTGAACCCACTCCTAACACAAGCATTCTAGTTTAGCTGGAGGGGTTAACAAGGGTACTAGTAATTTGAATACCAAATTAAAAGAAATCGTCTAAAAGAAAAATTTACAAACCACACAAAGTATCCTTCTGGTATTGGCATGGCGATCACTTTTTAATTTGTATCTTTTTAAAAAAGACAGCTGTCGCACTAGTTTTAATTACTGTTTCGCGAGGAAGTATATACGCGTTTAAACAACGGACACAAACAACGCCCAGACTCAAAACAACTGTTTACGGATCACGCCAATTTCTATCCCGAGTTGGGAAGTTACCCACAACATTCCCCGCAGTGGTAGTCGCAAGGTAATCACTTATTCACGTACACCATCCTTGAAGTCAAAATCTATGTTATCCGAACAGTCTTAAATATATTTATATTTTAAACGATAATAGTCTGTTTATTCTTAATGAAGTGCAAGATAATGTTGCTAGAATCTTTATTTCTGTAATATTAAGATCTATAAACATTTCCTTTTTAACATTTCATTCCTAATTGATATTGAAAATGTGAAATTTAATATGTAAAATTAAATTTAAATTTAATGATATAACTGATGTATTACATTTGCATGCCATTTGAAATGGCTAAATGGGCTTGTACTCTTGTAAATAATCTATAACATCAATTAATGTACCCTGTTTATAGCAAATAAAGACATCTTATTCTTATTCTTTCTGAAACTGAATAATTAAGTCGCTTTAACCATTAAAATATATAATATATAAGAAGGATAGGCAATAAAAATGTATAGACCAATTTAAAATTCTGAATAAGGCTTCTAAATTTGTGAGCTTATAAGCGAGTCTTGCGTGATTTTGTGTAAGTAGGTCTGACAGTATGCTTTTCAATATCTTATTTGTTTTATTTCACATTTGATATGCCAGCATATTTTCTAGCATTAGGATTAGGACTGATTTTCAGAGGGTGCCCAATTCCCTAGTACCAAAAGGATAAAGGATTAGGATACGTATATGATTGCTATATAACAATACAGCAATCATATACGCATCCTATAAATACATATGCATGAATGTCTATTGTTTATTAGGTAAATAGCTACTACATTATACAGTCATACATAGTTATACATCGTATCACGATTATATCCTTGAAGCTTTAGGCAGTAGTGTTTTACATACACACAGTTCGAGCTATGGTTCTAGGTTCCACGTAATAAGTGTACACTTTTAACCTTCGTGCTGCTACTAAGAATTTCTTGACAGAAAACGTTGATAACACTGCTCGACACGTGAATAGAACCCACACACCAGCACAGCAATTGCATTCACTAGCGTTACGGCACCGAGCAAGTCAAGTAGATTAAACATATCCGACATCATTTATATTCTAGCCCAAACCCGAGATCTCTTGTAGTCGCACACATTACGGTTTCGTCACCAAGGCTACAACTATAATGATATGTATCATTCGGCGTTCCTGGAATTGGTAACTGTCCTGCGTTCCTAAAAGATTGTCGATTTCGTCATTTTGCTTTCTCATAGATACTATAATAATAATAGAATCTATATTCAGAAAATAGCTTTAATCTAGTTTGTAAATTTCATCTGTCCCTGAACTAGGTTGACGCCAGTATCTCAGGCAACAGTGCTCTCTCACCCAATCAAGAGCTATACTGATTCAATTAAATAACAAGAACGAGAAGAATAACACACGAAAAATAACCAAGACATATATTATATTATATGCGAATGTGTTTGTTTTTTTGTTTGTTACGCTTTCACGTCTGAACCACTTGACCGATCATAATAAAAAGTCGCATAGGTACACCTTGTCAGGATTTAAAAAAGAACATAGGCTATCATTCATCCAGAAAAAAAAATACTGTTCCTGAAGTATAGAATTTTATTGATAAAATCTAGATTAAAGCGAGCGTAACCACGGGCGAAATCTAGTTAAGAATAAAATAAATATTCAAATTTCTAGTTACATGTCTACGTGAGTGTCATGAGATTGTTAGATATATGTGAGCTCCTTTCTATATGAATTTAGCCATGCTACTCCCTTGCTGCCGTACTTACTGCGATTTTGGTATCATGACATCTTCTACCAGGTTGCCTCCGCGACAATCCACAGACACCGTGTATTAAAAATTCCTCATATCATGTCCGGCCTAGAAACTGTTCACTTCAAACCTAAAGTCGATCCGTTGCTGCGTGGCATGCAGAATAAACCAACAAAGATTTGTAATAGAAGAAGTATTTATAGTTATTTCAATGGGACAATGTAACAATATCTAAACACAATTAATAGGCATTGTGACTATGGCCCGTAATTCGAGAGACATTATAACCGTTAAGAAAGGATATAATTATTAATTTACTTATCGTTATCAATCTGTCAAGTCTTAGAATACCGAACATAATTAAAAGTCTCTTGTGTCTGGCCGCCGGTGTACCGTTGTGACTCAATAGGTTAAGTAAAATACCTTTCGTTATTTTTAACTTCAATTACGTAAGTGTTAAATAATTTACTTGATCCTTAAAAATGTTGGCATCCCTCAACGACACTAAAATCATGTATGTAAATGATCGTTTCAAATGCTCCGTCGAGTTTACTGCAAACTACAAAGTTCAACCGCAGCAGATTTACTATTAGGTAAGCTGAAACTTCGTGTGTACCTTATGTCATTTCGACTTAAAAGCGGCGGTACTCCTATGGACAAGGCGTTGGACTTGCGATTGAGAGGTCGCGGGTTCGAACTCCATCCATAGCAATGACTACTTGAATACAATAATATGACTACACGAATGTAGTGGTTAAAGTGGTCGTCTCGCTATTACGCCTTGTATTGTGGGCTCGAATCCCACGCGGGACAATAACTTGTGTGATCCGCAAATTTAATAGTTATTCCGAGTTTAGGTTATTTTCCGTTATTTGAATGTTTGTAAAATTCCTCGCAACACAGGAATTATTCCTAGTGCGAGAGTTAAAACAATACTAATAAAGGAATTAGAATACTAGTTACTAGAAGTTTGGATATGTACGCGGTGGACGGTGACTGACTTTTCTTGTTACACAAGAAATAAAAATATATTTGGAGAAACGTGGATGTAATATAGTTCTGCAAATCACTTCAGGCGTAAATATAGTATAGTGATATTTTGATGTGATATTACGTCAAACCAAATGTTAGATTAAATCATATTCGAGCATGCGCTGTAGCACTACTTATATGTAAAAAGGATGTTGCCTTTGAGTACGTACCCGGCCGCATATAACATAACACATGAGTATTTAACGATCATTAATAACAGAATTAATTACAGTATATTATAGCACTACTTACATTCTCGTACTCCAGACCTTTAAATTACGATACCCAAGTGAAATGATGAAAGATTCAAAGCTAAGTGCTTTTTACCATGAGCATTAATTAATTTATTTATTTGGCTCACAAAACAGGTTACTTCTAGTGAAGGAGGATATAAAGATCCTAACTAATAATAAAAACGTTATTTGTTTGTTACGCTTTCACGCCTTAACGACTCGACTGATCTTCAAGTTTCTCATACAGGTTGTCAGGGGTACAATATTCTGTATCGAGGGATAAAACAGTATTGACAAAATCTACATTTACGCGAGCAGAGCCACGGACAAAATCTAGTAGATATATCTTTAATACACTACTGCTAAAAGTAGATATATATTTAATGACAAGCTGTTACCCGCGACTTCGTCAGCGTGGAATTTAACAAAAAAAAAAAATACCTAGAAGAAGGAGCCTAATTTACTCCTTATAATATCAGCTATCTGATAGTCCAAGTCAGGTTAAAATCGGTCCCGCCGTTGCAAAGATTTGCCAGAACAAACAGACAGGTAATAATTTAAAATTAATTATTTAATATATGTACCGTATATACTTTCATATGCATTTAGTAAAAACTGTGAATTTGCCATTACAAACAGACACTTTATTTTATTTATTTGTATATGTTAATCAGAATATAAAATGAAACCAATATACTTCTTAGACTACTTTATTGTATATACATATCTCTTAACTAAACCTTCGTTTACCGTTTTTAAATAAAATTAAGAGTACAGTAAAAGTATTTATAAAAGAAATAAACTGAACTCAATAACATGTTAGTGTATTTAGATAAATACTCGTTGATAACCGAGATTTGATTCACGTCTTTAATGTAATATTATTTTTCTCAAAATTTAATTATTATCTGTTCATCGATTTTTCACAAATACCTAACATGTAGATAGTGTTACTTTTGCTTTTATAACATTGCATGAACTATTTCTCGTAATTTTAACCCAATGTAAATAAACCTTTCGGTACTAGAGAATTGGGCACCCTCTTAAAATCAGTCCTAGTTTATACAGTTCGCCTTAATTCTAATTAAGAAACGCCGAATATATTTAGCTAGTAGCCAAAAAGGAACGTATTTAAAACATATATTTCTTACAAATTTTATGGCTCGTTTTACTTTATATTTCAGGCTTATTATATGAGTTGCCTCGACTCCGTTTACGGAGAAATGGGATTTTACTAAAAAAAATCATAGTACATTATTTGAAATATTTTTACAACGAAACGTAAAGAAAGAAATTGAAGTACTTTAAAATATATGCAAAACTGCTACGTTGGGCTAGCGTTACTCAAAGTTTATATTTTCTATTTTATAACTAAATTCGGAGTCTGTATACGCATGCCAGTTTTCGTATATATTCACTCTTAAAAACAACGAATAGTGCTAGAGTTACCTTGTTGTTGTATTCTTTTTTGAAGACAAGTCCGACATCTGTATACGATAAAAAAACGCAGTAAAGTATTAGCTAATCCATACTGACTGTTAACGATCGCTGACTGGTGCCGGCTAAGTAAGCGGTAATCCGATACATTCTTTACGATTCGTCCCCGCAGCATGATATGTTCAGTATATGACTACACGGATGGTATAGTAATTTAAGTCGTCGCCTCGCCGCTGCTTTTGCGTCAATTGTTGTGGGTTAACCCATATGGGACTAAAATTTGTTTGTCCACAAATGGTTGTTCCGAGTCTGGCTGTTGTTTGCGTCCATTGTTTAAATGTTTATAAAGTCCCCGAGATACAAGAATTATTTCCAGTCTGCTAATTCTAAAAAAATACTTCCGAACCTTAACAATTTCTTTGGTTTTAATCTAGAACGTAGTATTAGAGTGGATAAATATTAAAGTTTCATTAGTTCTGAAGTAACTTATACAGTAATAGCATTGACCTCGATGGCGTAGTGGTAAGTGTAACCGACTGCCACGCCTGAGGTCGCGGGTTCGACTCCCGCACAAGTCAAACATTTGTGTGCATGAACATGGATGTTTGTCTTGGTCTGGGTGTTTCTATGTATAATATGCATGTATTTACAAAAAAATAAAGTATATATGTATGTTTATCCATTGTCTAGTACCCATAGTACAAGCTCTGCTTAGTTTGGGCTAGATGATGTTGTGTGTATGTGGTAGAATATTATTATTATTATTGACATTATTCACCAACATTAAGACTAAGGAAAAAGGGTTATTCAATTTATGTGAATTTTTATTACAACGAATAGACCGGCAACCTCGTTTGGGTGGAATTCGAAATTAACCTTTGAGGGAAAATATGTGACTTACCATAGAAACTTTATCCTTTTATGTTACTCATGTTTAGGAAAGGCAATGAAATGTTCATGAAATCACATAACGTGTTTAGGTGAGTTACACGTCCCTCCATCTGACTAATAAAAACAAACATAATATCTTATTAAATCATTTTGGAATGTATGTGGTCTGTTGTTGTTGTGTCTGCTTAGAGTACGGCACAATGCGCCGGGCTATGCTAGCATGTGCCGTAGTGTGTGTATAACTTATTGTGGTTTATATTCTTTATTTAAATATTTGTTGATTTTGCCTGCGGCATCACTCTTGTAGATGTAGGTTATGTTACGCTAGAAAAAGTCCTTTTTCTGGATAAAAGGTACCGTATGCCCTTTATAATCTTTCCCCTGGCAACGTGTATGCAAAATTCCATGATGATCGGTCGAGTAGTTACGGGCGTGAAAGAGTAACAAACAAACTCACATTCGCATTTATAATATTAGTTAGGATGAGTTTCCCTGGGACAAGCGTCTTTGTAGAAACTTAAATATTATTAGCTACGCCGTAGATGCGCGTAGCAAGAGCGTAGAACCACACTATAAAAGATATCGTTGTAGACGGCTAAAGTCTACATGATGATTCGTCAGATACAAACAGAACCTATATTTTGTACATTTATATAACCGAGAGAACGTTGGATGCATAGGTCTCGAGTTCGATCTCAGGGCGCGCATCACTGGCTTTTCAAATTTATGTGAGTATTAAATAGTTAATTATCGCTCGCTATTAACGGTGAAAACATCATGAGAAAACCTGCATGTCTGAAAGTTCTCCATAATGTTCTCGAAGATATGTGAAGTCTGCCAACTTGCATTGGGCCAGCGTGGTAGACTATGGCCTAACCCTTCTCACACTGAGAAGAGGCCAGTGCCCATCAGTGGGACAGTTTAATACAGAGTTGATATTATATATCCCTATAACCCGGTAAAGGTAGGCAGAGGAGTATTGCACCCACATTTCACCAGCTAAAATTATAGGTGCCATGTAATAGGTAACGAGACTATTGACGTCACCGAGCACAGTTACAGAATCCGTGCTGCTACTGAGAATTATTCCTTAACTGAAACCGTCAATAACACTTTGCCCGACCCAAAAATTGAACCCAAGACTTCATGCATGGCAGTCACATTTTAGTGAATATGACTGCTGTGCATGAGGCATAGTGTATAGACTGCCTCGGACACACAACGGTTGTCCGTTGCCTCACCGAGGCAGTTTCTATCTAACAGATAGATCTTAAAGGTCTAGGTATAAACGAGAGAGTGTAGAATACAGCGATACGGTACTAGACACTAATATCATAATATCACTCGTGACTAGTGACGGACGGACCGGCAGCAGTACCTACGACACTATTTGTATGCCTACGTAGCTGTTATTCAAGACACTGGGAGTGGGTGGAATATGACAAGCGGGCTTATATAGTATAAGTAGATAGTTACTCTGTTTTGCTGTGCAATGCTTTAAACTAAAGCTTTACTAGATTTTACCGCGTTAATGTAGCTTTGTCAATAAATTAAATGTCTTGGAAACAGGACTTTTCCTTGATGAAATGTTTCTGTGGCCCTGAAAGCGTGATTACGAAATTTTAATAAAGATCGGTCGAGTAGTTAAGGCATGAAAGCGTAACAAACAAACTCATATTCGTATTTATAATATTCGTTAGGATTTAGTTCCATATGCTGCAATTTAGGCATTCCCTCAAGTCATGATTATTAAAAGTAAATAATGTTTTTTATATTTTGTCAAGATAATATCAGAAATTTTACTTGTGTGTTAATATTATTAAATTAATGTAAATTTTAAATAATAGAAATAATCAGGATTATACCTACATATATAAAACGAACTGCATTGACAATGTAGAGATTCGTTCGTACTAAATAAACCTCACAACTTTATCGAACCACATGTTTCTGCAAAAGCCTTGTTTTAATCCATGAACCGAAACGCTATAAAATGGCCGGCTCGCTCGGACACCAAAAAATAGAAGAATACGTGCGATTCAACGGTGAGTGCGCTAGTAATATTTCCTGGCAGGTTCATTTTTAAAGAATTTGGTTACAGAATATATAATATACAAAATATACTTGTTTAAATTTAATAGTTAGTTTAGAAGTTATTTATACACAGCAATGTAAGAAACACATCTGCAATGTTTCGATAAGGTCTATCCTTGAAAATTGATAATTTTAATTCTTTAACAAATTTGTTTAACTTCAGCTACTTATGATGCTGACTGTATCAATGAGACGTATCATTACGCACTAGTACTGTCAGTCTTTAATATTTTATAATAAAATAAATTCAGCTGCAGTTTCCTCTGCATGAATCGTACAAAAACACATACTGGGTTAAATTTCTTTGTTTTAATCACCGACATGACTTATCTTTATTGTATGCGCGTTATTTTTAATCTAATATAAAAAAAACAACTTCGAAGCTAGGAATTCCTAGTGCGGATAAACATACATTTTATTCCTGGTGCGAAAGATGACTTTTTAAAAGAAAAAAAAAAGCAATTCTAACATCACGGGAGACCTAAACAACAGATACAAAGTACACCCAGACTCAAAACAACAGTATTGTTTTATAGATTTGGAATTTGTTCCATGTAAGATTCAAACCCACAACACTCAGCGTATTGGACGTGGCAGGACAATTATTTAAATACAGTGGTTTAAATGGTTGCCCTGCCTTTACCACTAGGGACATATTCTTCTTATGCTTGTTTACATGGATGGAGACTACCCCACCCGTGTAATCAATCAGTAGCCTCGTAGGTATATGTAAAATAGCTGCAGGGTTTTAAGTGATAAGATTTGCATTAAAGCTAAACCGTATAACCAAATATCATCGCCAACTCATATTAACTAAATGTATGTTAAATATGTATGTGTGCGGAGAGTGTTGGTTTGATTCTTCCGGGCTGTTAATATTATATTGTTTGTTTGTTTACAAGTACTTCTCTATTACCACACGTTAGAAAAATAACTGGCTCTTTGTGAGACATACACGGACGAACAAGGACATGGATCTAATGTAAAGAGGTCCCTACATTTTTTGTCTCCATTTGGAGGCGCACCGACTGTTATGCCTTCAGCAGTGTACTAATAGGTATAGCTACATACTGACCGGGGTAGGTGTAGAATTGTTTTAAACATAGGACTTATTATTAGATTTTATGTTCTTTATTATTTTAAAGGGTTAATTAAAGGCTTCTATGCAGACATCATTTTTACTAAAACGTAAGTGGCTGCAATCAGTATATTGCTCGCAATAATTGCCTTATTATAAAATACACGTCAATACTTTGCATATGCATGCATACAAAATGTTTTTGAGCTAGCGTGGTTATCGTTGCATAGCCACATTTTGCTTGATTAATATTCTATCCGGCTATTAATCTAAGTCGTTGTTTATAGGCCTGGAAACCCAGTGAAAGTAATGAAATACTCAAATGGTTATATTAAAATAAGAAATACCACTGCACTAACGTGGCTGTCATTAATGCCCTTATGATAAAAATCTTAAATATTAGAAATGTAAGCTTGTGTAATGTCGTAACAACCTATCTGCACTTTTTTTAAATTGTATGAAGATTGGAGGGAGACTAACACCCGGCTTTTCAAAAACTAATCAACGACGTGTCAAAATCGAACACACGTCAGGTTTTTTGATTGATTGTTGCCAATTCAGCCTGCCAATCTCAGTTAAAAATGTTTCCGTTGAAATTTCGGAAAATGGATATAAGAATCGTATTAATATATTGAATGATAGTGACACACCAGCGGCCAAACACAATAAGTTATTAATATGTCTGGCATTCCAATGATTAACAGGTTAATACTAAGAATGTGTAAAGATATTAAAAGTTTGTTACTCAATCACGCTTAAACCGTTAAACTAATTTGAAAAAACTTGGTCCATAGATAAACTGATTATACCGCTATGCGTTGCCGAAGGATTCACGCAAGACAATAAAGTAGGAAAATGAAATAAAACTCATAAATTAAGTGTTTTAAGTAGGTAACCTGTTTAGTCATCTTATAAATCAGTGATTAATAGATAATGCTAAAAGGGCTATAGTTGGCTAAACTGATTTTCATCAAAAAATCCTCCTTTACATTGTAAGACTTTTTACACAAGTCTCGACATACGAGCAATCAATTTGTTGATGGTATTTTCTGATATATTGCTCAAACTTTCGCATAAAGCATTCCGCATGTTTTTTTGCGAGAATGGGCCACGATTAAGAACGTTCCTATCAAGCTCTGACCACAAAAGTTCAATTAGATTGAAATCCTCCAATTCTGATCAAGTCGCCAGTTCCTTTTCTAGAGAAGCAACCCCAGACCATAATTGAATCACCACCTTGCTTGACTGTTGGGACTACACAGTCTGGTAACATCTTTTCTTGGGTGCTACGTCTAACATAAATTCTTCGTTTTGAACCAAATAGTTCAAACTTGGATTCATCAGTCCAGAGAACTTTTTAAAAATCTTCTTCAGTCCAATCTCGATGGACAAGAGCCCACTGCATCCGCTTTTTCTTGTTTTGTAATCTTAACAGAAGTTTTCGAACGGCAACGCGACCATACAACTCCGCATATCTCAATCGCCGTTTTACTGTAGTCAATGATAAAGGTTTAACTTGGGTTTTTATTCACTTTAACGTGGATTTCTGGTACTGTTAGGCGTCTATTTCGCTTGCTGGTAACAACGATGAAATTATCTTCACTAGAAGTGGTAGCTCTCGGCCTTCCCGAGCGATCTTGATTACTGCCTGTCTCCCTGTATCGAGTGGCCGGCAGGGTATGTATTATTTTTAACGTACTAGGTTTTCCTCGAGTACTACCAACTAATCTACGTTGTGCCAACAAACTGAATCTACATCCGCGACCCACACCCCAGCAGTGCCTAACGCAGACAATAAATAAGTAAGTACTGGCATGCATAAAATGTAAGCTCATAGCCAGAACGGTTATAAACTTACTTTTAAATTACTTTATACATAGTAACGTATGAAGTTATTTAAAACGTAAGTTTGCGTTGCATGCCTGGGTTTCTTAAGCTGCTAATGTTCTTGGCGGCGACTTTGCACGCTACCTAATAAATATGGTAATGTATGGCGATTTAAAAAGAGTGGGTTGTAAGTTAGTTATGCCACCGTTAGTTTGCATTGAAGAATTTATTTATCAGACACTGGTTGTAATTTCATTTAACTCTTAACGTAAACTTGTGTGATGTCGTGTCAACCTATGTACACAATTTCTTTCTCTTATAAGTAGTTAGGATTGTTAATATTAGTTAAACTATTAAGTATTTAATATAATTGGTATTGGATGACGTATCACGTGGCAGGGGCCAAGTCTATTGAAATCCAGCGGACACATTTCCTGAGCATTTTCTCATTTAAAAATCGAATTATACTTTTACTGACTGGGAACTCACGATCGCACACAAATACATGTGAAAATTGCCAAGCGGGGTCCCGGGGAATTTCAAAATTACATTATTAAGACAAATCTCACTGGTCAGTGAGATTTGTCTTAATAATGTAATTTTGAAATTAAACACTTTATACGGATTTTATCGCGTTGTTTATTTTACTTTAAACACTGTTATTACATAATTTTGAAAACTCTAACACTACTATTATTGAATTTTACTATTATTTAAGCTATATATTTTGTAATTAAAACTATTTATATTTAAGTTTACATTTTGCCCCGATGTTTCGGTTGCTTTACAGCAGCCATGTTCACGGGGAGACTAAGATGGTAGTTTTCCCAACGTTCTGAAGTGTAGCTAGTTATTTTAAAGTACCCGAACATAATTTAATCTTTGGTGTTCCTATTTACGCAGAATGAGCTCAAAGTATCATGAAGTCTAGCTGTGTTTTGCTTCTTCTTGGGTTTGACTATTTGAATGACTGGATCCCAAGCTGGTGGTACATTCCAACCATCCTCTCTATTGAAATTAGGATGTTTTTTAATTTCAATTTCAATTTCAATATTACCAACAGATAGTGTAAAAGCATTCCTAAAACATCTTAATTCCATTAATAATAACATCCAATTTAGTATGGAATTAGAGGCAAATAATTCATTAGCTTTCTTAGATGTACTTGTCATCAGGAATCCTGATCATATTTTGAGCCACACTGTGTATAGAAAAAAGACCCATACAAACAGGTACTTAAACGGTGAATCTCACCACCATCCTAAACAGTTAGCTACCGTGGGAATGTCTTTGTTTCAGAGAGCCCACGGGATCTGTGACAAGAAACACCTGGACGCCGAGCTTCAACATGTCAAGCAAATACTGCAAGACAACAAGCTCCAACAGCCGCGCCGCCGTCACAGATCCCGAGAAAAGCCAGTCACAGTCGAGCGCCAGTCTGCCATACTACCATAAGTAAGGGGTGTCACTGACAAGATTGGCTACATCTTGAAGCGAGCTTCAATCAACACATACTTCAAGCCGCCAACGAAGATAAGTCAATTTTTACCATCCGTCAAGTGCCAATTACCTTTACAAGATGCAGGGGTCTATAAAATAGATTGTGACTGCGGACTCTCATATATTGTGCAAACCAAGAGACGCATAGGCACCCGCTTAAAAGAACATATAGCTGATGTTAAACACCAACGCTCGTTGAAGTCTGCTGTGTGTAAACATGTGCAACAGGGGACCAACCACTACCTACGATTTGACAAACCACATATACTCGCAAAAGAACACCGATTCCTACCAAGGATGCTTCGCGAGGCTATTGAAATTAAAAAACATCCTAATTTCAATAGAGAGGATGGTTGGAATGTACCACCAGCTTGGGATCCAGTCATTTAAATAGTCAAACCCTAGAAGAAGCAAAACACAGCTAGACTTCATGATACTTTGAGCTTATTCTGCGTAAATAGGAACACCAAAGATTAAATTATGTTCGGGTACTTTAAAATAACTAGCTACACTTCAGAACGTTGGGACAACTACCATCTTAGTCTCCCCGTGAACATGGCTGCTGTAAAGCAACCGAAACGTCGGGGCAAAGTGTAAACTTAAATATAAATAGTTTTAATTAGAAAATATATAGCTTAAATAGTAGTAAAATTCAATAATAGTAGTGTTAGAGTTTTCAAAATTATGTAATAACAGTGTTTAAAGAAAAATAAACAACGCGATAAAATCCGTATAAAGTGTTTAATTTCAATGTATAACATTCGCGTAAACATAAGACAATATTATTAATAATGTATTTTTATTTTTAATAAACAAATATGACGTTCTGGTAGTTTAAGGCATTGCACAGAGACCCATATCTATGTATCATCTTTTTGTTTTGTCATCTCTATTTATAAAAGAACGAATATAGTGTGGATTTATAAAAAGGTTTTTGTTTACCAAGCGTGTTTGTATATGCAAATTGTTATTTTACAAATAAAGCTGTTGTCTTACATATATAACTATACAGAAACTTTGGTATATATCAAATATACTAAGTTGATCTTGTTAGAATATTATTACAAGTTTCGAGTAATAATACATCATCTACAATAAATGATATTAGATGTTACCATGTCTGAGTCATGTTTGATAACTTAATTATGTGCTCCTAAGTGCAAGTTGGTAAATGTATCTTAATAAGTCGTAGACATAACTTGAACTTGATACGAACAATAGTTAATTGTAAAGGTACATATTTATATTTTTCGAAGAGATGCAGGAATATTTTTAGGAACGTTTTCGACCTTACCACAATATTTACTTTGGTTTTAAAAGCATAACTCCTGCACCAGGTTAAACTTCTGTATGAGTTATTTATAAACGTTCAAGCAACTGACACAAAGAACACATAGACTGAGCAGAACTTTCTGTGGATCACATAATTTAATACTATATAATATGTCCTACATCTAACTTGAACTTGATACGAACTATGGTTAATTGTGTAGGTACGTTTGGGTAATTTTCGAAAAAATGGATATTATTTTTAGAACGTCTTCAACATTACCACAACGTATTCTTTGTTTCCCACACCAGCATTAACACTTGTATGATCTGAAGCAACGGACACACAGAATATGACAACACTCACATACATCATACGAAGATTTTGTTTTAACATATCTTAAATAAAAGCTCTGCAGACAACCTAGAGCCCTAGAGACTGCGGTCAATAAAAACAAATTTAAAGCAGACACGCTAACATCTGCTTCAAATATTTCATCTTTAACTTAAAATAAACTCGAGAGTTAACTTTGCAATCTAACTTTTCTAACTAAATTGTAAACGTGAAATTATACAGTAACGGACTTCAGTCTGCTACTGAGAATTAAATAATAATTTGCCCTGACATTAAGTAATCGCTGCCGCAGTCTTCTGAACTTGTGAAAAGTCTGCGTAGGATTCCATTAGAGGCAATAGAAATAACGCTTTGTCTTTACCGGGAATTAATTCGGAAACACACACACAATTCGTTCACCATGACAAAGCCTACCGAATAACTTAGATAATATATTATTAAAAATAAGTACTATTACTAACGTACTTTTACGCGAACAAAGCCGCGGGCGGAAGCTTGTAATTTATATAAATCGTCTTGGAGACAGAATAATTGCCAAAATAGTAGGTAATAAAAGCAATCAAATTAAATCTATGATTAATCTAATAAATATGCAACATTGCCATTATATCGCTCTTTATTTATGATACAATACTTTTTAAATATTTACATAAAATTCCAGTTATTACAATATTCTTGAAATATTAATGAACCCATTATAACGACTAACGCTCATCTTTGTAACTGTTTGATCCTTTCTACGTATCATTATACAATTTCTGAGACAGCAAACTCGTTCCAAAATTCCAAACATTGAATTAGGTATCATAATCGTCTTCACCTATAAAATCACCTATTTAAATAAATAAAATGGGTAATATATGCAAACTATTTTATCTATATTTTTTTGGCTTATTTTAAAACAATTTTCTGTCTTAATTTTTATAAGACAACATTTGTTATGTAATTTCGTCGCAACGAACGCAGAAAGCCACTAGCTAATCGACCTAACTTTAAACATAAATCTCAAAATAGAAAACGTGCGGGGCAGTCTTTGGGGACTGCCGATAGAAGTAAAAACTAGCGTGACGATGACGTGAGTTTCACGCTTTTTGTTCTTCCAAAAAGTATACATATACACAGTATAAATATAGCTCATGGAAAGCGTTCGGTGACGATGACGCGAGTTCCATGATTTTTGTTCACCCAAAAAGTGCTCACCGCGTCTAAAGAAGTTTTCACTTCAAAAATGAGTTTTCTAAATACATTACATACAATATATAAGTTTGTATTCTGTTTAATAATATCAGCCCTATATATACAGTGTCTCACTGCTACGAGAAGCTAAAGGCCATGCGGGACAGCACTAAGCTGGCCCACGCCGGGTTGCCAAACTCTTAGAGAATATTACGAAGAACTCTCTAAAAAGCAAGATTCCTGTCGGCATTTTCTTCTCCGTTAAAGCGAGCGACATATTTTTTGTATTATTTTGTATGAAAATAATACAATTTTATGTAAATGACTGTGGCAATTTAATACGTAATAATATTTCAAATTAACAGACTGTGTTGACTCAATAATTATAATATTCATGGGCACGTTACCGTATTACGTTCATGTTTATTGAGGAGGGATTGTGTGTTTTATGGCGAGGTGCATGTTGTATCTTTAAACTGGTTTGTATAAAGAATAAGCTTATATTCGACACGCGTGTTTTATTATCACTGTCTTCAATGGAACTAAATTTAATATAATTATTTAACTAGCTGTACCTACCTCGCGGGTTCACCCGCGTTTATGATAACTACTTTGGTTTCGTGGGTGATACCGTGATACTATATAGCTTATCTTACTGAAATAATAATCAAAATTGGTTCAATAGTTCCAGAGTATTATAAGTACTACTAATATTGTAAAAAGAAAAGATTTGTTTGTTTCTAATTTATAAACTCTTGAACTATTGAACCAATTTTGATTATTATTTCAGTAAGATAAGCTATATTACAATATCTGTTAAGTCAAATTTCTCACCCTTTGTACGTTTATACTATTTCATTAGCAGTTAAATCAATACATTCACTTCGGCGGATTTTGTAAAATTTATTACACGTCGCCACCATGATACGCTTTACCACAATATCAAAATTATGCATTCTCATGTCGAACCATTTCTTAGTCTGGTTCCATTTTTTTTTAAATAGTTTAGACACTCAATGGCGTAGTAGTTAGCGTAACCGACTGCCACGCCTGACGTCACGGGTTCGATTCCCTCACAAGTCAAACATTTGTGTGCATGAACATGGATGTTTGTCTTGGTCTGGGTGTTGCTATGTAAGTATTTACAAAAAAAAATATGTATGTATGTTTATCCATTGTTTAGTACCCATAGTACAAGCTCTGCTTAGATTTGGCTAGAAGATGTTGTGAGTATGTGATAGAATATTATTATTATTAGTTAAAAGACCAGAAAAGATGATCAATATTATTTTCAATTTCAATTAGACAGAAATCTCTTATTGGCGACTTGCAAGCTTTTGTTGAACAACAACGTCAACAATTTAATGACTTTACCGCTATCTTATTACGGTTCTATTCATCCCATTTCAGTGTCTAGTCAACACGGGCCTTTGTCTCTCCTACCAAGTACTGATATAACTAAGCAGATTTCGTCTTATACAATACCACAATGTCCCTTCGGAAGGAATGACTGCGGTTATAACAGTATCAAGTTTATAAGGCACACGCTAATCTACTACGCAGGTATGTACATATGTATACATATGTACATACCTGCGTAGTAGATACAACATTCAAGGCCAAATGCTTGAGATCGAAAGTGACTAGACGCTTGAGCATCTAGTCACTTTCGAGCTCCAGTTCAGTTATGTTGTTTATTTTTTGAAATGTATGTTGTATTTCGAAGGTCACCAACTAAAAATGTTCGTATGATTTTGTTTAAAGCTCTTTATTCCAACTAAGTATTAGCTGAGTCGCAAAATTTTATGCGTGTTGCTTGAGGTGGGCTGGTGCCCAGTTTAGTTACTTTTATAGATATACGGTTAATGACGATATTAAAAATGATCCTAAGTACCATTGTTAATTTTATCGCGTCTACGTGTACAGGACAATCGCCATATAACTGTAGTCAACTTGTACTCTGAATACAACCATCTACACGCCACTGTCATGAAATACTATTATTTTAATAGAAACGTAGATCAAGTTAAAGCCAATTTCTCAACAAAGCCAATTTATATTACTGAATAGACTCCCGGTGTAATATTGAATTGTTTCAATTTACTTCGCAAGCTTTTGTTCTGTGCCGCATTTTTATATTTTATTTTACGTTTTTACCAGATACAAGCCCCAAAGGCTAATAATATTTTACATACAACTGTCACAAACATATCTTAGTTACATTAAACCTTGTAATTTCAAAACCTCTGAAGTAAATTACCTCTGAATTAACTACAAAGGAATCAGGTACCTATACTAGGTATGGTGTGATATACCTTATGGAAATTGTAGATGCCGCTGCCATAAGACCGATGTTGCAACATACAGAGCTTATGTGAGTCAATTTTAGATATGTTGGAAGCGTTTCTTTGTGGTTTATGACCACAAGACGAATTAAAAGATTTTAGAAGATTATCTAACTTGATTTTACACCACCTGATGGTAAGTTAAAGTAGAGTCTAATAGCACCATCGCAACTTCTTGCATTAGTACGGCAACGGGTAATACATATATTAGATCTTTAACTATGAAATGTTCGTTGTTTCCATATAAAATGCAATAGTTATTTTAAAACTTCATTTATATTTTAGAATAAACTATATATATTATAATTAATAATTAATATCAATAACCTTTTATACAATTTGTAGGTAAAAATAAAGCTTAGTCAGCGTGTCAGCGGTTATTTCAATTCGCCATAATTATATGATAATTGAAGTTTTTGTTAATCGAACACAAACTATACTGGCTCAACCATACATGGAAAAAACATAGAATACCACAATGTCAAATTGGCCATTGAAAAATGTATAAAATAATTAGTATGAAATAACCACATCGTTACCGATGTTCTAATACAAAGTGGGCAAAAATATGTTTTATATTTCGACAGTCAATTTAATAAAAATTACAGACAAAATAATTTGCAAAGACATTGAAAATACTCTACTAAGTACTCGAATTAATTACTAAGAACTTACAAACGAATATTCAAATGATTAACCAAAGAAACTACTATTTCCAAAAACCAAATTCAATTTAAAAAGTAATTTTAAAACTAACAGCAAAAGCAAGATCTCCTTTAATAGATCATTATTACTTTAAAACTTTTTAAACACATAATATAATATCTTTAAAAGCGGACTATCTTTCATGAAATGTTTCTTTTTGCACATAATTAGATCTGTCATATTTCGCCTCTAACCTTTTCTTTTTTCGCTTTTATAACACAATTTCTTTAAAACCAATGCCGACATCATAATGGATGAAAATAATAATATAAAAATGGCTTTTAAAAGATTACAAGTAAATTCAAAAATGTTTTGAGAAGTTTGTCAACGCTCCCGTAATTAAGTGTCTATTATTTTTCTTTCTTTTTAAAGACATCTCTTGCTCTAAGAAAAAATATTGTGCCGCGAAGGACTTTACAAACATTCAGACAACGAATACAAAGAATACCCAGACTCGGAACAAACATTTAACAACAAACGTTAAACCAGTACGCCATCTGTGCAGTCACTGATACGTTGATATAATGAAAAATAATATATTAGTACAGTGGTAGATCATATTATGTAACGTTTAACACACATACATCCATGTTTTTCTATTTCAATAGTTTTATAGCAATGTACTTATTTATTTTGGGCCATAAGAAACTTTAATACACTTACTAAACAATATATATTTATGTTTTATTAAAGCAAAATTTAAGAATTGCTTAAAATTTTTCACGTGGTTACTCAATGGGAAAGCTAACTACTTCAGAAGTCATCAATCTATTCTCTTTGATGGCACTTTTTACGTGAACAAAACTGTAATCTCCGCAACTCAACGTAATATCACGGCTCTTGACGACTGAAAATTTTATCACGTTCTTTATTTTTCTAAGTAAGTGTAAAATTAAATTTAAATCTTTTTAATTATTTTAATCACTTAAATAGAAGTAAGCAGTTTACTCATAAAAGTGTTTAATAACAGATTAAAAGAAGACACATAAGAGTTACAAAAAAAAAACGTGATGGGATCCGTGTATATTTGTTTAATTTCAATATATGTTAGTTGAATAAAAAAGCTCGTTATCATATTTTACCTTCAATAGATCTTCGGCATCGTAATTAATCATCTAAATGAATATCTATGTAGGTATTAAACTTCGAAACATTTGTTAAGAGTGGCTGCGTTCGTAAAATTAATAATTTTGAATACATATTTAAAGTTGTTGAAAAGATGTAGAGTATTGTATTGCCTTGATTCGTATTAAATTGTCTTAAACAGGTTTTTGCTTTAGATAAAGGTAATGTACTGTAAATAAGTAATCTACAATATTAATTGCTTTCCTTATCAGCAGATTAAGTATGAAAACAACAAGAAAAGGTAAAGTATTTACAGCTACGGTAAAAATCAACGAACTGTAAATTCATTATTATTCATTGAATCGATTCTATAGAAATCAGCTTTCAAACGCATATACAGAGTTAACCAATCTGTATTTTGGCGGCTTAGCAGACTTCCTAGGAGGAACATTCGCATTTCGAAAGCGCTTCAATAGCAATCATATATTTTTGTTACAGAAGCGCTGTGCTTTCAGTAGAAAGAATATTGATCTTTATCCTTATAGGTCTCTATATGGTGAGAGTTATACAGCAAGTTCGTAAAATACAAAAGAAGCCTGTTTGCCGACTTCGAAAAAAGAGTCTTTTACAATGCATATGTTCAGTTATGTATTTGTTAATATCATTTTAGGTTTATTTCATTGTAAACAGCTAACATGCCTTTAAAACCCTACCAGGTAGCACTCTAAAATATATTTTGTTCAAAGAACAGGGCAGTCAGCTAAGACAATAAATATCTTAGTTTAAAAAATCAACCAGTATTATGTTTTGAAAAATATTGATTTGCCGCCATTTTGATCCCGTGATAATCGTTTTATCGTAAAACACATCACAAATGGCAGTACTTTTCTATTTTAAAGTCTAAATAAAACAAGTCACAATTAATTTTAATGTAGATATATTCATACATAGTCTCACGTCTATCACTCAGAAGGATGTAGAGATGTATTACACATAAACTTCACAAGCGATGGTTTTAGGTCCAAAGTAATATGAAGCAGGCTTATTGCCGTATATCGTGCACAGTTGCAGACCCCATAGTGCAGCTGAGAATTTCTTTGCACAATACCTTAATAATATTTTGGCTGATCATGAAATCGACCCTGCACAGCAGTTATTCACTACCATTACATCACTGAGCCAATCAAGAAACATTGTTTTTAATACTCTTTGTTGATGTCCGTAATTATTCCGAAAAGTGTGCAAAAGATATTTAACTGATACGTATAATAATGTTGAACGATTAATCTGTGGAGATTAAAACTTTGAGAACAGAACTGAGTATCGTTAAACCTGGCGCTTGAAATATTTTATAACAATATACATTCCTTTTATTGTTAATTATATACATATATCACAAATTTGGTAATTTGTTGTTATCGCAACAAAATAATCCAAACTAGTAGTAGAGCTGGCTACTTATATTTTATATTTTATTTCAGCAGCTAGTTACAGCGGAATATAACAGCTACATTAGCTATAGTTTTAAATTCTGTATTGGCCCCATACCTATTGACATCTATTGGGCATAGTTTAAGCCCACATTACACCAGCCATGGTTTTTGGGCTCCATGTTTGTCTTATGCCTTGTGTTGTCTATTGGGTATAGTTTCAGCTTCAGTGATAATTTCTTGGCTGTAAAAGCTAGTAAAGGCCAACAATACTATGTTCGATCCTTGAATTAAACACGAGCATCTCTTGCATAGCAGTTGTATTCACTACGGCGCGGCGGCTCCACCGACGATTCTTACATAAATCTAATATTATAAATGCGAGTGTGAATTTGTTTCTTTGTTATGCTTTCACATCTTTACTTCTCAACCGATCATCATGACGTACACACGTCGTCTGGGCATTAGAAAAGGATATTAAGGTTACCTTTTATCCAGAGAAAGTACTGTAACTAATCTAACCTAACTTACATTTACGCGGGCGAAGATGCGAGCAGGATCTAGTAATAAATATGCTTTAGATACAGACGTCTCGTAAATGTTGCCATCACACCCGTTCTTTAAATATGTTTATCTACATCAATAAAAGTGTCTATATAATAATATGTGAAGCAATAACGTTGTAACTCTTTTTATGAAAATTGCGCGGGCGGAGGAGTATGAAATTTAGCACAGTTAAAGTTTATATGGAGAAGGAGGACCGAATCCTAATATTTTTGTAAAATATGCTTTAGAAGCACTACAATCAGATAACCATACATTTGACACACGTAGTGGAATCGCATTCGTAGTATTTCGGCATTGTTCGTCTGACGTCGTACAATTATTTGTAACTATGGTAATCTATACCTTATTTATATATGTAATAGAGAAACACAGAAAACAAAGTAGCAAGCTTTTTGATTGAAAGAATTTTGATCGAATTTTGACCACTAGGCGACCGCTAGTTAATATATAATTTATGTACCTACTGTCACGCTTCAAATTATATTCATTGCATATTACTTAACTTTATGACTTGCAGTTTATCGCATCGATACAAGTTGTAGGCGTCACATTAAGTCGTACCGTAAATTCATACCACTTTAAATATATATGCGAGGTATACGGCAATTAGCTCGCCTCTTACTACATGAGACCTAAAACCATAGTTGGCAAAATTGGCGTGTTATACATCTCTGCTTACCCCTTTTTTGATATAGGCGTAAGGCTAAATATGTATGTAATGCTAGATTTTGCCCGCGGTTTTACTCGCGTAAATGCAGACTAAATTACCTAATTTAGTATTACTATACTATTACAGTTTTTTTTCAGAATGCAAGGTACTTTATGTTCTTTTCTGTTTCACTGACAACGTATATACGAAATTTCATAATGATCGACCGAGTAGTTAAGGCAATAAAGTTTAACAAACAAACAAACATACTCATATTCGCATTTATAATATTTATAAGGATTTAGGATTTTCCACTACTTCCATATATTATGGACATCTAAAACACCGAGGGCAAGTATCACTTGCACGTTGATGCCAAGATATAAACTTTTCTATGGCCTTCTTGAATAATTTATCGTGAACTTTGAAGAAAATGTGTCATACCACAACTGAAGCATCTTTAAGAGAAATTGCTTCTAAACAGTATTGGCATTCAATAATTTTGGTTTTATAGTATGAGGGAAGGCAGTGCTATCAAAATAGTTATATTCATAATATGGACATAAGTTTACGCGAATGTTATACATTTAATTTAAAATACCTTTTTCTTTAATAAAAGACTACTCCCCGCACTAGGAATAATTCCTGTCTCGCGGGTGACTTTACAAACATTCAAATAACGGACACAAAGAACATCCAGACTCATGTCGATCCGTGAAGTCTAATCAGTATATAGCTTCTTACAAGCAAGTTGGTAAAGATATTTCAAACCTACTTCTTTAATCCACAATTCTTAGAAAAGTTCTTTTAGATATAAGATTTTATGAGTTTGTAAGTCGCTCGGGAGAGTAAAGCGGACAAAGTCACGGAAAATAACTTGTGTGATAAGTCAGATTAGCTATTATAAAAACTCCGGCTAGAAAATCATCTCATTTTGTTCGCGTAAACGTCTTTCTGCTTCAATTTTCATTCATTTTGGTGTGAAAGGAACTAAAGTGGTAGCATATTGTTAAACATAAATTGGCATGCGAGAAAATATAAATATTGTATCGCGCTTAATGTTATATTAAGGAATATACTATATGTAAGTTGTTGAAAATAAACCTTTAGAAATCGTTAAGTAAGAACGTGACGTCTGCTATGTTCGGCAAATAAGCACAGAGCCCAGCTGATGATAAATTGCTTTTCTGGTTAAAGAGTATATTTCTTATAAAGAAATTTACATTGTATTTAGATGAGACTACACTTTTACACTTACTAGTAATTAAACTTGGTCATTCAAACATTAAATTCTAGCTTAGTCATATAACAATATAAACAAAAGATATAATCTTGTTAAAATTATTTTTGTATCAACAAATCACAACTAGCAACACTACGACAGTAAGAAATATTACTATACGCCATATGACGATAAAAAGTGCGATCCCAAGTAAATGACCCAGTAATCAAGTAGTAGCTTTTCTACTTTATTTATGTTTTAAAGTTTTGTTTAAGTGAAATATTTTGAGGTGCGTGTTCTTTATTTCACTTTTTTAAATATTAAATAAAAGCAGAGTGTACTTTTATTTTGTAGGCTATATACGCCTGTAAGTCCAGAAGCAACACTATTCAAAAAAGACATTGCTATGCTACTCATGTAGAGGGAAACGCTCAATTGCTCCCGCTAACAACACAGCGCTTCCTTTAAAAGTCTTTCACTACCAAACATGCTATGCCTTGTGTTATTTGGCTGCGATTTTCTATAGTGCTTATTATTAATTAACGCATTTCCAAGCTGTTCAAGTTTGAGACGTTTCCTACTTATGACTGCCTTCTATGTCATACGAGGCGTCTTTGAAAACCTGACAACGGTCGAGAGGTCGTATGAACATGCATTAAAGCATTGTTATAGTATTTGCGAGAAAATATGAAGGCATAGACTCTGCTAAAGCTTACTGCGATAGTAGTTGTTCCTTACATTATATTAGTGCACGACAACACATTAGCGATAAGAAGTAACAGCAACTAGGTGAAATATTACGAGTAAAATAAGATTTCATTTTAATGTAAGTAATTAGCAGCGGCGCTGTATTACAGTAAACACATTGTTCAGTATACTGAACTGAGCCGTTCTATGCCAGGCCCCGAATAGACGGGGTTACGTGGTTGCGGTCAAAAATGCAAATAAGATTGAAGAGTAAACGTAAAACCATTCGTATGCCGTACTAACACTGTCGCACATAAAACTAGTCTCGTTGACACTAAATAATAATGACGTCACTGTATCTGTGTATAGCTTTATACTAATTGTCACACCACAATTGTTAGAAGGTTTTTTAATTCAAGAATGTTCTTCAATTCGTCAAAGATTAAAACTGCATTGTATTACAGGAGAGTAAGAACAAAGGAGAGACGGGCGATGAGACAAGATATTTCACAAAGGAATACCTGCACAAACGACTTGTTGGATAACTTGAAGTTACTTTTTATTTTCTACTTCACATTGTACTGAAGCGTAAGTATAATAATTATTGTTGTAAGAAGTTCTGGACATAGATATACAGGTAACAAAAACATCGGGTCACATTCAAGGATAAACACAATTATGATGAACAGTTACGTTAGATGGAAAATTAGCATATGTTTTTAAAGTGGTTCATTCACATGTTATCTATTAAAAACTTATGTATTCTATACACGACACGCGTAGTAGGTATGCGTACTCTAACCTGAAACGCTTGCGCGAGTTATGTATCGTGTAATAAATGACAGGTGCAAGACACCCGCGCAAGTACCCTTAATACGACCCGCGGGCGTATCTTGCGCATGCAGATCACGCCAGTTGCTTGCGTCGTGTATAACCACGTTTACATGTAATCGTTATTCCTAATGACACTCTAAACATTATTATTAATATGCAAAAAATAACTTTATATCCTTTTGTGCGCATGAAGGAGTTTAAAATTTGGTATATTTAAAGATCAATTTAAGAAGGAGTGCCAAAGCTTAATACAAAAAATAACTAATTAATAAACTACGGTCTAATTTTGACAACTGGGCGAGCTGTAGTTTCTATTAATATTTTTGTTCATCACATTCCTCGCTGCTTATTACACACATGTCAGTCATATCAGTTATTCTTTCTTGATATGCATAATCTCAGCAATAATATAAGTCAATCCTATCAGTCGAGAAACTGGGAGGATAATATATTCATTTAATTAATTTCTCAAGTGCATAAAGTTGAATTCTTTTGCCATCAGATTTCATAGAAGAAACTCAACACGTTTAATAATGAACGTAAAACATCGAGAACTTTAGTTATTTTATGTATTCCTCAATTGCCAACTTATGTATTTCTATTTCAACATCAACGTGATATAACTTTGTAGGTATGTACATTATTTTAAACTTACGCTTAGTTCAAACGAGCAATTGAAAAGACAATAGCCTCAGCTACTAAGGTCTTAACTCTACTTTGAAAGAGCTGTATATAGCATAGATACCTAATATAATACTATACTAGAAGCTGTAGATTGTAGATGGAGTATTATGAAGACAAGCTATAAAAACCAAAAACCATGCAAGAGAGATAAGTTTATACAAATAGACAAAGAAATAAGAAGGACGGCATTACGATTCTTTACCTCTCTCTGCTTGAGTATGCGCTAGGTTAGCTTTTCTAGTGGGGATTGTATAGTAGCAGCATGTTAGCGTTAATAAATGGAACCATTCTGTAAACAAAATATGTATACAGGTTGTCCGGTAATTAATGGATAACCTTGAAATGTCTTATAGTAGAATTGAAGGCCGTTCAGAAAAAATGATAAAAATAATAAAAAATAAAAATATATATATATTAAAAAGTGCAAGCTATATTAGCATAGCATTTTTTGACTGTCTATCTGTTAGCATAATTAGTGTTTAATAATAAAACAACAAAAAACTGATAGATTTCATTTATTTATGGTCGTAGTATACAAGAAAGTCATACATATAAAAAAAAAACACATATCTCAGTTAGTAGTTAGGATAGATTTCTTTCATATTTTTTTCTGAACGGCCATCAGTTCCACTGTAAGACATTTCCAGGTTATCCATTAATACCGGACACCCTGTATATTTCATATAGAATATACATACTTGCATTCAATTTAGATAATATGTCAATTGGCAAGAAGATAGAAGTATCAAAGATGATTTAGTACTTAACAAGATATTTACGATAACCGCTTTTTCTTTAAATGGGTTATTCCGGCGTCATCCGATGACGTTCCATCCTACATTATCTTTTCCCCTAAAAAATAACAGTGTAGGAAGCTCTAAGATTTGGGTGACGGTCTGAACAAAAATTACTGTTTTCGTAATCTACATCTATAGTAATAATTATTATAAAGAGAAAATATTTGCTGAACCGATTTTAATAATTTTCACCATTTGAAATCCTTATTATCTTCGAGTACCAACCTAAAATAGGCTATATTTTTTTTAAAGTACTTTTTTTAACCTAACCTAACCTACTTTTACGAAGGCATATAACCAATATTACCGAAAAAATTATGGATAGCAAAACAACCCTGTTTTGCTTTCCATACTTTTTCCGGTAATATTTGCCACGGGTAGAACGGAACGCATCTTGGTTGAATAAAGAAACTATTAAAATAATGTAATCGGATCAGTTAGGCATACCAGTTTAAGATAAGTAAAGAAATAGGATGAGACGTCATAGGATGAATACGGAACAACCCTTTTAAATATCCTTTATTAAAGTTATATTCGTTTTAGTATCTTTATTAATATAGTGTATTTTGAAGCATTACTTCCATAGCACAAGTTTGTAATGACACTTACCGTTCATAGTAAGTTCTCAGATTTAGGTTGAGATTCTCTGTTAAGTTCTACTGGGCTGGGGTAGTGGTTTAATTAGTAGTCGCCATACTAATAGCGCTACGCCAAGTGTTGTGGGTCCCCTACACGCGACGCGAAATAATTGTGCACTCCACATATTGTTCTTGCGAGTCTAGTGTTTTCAGTATCTGTTGTTTAAATGTTTGTGAAGTCCTCCGCAACAGGAATTATTCCTAGTGCTAAAGTAGTCTATTTAAATATTATCTAGCAGCTCGGATCTCAGCAAAGTGCAAGGTAGTACTAGTTCAGTTCGCTGGTTATTACGAAGGACCTATAGATAGCTATCGATACCAGCTATAAAGCACATCTGTCTACCCCATTGAGTGTATTCAACCGTGAATATAATATCTAATGCATTACAACTACTATGTGCTAAGCTATGTGCGTAACCTTTAGAATACAAACGCTCTGAAGTATAAAATCTATTTAGATCACAATAGAGCCTAAGCTTAACACGGAGATGTAATATATCTACATTCATTAATATAAATTACTAGACTAATACATTAGCTTTTGCCCGCGGCTTTGCTTGGTCGGAACAGAACCTTTCTGGATAAAAGGTACCTTATACCCTTTTTGGTACTCCTGACAACGAGTATGCGAAATTTCATGACGACCGGCCGAGTAGTTAAGACGTGTAAGCGTAAGAAACAAACAAACTTATATCCGCGTTTTATAATTTGTTTTTAGATTTAGCCGCGCCTTCGCTCACGTAAATGTTGGTTAGGTTGAATTAGTAACAGTACTCTTTTCTGGGTGAAAGATACCTTATGTCCTCCCTTACAACGTGTATGCGAAATTTGACGACCTGTTAGTTAAGGCGTGAAAGCGTAACGATAAGACTCACATTCGCATATATGATATTAGCCATAGCAGCCCGGAGTTAGGAAGTTGGCGGTGTTAGACACTCACGTGCCTCGGAAAGCACGTAAAGCCGTTGGTCCTGCGCCTGATGTCTCTCCGGTCGTGTCGGATTACCGTCCCATCGGATCATGAGAGTTAGGGAACAGAGAGTGCCCTTGTGTTTGCGTACACACTTGTGCACTATAATATCTCCTCGGTACTTGGCCAGTCTACGTTAAGACTCGCCGCCGCCGCGCCGTGGCCGAATTTCGGTCTGGAGGATATTATTATTAGTTAGGAAGGCAAGATATGCGTGTACTATCCTAGGCTGATTAAATAGGTAATATAAAAAGAAATAATTGTGCAGAAATGGACATGGGTACCTTTCATCTAGAAAAAGAAGCACTGCTCCCGAGGGATTAAAAATTTACATAACCAAAATTTACGCAAGCGAAGTTTATGATAATAATGACAAATTAGTAATCGTCTAGGTCTATCTAGATATTGAATATTGATTAAAATGAATTAATGTAAAAATAGAATAGATTTTATAAATTCTCGCTTTCTGTACTTCCTTTCTATATAAACTCGAACTATACTTTATAAGAGGATGTTGCAAATGTTACGCTCTATGGTTTTTTTATTTCAACCAGCGTTCACGCAGTGACCGCAATTTAATCATAATAATACATATATATAATTATCCTTGAACAGAGGAAAACATGTACAAATTTAAATTTGATTCAATATTTAAAAATAAATACGGATTCCAAGTTTCAGTGCTCACCAATGGCTAACAAAGAAACAGGAATTGTTCCGTCTTCGCTTATTTATACATATATACTAGATATTGCCCACGGTTTCGCTCGTCTTTAAAAAGATTTTGTCAATAAATTTCTGTCCCTCGGCAAAAGTTTATTTTACTGGATGGAAGGTCCATATTCATTTTCCGTACCCCTGACAACGTGTTCGTGAATTTGTTGGTCATGTAGTTAAAGCGTGAAAATGTAACAAACAAACAAATAAACTTACATTCGCATTTAGAATATTAGTTAGGATTTGCCTTGCTCACCAAAATATTTAAGAAATAAATGCTCAATGCTTATAAATATTAGTTCTTATTTGTCGTAAACCTATAATTGTAAAAATCACAGCTAATGGCACATCACGAATTCTATTGAACATTTTACTAAAACGCTTTTTATTTTCTTTTCTACATCAAAATTGCGTTTAACAGATCAAAAATGTTCCCAGTCAAGTAAATACATTAAAGTCTTTAGTCTCAAAGTAAAAAATTGTAAATAGTAAAAAATTGTGAGCGATAATGTAGCAAGTGATTATATGTATATACCTATTTAAATCCTCAATTGGTGTATTATCATCCTACACCAAACGTATTCTAGCCGTATATATTATAGCTGTATATGTAGCAAGCTTTAACCGCAATCATTTTAGTCTGGAGGGCGTATTAAGAGCGCAATACTAAATCCAATCTAGAGTTCACAATAGACAATCCAACTCTAATCAAGCACTTTCTTAACCAGCGGTTAAATATTCACCGGCGTCTTTGCCAGACTGTAATCAGTGCTTGAATTTATTAAGCTAAGTATTCACACAGAGTGCATCGTTAGTGCAATGACGTAATTTTATGAGCATTTATCCAGAGAGAGAGAGAGATCTAACTTAGAATAATTAATACCGTAAACATATATTAAAAACGGAAAGCGAGGCTATGATCGCATCAAAAGTGTGGGTGTCGAATGATCAGCTAGACACACACGCACGCAAACGCGCACACTATTAGCTTGAAGAACTTTTTGCTTATCGAGCCGATATACGATATGTACTAAAATATGTGAAATTATTTATAGTGTAAGCTTCATGTTAACTTTTAGGAGCCAGATCTAATTGTAAATCTTTTAATGTAATAAATTACACTTATTCTTATACGACTAGTTTTGTATAAACTGGACCTGAGCACTCGGCCTGCCTGGTGGTAAGCGGTTACCGTGGCCTATGTTCGCTTGTTTTACTTTAGTGCCGTTGCCGACCCTAAAAAAGGAATTAAATATGTAATTAAATGTAGACCGGCAGACCTGGTGGAGTTCTATAAGATAGAGCTCCACCAGGCGCGCATGTTCATTCCAACGGTGATCAACTCTTTCATTTTTGTTATTGGATATTTTGTCACCAAATTCTCAGAAATAGTCAGGATTCTCATCAGCTACAGTGTTTCCGATAGACGACGATATTTTAGTTCTTACCACTTATTACACGTGAGCCGCAAAGTACATAAGGAACACAGTACTAAATCATGGCTGTGTTGGTAGCGCGCCTACTTTCACTTCTGCCCATCCCTTACATACACGCGCGTAATACTGTATTATAACTGTGCCACACTGTAATTAGTTTGAAGAATTTATCAAGCTAAGTATTCTAAGTCCGGACCCAAATCCGATGTGATTAAACTGCGGAATTCGTATATTCAAATGATTAATATACCCGCGTCAACCGAGACCGTCCATCATGGCGGATAATATTTACATAAAAAACGTAATATGACAATAACAAAGAGTAACAACTATACTGTGTAACTTTACCTACTTATAAGATTAATGATGCAATTTGTGTAAGAGTGTTATCCATGTCTACAGATAGCAATTTAATTTTAAAATTATGTTGTTCTATTTCATGATCCATTTAGCATAATATTTAAGTTTTCTATCAAATCATGAGGTGATACTGTTTTAGACTGCCGAAGGTTTGGTGGCCGAAACATGCCCAAATATGTTTATAGAATAATTAAATTCAATGATAAAGGTAAGTGATAAAATGTATTCATATGGTCGGTTGAAGCAGTTTGTATGAGAAAAAGTACTATGAATACACAACTTCCAAAAGTGCTTTTTTTAAGCATTTTGTAATGAAGGTGCTTTTTAATGTAACCTCTGGCGTTATATTCTAAATTACCTTGATACTTTTTTAATAAAAATATGGTGTTATATCTTGCAAAGTAATTTTGATTTAATAAACTACTTCTTAAGCCTAGTAATATCTATTTTAAATTAGTTTCTAAATATTTTAAAACTCAATGAAAAATGTATCTGGAATAAATTAAACATTACGTGTAATACAAGTTTATCGTTCTTCAAAGCTATTAAATCCTAAAATCGGCAAAAGATTAATATTTACTGATACTATTACCGCTCTTGATTAGCGAATGTAGGTTTTCACTTATCAATCTTCTGCCTTCTAAAACTGCTGTGTATATACAGGGCTTATTATATTATATGAAATTGTAAGAGAAAATTGTCAGAAGTAGTACAAAGTCTTTCAGTAGACAAAGACAAGCTCAATCCTTCAAAATTAAAGTTAGCTTGTAAAAGATACCGCAGACTTCTCTCAACAGACCTTAATAAATATGTAGTATCATTATGTATAATAAATGTATGTGATCTATTTCCATTGTTTCAGTGCTGGATGGATTAAATTCAAGGTCCGTCAGAAATATGCCGTCATGCAGAAGTGTTAGGGGGATGGGACCCAGTGTAGCTGACTCCACTAGAAGAACGCATTCTCAAGATACTGACTGATGAAGACGGGAATCTGCTGTCTACGGGGTCTGTGTTCCAGCAAATGTTGCAGTATTAATTAACCACATATTCAGAGAAAGGCTCAATCGCAGAACACACCTAACGTTTTTGTAAATACAAGCGAGTTGTTACGAAAAGTTACAATACTGAGAACTTAAAATTAAGGATCCTTGTTTTTATCTCAAAAGCAAAATACACCAAGCCATTTTGATAAATTTCGTTCGGTGTTGTTTCTTGGCAGGGACATCAGTCGTTCCCCGGTGGCATCGAACGTTATTCAGAACTAGGTCAAAATGTGTACGTCACTGGAATTTCCTCCACAGGGGCAATTTTTTTTGCGTGTTTATTTAATCGTTTGACATTTTATATAACGATCAAGCTGTCTCCTATGCTTAAATCGCAGCAAAATTTCATCAGATTTGTAAGCAGAGATTAAAAATAGAATTATATATATTTTTTATTCAGCTTATTTTCTTTAATAACTTCATATTTGGATAAGATCCTTAAAGTTGGTTAAGTATCAGCAACTGAGTATATACCATTCAATTGCTTATTTTTACTTTTTCTTCTTTTACAAAGGTAAAACCAAAGAGCCCATGTTGTAAAAATAATTTTTAACGATTTATTAATTTTCATATTAAACCTTTTACTTTCTGTTTAATATTAAAACTGCGCTCACAAAAGGCTACAAGACAACTATGACAAGTCAAGTGGAAACGCTCAAGATGTATAGATTCTAAGTTTTATAGCGATCCCTATGAAGATAGTATGCATGAAAAAGCTCTTGTTAAATAAACAATAAAGCGATAATCTTATTCATAAAGCATTTATCAGCTGAACGATCTGAAAACAAACGACGGCGCTTAAGATATGCAAATGTGTAAAATATAAATTACTAGATTTTACCCTCGGCTTCACCCGCATTTAATGCAGATTTTATCATAAAATGTATCATATTGTTCGGAAATAGTAAGGTACCCTCTTACTGTCGTCGTTAGAAATGTAGCTTTTGTCGATTATAGTAAGAAATCTCATGTTTGAGTAGTTACAAACCTACCTTGGCTGACATCGACTCCAAAAAAAACAATAATTTAATTATTCACAAGAATACATAATTATTTTTTATCTTTTTAGTGCATTTTTGTTTTAGAATATTCCTTATGACGTCGGTTTTCTATTTTGTTAATATTTCTGTTTATTTCCTGTTTTTTAGTGAATCTAAAGTTCGATAACTGATTTTATTTGTCAAGATATGGGTAGACCTATTTAACGCGCTGCTTAAAGACAGCGCCTTTTAAATGAGACAAACGAGGAAAGGGAGAAACGCTTATCTCAAAATAGGAAATCTACATCCAGGGCCATTTCGAAATAGACTTGTGAAGAGCGCAAAAATAGACTTTCAAAAATGCGGGCTTACATGAATAATGTTTTGTACAGAAAAATCGCGATATACATATATACATATAACTTAAATAATTTTTGGCCATAGTGCATCTTATGATATTTTCAAATACGGTTGGGATTATATGTATTAGAGTTCCGGTACCTGATGGCTGCAGCATCATATTAAAAGCTGTATTATAGAAATAATTTTGTTGGTAGTCTCTTACTTCTCCTAAACTTGTTTGTCCGAAAATCATTATCCATAACACGTTTGCCATAAACTTCAGTAACCATAATGTTCAAAAATTCGAAATGTTGTTTTACATAATTATCTTTACTTCTAAAACTATTCTGTCATAATATCGAGTACTATAATAATTGAATCTCCTAATTTTGCATGAAATAAAGTCATATGTCCCAAGTATTGTATTGTATAATGTGTATTATTCCGAATGTTCATTTATAAAAAAAATTTTAGTCGTAAAACATTTGCTACATTAATGAGGTTTTAGTGACAAAAACGAATCGCTGTAAATCCGACTCCACGCAGTCTTGTCTGCCCTACTCCTAGAGTATAATTTAGAGTCGCGTAGGCGCGTAGGGGCGATGCGGCCTGCGGGCTGAGGAGCGGGAGGCTGTTTGCGAGCCGCCGCTGCTGAGGCTGGCCGGCGTAGCAAGCCAGCAAGCCGAAGCTGCGGGGACCACCGGAGACCCGCAGCGCCGGTGCCGTGACAAAAGCCATATTGCGCGTTTGTTACCCGTGTTACTACTGGCAGTATAGTAGTAATTGTTTCTACTTTCTAATACAAATTTGTTTTAAGATATTATTAGAATAAATAAACATTAAAGAATTTGAATTTAGGTCTTATAACTTTTATTGAATACGGTTTTAAGTCTTTTGTATATTATTGATTGTAATATTTATGACAAACAAATTTAGGGCATATTGTATTTAGGGATTTCAATTTTATGGCATGTGATATTATGTGATATTAAGTTCGGGTAATTTATCATTCGGACAAATGATGAATAGATAAAAAAAATAGCACTTTAGATTATGGATAAAAAAGTTAGGTAACACAATAGAGAACCAATTTTGTTATTAGCTTTTTCGGGTATACCTTGTTGAGTTTAAAAGTTGCACATAATCCTATACTATTAAATGCTCTCAAAAAACAATACTTGTTACATATAATATGTATGTGATTGTAGCAATCACGGCAGATTTGCTGTCATTTATTAAAAAATTCCATTGTATAAAACCGAAGATCTTTATCAGAACATCACCAAATTAAAATACCTCGAAATACTACGAGGGGCTTCCAAACCATCCTAGACAGTTGTTTATTTTATTGTTGCCAGAAATGAGAACATCATCAATGTAGCCAAAGTCAACCAAATACGTATTATTAAGGATAACTCAAAAACGAACGGTCTGATCTTGATCAAAATCAAATAGAACCAAATGAAAAGCACCAGCTTTCAAATAAAAAAAGAACCATCAAAATCGATTGATAACCTTCTTTTTTTTTGGAGTCGGTTAAGAATTATACACTCTCGTTCTCCATCGTGTAAATGTAATGTGTGAACTAACTTTTTTAGAGTGGATATTTTTACGTGCAATTTAAGTACAAACAGGGTATGCGTAGAAAGTCAAAGTCGGCCAATATGTGGTTGTTACATATCCTTCAAAAATATTTTGCTTCAGAGCTTAGATGTATATACTGCACGGACTGCCACGCAGAGGTGGTAGTCCAACGGCTACTACTTTGCTATCGCTGCTAATATGACGCAACATGTATTCATAGTTTAAATATGTACTCATAATTCGGTAACGCGACATTTAGACTTACTCCAACATTTATTTTTTTTCAAAATCTCTTACATTTCATTTTACCTACAGTCGTAAAAGCATTTTTCTTATTTCTCCATAATAAAGACACACTGCTCTGTTAGTGTTATTCACGCTTATATTAACTACTGATTGTAGGATTCCAGATTTATTTCAGTTCAAGCAGTGTTGCTAGGATTTACCGGTAGCTTGTTATATAAGACTTAATAACAACGGAGCCTAAAATGTGTGTTTGATGGGAATCACCTCGACCTGAAATAAATAAGTTCATTGTTCAAGCGCGAGTGATTTCACGTATCTACAATCAATTATTCTTCTGGTCACCTACAGCACTGACTGCTTCAGTGTCGTGGCGGTAATGAATACTGCGCATGGGGATTCGAGTTCCTGATAGGGCAAAGTAATATTGGTATTTTCTGTCAAGAAATTCTCATTAGTAGCGGTATATGAAACTGTGCCCGGTAAACGGCATTATGTCTGAATTATATTACGTGGAACTTAAAAACATATTTGGGAAAATGTGAGTGTAATACAATACACCTCTACCTACTTCTTCGGGGTTACGAATGTGACTTTATGTTTTTTCGTCTGAAACAAAAAATTTTATATATTATTAAAACATATTTTCTTTGATATTATGAGCTAGAATGAAAAATACATAAATGTAAGTGGAACTAAAAGTGAAAAATAAAAAGAGAATAGAAATGCATCCGCTAGGGTTAATGGAAACGTGTCGCTGCGTTTATTGATAGTCGTTACGCAATTTATTTAAACAAATAGGATTGCAAGTAAAAGCTTTTTATTGAATGTTC
The DNA here is from genome assembly GCA_963675205.1 of Catocala nupta. Classification (NCBI taxonomy): domain Eukaryota; kingdom Metazoa; phylum Arthropoda; class Insecta; order Lepidoptera; family Erebidae; genus Catocala; species Catocala nupta. The sequence goes on along the minus strand of OY776090.1, from coordinate 8,122,418 downwards.
AAATCTTGTGTTTTACAGTAACAGAGGAATTTTTTAGGAAATCTACATTTTATAGCTGTTAGCCTTGTTAAATGTTATTTTATTTTAAAAAGATATCACCCTAACTAGGAATAATACCTGTATAGCAGATGATTTTACAAACATTCAAAGCACGGACACAATAAACACTCAGACTATTTTTTATTTTCACATAGGGATGCGCCATTGTGTCATGGATCTATCTTTGTTGACTTAATGAATTATTATTGCATTACAACCGGTGCAAACACGAACATTAGGCAAGATGGCGTAGTGATTAGTGTAACCGACTGCTACGCCTGTGGTCGCGGGTTCGATTCTCGCACAAGTCAAACATTTGTGTGCATGAACATGGATGTTTATCTTGGTCTGGGTGTTTCTATATATAATATGTATGTATTTACAACAAAAAAATACCTATATATATTATGTAGGTATGTTTATCCATTGTCTAGTACCCATAGTACAAGCTCTGCTTAGTTTGGGCTAGATGGTGTTGTGTGTATACGTGGTAGAATATTATATTAAGGTACAAGAGCTAACTCCTGCAGTCAAGCCTAAATTTAACTTGTGTATCGAACCAAATCAAATAAGACTTCAACACTGTTCTCGAATTCGAGCTAAAACCATCAGAGATTTGAATTGAAGTGGATTACCAAATGTTGTATTTAAAATATTATGAATAACTCGCGTTGCTAATAACATACAATATTGTGTAATCACTATGTTACATATTTGTGTTAGATAAGGGCTTATTTGAAGACATTATCATATGTATTCATATATATAATGTTTGCAGGGGAAGGTAGTCCATTGGTTAAGATGTCGGAACTATGATCGAGGTAGTAGGAATGTATTGCAGATATATTTATCTAAACTATTGGTAATGATAACAAGAATACTTAGCACTTTACATTCCAAATTGCTATATACTTAGTATTACAAATAATAACTTATATGAATTTCTTATTTACGATGCTAAACTATTTATATTTTATATATAATTTCTGTGTCGCAGAAGACTTTACAAACGTTTAATAACGGACTCAAAGAACAGCTCGATTCGGAATATTCATTGATGGATCACACAAATGTTTGTCCCGTGTGGGGATCGAACCCACAACACTCATTGCAATGGAAGTGACGATGCGACTACTGCAGCAACTAAAGCACTACGTCATCCTAGCAGCCAATTCAAAATATCTCGGCTACCAATAAAAAGCAGTTTATAAAGTAAACTTTTAACTGATTACAACTTGTTAGCTTTTTAAAAATAATATTCTTACAGATATATCCAAAGACATTAAAAGAATATCATCTCTTCTATATTTGGATATATCTCATCTATCAGGAAGTCAGTAACCGAATGCCTAATTTTGAACCGAGGCCCGTGAAACTTGCTCATACCCCTTGACCAACATTAAAGAGCTGATATCTTCAAAGCTAGGAATAATTGAACAGATTTTCTTGCATCACAACTAAAACGCTTACAAACAATTCACCTTTCAAATAAAAGTCGTAGTGATAATCGGTTCATCCGTTTAGAAGCTTACGATTCCACAGACAGTTTCACAAATACACACTTACTTGCATCGTAGGTTAATTAAAGAAAATTGGATAGCAGTCACTTGTGAGTTGTGCTACAAGGGGCTTGTATGAAGATAGTTAACAGACTGACTGGCTAGTTTGTAAAGTTGGTAAATTCAACTACGTGGAATGTTTGATCTCTGGGGCTTGAGACACCTCTGAGCTCACTTGTAAGGACTCATGATCGTATTGCTAAATTGGACCTTACCTGCTGGTGCTTAAAGTTGAATAGCTAACTTGTTTATAAACAAATACTTTAGTATTTGTGGCTAGTCTTAGGCCTATATACCGTTAGCGAGACGGCAAGACACGAACGTTTAGATGATGAATGATAATATGACTTAATACTTATTATGGTTGACATTTCATTAGCAGCTAAAACAAAAAAGGTGCTAGCTCGGCATTCCTAAGCTTACAAGCAGCCCTGTTAGAATTCCAACTGTAATGTCATGATATTAAGTTACATTACTGGTGATATTAAAATCTTTTGACGTGCCGTACGGCCACTGAACGCCGAGTCAAGGAACAGCGATAATAGTGATACTCGTACCGTTAAAATATGCATTCGTCATCTTAACTAATATTCGAATAACAATTGAATATGACACCGCAACCTACGATTCTGAACAGACATCACCAAGTTAGAGCAGTTCTTAAAAATAATTATTTGCACACGTAATTAACTGCATCCACATATATTATTGCACGGATGGCGTTATGATTTATATGGAAACCTAGACATTGCGAAGATTAAAAAATAATTTGCGGAGAATGGAGCCTACCACGCACCCCATATTGCCTATCAGAACTATTGCAATAGAAGAGGTTTTCATTACCGATCTCTTCTGTTGATGGGCAGCCGGATCATAGGATCCGAGCGTAATCCAACTTACTGTATCCACATGGCAACGGATGACGGGTGTTTCAACACAATTACTTCCTATAGTTAAAGATTCTAAATGTTAAAAGTTAAAATTGTAATTTGTAGCATTTCAATAAATGCCAGATATTGTAGAACAAATTGTAACTAACTAAAAGAGGATCGGGACTTTTACTCTTTAATACAGGTTACTACAAATACAATAAACTAGCTAGGTGAACAATACTTCACCCACATAATTAGATATAAATGTACAAACTCAGTTTGTAGAAATATCTAGTAATTTCCATATATCTTTTAACCTCTTTTTAACGAATAACGTTTATTATTAAAATTTATTCGTAACAAAGATAAAAGTAAACACCGTGATAACAGTGCTGTGTAACAAAAAATAAGCTATTTTTATTGTCATTTTAAGTATGTTTTCGAACCGCCACTTCAGATTTCAAATTATTGTTAATAAAATCAGTTAATGCATATCGCAAAACATCAATTATAAACATGACATTTTACTTAGTGAATTTCTAAATTTATATGTAAAATGTTGCTTGAACGATATCGGCGAATAACGTATTGGAATTAAATATTTATTAGCTTAGAATACCGTATGTAATAATGTTAACAAAATGAAAATGAAAGCCGAGATATTCGACTAAACAGGCTTACGAATCTTGCTCTTAATAACTAAGCAGTTAAAATTAACAATAAGTATGTAGCTTATTCAACATAACATATTTTTGGGTCTAAGGCCGTTGCTATGCCCATTAGCTACCTGCGTGGCTGATCGTGGTTTAGAATTTCTCGTTAGTTTCTATGTTCTGCAGATTTAAGTACCACGAACGTCATCTACTTATTGTACAATTATGGTAATTGTATCACCACGGCACGATCTCAATTTTAACAAGCTCTAAAGTTACTAGTATTTTATCGTTATAACATTTCATTTTATTTATATTATCTAGCAAACAATAAACCTTTTATTGCAGAATGTACTTAATGAAACTGTCTGTTTGGTATTGACGCTATGTCGATTTAACGGAAACATATACATATATAACATATACATACATATGATAATATTTATGTTACAAAAGGATAACTGTTACATTAGGAATTATTTATGTGTGGCGACGGACTTCACATCTCTTTGTACCACGAACACCAATAACTGCCAGACTCGGATCAACTAGTAGATTGGTGATCACACAAATGTTTGTCTCGTGAATATATCGAACCCGATCAACATTTGGCGCTCTGGGAGTGGTTAGACGACCACTCAAACTACCCCGCTATCCGTGCAGTAAGTGCATAAAGTCATATAGTTCGTCAGACAAATGCGGCAAAAGCACTCCGTTTGACGCGTCTGACGATCCTGCGATTGACGCCGCATTCAAGGCAGAAATAAACTAAGCACTTTAAAGTTAATCTACATTATGCACTTTAATATACTATAAGTAATACAATAGGTATGCGCTAAACGCTATAAATTTGCATTACAATAATCTCATAAAAGTTTCGGCAACGATTATTTCAGATATAACTGGCTCAATTCAGAATAACTTACAGTTTCTATTAATATTATATAATTATATTGTCAGTATATAGTTACAAAAATATATTGTAGCGGGATTTTTCAGTGGCAGTCTCAGGCGCGTAACGAACGATTTATACAACAACAACTGTTGCCCGGCAACAGTCGGTAAAGTGGATTTGAAAGAATCTTATGTACATATATTAGATAAAAATATTGAACAGGCGTTTTAACCTGATAATTCTTGGAGTGCCATAAGACATAATTTAAAATCTGGTCGCCGGTGTGCCGCCGCAACCTTATAGGTTGATTAATTAGTGATATCAATCACACGTTCGGTGGCGAAGTAGTGAATGCGATTGCTATGCATGATGTCTTGAGTGCGATGCCCGCGTCGGGAAAAGTATTATAAGGTTGTTTGGTCATGATTTTCTCAGTAGTAGGACGACATTAGGTTACTGTGTTCGGTAGAGGCAGGAGGTTCAATCCTAATTACGTAAAAACTAAAACCGTTGCTGGCAAAATGTGGGTGAAACACATCTCTACCAACGTAGGCGTGAAACTATTTATGTATTTATGTTCACCTAGTGATCGGAATTCGTCCGTCGTTTTGTTAAGTCACCAACATTTTATCTAAATTTTTGTATTAATTGATTGTTTATGTGGGAACAATACAAATAAATAAAAATAAATTGTTTCCAAAATGTGTTATTGATCGAAACCTCGTCAACAGCTACGACACAAAACAAAAGAAAGAAAATCGTTTGACAAAACGCATGAAAATAAGGTACGGTGGTTTGAGGGATCGCCTCGTCACTGCCTCTATGCTGAGTGCAGTGGATTTGAATCCCACACTGGACAAAGATTTGTATGCTCCACAAATGGATGTTCCGACTCTGGATGTTCTTTGTGTCCATTGTTTAAATGTTTGTAAAGCAACCCGCGACCCAGGTACTCCTAGTGCAGAAGTTGTCTTTAAAAAAGCAAATATACGAGTATATCATACGACTCACTCCGGCAGCGTTGACTACGACGTAGCCGATATTGCACTAAATCGCTACGTGTACTAACACGTCACGTTTGTTGCTCTATGCAATAAGGGATGAGTCTATTCTCGTCGATTTTGCTTCAACCCTGCAATAATACTTTTGCCAACTAGGAAACGAAATTCAACAGAAGGCGTCACTATAAGGCATTATAATAAAAACACTATATTCGTTATGGTATTCGGAATCATAACTAATATTATAAATGCGACTGTAAGTTCATTTATTTGTTCGTTTGTTACACTTTCACTTCTACGCTTAAGCCTTAGCTACTCGACCGATCATCCGCATACACGTTGTCAGGGGTACAGAAAAGGCCATAGGGTATCTTTCATTCTGAAATAAGTACTGTTCCCGAAGGATAAAAATGTATTGACATAACCTACATTAACAGGAGCGAAGCCACGGGCAAAACCTAGTATATAATAAATATTTTGCCGAATTTATAATTTAATAGCTTTGAACAACGATAGACTTAAATTACACGTTAAGTTTAATTTTAAAATATCTTGAAACTAACAAGCTATAATAAGTACTTTAATAAATCTAAATTACTTTGGAAGATATATGGCTACATTTCAATATAAATCAGAAATGCATTTTTTTATATATTACACACAGTGAACCATATTGAATCAAAACATATCTGAATATGACCATTGATAGTACTCTATCACACCTATACGTTTTCTTTTAGATGTTTAATCACAGTGTGAACATACCCTTTAAGAGTTTCGCATTCGGCTTTGTTATGTACCCAACAAATTGACAATCCCCTCCGATTATATTGAGACAATATATGCGTTCATGTTGTATTAGGCTGATTGTAGATCGCTTAATTAATGGCAAATAATAATAGTATTACAGAACAAAGCGTATATTCTGTAAATCCTAACTAATTTTATAAATGCATGTGAGTTTGTTCGTTAATTTATTTGTTTGTGTGTTACGCTCACACGCCTCAGGTACTTTACCGGTATTTCGCATATACGTTGTCAGGGATACAAAAAGGATATAGGGTACCTTTCATTCAGAGAAAGCGCTGTTAGTAATCTAGAAATTTAAAAAAACAAAAATCCGCTTTATTGTACTGTCCCCAAGAGATGGAAATTTATTAACAAATTCTACATAAACAATAGTGAAGCCACGGGCAAAAGCTAGTTCCTATTCTCAATACTAAAATGATAATGAAACAACGGTCCGATTTTGAGTTAAAATAATACTTAATAACTTGTTGCGAAAAGTAAATAATATACAGTAGAACTCCAATTATTCGGACTCAAACTATCCAAATCGCTGGTTATCCGAATCGCTTTCGGGGAAATGTTATTGGGAGATGAGTTACCATGTAAAATGTATGTATCCTATATGTATGAAACACGTTTGTGTGTTGCAATTTCATCAATATCAAATTAAAAAGCATATAGTGCCAAAAATTAACTCGATTTATTTGAAATATGTTTTATACAAATACATACGAGTGTACGTACATACCCTTTTTCCGGAAAATACAATTATCCAATTTTTTTATTAAAGTTGCACTGTAAAGCACCTTTGTTTTTTGGTAAATATAAATACATTATCGCAATTCCTAATCTTATCAATTTATAATATACTGTAGGTCATTTTAAAAGTTATTGCTTGAAAAATTACTGATCTTTTATAGGCAGGCACGTTCAATTTATTTAAATTATCCATAAACGGTATTTCAGCATTTTGACGTTTCCACACAATCGCATAAATAATGTTCGACCCCTGGTTTTCGAGCGTCTAATATTTATTCGGAATTACAATGGAAATATTGGTAAGACAGGTCGTAATTGCTGGTCAGTAAACGGTCGAAATATTGCATATATATAACTAATGAGAAATATTTGTCTATTATACACAAACACATATTAAAAAAGCGAAGCGGAGTATTTGTGGATCACACAATTTTTTGTCCCGTGTGGGAATCGAACCCACAACACTCGGCGCGGTGGCAGTGGCGAGACGACCAATTAAACTAATACGACATCCGTGCAGTCTAAGCTTTGAATAAATAATAAGTTTTAATGTAAAAATATACACCATATACACCAAGTTTTCATTATTAACCTCCGAGTCTTCGAAGAGGTTAATGAATACTATGTGGGTCTGTGTGTCTGTCTGTTAGTGACAGGCATAGCTCCGGAATCACTGAACCGATTGACTTGTTACTTGGTGTACAGACACCTTGGGGTCATCCCTCGGTCGAGTTTGAATATGGGCCCTGTGGGTCAAAAGACCCTCGGGATATAGGGGTCACAAGGTCATAAGGTCAGGGGATATCCATCAACAGAATGATTTCGAAGTCCAAGGGAGAGGCTTTTGCCCAGCAGTGCGACATTACAAAAAGTTGATGGAAAAAGTCACATTAAGACGAAGAGCTTGAATCCTGGGTTTTTACCACCCATCTCGTTTTATATCAAAACATTCTGGCCAAATAGGAACCGGTGTTAAATCAGCACACTGCCCACCTAACGGTAAGAAATTACCTTGGTCAATTGCCTTGGATAAGAAAGATATATATATGTATATGTATATATATATATACTAGCTGTCCCGACAGACGTTGTCCTGTACAGAAGTAAAAATTCATTCAAATCGGTCCAGGCGTTTAGGAGGAGTTCACTGTCAACACACGTACAGAAGAATTATATATATAAAGAAAATATATCCAACGTCCAACACAAAGTACCGCTAAGTTGTAGATTTTATCTCGCACAGAACAGTTTTTCAAGATGAAATGTACCCTATGTCCTTTTCTCAACCAGTGAAAATGTGTATACGAAATTGTATAATCAGCGCTAGAATAGTTATGGCGTGAAAGAGTAACAAACAAACAAAGAAACTCACATTTGCATTTATAATATTAGTGAGTATTATGACGTCAATAAGAATAAATGTCAGCGTAAAGCTGGCATGATTTTCATCAAATGTTATTCTGATTATCTAAGAAATGGTTGGAAATGGTTTCCAAGATACAGTCTACAAGCAGAGACGATGCTAACACCCACTTTTACGATCTGGGAATAAACAAGAAAGTATTCATAGTTTAAGTTGAAAATTATAATTTATATCACTATTGATTTAAATTATAAGCTTTTTTCTGATCAAGTTAGCAAAGTGCTGCTGGCGCGCTGCCAAACCCTCGAGACGGTCTTTGACTTGAAAATCCGATAATAATCTCTGCCTGCCTAACTGTATTCAAAAGACACAATCACTTGGTTGAAATTATGTATCAGTATATCTGCGACTAGGTAGGCAGCATATTACATTATTTAGTTTACGTACATACGTTATTTCATACGTTATTTCGTAATTACCTATGTTTTAAGGCTCCACGAAATAAAGAAGCCTTTGCCGACTTTGGACCTCAAAGTTAGATTTCGTGCTGTTACTGAGAATTTTCCAACGAGAAATGTAATAATATTAGAATCTTTGAAAATAAGCACCTTTTATAAAATACGCACATTTTGTATTATATCTATCTATTAAATTGAGGTCTAAGATAATAAATAATAAAGTCTAAAATAAAGAGTAAGCCGCACGTAATATTATATATATATTTATACATATATTTCTGGAAAAATATTCGTCAGTTTTTTTTTTTTTTTTTTTTCTTTAATTGGAAAACAAACAGTCTTACTATGACTAAATAATTTCTAATACTATAGCTACAGACCATGAACAGTTTTCGCATTATAAAACTATAGGTGCCCATGAGCTTAAACAACAACAAAAGAGATAATTAACGTTATGCTAGTAAAGTAAGTGTACATATAAGAGTATAAATTTTATTACATAATGCAGTTAAACCAGTCCCTTGATAACATCTGTCTTAATGTATTAGGAGAAGTATTAAACAGGTCACATTCAGGCAAGTCAATACTATTTAACTGTTTTGCAGTTCTAATGAAGAAAGAGTTTTGTCTATAATTGGTATTACAGCGGGGAGTATGTAGATAATTTAAGTTTGGGTGCCGATGGACTCTTGTTGGTACCGCAAGACTTATTTTGGAGAGGAGCTCTGGAGAATCAATTTGACACTGTGCGATTTTCATGAATGTAGATATATCTGCGATTCTACGCCGTTCGCTAAGAGGTAACATATGTTGTCTTTTAAATCTTAATTTATAATTGTCATCCATAGTCCCACACTTGTATTGCAAATGTCTCAAGAATCTTTTCTGAACTAATTCAAGTCTATTTATGTAAACCTCGTATTGTGGGTTCCAAATTTGTGAACAATACTCAAGTATACTACGCACGTATGAACAATATAAGATTTTCACTACTTTTATATTACGGAACTGAGAGCTGGACCTAATAATAAATCCTAATGCTTTATTAGCTCTCGCAACAATATTATCTATGTGGCTCTCATAAGTCAGTTTGGAGTCGTGCAGTACGCCTAAGTCCCGTATCTCGTTTAATTTTCTAAGATGTTGTCCTTTGAGTGCATATACAAAGTTAGTAGGTTTTAACTTACGGGTAAAGGTGATTGAATAACATTTGGCCACATTGATATCGAGTTTGTTAAGGTCGCAGTAGTTTTCGAATCTTATCAGGTCTTGTTGTAACAGAAAGCAGTCACTAGCACTAGTGATCTGCCTAAAAACTTTCATGTCGTCTGCGTACAGAACAAATTTCGAATGTAAGAAACATGATGTGACATCATTGATAAAAATATTAAAAAGTAGGGGACCCAGGAGGGAGCCTTGCGCCACACCTGAAGGCACTAAGTTCCATCTGGATGAATAACCATTGAGCACCACGGCCTGCGACCTGTTCTCAATATAGGACTTGAACCATCTGTATAAGTTTCCATGAATTCCAGCTTTGAGAAGTTTTTGCAATAGCAATGCATGATCAATACGATCAAAACATTTGCTGTAGTCTGTAAAAATTGCATCGACTTGGCCGCCTGAGTCCATATGAAAGATTGTGTAGTCTATAAATGTTAGCAAATTAGATGTAGTGGAGCGATTTCGAAGAAAGCCATGTTGTTCAGGAATGAATGTTACTGAGAGACTTGCGTAAAGCTGGGTATAAACGACTCGTTCAAATACTTTAGCAAATATGCATAATTTAGATATGGGTCTGTAGTTTTTAACTTCATTCCTTCCACCACTCTTGTGAATTGGGGTTATAAAAGCTGACTTCCACAGTTTTGGAACAATCCCTTCATTTAAAGATCGTTTGAACAATATTGTTAAGGGTTTCGTTAAAGCCTCTGAACATTTTACGATAAAGAAAGTTGGTATACCGTCTGGTCCTGCTCCTTTTGTTAAGTCTAGAGAACGAAGTAATGTATTTATTGTATCAGGAATAATTTCTATGTCACTAATAGTATTAATATATTTAAAGTCACTGTCAGAATTTTGACCACGTATAGATGAGGAGTTGGATGGGAGAAGAAAGGTTGAATTGAAATAAGTTGCGAAGAGGTTGCAAACATCCGTCCCTGTATTTGCTATTTGCCCTTCGTACGTAACTGAGGAAGGAAGGGTGTTACTACTCTTTTTATTAGATTTTATAAAAGACCAAAACATTTTAGGGTTTGTAATTATCGAATCTTCACACTTGTTAAGATAATTAAGGTAGCAGTCTTTTTCAAGGTCTTTAGCTCTTTGTCGTAGAAATGAAAATGTTTTGTAGTCTGAGGCGTTGCCATAATTGCGAAATTTTTTGTAATATTTATATTTTTCTTTGAGAACTTTCTTTAAAGATACGCTGTACCAAGGTGGGAATGTAGACGTTTTTAACAATTTGTGAGGTATATACTTGTCTATAACATCATATAATTGTTTATAAAAAATATTTATTGCATCCTCTAATGAGTTAGTGCACAGATAATCATCCCAGTTTGTGTCGCTTAAGGTCGTTGAAATGTTGTAATAGTCTCCAGATTCATAAAAATATTTTAGCCGAGGGTTGACCCGCAGCGGTTCGGGGATTAAAATATTTAAACTTATCTCTAAAGGCCTGTGGTGGACGTTTTCAGATACTAGAGGGTTAATACATACAGACACTTGTGTGTTGATATTACATAATAAATAAAAAAATAAAATAAAATGTGTTTTATTTCAGACAAATTAAAAATCCATATAATGTTAGTAACAATTTTACTTAGAAACTATGTTAGTAAAAATTTCATTTCTATTTTATTTAAAGACAATTTTTGTGCCCGAGATGCATCTACGGACACAATGAGCTACGATAGGAGAGTCGTATCGTCCCGCTATCACCCTCAGAATGGAGTTGGAGCTGGTCCGCAGTCTGCAAAGCAACGAGACAGTTTTTGTACGCATCATACAATGAAAGTCATTGATATGAGCATGTGCGAACATATCCGAAGCGCTGCAGAATCGGGGCAGCCCCAACAACATTCTGAGTGCGTTATTATACTGGACACGCAGCGCGCTGATGGCTCGCTGCGTATAGTTGGTCCAAAGGCTGCACGTGTAGAAAACTTGGCAGTAGGCTCTAAACAAAGTTAATTTTACTTGCGTACTACAATGTGCAAACCTTCTAACCAACATGTTGCAGCGCACCGCCAGCGCTCTGCGCTCCCGCTCGATGTCTACTTGGTCTTTAAGGTCGTCGGTTACAAAGTGTCCGAGGTACTTAAATTGGCTCACCCGCTTAAGCTCTGTACCGTTAAGCTTAATAGAAGGTACACACGAGGGACACCTCCCACCCACGGCCTTAAACACCAGGTATTCTGTCTTTTTAACATTATATAGCAGTCCATGCGCCTGCACATACCGTTCGCAAACCTGTAATAGTGCTCTCATCGATTTTATCGTTGGACACAGCAGCACCATGTCGTCTGCATAACTAATGTTATTGACGGTAACGTCTTCTACGCGACATCCAATCTTCATGCTGCTGAGTTCAACGATCAGATCGTTGATATACAGGTTGAAAAGGTGAGGCGAGGTCAGACCGCCCTGTCTCACTCCACACTCCAACCCATACGAGCCCGACAAACTATCACCCCATTTCACGCGGTTTGTTTGGTTGTGGTACCAATACTGGAAGATGCGCAACAACTCTGCAGGTACGCCTCTGTCCCTTAGCTTTTTCCACAGCACATCGTAAGAGACTAGGTCGAAAGCACGCGAAAGGTCTAAGAAACATGCGTAAACTGGCGTCATCCTGTCTGTGTAATACCTAACCGTGTGTTTTAGTGCCAGTATCGCACTCTCAGTGGATAGACCTGACCGGAAGCCAAACTGTGCATCATGTAAGTGTAAATAACCCTCAAGACGAGCGCCCATCAGGCCGTCGAGCACCTTCGCTGCAACCGTGGCCAAGGAGATAGGTCTATAGTTACATTTGTCTGTTACATCTCCTGTTTTGTTTTTAATTATTGGTACAACAATTGTATGCATAAGGTCAGCAGGAAGATATGAATGGCACATACACAATGAATAAAACATTGCCAAGACTCTTGGTAGATGAGGTCCAGCGTGCCGGAAGTGCTCAACGCTGAGACCGTCGTGGCCAGGTGATTTTCCCTTAGTAATGTTTTTAATAACATTTGTAACTTGGGCAGACGAAAAACGAATTAAGTCACTATCACAACAAGCCCCCGCATCAACCACTCCAGACACGCTCAGACATGCATCTACCTTAAAATGCTTAACAAACATATTAGCGATTGCTAACGGCTCTTGGGCATCTCCGACATTGTCTGGCAAGCTGGGTTTAACATTAAATTTGTTGGTGGCCTTCCAAAATTGCTTAAATTTTTGATCCGCATGATACGACGCCATAATATCTAGCTTAATTTTATCTTGGTGCGATTGACACCATTTAAGTTTGCTCTTAAAAATTTTACGACTTAAATTCATATCTTCGTATACACTGCCATGTGACGGCTTATTTTGCAGTAACCACATATGGTATTTGAGTCTAGCCACCCTGTGCGCCTCACGCACATGCCTGTTCCACCCTATTATTTGTCTTTTATTATGTCGCCGACGCTCGACACGCGTACTTTGAGCGGCATCAGATAAAATGTTTACAATGGTAGAATACATTTCATCAAGCGTCTCCCTATGTTGTAAGTTGTTACAGTGAGAATTACTACACATTCCAAAATGCTGCGGGTAATCAATATGCCGGAGCCTTTCATTGCAAAGCCTATAATATTCTTTAATCTGGTCATCCTCCCTCTCACCCCATACAGCTTTATTTATTTGCACTCTGTTCGTGTATATTAAAGGTTTGATTGTTTCAATGTTACAGGTTACTGAGATAGGAAAATGATCAGACCAAAACACGTCAGATATTACATTAACACTTTCAATAGTACTGAACGCCGACTGTGTGACAATACAGTGATCAAGCCATCTTTGACACCCATGTGAGTCACTGATGAATGTAAAACAATCCGAATTTATGCCCAGAATCTCTGCGTCAGCACACAACCATCTTTGTTCCGAACAGAAGCTTAAAAGTTCATCCCAAAAAGACTCACCCGGATGCGAATTATAGTCCCCGAGTATATATGATGTTCCACAATCACTAGATTCCATAACCGCGTTAATTTCACTTAAACAGTCCGTGAAATCGCTTAGATTATCACTGCAATCCGTAGGCATATAAACACTAAATACCAAAAACGACCTATTATGAGTGAACACTTTTATTGCTGTAAGACGCGCACTAGTACACTGTATAACACTGACCGACTCAAAAATACCCTTTCGCCAGAGAATGGCTACACCACCAAAAGGTCTTCCTCTTAGTATGCCCTTGGATGTGTCAATGGCTGATTTCCCAGTGTAATTGAAATCGTTGTGTATCTGGCCCAACAACGGTATATCCTCAGGGAGAAGCCACGTTTCCTGAAGAGCTACTATGTCTGCTGACTGACAGAGCGACCTCACTCCTTCAATAGAACGTTTCACTGATTTGCAATTGAAACTAATAAACGTACATTTATCCATAATCACGTTTAAGTATTTTGCTTCAATAAAGCTTCGGTTTTGTACTTATCGTGTACAAAACGACGAAATGTGATCCCATCAGGCCAGAAATCATCCTTTAAAAATATCTGTAACTTGCTCCTAGGTACATAAAGTTTATACGAGTCATATCTCTTCTCTGTTTGCCTCTTGATTTTAAATAATGTCACCTCTTCCGTAGTGATCTCCCTTATGTATGCAATGATGTCCGCCTCAGCTGTATCCTTCGATACATTAGAAATAAAAATAGGTATTTTTACATCCGCTGCCTTAAATTTACCATCTGCTTTGACTTTAGCTTTTCCAAACTGCCGTTTTATCATTTTATTGTTGTTTTTTCTGTATTCAACCTTTTGCCACCCGTCCTTTTCCCCTACCTTTTGCTGCAGTTCCTCACTCTCACGTAATGTTTCCGCAAACGTTTTACTTAAGAGGACTCGATTATCTCTCACGCTACAGACATCTGCGTTCGCGTTCACACACGATGATAACTTGGTAGGGGACTTGTTTGTTTGAATCAGCTGTGTATTGCGCCCCGCCTTCGCGGCGTTATCAGCTGGCGAGAGTGAGACGACACTACTCTGTCCTCTTTGCGCACGCAACGAATGCAGCGTGTCAGTTGCACGGTTGGTACCGTCATTACATAAATCAATCTCTGTGGGTAGGTGGGTTTGCTGAGTAACGCTGCATATCGGCGAAGTACAATTTGCGTCATTTGTAGCGATTTTAGGACTTTGTAGGGAATGCTGCAGTGCCATAGGACCACTGTCAAACGCACCCACATCCACATTTCCAAAGGCTGTTCCTCTTCTTAGGTTCACAAAATCAAAGTGATTGTTGACAATTGAAGCCCGTTTAAGTGTTTCAATTTCACCTTTCAACTCCAATAGTTGGCTGGATGTAACGTATTCCTTTTGAAACACTTGGATTTGTGATTGAATCATAATAATATCTTTTAGCAGCTTCGTTGCGTCTATGTGGTCAAAAGTTACCGGTGGTAACTTTTGAAGGTCACGGGCAACGAAGATAGGCGTAATTTCCGGGTCAGTCTGCTTCAATAAGCAAATTATATCATCAATATCCCTGACGTTCTTGCCTTTTCGTCTTCTATTGGTGCATTTCGAATTTGGCACCGATTCAAATAATAGCCGTTTGGATGTTGCAATTTCTTCCTCCGGAAACGAATCACAGCACAGCCTTACAAGCGACACTTCATCCATGACGTCCGCCTTATTTTGGATAAAGGCTAGCAGCTCGTTGACCACTATATTGCAATTTGCACATTTCACAATATTCGAAGCCGTTATACCCACACGTAGGTAAATGGATCGGCGATAAGCGTAACACGTTCGCACCCGATCGCGCGTGATCGCAGACTGATATATATGATAGTGATAATACCAAGTCGAGGAGTCTATTGTTTGAAATATTTTGACAAAAGTTAAATTGAGTTAAATTACATAACGATAAGGTATCAAAGAAATTTATTTGTGAATTACCTGAGACTCCTGAATATTGTAGGTAAATATTACTATCGGGCGTCCAAACTATGTTAGGAAGGTTAAAATCTCCCATTATGACAAAATAATCATTCGGACAAACATTAACTACTTGTGATAGTTTATCGTTGAAGTTAGAAAGTTGTGTTTTAAAGGAATTACCCAGGTTTTCCTCACATAAATAAATAGTGCAAAAATGAACATTCCTAGACCTGCCATTTCCATATTTCAATGTTACAGTAACCCATATATCCTCAGCTGAGGATGACCATTCTGGTCGCACCATCGCCGTTAGTTCTCGCCGAACCGCTAAAAGAACCCCTCCACCGTACTTCTCTCGAGTGGTGGCATAATTTCTATCCCTTCGCCAAACAACATACCTTTCATCAAACAATTCGCTATCACTAATTCCGTCGAGCAGCCAAGTTTCCGTTATAGAAATTATATCAAACGAGTTCAATAACAAATTCCTTTTAAATACATGTGTTTTAGTGCGTAGACCTTGAGTATTTTGGTAATAAATACTAAGCTTGTCATTGGTCATTGTTAATAAAAAGAAATGTATACAATATTATGACTATTTAATTTAATTTGCACATAATATTGTAAACAAGTGTGGGGTAGAATCAAAATAATGTAAACAGATGATCGGAACAGCTGACATGAATGAGTTACCACTAATAGGCCCGCTATTATATCATGTTTATTCACATAAATAACACAGATTATTGTTTTGTTTTGTAGAATAAAGATTAATGTCACATAGGTGATTATAATAAGCACTGGGGTAGTAAGGTAATTAAGTAGACTCTTGTAGTGTGAAACAAAAAATAAATAGTTGCAAAGAATTATGAACCTTATGATAGAATAATCGTTAGCGTTTGATTCTGAATATAGAATGAAGAGATAGCACTGACTTACGTGAACTTTGATCGTGTACACTGCATTCCGAGCTCGCACAGGTAAACAAAAGGCGACGGTTTGAACTGCGTTTCTCAAACTTTCTATAACGAAAACTAATAAACAATTATTGACTTTTAATAACGAAATTACACTATCTTGGCAAGATCGCTTTCGTGTTTTATAAAAAATACTTGGGATGTATCGGTCTTCCTCGCCCTTATTTTACAATGTTTATGAGATAAGCTTTTCTCGTGTCTACCGAAATAATATATTTCAAGTTATCTTTTATACATTCATCTAATAATATAAATACGAAAATAGCGACGCCTCTATATCTCTTAGTTATGTTTTACCTAGAGTTATTTTATACATATAAAAAGGATTTAAAATAAGGAAATATAAATGTACTAGCGGTAAGTTTCAGTAAAAACTTGGAGAAATATGTGTAGAAAGTGACAGTGTAGTGGATTACTAAACCGACAAGGTAAAAGGATCATTTAAAGCTAGAAAGTATGGTTCAAAGCAAATGTAAATCAAGTCTCTTTCCACGGGTGAATCGCACTACAAGTGTTAATATGCTTACGACAATTTCCTGTAAAAGAAAACTCTTACAAGAAATTTTCGGGTCGGAATAAGTCGGGTAAATATCAACTTGCCCGACTTATTCGTACCATTACTAATCAAATAATTAGCAACAGGGGGCTCTTAAGTTTCAATTACCATCGGCACTGAGCGAAAGCACGTTTAGCATATTTCATTAAACGGTATTTAATTAGATCCGAGTTCAATATCATCTCATATACACTTCAGTTAAGTACCAGTTACCAGTGTACGTCCACCGAAATCCGTGATAATTCGAATCCAGTTCACGACTCTTAGATTAGCAATAGCACTTCCACCCTTACAAAATTTGATTGCTTAATTTAATATTAGGATCAAGCCTCATGGCAGTCTGAAGATTGGTTGTGCTAAGACTGCACATTTCGTATAAATTGTTAAAATAAACAACGATTACTTATGGTACTAAAGACTATTTTAAAATAATTAGAATCTATACAAAAACTGATATAATTGTTTTACAAACGTAATCAAGTAATAATTTCTATTGGTATTAGTCTTAAATAATTTAAACATTTCAGTACAAACTTTCAGTCATAGTGATGCGACAATATGAATCGGATAAAATCGGACTAATTCGAGGTAAAACAATTGTCCGAGAAATACTTTTGTAAATTTGTATTTGGTATTAATTTTTATTAGGTTGCAACGTACCTTAAGACTGCACCGAGCGAAATGTGCCAAAACAGTCGGTCATAGTTAAGTTGATAAAATCAACACTTTTTGTTTAATACAAATATAAAATATACATTTACCACCAATGAATGTGTTTACAATTATTCCGAATAAAAACCTTAAAATAATTAATACAAAATTACGTAAATTTGCACGAAAAATGCAAAAACGTAAGCTCATGTTACGTGATTTTTAGATTATAACAGTAGAAATCTATCCTATTTTACAGCTTAAATGAAACATAAATAGTTATATTACAATTTATCCGTCCCAAATATTATGTTATTGGTTGACAATAAAGATACATATTTATCAAAAAACACTTCAAATCTTCCATACAATTTTACTATGACGGCCGGGCGCCGATTTGTATATCGAGCTCTGTCATTCAGTCCAACTGCATCTTACGCTCGGCGTAGTCTCATACCCCATTTTGCAAACCCTTAATATATTCTCTTTATCAAAAGATGAATTTGAAGATGTGATATTCGACGTATGGTTTAAATATCCCATAGTTTTTAAAGAGTAGCCGTCTTGCCAATCAAAATCTGTTATACCACATTTATTTCACCCTTACACTAAATATGGAGTAAGTATGTCATACTATGAATTAATCAAGGATAAGCCCAGATTTCATTTAACAAGTTAACACATTATATGCAACTTTGATGTAACTCCCTCTCCCCCGTGGACCGCGAAAGCGTTAAGACGTGTGTTTCATTTTGAGTATTATTTATAACTTTGATAATTTAAATATAAAATAAAATATTGAAGTGTACTAGGAGCGCAAGCCACTTAAGAGGTCGACGAGTCATTGTGTAAACAGGACAGCAACAACTGAGACGGACATTATCGCTGAGTTGAGCTGCTCACGCGCCGCACTACAATCTACGCCGACGTCACAGCTTTATGGTGCGTGCTCCAATTTTATAAGAGACAGTGGATAGCGATTTTATATAACGTCCGCTACAATAAACTGCTGCTACACTGAGAAATACTGCTAACAGCCAAATTGCAACAACGTACGCTCTGCCATAATAAAGGTGATATTTATTTTTATTACTAAGAATGCCACTTAAACGTACACCACCCAACACCCCCGTTATAGAGGATACCAAGAGCGCTAGCACATCCACTAAACTTTCTACAGGATTTGGATCTTCGCCCGATCTTTCATTTACGGGAGGAGACATGAATGTAACGTCCCGTCTGAAGCGAAAACGTGAAAATTGCGATTGTACATCCCGTCTTGAACAACTACATTCATTAGTGTCTGTGACTTCAGCACAATCTGATACTAAGTTTGCTGAATTACACGCTGCGATGTCGGAAATTATCAAACAAAATGCAGAGATAAAGGAGTCGATAATTTACATATCCAAGGAATTTGATGACATGAAAATAAAGTATAAAGAATTGGAGTCAAGCCGTGAGAATGATCGCCGTTATGTACTTTAAGAAGAAAAGATTGACAACTTAGAAAAACAACTATACTCCACTAAATTAGAAATAAGGAATGTTCCCCAGAAACCACAGGAGACGAAAACTGACCTATGTACTATTGTCACTGAGACGGCCAAAGCACTCGGTCATCCAATACAGGACTATGATATAAAAGACGTTTTCCGAACTAAAAATAAAAATAACACGAGCGTAATAACTGCTGATTTCTCCAGTGTCCTCACCAAAGACACTATTATCAAAAAAGCCCGCATTTTCAACAACGCGAACAAGCAGAACAAACTCAGCACTGTGCATTTAAAAATTGATGGACCAAGTAAACCAGTCTATGTGTCAGAAAAACTCACACCCAAAAATCAACGTATCTACTACCTGGCTCGTTGTTTTGCTGATGAAAATAATTATAAATACTGCTGGACATCTTTTGGACGAGTTCTTCTGCGCAAGGCAGACAGTGACCAACATATCGTCATCAATTCAGAAGCAGATTTGAACGGCCTCCGTCGCGACAAGTGACTAGAAAAGCAAGTTGAATATTGGTACTTACCTACCTTCAAACGTTATGTTATTATGTTTTTGTTCAGTATTTTCCTTTATATTTTTAAATATTGTAAAACTAACAAACATTATCACACACACACTCACACCTGTTTCGCCTTAACACATCTTAACAAAGCAATTTATCGCGGAGCTTATAACACCACACACACCTTGATCCTGACTTGTCTTCCAATGGTTAACTCTTGTGTCAAACTACTGCTACTCGTATATTTATACAACATTACTCACATTATTTTTAGAGTCCGAGTCTGCCTATACCTCGCTACTGTGTCCTTTAGTTTCAAATTTACAATTCAATACTGTTGATGTTATCCAGACCGAATTAGATCTGGTGTCGGTTGCAGATTCATCTACCTGTGAGATTGAGGATTGTTACCAAATTGCTAGGTCACATAACAACGCTCTAAAGCTTGTTTGTCAAAATATACGGAGCATCAATAAAAACTTTGATGGCCTGTTAACTCTTTTACATAGAAGCAAAATTTCTTGGGATCTCGTTATATTAAGTGAATGCTGGTTATCAAAATCACCTGTAATACCGGTAATTCCTGGATATAACTCTATAGCTACTACTCGTAATCTTACTCAGAACGAGGGGTTAGTTGTTTACTTTCGCTGTAACGCTAAAGTTTCCGTATCTGAACCTGCAATTCTTGATGCGAACTGTTTATCTTTGAAAATAAATAGGGAAACTGTCGTGATAGCAATATATCGCCCTCCTGCTTACCAGAATCTAACTAAGTTTCTTGACAGCTTAAATAATCTCTTGAAATCGTTATCCTCGTTTAAGAACATTTTAGTGACAGGAGACATCAACATAGATATTTCCCATAATAATAATGATCCACGTTCATCTGATTACCTGACTTTGCTAGCATGTCACGGCTTGTTACCGGCTCATACACTGCCTACACGTCAAAACCATTCATGCATTGATCACGTAATCTTAAAATCGAAAAATTCCTCCTTCTGTTACGTTGCTCATACATCTCTCACGGATCACGATACAGTGTTACTTTTTCACCACACCTCTGTTCATCAAAATTTTGATCCTGAAACATATAAATTACGCCGTGTACTTGATTATAACAAAATAGAGCAGGATCTCATTAATGTGAATCTGGTTCCTATATATTCCACGAATGACGTAGATAATGCCGTAAACTACTTTATTAATACCTTGAATACCATTATAGTTGCTAACTCGATTATGAAAGTCGTGCCCAACCGTAAAAGACTAATGAAACCGTGGATGACTACAGGTCTTCTAAGATGCTTAAGAAACCGTGACATTCTGCATCGCAAGGTCAAGAAGTCCCCCCTGAGCGAAATTCTTGTTATTACTTTCAAGAGATACAGGAATTATTGCTCGATGATACTTAAAAATGCTAAAATCAAATATAACAAGTCTCAAATAAATAACGCACAAAACAATAACAAAAAGCTTTGGCAGGCAATTAAATCTATAACCCATACAACCACACAAAAAAACTCGCCAACCGAACTCCTCTCTCACGCTGACCCCAAAAGATCGGTGAATGAATCCAACGCCTATTTTGCTAACATTGGTCGATCATTAGCTGAAAAACATATGCCATTCGTTAACCAACACACGAAGACTACGCCCAACAATTCAAGTTCTTCTAATCATACATTTGTCCTACTGGAAACTGACGAGTCGGAGATTGACAGTTTGATAAATAACCTGAGAAGTGATTGTGCGATTGGCTCTGACAATATCTCAGGCTCTTTCCTTAAAACATTTCAAAAATATTTTAGTGTCACCTATTACATTCATTTGCAATCTGTCATTCTCTACTGGCAAATTTCCAAATGCCCTGAAAAAGGCAATTATTCATCCTGTCCACAAGGGTGGTGACAGAGACTGGCCGAATAATTATAGACCGATTTCTATTCTACCAACACTTTCTAAAATATTGGAAAGATTGTTGAATAACAGACACGTTAAGTACTTAGAGAAATTTAATATACTCTCTTCAAGGCAATATGGCTTCCGTACAGGTCTATCTACCAGTAATGCTGTGCTGGATCTGACTAATGAATTGGTTACAAAACTAGATCAGAAGCAAAAGGTCGTTGGTATTTTTCTAGACTTAGCTAAGGCCTTCGACACAGTCTCTGTCCCCATACTTTTGGATAGACTTGAGGGCATCGGCATTAGAGGTTTACAGCTCACTCTCTTTAGGAGCTATCTTGGCGGTAGACGACAATGTCTTAAAATTGGTAACCTCACTAGTGATGAACTCCCTATAACCTACGGCGTGCCCCAAGGAAGCATAATTGGCCCAACTTTGTTCATTATCTACATTAATGAACTTTGCCGCTTGCACCTTTCTAATGGCATCATCTTTACGCTGATGATACCGCTCTGGTATTTCATGGCACCACTTGGGATTCAGTTTTTAAACTCGCTCAAACGGGTTTTAACACTGTTTCTAATTGGCTGGCTCTAAATCAACTAACATTAAATATCGAAAAAACTAAATATGTCACATTTTCTTTATCACCAAGAGGTAGTTGTTTGTCCGCCTTTAATAAGCTAATAGCTCACTCATGCAATTCGATATCTAATGAAACTTGCGACTGTCCCGATATTAAAAGCACAGATTGTGTAAAGTATCTCGGTGTTGAAATTGATAATAGCCTCTCGTACCATCGACACATAAACTCACTCACTTCTAGACTAAGAAAGATGATTTATATCTTCTCCAAACTTAGACATGTCGCAAATGACGGTGTGCTAAGGCTTGTATATCTCGCTCTCTGTCAATCGCTTACTCAATATTGCGTTGTAGTTTGGGGAGGCTCGTCTAAAACCCACTTTTTAAAACTTGAGCGTGCCCAAAGGGCGCTCTTAAAAGTAGGTTGGAAACTTCTTTATCGATTTCCCACAGCGGCACTTTATAAAAACTGCGGTATTCTATCTGCCCGGGCTTTATTCATTCGCACTGTCATATTAACAACCCATGCGCAAACACATTACAATCCGGTGCGATACGCAAATACCAGACGTCGGCACACTATTTACCCCCCTACACCGGTACACACTAGCCTGGCCCAAAGAAGTTTTTACTTCTTAAGCAGCCATCTATATAACAAAATTAACAGTTTAATATATGTATATCCGCTGACGCGTCATGAATGCAAAAAGATTATCACTGATTGGCTTTTTGGGTTGAGTTATGATGACACAGAAAATTTCTTACAAATAGTTTCGTAAGTTGGTGTAATTAAGAATCCATTTCATTTACACTCTACAGTCGACTACTTGCACCATACGCTCACACACACATTGACAGTTCCCTCGCACTGTGCGAATGCGATTCTCTACTACTACTCACGCACACACACACTCACACACACACATACACACACACACACACATACTCTTACACTCATTTACCCATTCATACAAAATCACATTCCGATACTAACGTTCTCATATACAATTTTTATTACTACCCACCTTTTAGTTTATATTTATTAGTTTTTAAAGTGCATCATTTTAAATATTGTAATATTAAATGGTAGATTCAATTGTAGGGCCATGGGGAGGGCCTGGAGATTTGTCATACAGGTCTCGAGCCTAGTACAGACTCCAGCTCTCACTAAGGAACTTTAATATACTTACTTAAAAGTTACATGTAAGAACATATTATGTACATGACTGTGCCTTATTGAGAGAAATAAACGTATATATTATTATTATTATTATTAACTATTCTTTTGATAAGTCAAACTTGATTCAACTCCTTTTTTGTTCGTTTCTATCATTTATGTTTCGATTCTAAACACGCGATTACAGTTTGTTTGGAAAGTTAATCGGTAATCGATTTCGTGATATGTCGATTGAAACGGTCACTTCACTATTGCTGTTTTACGATCATTTGTCAAATGGGACTTCGTATTTGATACGGACTATAACAAAACAATCAACACAGTAAACTTAAATACAACTTTATGTAACATGCCAAGTAATTTTTTTTATTTGTAAGAAGTTTTATCCAATAAATATGATTAAAATTATGAAAATGTCTAATACCTGCCAAAGACAAGTACTTTTAGACAATAGCACTATTGCGTTTTCGCAGTGCTTTAAATCTAATTCCCTTTTCTTTTATTTATTTATTTATTCATTTTAGAAAATGTTACAGTCTATTAAATACATTTGATCAATTACAATTAAGATACACATGTTGCTAATTACAAGCTTTCACATAATAATTAGTACACAACTTGTATAACTACTCTGATTTCCTATGAGTTAGTTATCGTATCTTCAACTAAACAAATGGAAAAAATTAAAGAATATTTTTATATATAAAAAATAACAACAAAAAACACGAAACATAAAAAAGCAATAATAATTCATACACTTCAACCAGAAAAACACATCGTGATATAAGGAGATTACCCGAGACCAAAAAAATTGTAATTAATCCGTAAATAAATCTTTATTAACTTTATTTTTAATTGAGTTCGAGCTTGTACAAAATAAGTCAATTTCCAATTTCGATAAAATTTTGTTGAAACTCATTGCACTCCGCGAGAAGAAATATTTCGTCTATAATTAGTGAGTGAAAATGGGACTATAAACAAAGGAAGCTCTCTGAAATCCAATTGATTAGTGCGTAGTGTTATATTTGATAGAAGTTCAGGACAATCAATGGAGCCATGTGCGATGTTTGCCAACTAACATATATCACGAATATTACGCCTATATTCAAGTGGTAGGAAATGGTATTTCTTACATCGGTTGAGGTAATCAGTTGTATATTGATGTGCTCTGTAATCAAGATATCGTAAAAATTTTCTTTGTATACCTTCGATGCGAGTTACTTGATATTGCGGATTCCAAACTTGCGAGGCATACTCGAGGTGGCTACGCACGTATGAAAAGTACAAGACCCTCACTGGTTTTAAACACCGAAAATAGGCTGTAGATCTCATAATCAAACCGCTTTCGACGCTTTTTTTATAATATTATCTATGTGTTTGTCGAACAGAAGTTTATTCATTGAAATTAAACTACTATATACGGATTTTATCGCGTTGTTTATTTAGCACTGTATTATCAAGTTATTTAATTATTAATTATTTAAGTTTATTATCAAAAAATCCACCAAGTTCAAAGTTAATATGGGTAACTTGGGAGACAATTTGGTTGTCAAGTATATAACCATGACCGATTCTTGAGGTTTGCCGCGAAAAGGTTAGGTAAGAACATTTATACACGAATCAGGCAAGGTCTTCTTGAAGTTCCACGAAGCTATGAGGAACCCTATGGTTTAAAAATGTTCATATCGTCAGCATATAAAAGTATGTATGAATTTTAAAAACAATGTATTACGTCTGCGATAAATATAGTTAAATACAATGTACTATAATTAAATTTATTTCCTGCAACGATACTCCTAATACGAAATGATAACCACCATTAACCACAAATTGTGATATTCAAATATAATTTGTACTCGCAAAGTTCACAGGTGTAAGTTTACCAAAATATTTCGACGCCGCCATGGCTGACTGGGTCTAACTGTAACGCTTTATTGACAAATGAATTTAATTTCCTATAATGGCTAGGTAAACGTACTAAATTGTGGGTATTCGAGCGGCAATATCTGCGTCGCATCAAAGTTCGAATTCACTCGTTTTACATAAAGGTTTCAGCAACATTAACACACGGACCGATCCTAAGCGTAAATAAAAAAAAAATTGTGTAATAATTCTGTACATTCGATTATATTTGATTTAAATGCACGGACGGCGTAGTGGTTTAGGTGGTCGCCTCGCCACTACCGAGGGTTGAGGGTTCAATCACCAATCACAAACATTTGTGTGATCCACACATGGTTTTTCCGAGCCTGGGTGTTCTTTGTATGTTATATGAATTAAAGTTTGTGAAGTTCCCCGCGACACAGGAATTATTTATTTGTGTGGGAGTTGTATTTTTTAATAAGACTAGAAGAAGATATTAATAATTAGCTATTTAGTTTTCGGTGAGGAATTATCATGGACATCGATCTAACTTTCACTTAACCAATTTATATTTTGATACATGTCTATAAAATGTCATAAAGAATTCTTTTTATGGAAAGTCGGAATATTTTATTGATAAATGTATATTTTTGAACATGTCACAGCCAAATGTTATTTTACATGATACTACGAGTACAATACAACTCATACAGCTACTTTGCAAAGCAACAGTATTTTCAAACAAATAATCGATAATTAACGACACGTTCAGCAAAATTTGGTCGTTTCGTATATTTATATGTATTTACCGAATAATAAATACAACCTTATCTTATCTTATCTTGTGTGGGGGCCAGTCAGCACAGACCGGCGACACCTCGACCCAGTGGGATCTTTTGTGTCAACTTCCCCAATACCGACTGCCATAGATGTTCATGGCAGCTGGGACCGACGGCTTAACGTGCTCTCCGAGGCACGGAGCAGGCGATAATTGTCAATCAATACGCACATAATTTCGAAAAGTCATGTAACTTCCGAAAGTCATAGGTGCACGACGTGGGTTCGAACCCGAGGCCCTGTGCATTGCAGTCTGTTGGTCTCCCCACTGAGCTATCGCTGCTCTTTCTCTTTCAAATACAACCTTTGCTAACAACCTATTGCTATTATAAAAATAAATAAATTAATATTAAGATACCTACTGCTGCTTCATGTAACAATATTTAAAGCTAAAAAACAATAAACGTTTTTAAACACCAGGGATGTCTTCACTTTCTACATTTGAGGACGCGGAATATTTGTTTGATTTGGCAAATTCAATGTATTATACAATAGCGATGCAATGTGACTTGTTTTTCTTAGTAACCTGTCAAGTCTTAGAATACCAGACATAATTAGATATCTATTATGTCTGTTAAACACAACTCCCGCAGCAACGATATTCCTTGGAATGGGGGACTTTACATACATTCAAACGGACACAAAGAATACCCAGAATCCAAAACAACTAATTACGAATCACATGCTTTTTGGGACGTGTGGCAATCGAACCTACTACAATGCACTAGTAGTGACCAGGCGTCCACTTAAACCACTCCATGGTAAGAACCATGGAGTGTACCTACAAGAGTACTTCATAGACGTTTCCAAATACGGCGATTAACATTTTGACTGCAACATAAATACAGATTTTCACAAGAACGACTTTGCGAAATTGTTATTGCAGTTATAAGACTTTGAAGGAAACGAAGACAATAAATAAGTATCTTAATACCACAAATAAACGTAGAAATGTTCAATCAACAAAGAGATTTCTTGTTTTCGGCCTTCTAAGGAGTCGACAGATGATTGGAATTTTGTAAGTGACCTAATATATACTTGTATGTCTTGATTGGTACAGCGGTAACAAGTGCGACTGTTGCGTATGAGGTCCCCGGTTCAATTCCCGAGCCAGGCAAAATATTATTTGGTTTTTGTTTCTAGTAATTCCCAGGTTCACCCATTATTACATGAAACCAAAACAATATTTGGTGAAGTATGAGTGCAGTACACCTCAGCTCACCCTTTTGTATAGACGTTTGAGGACGTGTGTATATTTACGCATTTGTGTCTAGATTTTTAGACTTGCATACGACCCGCAAACAGCGATAGCCTAGAGGGAGACTGTCGGACTGCGACGCAAATGACTCGAGAGCGATTTCAAGGCGCACATCTCTAACTTTTCGAAATTATGTGTGTATTAAAATAGTTAATTAATCGCTCGCTTTAAAGGTGAAGAAAAACATCGTGAGGAAAACTGCAAATCTGAAAGTTCTTCGTAGTGTCCATAGGGCCAGTTTAGTGAACTATGGCCTAACCTTTCTAACATTGAGAAGAGGCCCGTACCCAGCAGTAGGACAGCTTAATACAGGACTGATATAATAATGTATGGCTTGCCTAACAATAACGTTAACTTATGCTTTGGGCCTATGTAACACCAAGGACGTAACCGAGTTACGATATTTTCTATTTTAATTTTGACGGGAATTTTAAACTCTCTCAGCGGCGCACCGCGTCTGACATAATAGATATTTAATTATGTCTACAATCCAAAACATTTCAGGTTAATATAAATGGTACGTTATAAACAATTAAATGCTTAATAAATTCTGAAATAGAAACGAGTAAAAGCCAGACGGAGATAGTTAACAAGTTAAGCCGGAGTGCCGTCGATCACAATTTAATTTAAATTCACTATAAAGAGCTTCTCTTTAAAGTTTTATTACGAGCAATTATTATGCTTTTTATATAGAAATAGGAAAACTATTTCTGCGCTGTGATTGAAATAAGGCTGTACAGGTTGTGTTTACATTGCCCCGCTTCATCATTGTCATTAATTTAAACTCCACAATATCTTATTTTTTATACTAATGACAATATTTAGTTTTAAATGAAATTCATAATAAATTATTGTTATGTTATTGTTGTTATAACCATTGCAATTGCAAGCAAAGTATAAGCTATCCGGGTTATTTCTTGTAAGGATATTTTTTTGTTTCACTTTATTTATTTTTAAATACTTATCTACCAAATTCGAACAATAAACTAAATTAAGTTAAAATATTATTAAGTATATTATAATTATTTTATTTCTCTGAAAACTTGTATTAGACGCTATAGAAATGGTATTTTCATTTGCATCTGTGATTACTCTATGATATTCGTCTGCCTCTAAAGCTTTCAGACTTCATCATGAGACCCTGCATGACAGTCATTGGTCATTGGATCACATAACTAGCGACCAGCTGTACCCGGGATTCGTATTAGATGCCTAGGGAAAAGTGTGTACATGCTACGTGTATAAGTATGGCTATATTGACACTAATTTCGCCGTATCTAATCAGCCTATTTTTATTGCGCCTTTAAAAAGGCTTCCTCCTACAATACTCTCCTATACCAGTATTATTTATTGGTGTTCGGTAATAGAGTCAATAAAGTATCCATCCAAACAATTGATTTATTTGTTTTTACGATAATGTTCGCCAGGGCTTTGAGGCAATATCTTTAAAGTTTTAAGAAAACTGAATCATAATTGACTTATAAATAAATGTTTCAAAAGTACTTATCCTTTACCATCATTATTTATTTTAAGTAAAAGGGCAGATTATTATCAGTTTATAACTTAATTCGCGCCACTATTAACATCTTTAGCTGCAGCGGCCGCTGGAATC
This sequence comes from Catocala nupta, assembly GCA_963675205.1. Classification (NCBI taxonomy): domain Eukaryota; kingdom Metazoa; phylum Arthropoda; class Insecta; order Lepidoptera; family Erebidae; genus Catocala; species Catocala nupta. The sequence continues at coordinate 8,093,428 of OY776090.1, read as the reverse complement.
CAGATACAATTGTTTATCAATTATGTCTGGCCTCAGAATAATCGCTACTGGCATACCAGCAATATACAAATACTATAAAATTGTACGTTCATTTCTGCTATTTAGACGCTGAAGGTTTTATTTGGACGAAGCCATTGCAATTTTGAACTAAGTATAATCCTTAATATTCCACATACAAATTAAAGCGATAATTTCTACGGTAAGATGAATATATTTCTTTAATTTATATACTAATATGAAAAAATAATGACGTTGCGTTCTTTTCAAGAAATTTTTAAATTTTGAAAATTACGAAACAAGGTTAATTCATATCAGGTGAATCTAGGTTTCTAACTGAAAAATAATTAATTTTTCTTTATACCTGTTCTTTTGTTTGTACAAGATTCACGCAACAACAACTAAACAGATTAGTATGTACATTTTGCAGTTTGGTAGCTTGTAGATTAACTTATAATCTAGACTATGTTGCATGTCATTCCGTTTAGCAGTACTGGTGCTATAGTATCCCAGTAAAGTAGATTGCACGTGAATTGTAGTGTACAATTTAATTGTAGTCTACAATTTAAATGGTCGTCTTGCCACTACCACTACGTCGAGTTCGATGGTTCAAATTCCAAACACTACAAAAGAAAATAATGTGCCGAGTCTGGATGTTCTTTGTGTCCGTTGTTTAAGTCTCCGCGATACAAAAATTATTCGTAGTCTAATTTGTATTGTTGTCATCGATATATTTGTCGAACTGTTTCAATTTTGTTATGTAGTAAGTAGCTTTGCTAGCTTTTCTGGATTTAACATGAATGGATCAGCGAAACCGAAAAGTACTACCATCCTACAGATGTGAAAAATAGGTATGTCTACTGTTGCGTTCTATTTGGTGAGTAAAACTGCCCAAGGTCCGATTATAGTATCGGTCCAGTCCACCCGTTTCTTGTCATATGTGTTACTTGCATTCTATTCCTCTTACATATGTTTCAAAAACCAATAATGTGATCTATGGTAGACAACAGCTTGATTAATAATATAATCATATCAGCCCTGTATTAAACTGTCCCTCTGCTGGACACGAGCTTCTTCTCAGTGTGAGCAGGGTTAGGCCATAGTCCACCATGCTGGCCCAATGTGCGTGTGCAGACTTCACATATCTCAGAGAACATCATGGAGAACTCTCAGACATGCAGGTTTCCTCACGATGTTTTCGTTAACCTTTCTCAGTCTAACGGTCTCTTACTACAATTGCTTCTATGAAGGCGTGAAATGACAGCAAATTACAAAAAAATAACAAACATGGCGTTTCTAGTAGAAGCTAGTGTAATATAGATTCGTGCTCTGTAATTACAACAATATCAGTTAACTAAATACCAACTTATCTGTTGCCACCGCATAATTACTAAACTGTACGAACCAACTGCAAACACACGTAGATTGAATACAAACCGCATCATTCAGCGACAGACAGACACAAACCAAGATTAATATTATACTGACGTAATATCAATTAATATGTCAAATGATGTATCTGTTTTGTTACCTATATAGCTACGTATATTTATGCATTAAATGGCTCAGTATTGTATGCAGCTGCTGCGCGTAAAGTCTGGGGTCTATCTCCGCGTAAAGTATTATTAGGTATTTCTGTCGATATATTTTCAGTAGAATCACAGTGTCTGGATCTAAGCCCGGTAGACGGCAATAGGGTTGCTGCTGGCTTAGGTGAATATGTCCTTCTTAAAACGAATGAAGGAAAGGAACCGCATTCTTCGTGCATATTGCCGTTGCGCCATCGGAGCTTTCATTATAATAATTAGTACAATGATTTATATGTATATATACAGCGTCGTGTGCATGAAGTTAGCGGCATAGACAACTTCAGTGGCGTTCTCTGGTAGCGAGTTCATTGCGTAAATTTCAAACCGCAACTATATACGTCTTTTATCACTTTATTTCACAGTAATGCCAGTCGTAGGTACATTAAATAGTTTCAGAGTAGAAATATTACCACTAATTAAAATTTGAACCTAGAGAACCAGCGATTCCGTTAGGCTGGTCCGATCTTTTTCGTAGCTTTCGAACGAATGCCCCTTGTTAGTGGTCTCATTTCAACGTAACCGGTCCTACCAAACGATTCCGCTGACGTGAGTCCTTGACGTCACGACGTACACCGCTCTCGCTCGTACAATGAAGTCAAGTGAGTGAGGGACGTTGCCATGGTTACATCTCGGATTGCATTTATACCTCAGAACTGAAAAAATAAATAAAAATAGAGTCCACCGCGATATAAGAAGTACTCCGGGAAAAGGTCTTTGATAAAATTAAGAGAGAGAGATTACACAAATCAAATATCCCGAGGAGCGCAATACAAAAGGGACAAATATCGAGGTGTAGACGGCAGCCGCAGGCTGGGTTCGGCCTTACTTTTGAAGAGGCTCCAGCGGCATGCCACGGCCGATCGCCCACAATTGCAGGCCTGTGCCAATTTCTGCGCGTCGCTCTGCTTTATCCTTTTAAGAACGAGTCTGCGCCCCATCGCAATGCGCAGCTCTGACGGCTGTCAGAATCTTTTAATTTATTATTTTCAATTTTATTTTATGTACTGAATTATTTTTATTTGTAATAACGTGTTTGTAATATAGTTATTATTAGTTTAAGTTTAATGGAAAACGGCTGTGACGGCGATGGCGATGTGGAAATAAGTGCTAGTCAACCTACCACATCGCTAAATGGTTTGCTGCGTTGCCCCCACTGTATCCAGGCTCGATATTTCAAAGGTAAGCGGGGTTTGAAAGTACATTTTGGCAAAGTGCATAAATCCCAAGATGTACTTTTTAATCCCTCTACGTCAGTACAGTCATCCACCACCCAAATTCCCTTTTGGCAAGAATTAGCAAACTTAAAAAATTCTATTCCGGTTTTAAAAAGAGTTCCCCGTGGCGCGAGACCTGCAGTGGCGAAAAGACTAGCTGATTGTATAGGTCTCGTCGTACGGGAGAACACAAAAGTAGCTTGGGAACAGTTACTGACCTTCCCTTATAGAACTTTACATGTTGAAAAAAACCAGGCGACGACAAAATCTCTTACAGAACAAATTAAACAAAATTGTTATGTTTCGGCTCACACTTTTGGCACAACTTTTACTTACAATAACAGAAAAACTGTTTTTCAATGTGTAGAGTACAAATTAAGGGAAGGTGATATCAGGGGCGCGTCTAGGCTTCTATTTAGTAATGATGTGGTGGCGCCTTGCTCTCCGGACACCCTCGCGAGTCTAAAGAGCAAACATCCACCGCCGGTTGATGACCTCTGTTTCCCTGATCCGCCAGATAAGGATTCGGAACACCTTGTTACTACAGCCAAGGATGTTTTCACAGCTGTTTGCTCCTTCCGGAGTGGCTCGTCAGCTGGCCTCGACGGCTTGTCTCCTCAACATTTAAAAGACCTTTTATGCCCAAGCGCCGGGGAGGCTGGCGATACACTCTTGAGGGAGCTCACGGCTTTGGTAAACTTAATGCTCTCCGGTGGTGTGAGCGATGCTATCATCGACATCTTGTACGGCGCAAATTTATGTGCCCTCAATAAGAAAGATGGTGGTATTCGTCCCATTGCCGTGGGTTGTACGTACCGGCGTATGGCAGCCAAAATATGCTGTAAATTTTATAGTAAAACTCTTACTAATAAATTTCAGCCCCTGCAATTGGGTTTCGGCTCCAAAGGGGGCTGTGAGGCTGCCATACATGCCTTATCTACGTACCTTGGCTGTGGTAATGGAGAGGTCATCCTAAAGGTTGACTTAAAAAATGCTTTTAATTCAGTAAATAGGGACACCTTGTTGACACAAGCAAAATTAGAAACACCTCAAATATTTAAATTCTTGTGGCAGTGTTACAGATTTCCAAGTAAATTACTTTATAAACACAACCTTTTAGAATCTTCAGTTGGATGTCAACAAGGTGACCCTCTTGGACCAGTCATTTTCAGTTTAGCTATACACCCCATTATTCAGCAGATAAATTCTAAATTTAACATCTGGTATTTAGATGATGGGACGCTTGGAGGCGATGTAGAAACAGTACTACAAGATTTGGCACTACTGAAAAATAAATTTGCATCAATTGGCTTAGATTTAAATACCAATAAATGTGAAATATTTGTAAACAATATTAATAACGTAGACAAACATTTGATACTAACTAAATTCAACTCATTGGCTCCAGATATCAAAATTGTTGAAAAACATTCTCTTCGCCTGCTTGGGTCCCCTGTTTTTGAAGAAGCTTTTGATTCTTTCTTAGAAGAGAAAGTCCAAAATTTTTGTGAAATTTCAGACCGCCTTTTCAAAATTAATATACATTCAGCTTTTACTATAATGCGTTACTGCCTTTTCGTCCCTAAATTTACTCATGCTTTAAGGTCATCTCAGTTTTGGAAACATTTAACACCTTTAGTTAAAATTGACAAAATCATACAGAATACATTAAGGCAAATATTAAATGTGGACTTGAACGACCGAGCTTGGCTTCAAGCTTCTCTACCTGTTCGTTTAGGCGGGCTCGGCGTTCGCAAAATTTCAGATGTCAGTTTACCGGCGTTCCTGGCCTCGGTCTACAGCACGGAAGAATTAACCAGGTACATTCTGGCACCCACACTGGTTAGTTCAGAAGTGTTGTGTAAGACTGACGCCGTGAACGCCTGGAAAATGGCTTGTCCAAATACTGATCTGCCTACCAACCCGTTCTCCCAAAGGCAGTGGGATGGGCCGCTATGCAACACGGTAAGAGAAAATCTTTTTACTACATCTGTAAGTGTTGCTGAGCGCGCACGTTTGCTGGCTGTGGGAGAATGGGAATCGGGTTTATGGCTTCAGGCACTTCCATCGTCCAACACAGGTACAATGTTGGACGATACAACATTCCGCCTCGCCACCTGTCTTCGTTTAGGTGCCCCGTGTGTTTCTCCGCATCGTTGTCATTGCGGAGAAGCCGTCGACAGCCTCGGACACCATGGGCTGTCCTGCAGCAGAAGCGCTGGTCGTATTTCACGACACGCTCACCTTAATGACATTATCCGTCGTGCTCTTATCACCGCCGGCGTACCAGCAGTATTAGAACCCATAGGCTTGGTACGTGACGATGGGAAGAGACCCGATGGTATGTCTTTGTTACCTTGGAAAATGGGTAGGCCTTTGGTGTGGGACGCCACATGCGTCGACACCCTTGCGCCATCACATCTTCCGAACACGGTGAGCTGCGCCAGTGCTGCTGCTGTAGCGGCGGAAAACCTCAAACGGCGAAAATACAGTAATTTAATTGGTAATTACGTTTTTGAGCCGTTTGGGGTGGAGACGCTAGGTTCATGGGGTCCGAGCGCTCGTGCGCTTTTTAGAGATATATCTAAGCGGCTAATCGACGCTTCGCGTGACCAGAAGGCTGGACTTTTCTTGGCTCAAAGAATCAGCATTGCCATTCAACGTGGCAATGCTGCCAGTCTCCTGGGCACTTTCCCGGTCGACAGCGATTCTGAGGAATTTTACGACGCTGCCTGAACCAGCCATTTCCTTTCTTTATATTAAATTTATAGACCCATATTTTGTTACTTTCATGTTTTATTTATAAGTGGTTAGGTTTGTTAATATTAGTTAAGTTGTAAATTATAATTGTTGCTTTGTTAAATATAATTATACAACACTTAAAAAAAAAAAAAAAAAAAAAAAAATTGAGTGTCTTATTATCTCTAAATTATCGTGGTCTTCGACATATAGTCTGTATGATGTCCGATCTAAACATACCCTTAATACCTTCAACTTTAATTAAATTTCTACCAATAATTGTACAGTTGACCGCTACGAATGTGCTACGAATTTCGTAGCGTCGTAGCCCGTCTAATACAATTAGTCGAACAATTATTTAAATGGCTATACGGCTGCGGTTCCGTTAGCACTGACGTTCATCTGACATTGTCATTGACAGCGGATAGTTTAATTGCCTTAAGCTCAATTATTAACAACTAACTAAAATTAATGATTCTGATTTTGCAGTGGCTATTATAAATATTTACATTATAACACTTTTAAATAAGATTAACGGAATAATGGCTGACCAACAATTACTAACGTGGTGATTGTTAGGTTTCTATGTCCACATTAGATAATTATATGATCTGTTCTATGGCAGTAGTATATCTAGAGATAAATGCTATAATCGTGACACATATATTTTATAAATAAATTTATCTTTTGTTGAAATTAAACTACTTTATACGCATTTTATCGCGTTGTTTATTAATCACTGTCTTACATAATTCAACACAGACATCGACAAGTCCTGAATTTTCACATAGAGCAGACAGTCTAACCCGACACATTTATTTTTTATGTCAGCGCTAATGTGTGTTTCTGTTAGAAAATTCTTCAAGCCCATTAGACGATAATAGCGGATTCTATTGCGTGGGTTATAAAAAAGGAGTAATTCATATTTTAATTTGCATTTAAGAAAAGTATTTAAAGTAGCGGCTACGTCACAGCTTGTATCATGCATCCTTTTTCTGTTATTTGACAATTACTTCCACCAACAGATTTAAAGCACTCGTAACTTATTTATGTTTGAGTACCTAAATTAAAAAATCTATTGATTTTAGTTTTGAATAATGTAACTTTTTGTTCAAGCTTAACAGTCACCTAATATTGTCTTCTGTTTACGCGAATGTCATTCATTGAAATTAAACTACTATATACGGATTTTATAGCGCTGTTTATTTATCACTGTATTACATAATTTTGAAACTGTTACACTATTACTACTATAGAATTTTACTAATTTATAAGCTAATAAAATTATTTAAACTATTAAAGCTATTTATATTTAGGTTTACACTTTCCCCGAATTTGCGGTTGCTTTTCAGCAGCCATGGTCACGGGCAGACTAAGATGGTAGTTCTTTTTATCTCTGCGACACTCTAAGGTTGACTGGCAGATAATGCCCTTGGTATTAAATCCACTATTTTACTATTTAGTGCATAAAGTTTTAAAATAAATAAATAATAGTCAAATATCCTATCAAATCACTAAGGACTTGGGGAAATACGCCTGTGAGTCAACGTTATACTTTCTTATAAAAAGCCGCAAGCAGACTTTTGTAGAGCGCGTATTATAGACTTTAATTACAAGAATAAAAAACTTTCATACGCTACTGTGAATAAACTCATAAATACTATGTAAGATTACATTGAATGCGTTTTATAATACAGAGCGTAAACAGAATGTATCGCGTGTAATAAGTTTGATTATATTAAATTATATTCACAAAATTTCAAACATAAAACTAATATCTGCAGTTGCACAAATTCAAACATCATGCCAGAGGAGGCAATGCACTGCACGCCAAGCTAACTCTATTTAACTTCGCAGCTTATATTAGGTACAGTTATTAAGAAACACTTTTGTACAGAAATATTAATTTCTCGTACAATCAACTTTGGTGCTACGGTACACAAAGAAACTTTATGACGCGTATGTTAGAAAGTGTTTTGGGAATGAGTCAAACGCGATATTTATTTTTTAGTAGATTTTGTCCACGGCTTCACTCGCGTTAATCTACATTTTATTAATAAACTTCTATGCCTCGTGAGCAGTACTTTTTTCTGGATGAAAAATACTCTTAGTCATTTTCCGTACCCCTAAAAACTGTATGCGATATTTCATTATGATCGGTCGAGTAGTTAAGCGTAGCCACGTTACCAGGGGAACAGAAAAGGACATAGGAAACCTTTAATCCAGAAAAAGTACTGTTACTACCTTAACCCACATAAGCTGACTTACATTACCGCGAACGGCGCCGCGTGTAGAATCTAGTTTATATATTTGTTAAGATCACGCTTCATACCAATAGTAGATGCACGAAGTTTGTCTCAATCCAGCGCCTAAAGAACAACCGTATGCTCGACGTTGACCTTGTTCTTATGTGTGTTCTTGTGTTTGTATGTCTAGATGTAGTCTATGACTACGTCTAGACATACAAACACTCGCATCTTATCCTCGGAGGGGTAAGCAGTGGTATATTATATCTGTGTTTCGCTAGCTATGGTCTTAGGTCTTACGTGATATGAAGCCCATGGTCTACTGCTACTACTACTACTATCTTGGGGTAATAGTTGACAGTAAATTAACTTGGGATTACCAAATAGTTACTCGGTCTAGAAAGTTATATACACATTATCTTCTTAAAGACTTCTATAGTCTATGATTACATCTACACATACAAACACTCGCATCTTATCCTCGGAGGGGTAAGCAGTGGTATATTATATCTGTGTTTCGCCAGCTATGGTCTTAGGTCTTAGGTGATATGAAGCCCATGGTCTACTTCTACTACTACTACTATCTTGGGGTAATAGTTGACAGTAAATTAACTTGGGATTACCAAATAGTTACTCGGTCTAGAAAGTTAGTGTATATTTTCCAAAAAATTAAGAAATACTACAGATTTAAGTACTATGAAGATGATCTTTTATGCGCTAGTTCAATCCATTATTGGCTATTGCATTACCTCTTGGGGTAATAGTTATAAAACGTTAATGGTGCGTCTGGAGAGAGCCCAGAGATGTATACTCAAGGTATATTTCTGCAAGGTGCTGACGGTACGACAATTATATATACTGCAGGTGATTTTGCGTAAGCATACTAAAAAACCTTATGACATAGAATTTACTTAAAAAAACGTAGATCTGACAGAGTCTGTTCTTTTAAATCACACAGGACTTCTCTGGCATCCCGTGAATATTACTGTCTAAGGCCCAAACTTTACAATAAGATAAATAGGGTGCTTAAAATCTATCCTTCGACTCTTATAATAAAATCTAAACTGAAACTAACAGAGTGGCTTCTTTCACAAACTTATACACAATGTGAGGACATCATAGCATGATAACAAATACATCTTACTCCCATACATATACACACACACACACACACACACATATGTACATATACACAATACACACACAGACACTCACCGACAAACACATACTCTCATCCCCAATATAGGCACAAAATTATTTAAATAAATAAATAAAAATTGTACCTTTGTTAAACTTAGTTATTTAAAATATATTCGAATGTGGGCGTTTAAGGCTACGCCACAGTTTATACCACTGTAGTCATAATAGTTTAATTATTGTGAAAATAAAAAGGTTTTCAATAAAAAATATTTTTATTATTACTACCGGACATAGGTCCAGACTCATTTGACTGAGAATTATTTGATAAAAAAGCTTAATACTTTGTCTGACCCGGAAGTCAAACCACTGCAGCATTTATTACTGCTGCGTTACCGAGGCAGTTTTATGTTATTTATTTATTTTGATTTATTTATTTTATTTCGTTGCCTAACAGTAAATATAATATATCACACTGAAATAATAAATGCGACACAAAAATGAAATTACTGATGTATTTACCAATTATAAACTAACCAGCACTTATACATACTCATGCGACATGATGCCGTGTTACATTATAATATTTAGTAGAAATTAATAGAAAATATAAAATGTTATAAAAATGATTTAAGTAGTTCCAACATTCACTTTTATCGTATTAGTAGTATTGGTATTGTTTTACTTAAATGTTATTATTTTAAAATGTTGCATTTTAGGATCACTCAATCAATCATTACTCATATACTAACTTACATTATAAATGCGAATGTAGGCTTTTTTTTGTTTGTGATAAAAATGAGCTGTACCCGAGGGATGGAAATAAATATATGGATAAAATCTAGAGTAACGCTTGCGAAACCGCTGCCAAATCTAGTAAACAAATAAATAGAGCATCATGTGTAATAAAAGCCGATAGTTCACCGTATATTATAATTTATACTTTATATATATAAGAATTATTCTATTAAAACTCACAAGCTCGATTTCTTCTACATAATTAAATCTGGTTCTATCTAAAGTTTTACCATTTCTGTACAATACAAGGGCGATTCAATATGTTATATTAGATAAAATCATTAAAGCTTGCTGCTCTGCCATTAATCTTAGCACAAATCTATCTTTGTTGTGTCGCGTAAAACCTGTATGTTGGAACAAGGCTAAATATTCACCTTGTACCACAAAAATATCAGCTCTTCGACAGAGTCCCCATTCCCTAAGATGGGACTTACGTGAGAACCGAACTCTTGATTGTATCGGGGAAAACTCAACAGCCTTATATAGGGTTGAGACCGAACTAAAAGTTTTGTAACTCTTGATAATGCTTATGGCGATGAAATATGGGTATACATATCTAAATACGTAGCGTTGTTCGTATGGGTTTTAACCTCGTGCTTGGCGAACATAGCGAAGGTTAACGTTTATTCACATTAATAATACCTTTGACATTTATAAGTGCTGATGAATAAAACGTATTCTAATTTTTTGCCAGGTTAAAGAACGCTCACTACTTAGAGAATCGCAACTATATAATGCAGTGATATGAGATATACGCAGGGCAGAATACTGAGAAGAGTTACCAAAAGTCTTTAAGAAGATAGTGTGCTATGAACAGAAGAATCAGAAGTTCTTCTTGCGCTGACAACATAGGGACTTTATTCTTGCAGAGCTGGCGATGCCAGAATAATATTACGCTTGTACATTGAAATTAAACACTTTATACGGATTTTATCGCGTTATTTATTTTACTTTAAACACTGGTATTACATAATACCAAAATTATGTAATACCAGTGTTTATACCAAAATTATGTAATACCAGTGTTTAAAAAAAACTACTCGTAGTTCCTTAATCAAACGAAGCAAACCATCTGCTGGTAAAAGGCAAGTAGAAAATGAGTCACAGGATCTCGATCTTTCTAAAGATGACAGTTTTTGGGTAGAAACTTCATCTATTGATGAAAAAAATTTAACACCCAATTTTGCTAGATCTGTATTAGCAACCCTTTATCAAAAAAATACTGTTAAAGATAGAGATGCCGACGATGCCTTCAAAAACCTTGACTGACAGTTAATAAACAAAAACAGCCAGATGTAATTGACGAAACCACAAATTCTCCTTGCTCATCCAGGGTATTAACCCCTCATACTCAGGAAAGTGCTATCAATGAGACTGATTCTGACGATGACGAAATATTTTTTTTAGAAAGCCTCAATAGACAGGTTTAAAGGCCTGATATCATTGACGAAGAATATTTATTTATTTTTTATCTATATTCAATTTTACTTTTTTCCATAATTTTGGTTATTGTTAAAAGTTTAAACGTACTTGATAATATTTATGTAGGTCTTTAGTTTTTTTTAGAGATTTTATGAAACGAGATACTTACACAAAAAATATAATGATAATTAATATTGTCGAGTATCTTAATTATAATTATCATGCTGTGATTGACTAGATTTAAGCTTTTATAAAACAAAACGTTCATAATAAAAATACATATGATAATTGATATTGTTAAGTACCATATCATGCAGTTTTTAACTAGATTTAGTTTCTATGAAACGAGACGTACAACGTTTATTAAAAAGTAATTAATATTGTGATAATTGATATTGTCAAGTGCCATATCATGCTGTGATTGACTAGATTTAGGTGTTATGATAAGCATCTTGCGCATTTACTGTAATTTTAATAAATAATTGACTGATTTTCTAACTAGAATTTCATTTCTATCCCTAATTCTGATTCGTATGTCACAGATTCTGATTCATATGGCCCCAAAAATTTTAAAGTTAATTATCTCGGAAACCATTTTATCAAAAAGTGTGCCCTTTTCAGACATTGTATCTTAGGTTATCATCTTTTGTAAAAATATGTTTTATAATCTTAAATGTGAAAAAAAAATTAGACCATATGAATCAGACAAAGAACGCAATTTCGGAGAAACACTCTCTACAATTTAAACGGTCGTCTTGCCACTACCACCAGTACGCCGAGTTCGATGGTTCCAATTTCCAAACGCTACAAAAGAAAATAATGTTCCGAGTCTGGGTGTTCTTTGTGTCCGTTGCTTGAGTCGCCGCGATACAGAAATTATTCCTAGTCTAATTTGTAATCATCGATATATTTGTCGAACTGTTACAATTTTGTTAAGTAGTATACTTACTACTTGCTGGATTTAATATGAATGGATCAGCGAAACCGAAAAGTACTACCATCCTACAGATTTGAAAATAGGTATATCTACTGTTGCGTTCTATTTGGTGAGTAAAACTGCCGAAGGTCCGATTATAGTATCGGTCCAGTCCACCCGTTTCTTGTCATATGTGTTACTTGCATTCTATTCCTCTTACATATGTTTCAAAAACCAATAATGTGATCTACGGTAGACAACAGCCTGATTAATATTATAATCATATCAGCCCTGTATTAAACTGTCCCTCTGCTGGACACGATCTTCTTCTCAGTGTGAGCAGGGTTAGGCCTTTAGGGTGGACTATCCACCATGCTGGCCCAATGTGCGTGTGCAGACTTCACATATCTCAGAAAACATCATGGAGAACTCTCAGACATGCAGGTTTCCTCACGATGTTTTCGTTAACCTTTAAAGAGAGCGATAATTAACTATTTAATACGCACATAACTTCGGAAAGTTAGAGGTGCGTTGGGATCGTACTCGAGACCTCTGCGTAGTAGTCTAAGGGTCTCCTACTAGGCTATCGCTGCTACTTCTACAGCGGCTTGGTTGTATCCTTGCAATTGCTTCTATGATGGCAAGAAAAGACAGCAAATTACAAAACAAAACCAAGCATGGCGTTTCTTGTAGAAGCTAGTGTAATATAGTTTCGTGCTCTGTAATTACAACAATAGCAATTAACTAAATACCAACTAATCTGTTGCCACCGCATAATTACTAAACTACCAACTGCAAATACACGTTAGTTGAATGCAAACCGCATCATTCAGCGACAGACAGACACAAATCCGGATTAAAATCATACTGATGTGATATTAATTAATTTGCCTATTATTTTTGTTAGCTATATAGCTGGGTATATTTATGCATTAAATAACTTGATAGTATATGCAACTGCTACGCATAAAGTCTGGGTTCGATCTCCGCGTAAAGGATTATTAGGTATTTCTGTCGATATATTATTAAGTTGAATCACAGTGTCTAGATCTATGCGCGGTAGACGGCAATAGGCTTGCTTCTTAGGTGAATATATCCACCTTAAACACAGAAAATTAACCATAGTCTTCGTGCATATTGCCGCTGCGCCACTCATGTCATTATTATATTTAGTACAATGATTTATATGTGACGTCGTGTGCGTAAAGTCAGTGGCATAACCAACTTCAGATGGGTTATCTGGTAGCGGAACCATAGCGTAAATTTCAAACCGCAACTATATACTTTTTTACAACTACTTTATTTTACAGCAAATACAGGCGTAGGTACATTAAATAAGTTCAGAGTATAAATATAACTACTAATTATCTCCCGCGGACACTCAGGTTGTGGAATGAACTCCCTGCCCAGGTTTTCCCACAAGACTACAGTATGGGGTTCTACAAAAAGGGCGATAAATGATTTTCACAAGGTCGGCAACGCGCAAGTGATGCTTTTGGTATTGCAGGCGTCGATAGGCTACGGTAACCATTTACCATCAGGTGGGGCCGTATGCTTGTATGCCACTTAAGTAGTATAAGAAAAAAAAAATATTGAGACCAGAGAACCGAGAAGATCGTCTCACTGCAACGTTATTGTGACCCCCACCAAATGATTCCGCTGACGTGAGTCCTTGACGTCACGACGTACACCGCTCTCGCTCGTACAATGAAGTCAATTGAGTGTTTTATTATCTCTAAATTATCGTAGTCTTCGACATATAGTGTGTATGATGTCACATCTAAATATATCCGATTTCTATGTGATACACCTACCACCTCCAACTTTAATTATATTTCAACCAATAATTATACAGCTGACCGATATGAATGTGCTACGAATTTCGTAGCGCCGTAGCCCCTCTAATACAGTTAGTCGAACAATTATTTAAATGGCTGCGGTTCTGTTGGCACTGACGTTCATCTGACACTGTCATTGACAGCGGATAGTTTAATTGACTTTAGCTCAATTATTAACAACTAACTAAAATTAATGGTTCTGATTTTACAGTGATTATTTTAAATATTTACATAAGGTATAACACTTTTAATTAGGACTAACGGAATAATGGCTGCCCAACAATTACTAACGTGTTGATTGTTAGGTTTCTATGTCCACTTGAGATAATTGTATTTTCTATTCTATGGCAGTAGTATACCTAGAGAGGAATGCTATAATCGTAATATACTTTATAAAATAAAAATATTTTTTGGATTTGTACATCTTGTTCTGAGGCATTGAGACAGTTTCTGAAGATAGAAGAGATTGGTATGCTTGTTACTTAATCACGTGTAAACGGTAGACGGTTTTGGATGAAACATGGCACAGACATCGACAAGTATTGAATTTTCACATAGAACAGACAGACTAACCCGACACATTTATTTTTAATCTCAGCGCTAATGTGTGTTTCTGTTAGAAAATTCTTCAAGCCCATTAGACGATAATAGCGGATTCTATTGCGTGGGTTATAAAAAGGGAGTAATTCATATTTTAATTTGCATTTAAGAAAAGTATTTAAAGTAGCGGCTACGTCACAGCTCGTATCATGCATCCTTTGTCTGTTATTTGACAATTACTTCTACCACCAGATTTAAAGCACTCGTATCTTATTTATGTTTAAGTACCTAAATTAAAGAAACAATTGATTTTAGTTTTGAATAATGTAACTTTTTATTCAAGTTTAACAGTATGCACCTAATATTGTCTTCTGTTTACGCGAATGTTATTCATTGAAATTGAACTACTATATACGGATTTTATCGCGCTGTTTATTTATCACTGTATTATATAATTTTGAAACTGTTACACTATTACTACCATTGAATTTTACTAATTTATAAGCTAATAAAATTATTTAAACTATTAAAACTATTTATATTTAGGTTTATACTTTCCCCGACGTTGCGGTTGCTTTTCAGCAGCCATGGTCACGGGGAGACTAAGATGGTAGTTCTTTTTATCTCTGCGACACTCTAAGGTTGACTGGTAGATAATGCCTTTGGTATTAAATCCACTATTTTACTATTTAGTGCATAAAGTTTTAAAATAAATAAATAATAGTCAAATATCCTATTATATCACTAAGTAGGTACTTGGGGAAATACGCCTGTGAGTCAACGTTATACTTACTTGTAAAAAGCCGCAAGCAGACTTTTGTAGAGCGCGTATTATAGACTTTTATTGCAAGAATAAAAAGCTTTCATACGCTACTGTGAATAAACTCATAAATACTATGTAAGATTACATTGAATGCGTTTTATAATACAGAGCGTAAATAGAATGAATCGCGTGTAATAAATTGGATTATATTAAATTATATTCACAAAATTTCAAACATAAAACTAATATCTGCAGTTGCACAAATTCAAACATCATGCCAGAGGAGGCAATGCACTGCACGCCAAGCTAACTCTATTTAACTTCGCAGCTTATATTAGGTACAGTTATTAAGAAGCACTTTTGTACAGAAATATTAATTTCTCGTACAATCAACTTTGGTGCTACGGTACACAAAGAAACTTTATGACGCGTATGTTTAAAAGTATTTTAGGAATGAGTCAAACGCGATATTTATTTTTTAGTAGATTTTGTCCACGGCTTCACTCGCGTTAATCTACATTTTATTAATAAACTTCTATGCCTCGAGAGCAGTACTTTTTTCTGGATGAAAAATACTCTTAGTCATTTTCCGTACCCCTAAAAACTGTATGCGATATTTCATTATGATCGGTCGAGTAGTTAAGCGTAGCCACGTTACCAGGGGAACAAAAATGGACATAGGAAACCATTATTCCAGAAAATAGTTCTGTTACTAACATAACCCACATAAGCTGACTTACATTACCGCGAGCGACGCCGCGGGTAGAATCTAGTGTATATATTAGTTAAGATGACGCTTCATACAACGATTTCAATTTTCCTCAAAGGGTTTACAATAGTGGATGCACGAAGACTGTCTCAATCCAGCGCCTAAAGAATGAACGTATGCTCGACGTTGACCTTGTTCTCACAAATTCTAGACATACAAACACTCGCACCTTATCCTCAGAGGGATAAGCAGGGGTATATTATGTCTGTATTTCGCCAGCTATGGTCTTAGGTCTTACGTGATATGAAGCCCATGGTCTGAGAATTATTTGATAAAAAAGCTTAATACTTTGTCTGACCCGGGAGTCGAATCACTGCAGCATTTATTACTACTGCGCTATCGAGTGTTATTTATTTATTTTATTTCGTTGTCCAACAGTAAATATAATACATCACACAAATAATAAATGCGACACAAAAATGAAATTACTGATGTATTTACCAATTATAAACTAACCAACACTTATACATACTTTTGCGACATGATGCCTTGTTAAATTATAATATTTAGTAGAAATTAATAGAAAATATAAAATGTTATAAAATTATTTAAGTAGTTCCAACATTCACTGTTCGTAATAATATATCTGGTATTGTTTTAGTTAAATGTTTACTGGTTAATTTCAATGTCAAAATAAATATTCGTAACTTGATTTGATGATGACATACTAGTAATTAGACGATTAGAGGTTGATCTTGCTAAAGATGTTTTCGTTTGACGGTGATAGTTATATATTTCTTTTTTTCTATGTTCTCGTACCGCGTGAACATAACCCGCATAGTCTATCAGAAAAATAATAAGTTTAAAACGTTAAAACTAGCAAGCTGTACACATCTATGGGAAAATTATAACTTGTCTAAAATTAAGTAGGTAGGTAGGTAATAGCATCTATCTTGCCATACTTATGGTTGCCGTATTCTAACTATAAGTCTAGCAAGATTAATTCTCTAAGAGACTTACACAACTTAATCCAGCCATTGTCATTTATTCCTGTCGTCATTAGTTCAGCTAACTAGATCACAACACTTCGAAAATAGGAGCAGGGATCGTAGCGAGGAGTTTAAGTGGATACGGTTGTCTCCAATATCGCGGGAGCCGACAACTAGACAGCGACAAATGTGCATTATCTGTTATAAGATTTCTCCTTCCATACAATCGCTCATCGGCCGGAACCGAATTTGCTGAGTCGATTCCTTTTCCAACGATAATGGTACGATTACAATAGTTTGGTGACAGAAATAAGTCTTTCTGTAATGTTTTGATATTATACTTACTAAGCTTTAATCCTACCATACTCAGTATACATTTTTGGGTCAACAGTAATTTTTCGGTCATTTATTTTTATGGCAACAATCTCTAATATTAATTATGATCCTGCATGATATTCTATATATTATATTCTATTCTATTCTATCACATAGACACAACACCATCAGCCCAAACTAAGCAGAGCTTGTACTATGGGTACTAGACAATGGATAACCATACATATATGTATACGTTTTTTTTGTAAATACATACAAAAATCCAGATCAAGATAAACATCCATGTTGATGCACACAAATGTTTGACTCGTGCGAGAATTGAACCCGCGACCTCAGGCGTGGCAGTCGATTACACTAACTACTACGCCATCGAGTCGTCAAATCAGCTGAAAGAATAATTATTTTTAATGTACCGTGACTTGTAACCTTATCCATTTCCTAACATTTTTTTTACCTGGGAATTCATTGACGCATACCCCTCCTCGGAGGCGGGCAGAGGGATTATATCGGACTCGCAGGGGTAAAAGAAAGATGTTGAAAAGATAATAATGTACCTCCCGGAATGCTGACTAAACCTACCTCGGTGTTCCTCGACAAAACCGCTATCGACGAGGCCGCGCGAATCACTTTCGCATGCGGTCGCGACCCCGCCGAAGTTTCGGCCCTCCGTATGAAACGGCAGGCGACTATGCAAAGAGACCTACCCAAAGGACTCACTCTATGATATACCCTACTGCCCCCCCCTAGAGGGGAGACGGACTCGACACAGAGGCGCGCGTGGGAACACGCACGCCGCCTCTCGGACCTGGTGCTGATTGGATGGCGGGCAGCCCCACAAAGCCCGCCAACCCCAGGCCAAACCTCAGGGTGGTTGGAGGTCGTCTCGCGCCCTCCGGCGCCCGGCTCTGCGGTTGGGGAGAGGGTTTAAACGCTCCCTCTCCCGCTCCGCCGCCTCCTTGATGGAAATTACTTCCTCGCAAAAGGAGGCGACGGCGTTCCACGACCTCTCACTCCGGACCATAGACTGAACTACGGCCGGGAGCAAGAGAGCAACCGATCCGACTGCCGCGATCAACTCACGGCGCTTCGATGCCCAAGCGGGGCAAACCACCAAAGTGTGCAGCGCCATGACCTCTACAATGTCAGTGGCAGTGGTGACAGCCGGGTATCTCTTGCCGGCGTATACGACACAAGAACTGGCCAAAACAACTGTGGCCAGTCATTACCTGTGTCAGCCGGAAGGTGAGGGCGCCATGCCGCCTCTCCAGCCACTCCTCAAACACGGGACTTACCACCACGATCGTGGCGTGCCCGATCCATTTCCTAACCTAACCTAACCTAGTTACACATTCGAATAAAAATATCTCGTTATTGCAATTGCTAATTTTAATGAAATAAAGCAGAAGTACAATTTATGTATTTATCTAACAAATGCCATCAATTTTATGACTATAACAAGTGGGCCCAAAGATGTAGGAAAATTGGGGGATCTCCTTTTCAAACAAGCCAGTGACTCGCCCGAACGTAAGAGGTAACTGCCATTTGTAGAGACAGTTGGATTCCCTTGGGACAGCAGAAGCTAACTAGGATACGCCAAAAAATATCCAACCATTTGAATCTAATTTGCAAATTAACCAGATATAGATATAGATGCAGAATGTTAATACGAACCCGCTAGGAGCCAACATTACGTAGACAATTCTTATTTACACAAAACCCTGCTACCAATGATAGGACAGGAAAGGGAGAGAAGATGAGAAAGAGGAGATTAACATGGCTGTAGATGAGACAGAACATCGATGGCTCGAGCAGCCAAAAGGTTGAAATACAAATACAATATAAATACTAAACATAAGAAACATTGAAATATTCATTAAATTGTTATTATTATCATGTCACATTTACAGTTAATTAGATATTAAAATTAAAACTTATATAATACTACAATTAATTCATTAACATTTTATATTTCATTATATTACAATTGTCACAGTGTATCATTTAAAAATTATTCTACCGTGTAATAACATGTTTCGATTAGTAGGCTATTAAGTGTCTTTTTAAATTCTATTGTAGGCAGATTCTTAATGTCATTAGGTATTTTATTAAAATTTAGGGTAGGCAATCTCTCTATTGCCAAATATTATATTGCTATGGAATGAATAGTAATAGTTAATAAAAATAATCATAAAAATACAAACAAACATTATGTGAAGCTTATATCCCCGAAAGAGTTGATAGTGATGTATTAGCCCCAATTTTGCTAGCTATACATTAAGGTTCCATATAATAGGAGCTGAGCCTAATGGCGTCCACCTAACATGGTTCCAGACTCCATGCTACTTAAAACCCAATAAGTCTTCACCTAACTCGGGGATCCTTTTATGTGGGATTTAAATCAGCTGGCGAAATATGCGATTAATACACCTCTACCCACCCCAGCGGAGTTACACAATCGTCATTTTGTATCCCTTATAAATTAACGAATAAAAGATGAAAGCTAAGATAAAAAACCCTCAATAATAATATACTTTTTGAGTTTGGATATGGACAAAAGTGTCGGATTAGGTTATTTCCATACCTGGTGTTATGCTTCAACCGCTGTACCTAGAAACTTAAAATTGTGTATTAAAAAAGAAAGAGTATTTTAAAATTCATTGCTTAAAGGTATTGTTAAGGCCCCAGGCTTCAAGGTTTATAGTAAAAAAAGTTTTGAGAGGTTTGATTGAGTTAAACCGACATATAAATAATAAAAAGTATAAACACATTTATTACACAGTTGTCAATCTTCCCTTAAGAGTTAGTAATATACTATTTTAGTTCTAAAGTTAGTAATATACTATTGCTAAGTTGACTACGTGAAAAATAAAACCACATGAAGGCACTATAAAAATAAACATTAACCTGATATTTTATAAGGCTTTAAACTATTCTAAAACCTTATAAAATATCAGTTTTATATTTATTAGCAATTAGTGTATTGTCATTCCAGCCAATATACACGCGTAAACAAGCAGTTATTTTTACATCACGTAGGAGTTGATTCTTCAATCTCTGATCTCAATAAAGGATACCATCACCCACAAGCTCACAAGTAATAATAAATGTAGTTTCTAACATAACTTTGTCATACGTAGCCTGTCTACCATGATGATGAGGTCTTTTATCTATATAAAGGACTAGATTTTGCTAGGAGTTCTTTGAGTCCATTGTTTGAATGTTTGTAACGCTTCTGCGACACAGGAATTCCTTCTAATGCGGGCATTAGAGACAAGGAATAGCAATCTATTCTAAAAAGCTACCCTAAACTAAAAGAGCCAACATCAACGTGTTGACTCTTTAAGCAAATAGTTAAACGAGCTGAACATTAAAGAAAATTAATGTGACCGCTATGCATGAGGTCTCAGATTCGAATTCTCTGGTCCGGACAAACTGTAATTAAGTTTTTCTGTCAAGAAATTTTCAGTAGCATGGAGTATGAAGCTGTGCCCGGTAGACGGCAATAGACTCAACTTTTACGTAAGACCTAAAAACATAGCTGGCGAAATGTACTGACACCTTTGCCGAACCCTTTGGAGATATCCACATGATATTATGCAAGCATATAGAATACTAGATGTGCCCGCGGTTTCACCCGCGTTTATCGTTACTGCACGGCCCCCTTGGGTCGTAGCATGAATTTATATAGCCTATAGCCTTCCTCGATAAATAGGCTATCCAACACTAAAATAATTTTTCAATTCGAACCAGTAGTTCCTGAGATTAGCGCGTTCAACCAAACAAACAAACTGTACAGCTTTATAATATTAGTATAGATTTATGAATAAAGAATATAAGAATCAAATAAATTAATAAAATATGAAAAAGGCTTCATTGAAAACTCGCAAATCCTTCACGGGAAAATGAAATCCCTTATATCAAAACTGCGGTCCCCACTTGACATGCACGTGCGTTACTCAAAGGATTCTATTCTGACGTATGATTAAGTATTCCTGTTAATTCCAGAGCTGTATTCTTTTTTCGAATATATTACGTAACTCACGTCCGTACGAATTGTAAATGTATAAACAAAATGGCGTGACAACGTGCAATGAAAGAAAAGAATGTACAAAATGTACTGACTTGCATATTTCACACACAAACACACGTGTGTGTGTGTGTGTGTATGTGTGTGCGTGCGCGTGTGTGTGTGTGTATGCGTGTGTGTGTATGCGTGTGTGTGTGAGTGTGTGTGTGTGTGTATAGATATTTATAATAGTCATATCAACCCCGTATGTTTATGGACGGTTTGTCCTACTGCTGAACACGGTACTTCTCAGTTTGAGAAGGGTTAGGCACTGGTTCACCACGCTAGCCTAGTGCGGTTTTTCAGACTTCACACACAATTTAGAACTTTTTGGATAACTCTCAGAGATGCAGGTTTCCTCACGATGTTTTTCTTCACCGTAAAAGCGAGCGACAATTAACTATGTATTTATTACGTATATAATTTCGAAAAGTCAGAGGTGCGTGCCTTGGAATCGAACACGAGACGTCTGCATAGTAGTCCAACGGTTTACTAACTAGGCTAATCATATAAATAAATAATGATGAAAGTATTTTCTAGACGCCGCTATCCGCACGGTGATAGACGAATTAACTTAAGTAATAATTTAATATTAAACAAATCGATACAAGAGATCTAGTATTGTGAATTCTCTTTTTATCCTCCTTATTTATCAAAAGCGATGACTAGTTACAAAAAAATGGTTCCCACAGTACTGTAATTAGGAATTACTTTTGTACCCTGCTTTGGCAGTATTACTGTAATACAAATGAATTCTGTGTGTCAGAATTCATTTGTGTTTCAAACCCTTGTTGTCAAACTTGGCCGACGGACAAAGACCACAGGCTTACCCTATTGACTGAACGCCTATTTACTCTGCGAGCTAGATTAGTACTTAGTTGCCTTCTGTAAAATAGGTACATACTCGCTTCTACCGGATTCAGTATTCTAGGTTTTAACGGGGTAAACCACATATTCCCTAATCCTATCTCCATTCCTGCATGGTGACGTCACAAGCCAACGAAGCAGGCGAATTGTAAAAAAACAATCAATGCATTGACAACGACTATGTTATTTTAAGAGCCTATTTCAAAAGAAAACATGAACAAAAAGCACTCTTTGAACGAACCAATCGTTGATTGCCCGTTTTCCATTCTGTATTCCCCGAATATTAATCTCGTTGTTCCTTTATTTGTCGAAAACAATACATGGTAAGAAATGAGTGTCTCTGACGTATTGCCTTTACGGAACAATTCGGGCTAATTAATGTATTGTTATCCAGTGTATGATTAGGTGTTTGTGACATGCGTATCCTTTATAAGACTAAGTAAGTAATGATTAAATGGAATTACATTTTCTTAAATTAGATTTGTTTTAGTATGGCGCAAATTGGGAGAGGTGTGTTCCCAGCTTTGGTGGTTTGAAAGTGGTTCTTACTGCATAAAGCTTTTGGCACGTATGAGATGGCGAAGGTTTTAAGTGATGGCCTCGCCACTGCTCGGAGTGTTGTGGCTACGATCCCCAAACGGGATAAAATTTTGGTAGATCCACATATGTGTGAAGTTCACCGTAGCAAAGAAATATCACGTAATACCGGAGTTATAGTTTAAAAAATAATAAGACATGTAGTCAGAGTGATAACCTTTTTACTACACCCAACCATACTATTTAATGGAAAGTGCAAAATTATTATTACTGTTTACACTTTACACAAAAGTACGGCGTATAGAAAAAAAATATATTTGTTACCTCAACGCAGGAGCGAAATAGGCTAGGGGTGACATCCGATGAAACTGAATGTGTGAAGATACAGGTGAATGTGTGATGAGTTAAGGATATGAGTTATATCTAGAAATATGTATTAAACCTTATTGTTTCGCTCGTTTGATAAGAAACGAAAGGAAAATAGGTTAAGCTAAACGTATCCATAATACACGGCAGAATAAATTCAAAATATAGGTAACTAGCTATCCTTCGGTAATTGTATTGTTTTCTGGATGAACGGTCACATTCAAGTAGCTAAAGCGTTAAAACGTAACAAACAAACTTGTAGTAGGTATTATCGGTAAAATTTACGATTTTCCGGGATAAGGCCTCGAATCTGGAAAGGGATTGGAATGGGCTCAACGTCTATTTAACCGCGTTCTCAAAGACCCTAATTTCTAATAACCATACTTATATACCTTTAAGCATACATTTACATACAAATTTCTCGGCGCAATTATAGATTAGGAAGTTTCTTAACAATATTCCTTTCAATAAACATTACAATAACATACCTTCGATATTATAGAAAAGACTCATTCAATGGCGTCCCATTTCGAATATATAACAGGAAAATGTAACAAACGGGACCCCATAGAACATATGCATTTATAAATACTCACTTATAATTGAATATTTCATAATACAACCTTACCAAAATTACGTATTGGCTACAATTTTTGAGTCATACAAAATGTTATAAGCTTCTGGCTCATTGATCAAAATAAGAATATCTTTATTTATTCAGTTCACAAAGTGACATTAAAACGACACAAAATTACATTCACGGAACTATACTATGAATTTATCATGGCCTACCTTCTTATCACGTCATAAGAAAGTGACGTTATATCTAGACAAACATGATCATGATAACACACCAGCATTACTAGCAGTCATTAAAGGGGTTCTATTAATTACGATAACGATGAAAGATATAGAAAAAAAAACCAATGTTAACAAGATATCTCGTAGAAATAAGCAAGGTGAAGAGGCAATGTGCCATATCTATCAAAGGGCCGATGGCCGCTGAAGCAAACGTAGACGCAAGCCAATACGCCTCCGACCAGATGGACTGATGTACTGAAGAAGGTAGCTGGATTAGACTTAATGCGAAAGATCGGATGTTGTGAAGTAAAGTGGGAGAGGCCTATGTCTAGCAGTGCTAGTAGCTTTATTATAACAATTTCATTGGTACTTTTTTGCATTTGATATAATGGAATGTTTAGCAAAATAGTATGCTCTTTTTCTTTTGGCGTGTGAGAGTAAAGTCAAAGTGTTCTAATATTTAAGCAGAGATTGTTGCAATTTTAGCGATCGCACTATGTTTAATTGACAGAGGAACGATATGTTTCGGACATTTTCTTTAATACTCAATAGTTAAGGCAAAATGATCTAAAGTTAAAACCGCATTCAAAAACCATGGCCTGCCTAAATTAACGTATTTTGTTAGTAGCAAACACTAGCCCCGCTACTATTTACGCGAAAATAAAATTGTCCAGAGCTCAAAATCTCTAACTTAATTTCTAATGAAAGTGTATTCATCAATGAACTTCCTCTTACCATCAAAGCCCAACTTCAACAATAAAAAAGGGTACAACATTATAAACAATGGAAAAGTTTCCTTAAAAAAGAAAACAAAGGAGTGAATTTGAGCCTCAAGCAAAGGGACTGTGTAAATAAAGCACACCCATGGCTACCCTTTATAGGAGCACAAGCCATCCGGGCGAAATCCCCGTTGTCATTACGACAGCACCAACTTAAGTACGTACTAACTGCTGTTGTATATAAAAATATTGTATTTTGGGACATAATAATGACTACAGGGGTTCGTAGATAAATAATAAATAAATAATAATAAAATCCTTTATTTCTTTATCAACAGGTTAAAACACAAACGTTGTAGAGGCCTTCTTTTAAGTATATAAATACTTGTGACAGAAGACCCCACTCTTCCATATCTTTAAAATTTAGACATAGCCTGTGACTAAAGTAAAAATAACAATCTTAATATTTTAATAACAATATGAAAAAATGTATTTAAAAAGGGAAAACATAAAAACAGAATATTAAAAAGAGATAATATAAAAGTATGTGTGTGTGTGTGTGTGTGTGTGTGTGTGTGTGTGTGCGCGTGTGAATGTGTGTGTGTGTGTGTAGCTGTTGTGTGGATGCGGTATGTGGTCTGTGTGTGAATGTAATCTTACTCATAAACTACTGCCTATTTTAAAGGTTGAAGAAGTGCTTCCGTTTCTGTGTAGGTGAGTTCCTTTAACCACAAAGTAAGGATATTTTTGCATTCATAATATGGTTTTCTGTAAATAGCATACATTTTATTGACTGCTTTATAAAGAAAGGAAGCCTGGGTGACAAATTGGTATCTAGCAAATGAAGTTCTCACTCTATTTATCATCACAGTAGCATATCTTCTATTTGTTAATACATTTTGGTCAAATTCTGTAGCTTTGTGCATTTTTAATAAAGCATTCAAAACATATAGTTTTCTTACTGTTAAAAGGTCGCATAGTTTGTAAAGAGCATCTGTACTGTAACGATATGGTTTGAAAAACATGGTTTTCAGAAGAGCACGCTGAGACCTCTCAATTTCTAAAAATTTTGTTTTTGTTGCACCGCCCCATACAGGAACGCAATAACTTAAAATAGACTGAGCGAGAGCAATATATATTTGTTTAAGTAGACAAGTTGTAGCTACGTGCCTTAGTTGTTTAAAAATCCAGATTAATTTTCTAGTTCGTTCACTTACTAATTCAATGTGATTATGCCAAGATAGTCGATGATCTAGTATAACACCTAAATATTTAGTTTTGTCAACTTGTTTAATTATCGGACATGCACAATTAAAAGGATAAACATTATTACATTCATGAATTTTTACGTTAAAGTTATTGTCGGGTTGAGATTTTTTGCTTAAAGAAAAAGACATATAGTTTGTCTTTTCGGTATTAAGTGTTAACAAATTATTTCTTAACCAAAGGCTTATTTTAGACATTCCTAACTCCGTGTTTTTTCGTACATCTGCCCAGTTATCACCAGTAAAAACAATAGCAGTATCATCTGCATAGGAAAATACTCGGGCACCACCTGACTCTAGTTTACATAGATTATTAATGTAAATCAGAAACAGTGAGGGCCCTAGAACACTCCCTTGTGGGACTCCGTATGCGATATTGGAATGCCTGCTAATATACTGACCAATCTTAACCATCTGTGTTCGATCAGATAGGTAATCTTCTAATAATTGTAGAGCTGTACCTCTAATCCCTACAGATTCTAGTTTGCGTACGAGAATCGGTACAGATACAGTGTCAAACGCCTTTTTTAAGTCTAGAAACACCGAGAGGACTTTTTTTCCTTGATCAAGTTGTTTAATAATAAGAGAAGTTATAGCTATCACTGCATCTTCAGTCGATGTACCAAACCTAAATCCATACTGTGTGTCTGAAATTATTTGATTTTTATTTAAATAGTTTACTAATCGTTTATTAAGTAATTTCTCTAATATTTTTGATATAGCTGGTAGCACGGAAATTGGCCTATAATTATTGACTTCATCTTTTGGTCCATTTTTGTATACTGGCGTTATAATAGACTTCTTCATTAGCATAGGAAATACACCTTTATCAAAACACAAATTAGCGAGATGAACAATAATTGGGATTATTTGATCTTTAGCTAGTTTAAGAAAACTTGTAGGAATATTATCCCAACCAGAAGCACTACTAGATTTTAGGTTCATTAGTATATCATGCACTTCAGCGACGTCTGTACTCAGGAGTACAAATGATGTTAGTTGCGTGTCTGTGTCATATACATTTTCTTCACGAGCGCTTGTGTTTAGCATAATTTTCTCAGCAAGCTGTTTACCTATTCCTACAAAGTATTCATTTACGTAGTTGACTGCTTCATCTGGAGTTGGCTTTAGATTTAAAAGTTTCGTGTTATCTGTTTTCGTTTGATTAAGGTGAGTTATATTTTTAATGTTAAACCATAGCTTTTTAGTGTTTTTTGTTGAGTTTGCTAGTTGTTCTCTTTCGTATTTACGTTTAAGTTTCTTAATTAATTGATTACAATAGTTTCGATATCTTTTGTAACTTATATTGAGTACGTCATTATGGGGTTCACTTTTAAGTTTAATTTGCATCTTGTTTCTGTTTTTTATACAACGCAATATACCCGGGGTGATCCAAGGCTTTATAGTTTGTTTGCTTTTCGGAATATTAATATTAGTCGTGTTTTCTTTTAGAGCTTTAGATATTTTATTTATTAAGTGTTCGACTATAATATTAGGATCGTCAAGCATGAGTAGTTCTTGAAGATCTTGATCTGCTAAAGATTTTAGCGCCATGTCAAAATCTGTATTAATTTTAGATTTTTGAATTTCATGTTTTTTCTCTACTTTAGATAGGTTTAGGAATAATAGGGAATGATCAGTTATTGATGTTTTAATAACCGCAATATGAGCACAGGATTTTGCATTATTAAGTTTAATCATAAGATGATCTAAGCAATTATTTAGCCTAGTGGGAAAAGTGTGCCCTGGCATCATCCCATGCATAGTTAACATGGTCATGTAGTTCTGCCTGTTATTACGCTCATTAGTTTGCTCTAATGAGGTTGGTGTTAAATTTATATTAATATCTCCAGTCAGAATAATATTACTAACAGATTTCATTGATACCAAATACGCGTTTAAAGAATGAATAAATATATCCGCATTGGTGTTTGAGGGAGAATGATAAATACCTATTATTAAAGTGTTACCAATTTGTACCCCTAAAGCTGATGCATGATTAAGTTTGATTTCTTTAACACTAGCTTTGATATTACTTGCGATATAAACTACAACTCCATCATTTTTGTTTATATGATATGTAGTTTGAAACATTGAGTAATTAGGTATCATAGGTATAGGTTTATTAGGATTTATTTGACATTCGGTAAGTATTAACACATCTGGCTCAAATTTAAGGCATGACAGGTTCAACTGTAAATCATCAATGTTATTATACACGCTTCTGATATTTTGACAAAATATTTTCAAGTCATTCCTTTGGACTTTTATATGCTTTGATATATCTTCAATATCACAATGAAATGCATTTGCGAATAATGTGTTATCAATTTCTTTAAGTGCGGATAATGAACTATCCATATTTTTTTGAAATATATATGCTGGGGATGTAACTTAGGTGCAAGTATACGAAACGAAGACATATCAATGAGGCATACGTATATGAGTATGTGTATATTTGAGTAATGGTGTGTGTGGTGTGGCTAAGTGTGTGTGTATGTTTGAACATAGTTGTACCTGTAAAAATGATCATAAGTTCAAAAATTTTAACGAATCTTACTAATAAAGAAAATCTTTCAAAAAATAGAATTATAAAATAACTATAACTAGTTAAGAAGTTAATAAGTATCAAATCGAGATTTTTTATATTGTCTAGTCATGCTTCTTGCATAAGTTGCTGGATCTGAACTTCAGATTTAATATTTATTTTCGTCGACCTTTCATCTTTCTTTACATAAACTTTGCCGTAGGCTGTCCAGCAGAATTTAAAGTTCTTGATTTTGGCCAAATCTCGTGCTAAGAAGTAGAGACGAGATCCTCTCGCGGTTAACTGCTCTGAGACATAGATAGGGATATCCGGCTTGGAGCGACATCCTAAATGTTTAGCGGCGAGTTTGTGATTTTTGTGTTTAGTGTTAAAATTCTTACACATTTTCAGAAAATCATTTTTGACTATTGTCGAAGAGGTTTCTACAACTATGAGGTTATTGTTTTCTCCTTCTTTCTTACTGCTCACTCTGTAAATGTCTTTAATGTCTTTTTTATCTATTTTGCAATCTACGTTATTTGACAAACAGACTACCATTTCAATTAAATCTTCTTTAGTTTCTCCGCTAATTTTTGGTACATTTTTAAGTTGAATGTTTGCTTTCCGGCTCGATATCTGCATATCTTCAATTTTATTCTCTAAAACGGTTATATACTCTCTATCCTTTCTTGTCTGTCTTTCTAGTTGTTCAATCTTATTTTTCAAGTCATCATTTTGTGCTGAGAGGAAGGCAATAGAACTCTCGATATTGGTATTTGTATGTTTTATATCGGATAATACATGGATTATGTTTTTCATTTCTTTTTGTTGCTCAGCCATCAGGGAGGATATAAAATTCTTTATATCAGCGGTCTCTTTATCCTCTTTCTTCCTTCTTAATCGGGCAAATACAAAGCTTGGTGGTGTGAAATTATCTTGTTGCAATTGGTTTAAATCGGTTTCTGAGAGTGATTTATCCATTTCGTTCTTTGCCATTATAATTCTAATTGCGAAAATCAGTTTGTTAAGACAAACGGTAACGAACCAAATTATATGAAGCGTACAGATGTTAAATTTTCCCGCACAAGACAAATATTTGTGTGCATGAACATGGATGTTTGTCTTGGTCTGGGTGTTTCTATGTATAATATGTATGTATTTACAAAAAAAAAAGTATATATGTATGTTTATCCATTGTCTAGTATCCATAGTACAAGCTCTGCTTAGTTTGGGCTAGATAGTGTTGTGTGTATGTGGTAGAATATTATTATTATTATTATAATTGTACAATATCTGTATTATCCAGTCTATATTGACCTTGGGGTTTGGTCTAAGTAATAATATGTTTTCATATAGGTTTCAAGCGTGCGCTTAACTCAGATAATTTCTTTTTATTATTATTATTATTATTTTTTTTTTGCACTCAGTGTTTGTTGTTTCTGAGTATTACGTAGGTATTAATGAATTGAATTGTTTTTCTCACCAAGTCTAATGTTGTTGATTCTCGTTGCGTCGCACCGAGTCACTTGTATCACTTTCAAGTTCCGCAACTCGCTCCCGCCTTTGGACTGTACCAAGCGTTTAAATTGCACGTGCGCGTCGTACGGCGTAATTCTCGGAATTTGGTTCGAATTTCTTTACGAATTGTTTTATATTAAATTTCTTGGAATTTGTTTCTATTATTTAGAAATTGTATATTATTATAATACAGTGCACACGTCTGCTCCCTTTCGCGGTACCAGGGGAATACTGTTGAGATATATTGACATACTTTATTGCTAGAACTTTGAACTCAGAGAATGGACGGAATCGTGTTTACAGAGAAACCGCATTAGACATAAGAACTGAATTAAATGATGCTTAGGTTTTGACTGCGGTATAATCAATGTGATGATGATGATGAGATTATATGTTTATTCTCTATCCGTCAATATAATAATATAGTTTAATTACATACGTACGTCCATAGATGTATACCTATACATTCCCGAAGTGTTGAGCAGGGGCGTTTCACAACTACATTTCTCCAGTTATATTTCAATGTCCCACGTAATAGGAGACAAGCTTATTGCTTTACATTTCTAGACTCTGTACTGCTTCTAAAGATTTCGCTCTGCAATACATTCTTCTCTCAAAACGAGAAACCTAAACATGTCTAGTAATTATTTAGATATGTTAGGTATTACACCTTTTCTCAACACTTCGGCAAGCTTCAGGCATGATTTAGTCTGTGCGCAATGCCGTGTGAATGTTCTAGCTCAGCTTAGATTATCTGGAAAGGTCTAACAGACACTGGACATAATTTTATACTATTATAGTCGGCCATACACAATCGCAGCACAAACTCCTTAGTGGCCACTAAGGAGTTTTATTATTACTATAGTTACGTTATTAACAATAATAATAAAATAATTTACCAAGAGACATTTAGGTACAATACGATCACAATAATGGATTACACGACCTGTAACCAGCTGTTTCTTACTCTATATGTTTTTCTGGCAAAACTTTTCTATAGTACCTATATAATATTAGCCTTTTATGAAACTGTCCCTCTTCTCAGTGTGAGGAGGGTTAGGCCATAGTCGACCATGCTGGCCTAGTACGGGTTGGCTGACTTCACATATCTTCGAGAACATTATGGAGAACTTTCAGACATGCAGGTTTCTCTTCACCGTTAAAGCTAACGGTAATTTACCATTTAATACGCATATAACTTCGAAAAGTCAGAGAACCACACCTTGGGATCGATTTCGAGACGTCTGCGTGGCAGTCCAACGGTCTCCCACTGGGCTATCGCTACTTTTCTATATAATATTACTAAAATATAAATTCTTAATCGTTTACAACCCCAACTAAGAGGAAACCTATTTTCTCGATTACCTAGTAAACAGCTTCATATCGAATTTTAGTAGATATAACTCATAGTGCTTTCTAATGTAGATATAATCCACTAAATTTCTGCATTAGTTTCTACAGATAACAAAAATAAAGCAGATTCAGAATATTATCTATCTGGAGTCACATGCCCTCTCCCTCTCCGAACATACAGAGGATACAAAAGAAAAAAATATGGATCCTTCAAAGCGTTTATTATGTTAATTGTTGAAATGCCAGGCATAATGGAAAACCTATTATATCTGGTCGCAGGAGTGATCCTGCATCTTGATAGGTTAAAAACTACGGTTAACAACTGCTAGCAACAGCCACTATTCAAAACAGGCCATTGTCTGTGGAACATCTAAATAATATATCTTTTGAATGTTATATCCGTGAACACCATAAATCTTCCTTGTGCGCGTACCTATGTATTATTCTCCGTCGGCATTTACAACAACCACGCATGTTTCTTCATTAAATAAGGCACATCAATATGCGTTACACATTTTTTTCGTTTAGAAGGTACCTGCGTTACATACTAAATAAATAAAGGACATTAATTTCCACCGTAATTATGAGTGAAATGGGACTTAAATAAGGATCATATTCCGGCGAGGGGAAGTGAAGATGAAGGGAAGGGAAGGGTCCTACTTTTTCTTGATTATAATTAACATTTGGCCTTAACATGGCAATGCTTAAATATAATTTCTAAAACGAGTATACTAAATATTAAAAGTGCAGTCATCTTTAACAGCAATACTTACATTCGCTAATCTTAAGTATTTGCTGATCGCATAGCTCTACAACTATGCGATAGATGACCCATAGCATTGCCGATGCATGAATATTTAATCCATGCATAGCTTAGTCAGTGAAGTGACACGGCTTATCAAGGTCTCAGGTGCATGTCCTGCTTCAACGATTGTCTTTTTCCCCGTTTACAAGTTCTATACTACCTTAGCTATTCCCTTAAAATGACTTTTAATATACGTTAAAAGTCATGCTAGGTAGTAGTTTCAATATATAAATACGAAAATGTACACAAATTATGTTCTGAGTGAATTGTAAAATGGCCAATCAGGCGCCGGCGATCATTCGTTTCGTTAGCGACAGGCCTTGTTATAAATGAGGTCGTCCGTTTGTTCGACAATTGCATACCAAATAATACCACTTCTACGCGTACATGTTCGTTTCGGTTTGTTCTGCGCTTCGAATACTATCAAATCTTCACATGCACACGTAAACAAAACTATATAAATATGCAGGGCCAAAATAGCGCGCCGAGGATATTTATCTTCAATATTAAATAATCTGATTATTAATATAGTCTGGTAAATGAAAAATGCAACTATAACACTACAAATCGTAACTGTGCACGGTTTTATGCTTTATGTACGACACTATGTACATCTACTCTAGAAATACATACTTAAACTTGTATATTACTTCTTCGGGTATATATCGGTAGGCAGCAGAGCACCACACACGTAATTTCGTTAGCTATGTTAAAAAGTACCACGCAACAGCAGGCGAGCACAAATGCAAACTTATGACTCAGGACTCATCAAATTATGTTCAAAGACTATAGGACAATGATAATACACGTATGACAGTCTGTTAATTATATAATTTAAAGTTGAGTCGAATTCAAATATAATAGAGGAAAAGACAATCCGTAAAGCAAGTCTTGAAACTGTGACCTCGTAAAATCTTTTCTTCGATTTGCCAACCAACCTTAGATACCAAACACAGTGCCTATCTATCCTAGAAACCAAATTATTGCAAAACAATGTGCTTATTTAGTAGTGCGTAATATTTTTGCAAATAACTATAATATTTATATTGAAGTCTCGTTCGCTAAGTAGATGTGCAATAAACCAGTTTTCTAACAAAGCTCTCGCTACTAAAACTTATCCGTATTACTTTAAAAAGCTATTCATAATATTCAAGTACAGTCGCCGCAACAAAATAATTTAATTGAAATTGATTGAACAACGAGCAGTGATCACAAAATGGCTATTGGCGCGTATGAAATTGAATTTCTGTCAATACGCATTCGGATCCGATTTTGCGATTTCGAAATCAAAATGCAATTATTTCCAGTGATACGGATTTTAAGTCAGGGAGGCTTAATAGCGCCGGTCCGTCATTGACTTTACGTGTTCCATTTTGTTTAATAATATATTTTGCTTTTCTTTGCATATACATATAATATGTATTTATACACGCAGATTAATCTAAACGCTCCGATTCAATTTCACTTACGAATTAATGAGCGCTACATCGAAAGCTTTTATTTGTATAGATGGCAAACATACAAACGGCCCACCTAATACGTAAATTGTTTTGCTCGCGCGATGCCGACTGATCAAAACCACCGATCAAATGAGAAGTTACTGTGATGGCAACACATAAGAAAAGGAATTGGTAACGGATTCAGGGGTGCTGACAGCACAGCGCCGCCGAGGCACTGCGGAAATCAATTAGGCTTGGCTACGATTTTAAACGCTATTTATAATAAATATTTTACTTAATTTCGCATAGTCTTGCTGAAACCAATTGGTTTCTACTGTCTTTAAGCGGTTTTAAGAAAGAATCCCTATTCATAGCTGGAATATATTCTAAGAATGTTTGGCAATGATTTTATATAGGCCGCTAGTATTTTCCCAGGCAGGATTTTTAAATGCAATCCAAGGTGTTAGTGAAAATGGTGATATTCCATAGACAATTTTGGAGTGGTCGTTTTTTAAACAATTCTCATGATCATATAATAAATACTTAAGAGAAGTGTATTAATGTAAAATTTAATAGAGCTGATTGAAATATTTTATAAATTAATCATGAATAAATCTTGCATATATAATAAAAATAATAACCATAATTTACAATCTGAATTATATAAAAATGCGGACTTTTGCAATCTTCCTAGGATTTTCACAAAGTTGCTGTTTGTCCAATCTATCTACATTGGTTACAAACGACCGATGCGTCGCAAGCCACCCGTGTAAAAGTAGGTTACTTCACGGATGGCTCGCGTCGCTCGGTTGTTTGCCGCATGATTAACAAGTGCATGTAACCCGCACCATCTTTTTGCCAAAATAACATAAACTCTCCTACAACATTGTTGAACAAAATGACATCGGATGATGTCGTTTTGTTGCATTTAGGTCAATCTCTGTTTCCTAGGCATTGTATTTTTTTAAAGACGGTCTTGGCCTGGACAACAGATACAAAGAACAACACCCAGACTCGTAAGAACTATTTATCTAATATATGTCATATTTCTTGTCCTGTGTCAAACCGACAACACTCGGCGCAGTGGCAGTGAAGATGCGGTGACTAAAACTACTTCGCCGTGCAGTCGAAATATACAAACATACAATATATAGACACAAACTAATCACAATAAACACCTGAAGTTCGCGCTATCTGCTAGCATGAACGTATTAAAAAATTAATTTATAAATATTAAAAGAATTCCTACTTTCCTAATTAGTAATACTCAAACACACAAAGCACTGCGTCTGTATATCCCCAAGCGACGGAGATAAGTGATACATCTATTACGCCTACATTTCACAACATATGTATGTATAGAGCCTCATCCTAGTGGGCGAGCCTATTGCCCTCTGCCGGAGATACATTTTCAGAGTTTATAAGAGTTTAAAATACGTAGAATTAATTATTACAAAATTTATGCTATTCAATATAACATAAATTGAGTCCTTAACCGAAATAAAACAAGTAAACCGCTTATTATCAGGGTGTCCTAAAAAATGTGTTTAGTAAAGGTAGAGCATCCTATTTTTTTTTTAATACCTTAGGATGAGGACTCGAATTACTAAAACGTTAAAACGGATATATTTTTGTTTCCCTGCTATTTTTGTAGTTCTTTGAAATGCAAGAAATTAATTTTAAAACATTTGCATTACATTATTTACGGATACATAGCAACAATTACCGTCAGTTAGACTTCGCAACAAAAAAAAACTCGATAACATGTACGTTTTCTCACAAAGTTTTCCTTAAAAGCGAGCGATAAATAACTGTTTAATACGCATATAACTTTGAAAAGTCAGAGATAATTGCCGTGGAAGCATACCCGAGACCTTTGTAGCAGTTCAACAGTCTTCCAGATATCGCTTCTATACCCATTATGTATGAACAACGGACGAACTTCTCTCTTCACAACATTAATCCCTTACTATGTTTGTGAGGGAGTACGTAAATTGAGTAACCGAGCAACCCTTCGTGTAGGTCACTTATGCTCATGACTCAATAGGGTAGTTGACTTACATTAATCACATTTTTTTATTATTAAAGTCAGTTACCCGAACCCGAAAGTACAACGAATTCTTGAAATCTATTCAAAAATAGATAAGATGCATGGGTTTCAAATCTGGTTGTAGGGATAGTTGTTAAATAACAGGAAAAGGATGCACGACACAAACTGTAACGTAACCGCTATTCAAATGTAACTGCCCGATGGAGATAGAAAGATATTCCCACAACACCCCACTTTTTTGTAAATTTTGATACTGTTTGCACCTGTGGTTTGCACAAAATGATTTATTTTGTTTGTGTTTCTTATTTCTGATTACTTACTACATACAATAAGTATATAATAATTTTGATAATCAACTACGAACTTTTAACACGATAGCTATAAGGAAATATTACCTTAACATCAAATTTCGCTTACAGCTAATTGAATGCTCGTTGTCCGGCCACAGTTGATACAAGAGCTGTGTAAATTGCTCACGTATGTCCACTCAATCACACGGCTCATAGTGTAAGTGGGCATTGTGAATGGCACATATCGAATTAGCAAGTCAAATGTACCGTCCGCGGCTCAGCAATGAATAGACGATGTCAAATAACGCTCTTGAATCTACGCGCTAGTATATTTTGATTTACGCATACATGCTATATTACACGAGTAGTTGAAAGTTATCTTTATGTTAGTTTCATGTTAGATACTTTAGTACACGTATCACGTACGTAATACGTTCATTAACGCCTGTTCTCTTGTGTACTCAAGTTGAATTAAACAGAAACTGTAATGTGTTTCGTATGTAAGTTTCGCCGTTATTTTGAAGTGTGAGTGATATGTATATCATATGTGTAGTATGTTTAGGTAATAGATCTAGTATCTTAGTACTGTGTATATGACTGCCTCGTTGAATGTATGTGGCTGCTTGGCTTTTTGGTCTCGGGTTCGATGCCCAGATCGTGCAGTGTTATAAGGGTATATTACTGACTAGAAATTTTGAGTAGCAGCTATGAGTGTGAATCAGTGCCGGATAAAAGACCAATATGCTCGCCTCCAATTATGTCGAACCAAAAAGCTATAGTTAGCGAAATATGCGTGTAATTCACCTCTGCCTACCCTTTCGGCGATGTAAGCGTGAGACTATGTATGTTTGTACTCTATATCTAATACTGCCTGAACGGTCTCGTGGTATACATATCCATGCGGTTGTGAAGTCTATATTCTCACAAATAAATGAAACTTTTTTCTCTGTCTTGATTACCGAACAGTAAAACTTTTATTGAATTTCACTGTTAGAATTTTGTATCTAATAGCACATAATTTGTTGAAGCCATTAAGCTCTACTACGTGGGACGAAAACGTACCTAGTGTACGTAGCTGGTGTAATATAAATAAATAATAAATATTCTACCACAAACACACAACACCATCTAGCCCAAACTAAGCAGAGCTTGTATTATGGGTACTAGACAATGGCTATCCATTGTCTAGTACCCATAATACAAAAAATATATATGTATGTCTATATATACATATATATATATTTGTATAATTATCCATATTATACATAGAAACACAAACATCCAGACCAAGACAAACATCCATGTTCATGCACACAAATGTTTGACTTGTGCGGGAATCGAACCCGCGACCTCAGGCGCAGCAGTCGGTTACACTAACTACTACGCCATCGAGGTGACATACACAATTTTACATAGGCGTGTCATGACGATAATAACAACATTTGTACGTCATATTGTATATAATATTATAAATTACTATGCTACAATCAATATAACACGTAGCATTAAGGTGTTTAAGTAATAATAACATATTAATACCTCCTCTAATCCTTAATCTCAGTAATTACAAGCAAATTCGCGACCTCTTTTCTTTTTCCAGACTTTATATTCACTTTTCATCATCCTTGGCTATCAAGGTCACTCAGAAGTAAAATTAAACAATCTGTAAAAGTGTTTGGTCTTCAACACACTTTACGTAGTGTCAAAAGTGATGAATGTTCTAGAACCTATATTTTCCTTTTCTTTATTCCTCGTTGTGACAGACGTGTGATCGAAGAAAAGCCCTGAATATAATATAGGCAAAAGTAAATCGAGTGGAATGAGAATGATAAATGACTTTATGCACTTACGTGCCATGAAAGGGCTGGCTGATCTTGACATACCTACTATTCCAGAAGCCCTTTGTGAACTCAAATTACTATTGATACAAACTTTATTCTTCTAATTAATACTCGTATTACTAGTGTAAGCTCAGTAGTCGAAATTCAACCAAAATCAGTATCGGAATAATTTATTCGGAATTAAATTTATAAACGTTTTAAATACTGAAAATCGGTTGACAAATAGAGAAGGAAAGGTATTAATCCAGTTTGTTTTTACGTATAATATGGCATATAATACCATACCGTCCTGACTAATATTATAAATGCTACGCTTGTTTGTTACGCTTTCACGCCGAAACTACTTGGCCGAATTGTGAAATTTCGCATTTACGTTGTCCGTGGGACAAAAAAGGCCATAGGGTACCTTTTCTCCAGAAAAAGGAACAGTTAATAATTTTTTTTGTTTGACGTTTGTGAATGCTTTGACGCATATTTCGCCGCGGGGCGACGGAGAGTCGGGCTCACCGGGGGTAAGATACCTCGGTAATACAGACTAAACCTAACACGGTGTTCGTCGACATAACCATAGACAGCGGGGCCACGCGAATCGCTTTCACATGCAATCACGACCCCGCCGAGTTTCGGCCCGCCATGTGCAACGGCAGGCTACTATATAAAAAGACTCCCTCTACTGTCTCCTTGTGAGGGGATGAAGACACGACACAGAGGCGTGCGTGGGAATACGTACACCGTACCTCGGACCTGGTGCTGATCGAGTAGCGAGCAAGCGAAGCCTACCACCCGCAGCTCAATCCTTAGAGAACTAAATTTTTTGTTCTGATCTACACTAACCTACATTTACACAAGCGAAGCTGTAAGCAAAAACTAGTGCTTAATATAATATTAAGAAACAGGTCTTACTCGTCAAATAATGATCAAAGTTCACGGTTTCACCTGCTGAAGGTTCTACCACGTACCAAGCTCGCGGCCACGAAACTCACCAAGTTGCTCAACTCAACTTAATAAGTTATTAAACACAAACAACAAAAAGTTATTAAAACAAAATTTAATTAAGAAAATTATTTCGTTTGTACCTGACCCTTTGGAAGCTGATATCTGTAAACAGAGCCAATAGAGCAATAAATGGAATTCTTGGAGATATTTATTGACATAATTTATATTATTTTGAACAGAACCCAAATAAATTTATCGGTAAAATTAAATTAACCCCTAAAGTATTTCTCCAATAGTCCAATGGTGTAAGCTTTTATACAGCCACAGCTACTTTTTATCTACTCTATTTATTTGAAGGAGTATTATACTTCCGAAAGTTTTTCAACCTATCGAGTCGCAGCGGCACACCGGCGACTAGAAGCATTACGTTTTTAATTTTGTCAGGCATTCCAACAATTGACAGGTTAATCAACAAAATCTACATGACAACGCTGGAACAAAGCATAGAGAAGATTGGTAAAAGGCTGGGGGATAATCAAAAGAAACTAAATTCATAGCAACACCAGAACAGTATTTACTTTAAAAATTGATAACACTTTGAAGTTACGACCCCGTGAGCAAGGCGACCCGTGCGGCCGCCTTCTTTCCACCGCATATACAGCTTAAATAATTACCAAACTTCTATAAGACGATTGGAGTAAATAAATTTCACGCTAAATCTTAGAAACTCTGGTAAAAAGTATTTTTGCATAGCTATTTATGATTTCGGTTTTCTTCCATTAAAAACAGATAGAATGTCAATACAAGTTTTCTTTTCATTTATTTATGTAGTATCTTCCCGCATAGTACTGTCGGAAACTGTCTCATTGTGTGTACGTTACGTCACGTGGAGAAGTTGAGCGGAATATGTTATGTATTTTATGAGTGGCATAACGTGAATTTCCGTACGACGCGAGGGATAAAGTTAGATGCCGGATTGCGACACCGGATGTTGGATTGGTCGTACCAAACTTGCTAAGCTTTATTTTCTATTGTGAGCCCATTTTGCATGTACTTTTATATAATTAACGACCAAATTTTTGATAGTCAGTCATTTACCTGAAAAAATGAATTTGATAGTGTTCTATACAAAACTGTCAGAACACTAAATCTTCATTTAAGACATCTCTGGTTATAGAAGCATCGGACATATGTATACTGCCTCGCTATTACAATTGTGAATACATGAGTTCGATATTGGATAATTATTATAGGAAATTCTCATTTACAGCTCTCTGTGTAATTTTGCATCCAATACATGACTACGACTAAACCTCTTTAACGTCAGATCTATAGTTAACTGCCGATATGTGAGTGTCATACATCCTGCTAACTAGTATAGCCATATACACAGGTTTTACACGTTAATTCGTTAATTTGATTTTGATTTTGATTTATCTAAAAAATATACATTTAGTAATCAACTTAATACTACTAATAATATAACTAATATTTCATCTATAGTTACCAATATACCAGTCCACCAAACATCCATACCCATAGCCTTTGGTCTTATTAAAATCTATACGCAGCAAAAGTCCTACACCTGCTGCGGCTAGTGCCGCTGTAGGTGTTCCATCCCACTTTTAATTAAAACTCTCGAAGGGGCTCTTCATGTTGGACCAATGATTCCGTGTAATCCTCCTAAAGGGCCAGGTATTTCCTAATATAATATGTTAGAAAATACCTGTGATAAGAGAAATATAACTAACTTTTACCTTAAATATTATATAACAGAACCAAATATTAAAAAAGAGTAAAACTTAAAAGTGAAACCTTCTAATAGGTCATACTACGTTATCTTTAAAATATACATATAATACTTTTATTTTGATGTAGAGTAAATACTGAGAACTAATAACTCTTATCTAAGCCTAATAACTTTTAATGATATTAGTTGAAATAACTTAATTAATTTATACCATTTACCAAAACCTGTAATAATGCTCGTGAGGAGGATAATAACAACTTGTATTTATATTTATATAAAATCTACAAGTAGGTATTTATTAGATTAGACTGTGCAGTAGATCACTTGCCTACGTTTCTCCATAAGACGCGAGATTATCGTAGCCTGTGCTTATCATACCCTCGGTCTGTTTGGGGAACCTGCAATAATTAATTATTTTATGCCTTTCTCTAAGAACCATTGCTAAAAGCTTTAGAGTGACCAACATTAGTTAGTTGAACGTTTATTCTCGTTTCGATATACATTACGCAGGTGCATTTACACAGAGGTCTGTGTAAATGTACCTGCGTAATGAATAAGTTCTTTGTTCCGCTAATGTAGTGGATATAGGTACTTCTACTACATTAGCGGAATAAAGAACTTATTCATTTTCTGACACATGTTATTAAAATGTATGTGCCTTTAGGATTATACGTAGTAACTATCAAAATACCGCTCATATTAGATATAGGTACCTTGTGAAAGGTCACAATAGCAGTTACATTGAACCGAAAATGTGTGAGATTACACTCGGACGTCTACAGCAAAATACTAACTTAACCTACTTAAAGTTGCCTAGTGATGGGGTCAATGAACGGAAGGATTACGTGGTCGACGCCTCGAGGCCAGTCTTAGGGGGAATACACCCGACCAAGTAAATAATACTACCGGTCGGACGATTTTAAATAATGGTGGCCGTTCTGAAAATACGTCATGCAAAGTTCCATCTTCCAACAATAATATTGTGATAGAAAAGTAACTAGATTGTAACTTGTTTGTTACTTTTGCGACATTACCACCAGGTTTCTGAAAAGCTTATCAACGACGTATTCATCAAACTTATTTCAAGTGATTTTATTGTTTGTTACTAATTCAGTCAGCCAATCACAGCAGCTTACATATGGTTAATCGTCTGTTAATTTGTGTTGATCTGCCTTTTAGGAACTGGGCATAAAATATTTTTTACGCTTGTTAATTATCGCTTGCTATTTAGGTTTCTCGATAACCACAAATATTTAACACCGCATAATACCGACTTAATACTATAAATTCAAATATGTGTTTGTTTTGACCAGTCATTATAAAATTTCGCTAACACATTTTCAAGGGTACAGAAAAGGACAAAGAGTAGGGTACCTTTCATCCCGAAAAAATGTACTATGCCATAGCGATAGCTAGATATACATTAAATATACATATTATAATCATATTTCGTATTTTTTCGCCGCTTGAAAAATTGTCCGCGAATCCATTTCTCATTCTCATTTCTCTACTTCTGCTGAAAAAAATTCGATGTATTTAAACACGATTCGATCTAAGAAGCATTGAAATAACGGGTAGAACGGGCAGCTGCTAGACTCGCATCAACCATTTATGGATCACACAAATCTTTGTAATATGTGGTATTCAAGCCCACAACATTAAGTACTAGCAGTGGCGAAACGACCACTTAAACCTTTCCCTTGAATTAAATCGAATCGCAGAGTCAATTTATGAGAATAAACCAACATGATTTTTCTGTGTTGGAAAATAATATCTGTAATATATATCTGTAGTAAATGACTTTACAATAAAAAATAAAAATCATGTTTAAAACAAGCAGAGCGACGAGAATAATTACCTTTGCGAAAAAGCTTTGACTTTAAAACTCGGTTCCTAATGGACTACACCGTTTAAGTTATGTCTATTGGTTAACTTAATAAAGTTATAACATTCAAAAATGCATTACACGTCTCTCACTTTATGTAAACTTGCTTGTACGTAGACCACATTACAAGATATATTATATACTGCTATATATATAAGTCAGCTCACAAGACGTATAATCAGTGAATACGATCACGTAACACACGTATTTGTCTATTTTCATGTCACACGCGATTCCAATGAAATTTGCCTAATTTTCATTTTCTGGTAAAGAAATAAGGTCGAGCGTTTTGGGACCTTTTATTCCCTTGACGAAGATAACATCAACCATCATCAATCCTACAACAGAAACGACGGATTGACTTGATTTTTCTTTCCTTCTTATGTAGACTTTTAGGCATCGTTACATTCACCTTTCTTCTTTACAAACTTTTCGGTAATGTACCACTTACGTGTGTAAGGTTAATTACTCAAATATGTGCCTACTCGCGTACAGTAAAAGGTGTTTTATAATCCAATCGAAAGTGTGCATTGTTCGCAAATAGTTTTATGGCATTCAGCTAAGTACCGAACAGTGTACCTCTGAAAAACATGTTACTTGGAAATAGGTATCTTGTAATATCGATATGAATATTGATTTTCGTTGTCGTTAGTAACTAAACTGTTCTTAAGGTTCTTTCGCCCCAAGAAACTCACTTTGCATAAACTGTTATGTAAGATAATTTGTTATGACTATAACAAGTCATTGGGTTCTTCTTGGGTTATTTACATGGATGTGATCCATGTAAAGTATATTACGGGCAAATTGTAAGCCGTAATTATCTCCAATTCTACAAAACGGAATTAGATGAAATGTGGTAGATAGGCAGCTTTCCGATATAAAAAACAATATCACTATGCTTTACTCATGATATTATTAATATATACCACTTGCTTTCGTGCCTAACTATTATACCAAAGAGATTGTCTATAGAATTAAGATAATTCATAATTTTGTTTTAACACAATGTTTGCTTGTTAGAGGCTTCGTACATTTATAAAAAGCTAAAGACCGTGTTAGAAAGCTCCTTTCTAAATTCTGTTTGCGTTATTTCTTTTCTGCTATTAGCACGTCCTTAAATAATTATTTTCTTAATAGGAATGTATAACGATACAGTTGAGTACTTTAAAGCGTAATATGTGCTTTTGTTAGTATGGCTAGTGGGCCATGCAAAAATACCGTTAGATTACTTCAAATACCAATACGGAATCCAAAAAATGCAAAAGAACGTAAAAATGATTTTTATTTTTGAAATTAAACTACAATATACGGATTTTATCGCGTTGTTTATTTAGCACTGTATTACAAAATTTTGAAAATATTACACTACTACTACTATTGATTTTATTTTACTAATTTATAAGCTAATAAAATTATTTAAACTATTAAATCTATTTATTTTTAGTTTACACTTTCCCCGACGTTTCGGTTGCTTTTCAGCAGCCATGGTCACGGGGAGATTAAGATGGTAGTTGTCTCAATGTTTCAGTGTAGTTATTTCAAAGTACCCGAACATAATTTAATTATTGGTGTTTCTATTTACGCAG
The DNA here is from genome assembly GCA_963675205.1 of Catocala nupta. NCBI lineage: Eukaryota > Metazoa > Arthropoda > Insecta > Lepidoptera > Erebidae > Catocala > Catocala nupta. The sequence goes on along the minus strand of OY776090.1, from coordinate 8,049,594 downwards.
AATGAGCTCAAAGTATCATGAAGTCTAGCTGTGGTTTGTTTCTTCTTGGGTTTGACTATTTGAATTACTGGATCCCAAGCTGGTGGTACATTCCAACCATATTTTCTATTGAAATTGGGATGTTTTTTGATTTCAATAGCCTCACGAAGCATCCTTGGTAGGAATCGGTGTTCTTTAGCGAGAATCTGTGGTTTGTCAAATCTCAGGTAGTGGTTGGTCCCCTGTTGTACATGTTCACACACAGCAGACTTCAACGAGCGTTTGTGTTTTACGTCAGCTATGTGTTCTTTTATGCGGGTGCCTATGCTTCTCTTGGTTTGACCAATGTATGAGAGTCCGCAGTCACAATCTATTTTATAGACCCCTGCATCTTGTAAAGGTAATTGGCACTTGACGGATGGTAAAAATTGACTTATCTTCGTTGGCGGCTTGAAGTATGTGTTGATTGAAGCTCGCTTCAAGATGTAGCCAATCTTGTCAGTGACACCCCTTACATAAGGCAGTATAGCAGGCTGGCGCTCGACTGTGGCTGGCTTTTCTCGGGATCTGTGACAGCGGCGCGGCTGTTGGAGCTTGTTGTCTTGCAGTACTTGCTTGACATGTAGAAGCTCGGCGTCCAGGTGTTTCTTGTCACAGATCCCGTGGGCTCTCTGAAACAAAGACATTCCCACGGTAGCTAACTGTTTAGGATGGTGGTGAGATTCACCGTTCAAGTACCTATTTGTATGGGTCTTTTTCCTATACACAGTGTGGCTCAAAGTATGATCAGGATTCCTGTTGACAAGTACATCTAAGAATGCTAATGAATTATTTGCCTCTATTTCCATAGTAAATTGGATGTTGTTATTAATGGAATTAAGATGTTCTAGGAATACACTAACACTATCTGTTGGTAATATTGTAAAAGTATCATCTACAAACCTCTTATAAATCCTGGTTGTGATGGGGGCAGTCTGTAAAGCTCGAGCCTCGAAGTCCTCCATATATATGTCGGCAACAACAGGCGATACTGGGGAACCCATTGCCACACCATCGACTTGTATGTAGAATTTATTGTCCCACAACAGATAGCCAGTTGTTAAGCAATGCTTAAGTAGTTCTGCCTATTCCTCAGGCATATTGTACTCTATTAGCTTCCTTTTAGTTATTTCAATACAGTCGTGTACAGGTATGCATGTAAATAATGACTGTACATCAACACTAACCATTGTTTCATTGTTAGTGAGACATAGGTGTTTAATCTCAATACACAAGGAAAACGCTCCCCTACGTCCTATTGTGAGTCAGATCGACACACCAACTTACAGACTGGCTCAGCACGTAGCGAAGATACTCTCACCACTCAGAGGCAACTCGAGAGCACATGTAAAGGATTCATACCATTTTGTGAGTGAAATTTAAACACCTATGTCTCACTAACAATGAAACAATGGTTAGTTTTGATGTAATATTACGTAAAAATGAATAAACACAATATAAAAATATTTTTTAAATTCTACGAAAATGTTTCGCATTTGATAAGAAATAATAGCCAACTATCGAAACTTTGCCAAAAGACCAACAACTTGTCTTATAAAAGCATCTACTAACAACATAAGCACATAAAATAAAAAACGGAAGAAGAAAAAGTGTTCAACAAGAGTACAAACAACGGACTTCAATACTCGCTGCAATAATCCATTCAGAATTTCTATCAGCTCTAACACTTACAGCTTTTACAGTTATTAGGTCTCCAAGGCCTTCTAACAATAGAGGATTTAGCTTTATTTAGCTTACGTATAAAATTACATGCGCGATAGAAAAAACAACAAAAATACTGGCTGATAACAATCGGTGTTCAGTAAATCTATAGTTTAATGGAGTACCCTTTTGAAAGCATATTGTCAGTTTATTTCATTTGTTGATTGTGACGACGTGACAGGTAATTTAAAGGTCGGCACACACAATTGACTTTTGTCACCGTTACTGATCCACTTTACGTCTATGGGTTTTATTGGTATTTGCGCTTGCATGTTTTATGTTAATATAGGTTTTGTAAGATTGAAAAGTCAGTTATAGTCTAAATTGTTACCAGGATACAAAATATTTTAAAACTTTTTACAGATTTACCTTAGTTAAATGTGCATGTGAAATAAAAATAAATCGACCGTATATGTAAAAATACGTTCGTACTTCGTTAAATATTTTGTTGTAAGACGCAATTTAAAACTAAGTTACCGTTTTTTTTTAAAGGGTTATTAGACAGATACATAACTTTTACAGATAGCAATCTATACAAAATTGTAACAAACATACTTAAACAACCTACACTATTATTTTCAGGTATAATAAATTGTATGATTACCGATTCATACAACAAAAGCGCATAGCATTAAAATGCTTAACACGAAAAAGAAGTCCAAGTTCAACTCGTAAGGCAAAGTTTACTTAACTTGCTTAGGTGGTAATGCGGCAGCAAAGTTCACGAACGTTACCAACAAGTCCAGCGTCTCGGTAGAATACGAAAACTGCGATCAGCAAACTATTAAACACATTACAACCTAAAACATATACTAATACTTTTTACCTTGATTTGAATCACGTATTCCGTCACTCTAATAAGTCAATAGATCACAAGATCCTCGGACACCATGGGCTGTCCTGCAGCAGAAGCGCTGGTCGTATTTCACGACACGCTCACCTTAATGACATTATCCGTCGTGCTCTTATCACCGCCGGCGTACCAGCAGTATTAGAACCCATAGGCTTGGTACGTGACGATGGGAAGAGACCCGATGGTATGTCTTTGTTACCTTGGAAAATGGGTAGGCCTTTGGTGTGGGACGTCACATGCGTCGACACCCTTGCGCCATCACATCTTCCGAACACGGTGAGCTGCGCCAGTGCTGCTGCTGTAGCGGCGGAAAACCTCAAACGGCGCAAATACAGTAATTTAATTGGTAATTACGTTTTTGAGCCGTTTGGGGTGGAGACGCTGGGTTCATGGGGTCCGGGCGCTCGTGCGCTTTTTAGAGATATATCTAAGCGGCTAATCGACGCTTCGCGTGACCAGAAGGCTGGACTTTTCTTGGCTCAAAGAATCAGCATTGCCATTCAACGTGGCAATGCTGCCAGTCTCCTGGGCACTTTCCCGGTCGACAGCGATTCTGAGGAATTTTACGACGCTGCCTGAACCAGCCATTTCCTTTCTTTATATTAAATTTATAGACCCATATTTTGTTACTTTCATGTTTTATTTATAAGTGGTTAGGTTTGTTAATATTAGTTAAGTTGTAAATTATAATTGTTGCTTTGTTTATGTAAAAAAAAATATTATTTTAAAATAAATGTCAATCTAAAATAGATCACAATCAGGTTAACAAAAATCTAATATGTGCGCTATTCCTAAAACCATAGATTTTAAATAATATAAGTTGTTTTACGTCCTATGTCCAGCAGTGGAATCATTATGATAAAACATTTTTATATTCTACTATTGAACGCATATTCTCTTTAAGTATGTAGTGGATCTCAATTTATTGAATATGCTATATAAAGACAAGAAAATTATTTTACCGTAATGTTTAGCGAAATATTGGAATGCAAACGCACTTACCAGTAGCACCTTACCTTACACCTACTTTTCAGAAAAATACATATACATTTCTTTGTCTGTTCGATTTTCACTTGTCACGATTCTGACGTATCTGGACTTCTATTCTTAGCACATTGTTGCATGCTTCTCATAGCATATGAAATTATACGGTCCCGTACGCAATATAAGTGAGGTTAGAATTCTGTAACTTTTACTTGCAATTTTTCGAAAAAATGTCTTGTCGGGTGGTGTTAAATGATCTCCACTGCACAAGAATTACATGTAATGCGTTATTTTTTTAAATAATCCTAATTATATCATAAATAATATTATAAATGCGAATGTGAGTTTGTTTGTATATTTGTTTTCACACTTACATTTCTTGACCGATTATCTTGGAATTTCGCAGACACTTTGTCAGGGGAACGGAAAATTACATAGAGTACCTTGCAACGCAAGCGACGCCGCGTGCAAAATGGAGTAAAAAATATATGATGAATTATTTCTTCAATTCGGGCAATAAAAAAGAAATATTTTCAATATGTTATATTGACGCACTAGATCACAAAGTTGCGTATCTGTAAACATCAATATATTGATGTTGATGTTTACAGATACGCAACTTTAATGGACCTTTAGATAAATCTTAGAAGAAAAGATCTGTGACTAGTAGATTAACTAATCAATTAATAGTGTTGTTATAACGACTCATTACTCACATATATTGCCTCATTTGAGTAAGTGCCTAGTAACAAAAATTGCTTTCGCTCTGATTAATTTACCTCGTGTAAGTATGTTTAGGAAAAAACTTTATTATAATGATAATAGACGTAAATAGACTCACGCTTGTAATTCTCTACTTAACCATCGGTGAAATATATTTTTGTGTATACAACATGACACCGACATTTCGCCAGACATGATTCCTAGGTACTTATATGTGTGACTCGACGTGGCAACAGGCAACACCTTTGTCCGATCGTGTGCCAGATATATTCGCAGAGCTACCACTAATACTAGAGTGATAGGGCCACGCTGGTTACAGCATGAAGCCCATTCATGGCTCGACCGGGGAAGTACCACTCTCTCACAGAAGATCGACGTAAATTAACAGTATCTGTTATGTTTCGTTCGGTGAGTGAGAGCGCCGGAGGCCCAATCACCCTTCCCTAACCAAACCCCATCCTGCTCCATTTCACTTTTCCTTCCGTTAGGCAGCGACTTGGTTTGTATTTTTGACATTGCTTCTGTAATGCTAAAAAACACAGCCATATGTATGAACCACGGTTCTCGCTTACTATCAGGTGGGCCGCTGGCTCATCTGCCACCGACGAACATACACAAAAATAAAAACACCTCTCGCCTCGCTAACCAGCGCTGCTATTGAGAATTTTCTTAAAGGAAAAGTTTATAACACTTTTATTGTGCTCAAGGTCTCGACTTTTCGATGCCTGGATCGGGAAGACTTATTGGACTTTTGCCACAAATAATTCTTACTAACAGTTCGGAGTAAAGCTATACTTGTAGCTGGTATAATGTAGATTTAGTAGGTACACCACTGCCTATCCTTTTCGGAGACATAGGCGTGAAACTATGTATGTATGTACGACATTGAAAATTCTTGTAGATAGGCCCTTTATTATTACAAAACTACTTATCTGTGTTTCTTCATATAAATGTCAAACTACCGTCATTACCTCGCGTTAATAGTGAATGATAACATCGTGAGCAAACCTGCATGTCTCGGCATTCTATATAATATTTTCAAAGACGTTTGAAGGCTGCCATCCCGCACTGGTCCAGTGTGGTAGATTATTTATTTATTAATTTAAGGATAGCCAACATACATTACCTAGCGCTGGCTTAATTATAGATGGCTACGTCATGCATTAACAAAAATAAATTATAATTATTATCTATGCTATGTACTAAAAAATACGAAAAGGTGAGATGTAGTAATTATAATAATAATAATAATAATTTTGATTTTGATTTTGCCCGCAGCCTCACTCGTGTAGATATATGTAGATTATGTAAATATTATATCCCTTGGGAACAGTACTTTTTTTCTGGATAAAGGTTTACCCTATGTCCTTTGCCGTACCCCTGACATCGTGTATGCGAAATTTCATATTAATCAGTCGAATAATTAAGGCGTAAAAGAGTAACAAATAAACTGGCATTTGCATTTATAATTTAGTTAGTATTTATAATACAGTTAGGATGATATAAATATACCGTCACACTTCTTCAAGCTAACTACAGGCACAGATTTACCTGAACATCCTCTATTCTGCAATCAGATTTAAAAAGGCCAATCAACTCCTATCAGTATCAGATCATGCTTTTCTGTTCCACGCTGTTTATTCAGTGGATACTTATCTGCATTAAATATTAGCATAAAAATCCATGAATAATAAAAATGTGAGGACAGAGCTGAAACGCGACAGCAGAGCACCGCCGTAGCAATGCCACTAATCCTATTAGCCGAACAACAAAGTACGAAGCTCCATTTTTTAAATCCTTTGTAGGCGATAAATCGTCAGTTCCGACGTTTATTATCTGGCTTTTACTGGCACAGAGAAAATAAATATCTATTGAATTTCATAAGGAACTGCCTAGATGTACGAGAAATGGATTTTATTATACAGAAGTACATTTCTTTACAGCACTATATTTTATATTGAAATAAATATTTTAAGCGCGAAATTATTTTGAGTACGTTTATCTTTGCATACATGGATAGGGTAGGCATAAAATATGTGTCGCAAAAACTTTTTTACAGCATATACATATAGTATGTACCTATATTGATCCTACGTATTGTAGATAATACATATTGTCGTTTGCCGGGCATAGTATAAAACTACATACAATTATTCAAAATAATTTTGATTTTTTGATTTAAAAGACAATTTGCGCCACCTAAGTATCAAACCCTATACACTATATACATAAACAAATAAACATATTTTGAAATTTGTCTAAGAAAGTTAACGTAATAAGCAGAACACTTACAATTCTAAAGGTTCAAATAGATGATTAATCATCCCTAAACGTAACTAATTTAAATAGAAATGCACGTAGACCGTTATTTAATTATACGTTTTAAGATTCTTGAGGGAAACTGCGAAATGGCCATGACAGTGCTTTATAGAGTACTTAATAAAGTAGACTCCATGTCCAGTTGTTCTTGTCAGTTGAAAAGGAGATGGCTTACAGTCGTTAGAACGACCCACCCTCTACGGAATAGCATTTATATGATCCTGCTAAGTAGTAATGAAACCGTCATTTCAAGAGCGCGTTAGAGCCTAAATGACAAAGTTATGAGGGAATTTAATGTTGCCGAAAAAAGCCTGAAGCCTTCGGACGCACGAGATAAACGTTCAACGAATTTGGAACGTCTCATATCAATATATTTGACGGTAGCGTAGGGCTGCGGCTAAGCGCTGGGTTTATATCGCCGTCTCTCTAAGGACACTGCAAACTGTATCTCATAACTTAACTGGCAATCATACCGATATGATTTATTAACGTCATTGACATATTCTGTTATATTTAATAACTTTATTTCCTTAATGCAGATTATTTCAGAGTTATTAGCAATATTGTTTCAGTGGTAGCTATTCACCAAATAATAACACGATGCCAAGTAAAAATAAATATTAACTAATATCACAAACTACAAATAACTCAAACTTATAATATAGTGCGTGTGCCTAGAAGTCAAGTATGAATAATAAGGGTTTAGTTTGTGCATTACCTATTTGGCAATGTATATTTCTATCTATAAATATATTTTATGTGTGAATCTCAGCTTTTTCTTACATTTAAAGATGGAAAATATATGTAGATCCTACTACCAAATTCCTGGCATATAAAGACGCGGGCAAGAGCTAGTTACACGATAAAATTACATTTCTCTCTAGCTCACAACGAAAGACCGAAAGTTAAGTCGGTGAGTTCTAAAGGCCATCTTTTCAATTTTTGACAGTCCACGTCGATGTAATGAGAATTTAAAATATTCTTATATCATTACAAAAATTACTATTCTAAGCAATCAGGCACAGAACAACCCTAAAATGTCTGATATATCTGATTTTAAATACACCGTAAAGAAATCTCGTACATTCTATAGATGATCATGCAAAATATTCTCTATGTTGCTAATGTTTAAATGCTTGGTAACCCTATGAATGCCCGATAGACGCCTGTCAGCGAGAAATTCTACTCTTATATTGTTACTATACGGATTTATTATTACAAAACTTGTACTTGAACCATAATTAAAGTAAACTTGATTTATTTTAATACGTACAAGAATATACATTCAGATAGAACCACGCTGATTATGAGTAAATATAGCTATGTAATTTCATTACCATGACTAAATACTGTACCTATTCTCTGAAAATTGCTTTAAATCTCTGAGATATTTGTATCAACATAAATATTAACTCTATTTATTAAACATCTTAAAGGGGTTCGATAGACAGCAAAGATATTGGATATTTGCAACATATTTCCAATTATTTTTCATTTTATGATACTTTTATATCTTTTATTACAAGTTTAGTTACACTCTAAGTTTTTGTTGAGTTAAGATTTTGACACTACTATACTACCGTATTAATCTATGAAACAATTCATCAAAAATTATCGTAAACGTATTTACTTAATAAGTACTTCGTAGTTCTACATCTACAAAAGTATTATAAAAATAAGATACTTGTATTTTCGTTTGTAATTAATAAATTCTTCGGACTACCGGACCAATTTTAATCATTCTTTAATCGTTAGACTGTTTATTTGCCCAGGTTTTATAGGGTACGAGCTATAGAAGCAAAGTAGTAATTGTAAACGTAGGTGAAACCGCGGATCACTGCTAGTACACAATATATTATCTCAATACGTAAAAGTAACTGTAGGCAGCCCTGCCATTATTCAACACGGTACATGATTTGAACATACAACAATAACTAATAATTGGACTTTATATTACTTTGCGCAACATATCGTGATTTCTCATTAAAACTTGCTAACCGTGTCCCCGGCCTCATAACGCGTAATGGAGGTTTATTTAAAAGCTCCTTGTTAATTATTTTCTAGCTTTACATTGTTTATGGTGAGCACGAAACTGTCAGTAAAATATGAATTATAATCGTTTGCCATAAACTTGGTACAATTGATAAAAACCTTAGATTGTTACGTTTAAGTACACTGGCTTGTTGCTGCACAGAGAAAATAAGTGTTCGCGAGCTGACTTACTTATGAAAGGTCAAGGTCAACTCAGAAAAATAATAACAAGACTTCAATAATAAAACTGGGTTTAAGAATATTTATATTATTATCAATTAATCTTAATTTGCAAGTTGCGGCTTTCCCGCGCTAATTCCTCCCACAGATCTTTATTAATATAACTCAGTCCAATAACCAGGCGGCTAATGTTGCCAGTCTAACAATTTACCTATTTTTATAATATATAATACATATATTATAAAAATATACCGATTATCAAATATAATTTATTACAATTATTTAATGGACGCTTACACTTATGACTCGATTGACAACGACATTTTCATCGACACCTTTCTTTAAAATAAATAAATTACAATGATTATGATATTCTAACTAATAACTACTAAAATATTATAAATGCGAATATTAGTTTTTGTTTATTTGTTCATTTGTTACGCTTTCATGCTTTAATTACTCAACCGATCATTATGAAATTTCGCATATGCGTTGTCAGGGGAACAGAAAACGATATAGGGTATATTTTATCAAAACAAGCACTGTTACTAAACTTTTTTTTTTTTTTTTTTTTTTACGTGGGTGAATGCAATGACGCATATCCCTCCGCGGGGGCGGGCGGAGGGATTATGTCGGACTCGCCGGGGTAAAATAAGATGTTAAAAAGATAATGTACCTCCCGGAATACCGACTAAACCTACCACGGTGTTCCTCGACAAAAACCACTATCGACGGGGCCGCGCGAATCACTTTCGCATACGGTCGCGACCCCGCCGAGGTTCCGGCCCGCCGTATGAAACGGCAGGCCCCTACGCAATAAGACCTACCCAAGATAGGTACTTACTCAAAATAAATACTACTGTCTCCCCCTAAAGGGGGAGACGGACACGAAACAGAGGCGCGCGTAGGAACACGCACGCCGCCTCTCGGACCTGGTGCTGAACGGATGGCGGGCAGGCCCACAAAGCCCGCCACCCCCAGGTCAAACCTCAAGGTGGCTGGAGGTCATCGCGCGCCCTCCGGCGCCCGGCTCTGCGGTTGGGGAGAGGGTTTAAACGCTCCCTCTCCCGCTCCGCCGCCTCCTTGATGGAAATCACTTCCTCGCAAAAGGAGGCGACGGCGTTCCACGACCTCTCACTCCGGACCATAGACTGAACTACGGCCGGGAGCGAGAGGGCAACCGATCCGACTGCCGCGGTCAACTCACGGCGCACTGTTACTAACCTAACGTAACCTAACCTACATTTACGCGAGCGAAGCTGCGGGCAAAATCTAGTAGCCAATATCTTGTCTGTGTCAACTGCTGCTGTCAAACCAACGTCAGATATTTGTCTGACACGTGCTAAACAAGGTTCTATTGTTGATTTGATTTGTTGTTCTATTATGATGACGACGTTCTACATTTGAATTTTCTTTTTGTTTTTTATTGTGGCTTGTTTATCTTTATATTTGTTTATTTTACATGTTGTCTCAATGTTAATCAAAATAAACACTTTTATTTGTATTTATTTTCTTTTCCATACACTCATCAGATAACTAATAACTTAAATTCAATAACAGAGAAAACTTTGATGACCTTATTTATTGGCACACACCAGTATATCATCGCAAACATTTTGCTTATTTTTTCATAATATGTTTCCCGACTCTGCAACAGCTGCTTTTAGCTTATTACTACGTGCAGCCAAAGGAAATATTTCATAATTCATCATTTTGTTCAGCGTGTGCAGTACACGATATAATACTTTCATGTGTTGATTAAGTGTAGTTGTTTATGTGTACGTGAATGGCATACGAACTACTTTTTTCTTACTATGAATGAGGCAAAAAAGCGTTCAATTTACCCAACTGTAAGTGGTTATCGTAGCATATAAGCGCCTTTAAAAAGGACTTACCTATTATCCAGTTTAATCTGGTATTTCACTTAAACTGGGCAAGCCGAAACGGGAAAGAAGATTATTTCTTAAAAAAAATAGAGTTTTTATTAAGGATCCGCTCAAGAAAACTCGACTTGTACAAACCTAGTTTGTTCAGCTTCAAAACGCTTGTAGAGAGCAGCAACTTTCCAGTTCGGGCCTCTCAGTTTGAGCGAAAGCCTAGGTTTCATCAGATAAATGCGACAATTCACCGCTCTTAACATAATAAAATGAAAGTTGTAGCAAAACATCGATGTTAATTTACAACATATAAACCTAACGCGCGCTCATAAATTGCAACCAGTGTAATTTAAATTATGCTTTAAACATATTTGTATTTGTCGTCGACGTTCCCGGTAGATACAGCAATTTTTAATGCCTAATTTCGGTAATAAAAAAATAATTTTAATAAGCCGTCGTTGTTTTTATTACGTCATATTCGGTATCAAAATTAAGTTGGCAATGCCAATTAAGACTGGACCAAATACCGAGAATAAATGTCATGATAATCTGATGATTCTATAAGCTAAGATGAATGTGTCCGAGTCGCCTATATTGCGACCTGTTAGTTTACAATCAGGTCAACGTCCTAACTATACATGAATCCCATCAATATATTTAAAGTCATAATTGAATTTGAATAATACTTGACTTTCAAAAACAATATTATTTCTACGCCTTGCAAAAGCATGCATACAAATACAATCATAACATACACCAATAAATCAGCTGATAAGACTAAAATTACATACATTGTTTTATAAAATAAAGCCTCATTCTAAAAACCCTGCTTTACACTATTTAGTTATATCGTAACTCCTTTATATAGCTAGTTCTAAAGATTAACCGCTTTCACGAATTAATTAACGCCACAACATTCGCAGTTGTGTATAGGCGAGCTAAATAAACACTTACACCGCTAAATTAAAGGGACGATAGTTTTCTAACACGTTTCGTTGTTTTACCTCTCTCCTCTAATACGTTGTATAAACATAATACCATCTGTTTGTTGGCCTCACAGCTTTTATTAGTCTCTGGAGGCAGAGTGGTGTATGACTTGTACCTACACTGGTATTTTATTTGAGTATTTTAAATCTTCTTTTAAAAGATTGCGACGTCAATGCGTAGTAAAGCTGGAAGTTAGAGTAATACTAGCTAACCCTTTCAACATATTCATAAGAATTTTCAGTTTTGCTTTTCATTGGTCCAAATATATAAGATGATTGCGTTAACAGTCAATGGTGGGAGTGAGGTTTGTAGTTAAATTACCCATCTAATAATCTATTATCGAAGTTACTCCACTCAATTACATAGCATTAAAACTCATAATAATAACTATGTCGTGAAGCGTCTTTGAACCGTACATAAAATCATAAACAATGAAATTCATAACGAAAATAAACGTGAGGCATAGATCACCCACAGACCCAAAAAAAGGCAAATTACTAACATTAAAAGCTTTGCAACATATTTTAGTATTTCGTATAAAATGGTATATCCTAACGAAGTAGATTAGATAGATAGTAGATTTTGTAAAATTATTTATGCTTCCTACCGTCATGAAAGGGCGTTTATGAAACACTATTTAGCCATTCTTCGACCGTTGAGTTCTGTAAAGTACCTGTGTAAATGTTTATGTACTAATGTTTTCTTTTTTATAATTATTTTAAGTGCAGTAAATGCTTATTTTAAAGAAAATTAGATTGCCACGTCAAATGTTTTAGAGTTCATACGCATCCCAATATTTCTAAATTTAAAAATTGAAGATATCCATTTCAATGTTATGTTTGAGTAAGTTAAAGTAATCTTTGCCTACAGAGATTTTATGGGACGAAGAGCGATAGGCTTTTTTTTCAAAGAAGGCACATTTGTGATGGGATATATCTTTAGAAACAAAGGTAAAAGTAAAGCCGCGGGTAAAAAAACTATTATGTGTATGCATTTGAACCTTCAACACACTTTATCACAACACCAGTAAATGTTAAACCTTATTTACGTATTTATCGGATAATAGAAATATTACTTTAAACGCATGAAAGCTCTCTGATGAAATTCTTGGAATCGGAGATAAGGCTATGAATTACCTTTATAAGAAAACGAATTTTGTTTAATGTTTTTAATGGAAAATTCCCAATGTTTAGTTGAGATATCATGCCAAGTACGAACGTGTTTCGTGCAATAGTTACCTATATCACAACAATTTGTAGATGATACTTAAGCAAAACAAAACGTTTCTTAAGGTTGTATACGAATATAAAACTACCTCTAATCTAATGTAATGTAATTTTTATTGCTTTTTGTAGCAGATGTACTACCCACCTGTTTACGTACTTAAGCATTGTTTGTACATGGTTGTGTTTCATCACTAGGTACTAATGAATAATACCAAGGGCAGACCTCCAAGCCGCTGCCTGCTGTAAGGGTCCCCCTTTAAGATAGGAATCGAGTCTATCTAAAACATCGATATTAACGTTACCAAAACTCACTCAACGCACACGATGGTTACTCACTTTTGAGAAACCGTCATTTGCGTGCTTCAAAAACTCAAACAATATTTTTATATCTTTCTATCTCTTCGAACCAGTGGTAACCGACAGATTCAACTGTGTACACAAATCAAGGTTCTTGACTTGATACAGGGAGTTTTGATTTAAACTATATAAACATACTAACTATATAAACTTATATAAGTATATTTCATAATCATCAAGATCACTTATCAAAATTCCACTCGAATAAATACGTGGGTAAAAAGCTTGTTTATTATAAAAATGTGATAAAACTTTTCCTAATTATCTTAAACTCAAAAGTAATAATACTAAGTAAAGATATCTTACAAACTTCAAATTGAGTCTTAAGTACTTCAAATAAAATTCGAAATAAATGGTTTCTAGGCGGCGATGTTTGATGTAGGCGATATAAACAGTTACATCTTCAGCTAAAAGTACAGACGAAGGACAAATTTTGAGGCCTGAAAAATTATTGTTTATTCTCTTATGACTGGGCCACATAGAGATAACTCAACACACAAATCGGCGTGACATGTGGTCACGTTCTTGTCGTGATATGTGTGGACGGGTGATACACACAGACATATTAGAAACATTCTTTTCGATAAGACATTACTGTTTTTGTGTTACGAATACCAGTTTAACAAATAAAAACCTTACAGTCGCATTTTTTATAATATGTGTTCAAATTCAACTCTCCCATTCTCATGGGAGAGTATAATAGTGAAAAGTCGGGCGATTGGGAGATTCGAAGAGTACAAGTCGCCCGTTTTACTTACATAGGGAAGGGACAATGATAGCTGGAAAAATGTATGCATCTCTTCTACACGGAATTTTGCCATGCGTCACGACTCACAGGCCAAACCAGTTTGATGAACTCGGTCAGAATAAATCAAATCACAATCGCCTTGTCACAAAAAAAATGGATACAAGGTTATGCGAGCCAACGTGATTTCATTTTACTACAAATATCATCACGTAATCCTTTTATTTTCGCCACAACAGTCCATATACATTTACTCTAAGTTATGCTAAGCTAGTTCAAAATCCAAAACGCTTGATAATTCACATATTTTTGTTAATTATATAATATGATTACAATTAATTTTTTTCCTGTATATTTGCTTCGTTGTAATACGAGTATATTATGCTATAATTCATAATTTACTTTTATCAATATTGAAGGGGTTTAAAAGAGAGAGTTCTTGGGAAAGTCACGGTGACCCCAACCCATTTCTACCTCCAATGAATATTAATATTTAATATTAATTTGATGTCCAACGCCTGCATGGTAAGGATTTGGCAATGAAAATTGACCTTGATACTTAGAAATTCTTAACAAAAACCCCAATAGCACACACAGATACATAAAACAAGCGAAAATTGAATTAAAAAATTTTGACACTCAATACTCACACATGAGCAACAAAGCAAATTACACGTACATTTTGTGCAACAAGCATATACAAAGTTGTTTTGAACACGTTGACCGCAGAATTGATAAATGAAAGCACACAGTTGGAAAACAATTTGTTTTTTCTTGTTTTCAGGTTTACTCGTCAGGGCAACATTGTTTCACACACAGCCACCGGTAAAACCGCTACAATATTGCTATACTGACTGTATTGTCGCTAGTCGCCAACCAGCGCTGATTTATAGAATCTGTAAAATGTATTACAATTGACTATAAAGACGACGTACTGATACAATATTTTGGGACATTGTTGGCCAAGTTATTCGACAGACATAGACGGTATTTTATAGAAGACTCCGTTTGTAAATATTAATTGTCATCTAGCTATGTGTAATTATGGCCAATAGATGGCTAGTGTCACTAATGTAATAATAACACTTCTCGGCTAAAATAAGATTTTGTAGTATATTTAGTAGCAACTATATTTTACTGTCAGTTTCGCCGCCTTATTTCTAAAGGGCCCGCAGTTATAATTCTACTTCGATATTATAAACATTAGTCACCTCGACTAGAGCGACCGCTCGACCTAGGTAGAGCGCTACCGCTACGACATCGAGCACACAATAGTATACAGAACCAGTCTCATATTCCGTGATTTGATAGTCGTGATATTAAACATAGTACTATAGTAACTGAACATGTAGTTCGTGGCATGTGTCCGGGCATACCACTAAGAGCTTTTACGTATCTAATGGAAAAAGTAATTTTACGTAATTGCGAGGTCGCTGGCAAAATAGAGGAAGTGCAACAAACACCTAAGTGTGTCAGGAATATGACTCTGAAAAACTAAATAATGTGGAACTAAATAAAAGTATTTTAGACCTGGGTATATTTACAGAATTTCTGGCTTCAGCTATGTCTCATGCTGGTAAAATGTTTTACACTTTAACTAATACTCAAGAAATAAGTTGTGTTAAGTATTATGAAATAGTATAAAAGGCCCATAACTAGATATGTATACAGAGACTTGAAGCGGTTTCGCATATCTACCTAGATTTATATTATTAAATTTTTGTGAGTTAGCCTAAGTTCTGTTTATGACGACTATTTATGCTTACCCTAACTGTGTTCAATGATATAAGATTATAATTATACCTGAATAAATTTATTCGATACTATCAATAAATACTTTATAGCAGTCCCATATATGGAGGTTAGCGGTGTTGCTCGCGTCTTACCTCGGCAAGCACGTAAATCCGTTGCCACATTGGTGTCTTGCGCCAGTCTGCGGCCGAGTTGGATTGCCATCCTATTGGACTATGAGAGTGGCAGAATCGAAAGGGTATCTAAGTTTGCTGCCACACTTGTATACTATCATATCTTCTGCACTATGGCTATTCACTGTTAAGATTGGCCGCCAAATATATTAACTCCAATTACACTGTCATAAGCAGCCGTTGACAATATTTATGTATATTTCCTTAAATAAATCAAATAAACATAGCAGACAGTAAAATTAAATGGTATAAAAGACCCAGAAATATACAATTATAGAGACAATAAAAGTGCCACATTTTGTTTCTTCATTACTTAGTTAAACCCTGATTGATACTAACCCGATAAAGACATTGGAATAAGCTTCGTTCATAAAATTTAAGACCTAGCTTTACTATCGTCGTTCCACTGCCTATATCATTGTAGTAATGATTCTGCGGTTTATGGAGGCAATAGCAATTGTAAAACGTCTACGGTGTACTCTCCTTGACCTATTTATGTGATGTGCTCTGTCTGTCTATGGTACTATCCACTCGTGTGAGTTACCGTTGAGTTTTATAGTCGATTTATAATTAAATTCGTGTTGTAAAACGCCTATGTCTACAAAAAATAGACTGTTGTGTTGCGTTTATTGCCACTTAAGTATTATTATATTTACCGATATACTACTATTTATAAGTTACAATTCACGAAAAGGTGAACTCGGCAACTATATTTGTTGCATCTATTTCATGAGACGCGGCGCGCCTAAGTACGCTCCCCACTGCAAATTAAAAAGTAGAAATAAAATAAATAAAGAGTTTACACTATGCGTCGCATATCGAGTTATAGTTTTGTTTTTATAGAACAACTTATGGTTTTATATTTTTTACATTAACCGCATTTTCAGTTATATATAATATTAATAGGAGTAACTGTGAAACAAGGCAACAAGATTTTATTTAAAAGGTTATTATATTAATATAATTATAAAGAACAAATATATGGCTTATGTGGATAGGAGATGAAACCTATGCAAATGTTTCGTAGACATTACAGACACGTTCTGAAGACAATATATCTACGTTAGACCTAAAAAAAAGGGATTTTCGAGAGACAACATATCACTCTCCACGTTCTCTTTTCTTATTTTCTTTTCATTTCAAATACCTTAAAAAGAGATATTTTGGAATCGTAACCGACTTGCTAACCGGGAACCAAGTATCTCTGTATTTAAAAACCTAGTAACAGAACGTTAACGTAAACGTTTTTAAACGCGTTTCTCATGATAGGGGATACAAACGAGGCTCAATGAGCCTTACTAGGTCACGGTCGAGCAGCTGATGGTCGCACGCACGGTAATGTTATCTAACAGTATTCTATCTTCATATAAACGGTCGGATCGCGAGGCATACCTACGCGCCTCGAGGCCGGTATGCACTCGGGTCGTAACCAGTCGCGAATGCGCTGCAGCAATGAACGGATGATGTGACGGTTTTGTAAGTAGTAGTGCGACTTGTTAATATTTTATTGAAATAAGTACAAGTACTTATCTAATAATTATGGCAAAGTACAATTGTAGACTAAAGTATTTAAATTAAAGTTTTTATCAGAATGCGGATATTTTTTATACTATTAAATTTAACACTAAAGCTTTTCGTACGTCTCAGTCGAGACGCAAATATTTTTCAGCCTCAAATATATAAGGTGGTTTGTTATTAAATCTACTAATAAAAAAACATAACATGATTTTTATTGAACATTTACTATTTTATTCACAATAAATTACATTTTAAAATCAAAATATGATATTTACAATCATTAAACTACATAGAAAGAAACTCAAGTAGGTAGATGAAATTAAAATACTGTAGGTGGGCAGCCGTCTCGTGTATACGCGGGCCGCGCGGCTGTAGGAAATTATAATACTGTTAGATAACATTACCATGCACGCAGCGTGCGCACCGCTTCCCCTACGTTTATACTCTGTTGTGCTGCTCCTCAAGGGTAAACTCATGAAACGATTGAGTTGTAGCGGCACATCGGCGGCCATAGACAACCAGACAATCAATTTTTAATTATGGGGGTATTCTAAGACTTGACGGTTTTAAAAGTTATTGATTTTAATATGTACTCGGTACTAGAGAAGACACCTCAATGGGATTGTTGATTGACATGCTTAGTAACTTATTTGGCCTGAGTTAGGCAATGACACGTTTGAGTGCAAAATTATTCATATTCATATTATTTATTTGCAATCCACAATGTAATATAGGATGGTAGACAAGTATCCTTAAAGCTAGTGACAATCGTGGACCCTGTCGGGCACAGCAAATCATTTTTTTATACATAATTATTTATGTCAATTTTCTTGTTATCAATGTTATTATATTTAGTACAATACAAGTATGAGATAAATTTTACATTCATGCAAAAAATACTTAAACTATAACATATTCATAAATTCTAATATAATAAATACTATGTCACAAAATTTTAAAATTACAATATAAAATTAATTCAACATTAATATTATAATGATATTATTATGTAACAAGATATAAGTCGTCTATTTGTTTATCATTTATGTATTCTTGTATTGTATAGTAGGCTTTTTTTATAAGAATATTTTTAAGGGTGTTTATAAATTTCGTGTCGCTTGTTACATTTTTAAGGCTATCTGGCAGTTTATTATATATTTTGATAGACATTACGTACGGGCTATTTGAATGAAGTGTTATGCGGGAAGTGGGTAACATTAACATGTTTCTATATCTTACTGACCGGTTATTATGTTTGTCACTACGAGTCGTATAAAAGGATTTGTATTTTTTTACGAATATGCATATTTCCAGAATGTAGATAGAACTTAAAGTGAGTATCTGATATTTTATAAAGAATGGTTTACAACTGTCCGTCTGTTCTATATTAGCAAGAATGCGAATTAATTTCTTTTGAGCAATGAACAATGTTGGTGCATCTGTACTATTTCCCCACATTATTATACCGTAACTGAACCATGCGTAAGCATAGGCATAGTAAGTGGTAAGAGCAGTTGAAAAGTCGGTCGTTTTTTTAACTTCACGGAGTGCATAACTGAATCTAGATATTTTTGATCTTATATTGCTGATGTGGGTCTTCCAAGAAATATGTGTGTCAATAGTGAGTCCTAGTAATGTGAAATCATTGACAACTTCAATTTTTGTATTATTTATTAATAAATTAATTGATAGAGGCGATTTTTGATAAGGATAGAATGTCATGAGTTTGGTTTTATTATAGTTTTTTTTTTATTTATTTATTTTTTTATTTATTTAATAAATGCATACCGCCACCATTACAGGCAATACCCAAGTCGACAGCGAGCAACATAAAAATATTTTCACAATCACACAAACTACTAAAACAATGAATACGAAAGATATAAGATAAGAAAAAATATTAAATTCACTATTTCAGTACACATACAACACCAAATCAGAAAATAATGACATCCAATTAAAATAATGAAATCGAATAGAATTAAATGAAATCTAATAAAATTAAATTCATGAAACTTATGTCATAAAAATAATATCAAATAATAAAATAAATCTAATAAAATTAAATAAATAAAACATGCCTCATAAAAACAACATTTAAAGTTCTTATCACATAATAATATCAAATATTAAAATAAAATCTAATCAAATTATGTCAAATCTAATAAAATTAAATAAATAAAACATGTCTCATAAAAAAAAGAAAACAACATTTAAAGTTCCTGTCATCTTGGTTTACCTAAAGTGCTTATATCCGTGCTTATAACTCTCACAATTTTGTCAAAATTATAAGCATAGATACTCCAATGTTACCCTTTCAAATTCCGCCAATGTACAGTTGAATAAATCTATCCGTGATGCCAACCCGTTGAGTATGCGAGTTGCTCTTAATATCGGAGTGAACTTCGCGACTGCTGTTCGTGTTCGTGGCACGTCAAATAGTCTACCCCTAGGTTGCTGACGGAGCCTGGTGTTCGGGACGCACAATCTTAATTCCTGAAGTATTTCAGGATTACCCAACCTACCACGAAACACCTGAAACACATATCTGGCCAAGGCCAAATCCCGCCTCACTTCCAGCTTATAGTATCCAACCATACCTATAACGAAAAGTGTCGGATACATAAGCGGATAGTATGGATAAACGCCATATTGCCTTAGATATAGATACCGTGTAAATTTATTCTGTATTTTCTCCACCATGAGATTGTATTTAGCTTCATGGGGGTTCCATATAATAGCGCTATATTCCAATCTGCTCCGTACTATGGCATTATATAAGCACTTTACTGCTGCTAGATTCGTAAAGTCGCGTGTCTCCCGCATAATGAAGCCTAATAAGTTAATTTCAAGGTTATGTGCGTTCATCCAATCAATTGTTTTATTTAATATTAAAGTTAACTGGTCGATTATATTTATATCGTCTTTGCATGAAGTTAGTATAGAGATATCATCCGCAAACAACACGCATTTATCCTCTATGATCTTTGGTAAGTCATTGATGTAGATAATGAAGAGTAGACATCCAATGACACTGCCCTGTGGAATTGATGCATTTATGACTTTTTTATCGGATCTTACGTGTTTTATTTGTTTAAGGTCGTAATCGAAGTGTTCCATTTCCACGTATTGCCCTCTATTTTTTAAATATGATGCGAACCATTTATGTGCTGTTCCACGGATTCCTATGCCATATAGTTTGTCCAGAAGGATATTAAATTGCACTTTGTCATATGCCTTGCTCATGTCAAGTAGTATACCTACCGCGTATTTTCTGTCGTTTATAATATTTATAGCTTCTTGGATATATTTATAAACTGCTAATGTCGTTGAACGTTGTTTGCGGAAACCGTTTTGCCCATCACTAAAAATATTATATTTTTCGCAAAAACTGTACACTCGGTCACACATGGCTCTTTCAAAAACTTTTGAGATTGTTGGGAGAAGTGCAATTGGTCGGTAGTTGTTTGGGTCTGTTTTGGAGTTTTTCTTAAACACTGGTCTTATTACAGCTTTTTTTAATAAATCGGGAAATTTACCATCGTTAAACGATTGGTTTATAAGCACGCAAAGAGGCATAGCAAGTTCATCTGCACATTGTCTAACCAACGAGGGTGGCAGCTCGTCGATACCGTGACTATTTTTGTTTTTTAAATGTTTTATGTATTTGTGCGTTTCTTTAAAATCTAATGGCCTTAGGAAGAAGGAATTTTCTAGTGGGTGGGTAACCGGAAGACTACCCCCCGCACTACACGAATTATTTTCACCGATCGATGCAAAAAAGTCATTTAATGTGTTTACTACTAACTTAGGATCAGTAATAAAAGATTTGTTGGCATGTAACTTAATGTTGTATTTTTCTGTTAATCTTTTTTTATTTGTCCGTTCATTTATTATCTTCCACATTGCTTTAACTTTGTTTTGTGACAATTTAATTGTTTTAATATACTGTTGTTTCTTTGATACGGCAACCAACTGTTTCAATAATTTTTCATATGTTTTATAATATTTTGATATAATTGGATTATTAAACTTAATTGATATAATTTTTAATAGTCTTTTATTTTTGCATGACTCCTTTATTCCCTTCGTTAGCCAGTGTTTTTTTTTGCTTAAAAAGTTTACGCTTAGCCTAGAAGGCGTTTAATATGTTTAATATGTATAGCTAATTGCTAAATAGCCTATCTCAAAGATGTGAAGTTGGTTAAGATAGCAAGCAAGAACGTATTATAACTCGATTAATAGTTCGTTAAAACGTTGTTCTTCGTAAATGTTTTCATATACGTCGTCGCTACTTGATTTATAGCCCGTTATTATATATAGCTTTTCTCTCTTGTGGTAGTTAAAGTCTTTTCTTCGTGGTTTAAGTAGATGTTTTATATGAACTTATAGTTTACACAAGAGGTTACTCCTAAGTTACTCGTATTATTATGTATAATATAGATAAATGATTGTTAAGAATATAAGTGTTTGGCCAATGGTTGAAATTTGACCAGACCGACAGTTTTTTCGTCTATGCGACAAATATTCCTGACAACTTCATGGCGATCGGCCTGCAGCGCGAGCGCACCTGCAGCGCCCCGAAGAATGGGGGCCAAACGACGAAAATGGGCTATAAAGTCCCATCGGCTGTCGAGCAAGAGACCTAAATACTTTAGGGTTGACTCGACGCCGATGCGGACCCCTCCTACCATAATATGGGCCCCTGGAGGTGGCCGGTTCCGAGGGCCGTGAAAACAAACGGCCTCGGACTTGGACAGGGCCACCTCGAAGCCCAACCGCCGGATACGACCAACGACTTGTGCCACCCCAGCGGTCGCCAGTATGGCCGCCGCCCGGTGCAACTTACCCCTCGCCGTGACAAGGGTGTCGTCGGCGTAACAAATGACGCTGACGCCACGGAGGAGCGCACCTCGCAGCACCCAGTCGTAGCCGATGTTCCACAGGAGCGGACCCAGAACCGATCCCTGTGGAACACCGCACGACATCTCTCGCCGACTCCAACCGTCGTGACCCGGGTAGACGACTACCCTCTCCGATAAATATGCCCCGACTATGTGGCGGAGGTAGGTCGGCACTCGATGGAAAATTAGTGCCTCCCTAATGCAACTCCAGGGCAAGGTATTGAAGGCATTCGCGATGTCCAAAGACACCGCGAAGACGACCTCGCCCCGGGACACCACATCCTCCGCCAGGCTCCTCACACGCTGGACAGCGTCAATAGTGGAGCGCCCGCGGCGGAAACCATATTGGTTCTCCGCCAGATCCGGACCCACTGAAGACAGACGCTGGACGAGGCGCTCCGCGATAATAAACTCGAAGAGTTTAGCTACCTCGTCCAGCAACACAATGGGCCGGTAGGCGGACGGAGAGTCCGCCGGGCGCCAAGCACTTAAATAGCTTAAAAGATGAAAAGCTTTCGTCTCTATCCCTTGTATAATATGGCAAAACATGATTTTAATGTCTAAGATTTATGAACTATTTTCATTTCTGAACTATCTCCAATTTAAACAGATGCAGTAACTTTGAAGGACAAAAGTATCACTTTCATTTGTGAGAAAGTACAAACAAACATAGGCGATTCATTAAAAAAATATGCAAGTTTGGATAAGAAACGCGCATGTGAAGTTGTAGAAATAAACATTTCTTTACATTTCTATATTTTAAAAGTTCAGGTTACTCAAAGTTTTTAATGCGAGTAAAATACTGCTCTGTCTAAAGCATATTTTTCTAATTTGTATTGTTTATGCTTTGTCATGTTATATTTAAATCTTTGTGCTTTCTATGCTGCATTTATTTTTATGCAAACTGAATATTATATGTTTTACGTCATTGTTGGTAGGTATAAAAACACCGAAGCAGGCAGTTCATTCCAGAGCTTGCACGTAGGTGGGAGAAATGATCGCTGAAAGCGTACCGTCTTGGATTTGAACTCTTCCATGTGATATGGACGAACCCTGCTTCGTTGTCGAGTGGTACGGTGATAGAAACTGGTCACCGTTGTCGAAATCACACAGGAAGCAGAACCTTTATTTATCTCCATAGAAAAATACGGCAGCGTTTGGCTTACAAATTACCAGAGTAATCCAGAGTTAACTAAAAAAATATTGTATTAGGAGTTCCGTAGTAGGAGTATCCGATCTTATACAAAGCTAAAGAAAATAAAGTAAATGTCTACCTAACTATTGATCAACTTTCGTTCTCAACTTCTACGATTATATTTTTCATTTCTTATCATAAAGTTACCGGATCTTTATATTATATTCTTATTGCAATACTAAGAGAAATAAAACAGAATTTTGAGAACAATAACTACCTGTCAACACGGATGTCGTGGAAGTTTTTGTTGTCTTCTCGTTACTACCAATGAAAATGAGAAACTTTAAAACAAATGTAGCTAATCATTTCTGCACAAACTTTACTTTCTAGTACTAGTCACATTGAAGGGAATATGTTCATGTATAAAAGCGGTGTATGTACACTTTTGTCACACGTCAAAATTTTATAGGTATATTTATTTATATATAAGGGCTGGCAGATTTAATTTATGAAATCTGCGATTTGTTTGCAAATTATAAACTGCAAGTACTTACAGCAAGCAGAATAAATACAGACATGTTAAACTCACGTACTTCTTACTTATTTGCTTCTTTGTAACTCATTCTTGAGATAATAGTAAATACTACTACTGTGATTGAACAGAATAAATCAAAATTCAAAAGGAGGAGAAAATCAATGCTAATTTTTACGAGTGCCGTATTAAAATACCTGACAAGCTGCAGTCAGAAGGACTGCGATACGACCGATGGACGAAAGATAAGATAAACTGAATGTATTACAAGATGGTTAATAAATGCTAAGGAGAGAAAGATTTATTTATTCATACTATAAAATGAGTTATTTTAACTTCAACTTTTCATCACAATCTATACTTATATTATAAAGCTGAAGAGTTTGTTTGTTTGTTTGAACGCGCTTATCTCAGGAACTACTGGTTCGAATTGACAAATTCTTTTAGTGTTAGATAGCCAATTTATTGAGGAAGGCTATATGCTATATAACATCACGCTAAGACCAATTGGAGCGGAGCAGCAATGAAAAATGTTGCAAGAATGGGAAAATTCTCTTATTTGAAGCAGACGAAGTTGCGCGAGTCAGCTAGTGCAAGATATTAATGGTTTAACCACACAACAACACATACTGTTGCATCAGAGATATTTAATGTTTACTTCAATGATTCATTTGTAAAAAAATACTAAGGTCACTCACAGGACTCACATACAGACACCACACTACGCCACGATCAGTCAGATCGCCAGTGGGCTTACACATTACATTTACTTGATAGAAAACGATAGTGCACAATTTTTAATTTGATTGAGCGTGATAATAATGTTGACATTACACAATGTGTTTCGGATGATAACTAAACATCTATGAAGGTGACCATCATTACTTTGAACGTTGGCGGGCGCATCTATAACTCTTTGCCGCTGAGTAAATCTTCAGAAAATTTCACTTGCTTTGAGTAAAAATGTTACTAAAGAGACATCTAAGTAATTGTTAAAAGTATCAGAGTGTGGCAGATAGACCTTATGTTTCGTACATATTATGTATGTGTGTGTGACAAGTCATTAAAGATTGTAATTAAGGCTAAGAGACAAATTATCGCGGAGCTTTAGCGCAAAAACTAGTAGCGGACCGTGAATGATGTACATATATGTACGTTTGACCACAAAAATAATATGAGAGATAAGCACTCATGGTAATAAACGACTAGTTTTTGGAATATTTATGTAAATGTAATACAACTTCCTTTGAAATAATTGCCATACTGGATTTTGGCTGCGGCTTTGCTCGCGTAAAGGCAAGTTTGGTTAGGTTAGTAACAGTACTTTTCCTGGATGAAAATTACCCTTTGTTCTATTCTGTAACCCTGACAATGTGTGTGTGAAATTGCATGATGATCGGTCGAGTAGTTAAGGTGTGAAAGCGTAACAAATCAACAAACAAACCTTCATTCTCATTCATAATAATATAGTTCGGATTAGAATAGTTAGGATTTTTTTATTTATGATTGTCCAACAGATTATACAGCACAACAAATTTAATAACAAGTTCTTGCGTTTAGCATTCAATTAAATGTTACAATTCTATAAGCATTGTGCACTTTAAATAAATAAAACTTTGTACAATTTAGTAGTACAACGTTGCTGCCAGAAATATAACAATGTTAAGTATAAATTGTTCACTAATGTGTCGTCGCACTTTTAGGATACTAAAGTAGAAAATAAGGCTACTTTAGAGTCCTAGAAATAAGACGGCACATTAGTGAACAGTTTATACTAAATAATTTAGTTCTGTCTGCAATTATCGAAAAGTAGTGAATGCAGTGCGTTTCACCAGTTATGTTTTTAGGTCCTACATAGCGAACCGGCGCCGGCCGTAATTTCAGACCCCGTGGTGCTGCTTAGAATTGCTAAAGAGAAAATACAATCATATCGACCCCGGGACGCAAACATAAGCGTCATGTTGCCACATGACCGAATGTCTTGAACGAGGCAATTTAATATCACTGTACCAAAATATTATAATAACTAATATGTATAATGCTACTTCGCAGATAATAGCTCAGAACTTCAAAAGGTAAAAACAAACAGATGGCCAACCGCTCTTTATTACGAGGGTATGCGTAAGGGATGTGTTATTTAATTAATATATGCACGTAACAGACACGTTAATGGCCTATAAATATTGTTTCTATATTTAATATGTGTTGTTTAATATACAGCGTGTGACAATTAAGTGTGGTCATGTGGTGTGACTACATTGAAAATAATTTAGATAGTTTCATATATAAAATTGTTTAACTGCGTATTTTAATAGAGTCTAGTATTTTAATAGATATCTTGTACTAAATTTTGCTTCGCTCGCTTTAATCTAGATTTTGTTAATAAACTTCTATCCCTCGGGAATAGAACATTTTTCTGGATTAAAGGTAGCTTATACTCTTTACTGTAACCCTGATTACGTGTATGCGAATTTCATGATGATCGGTCGACTAGTTAGGTAACAAACACACTCACATTCGCATTTATAATATTAGTAACGTAGTTAGGATTATTACGTTCCACCCATCATACATAAACAACGTGACAAAATCCGTGTGAAGTAGATTAATTTCAAGGTACCCTATATTTTTTTCTGTTCCCCTCATAACGTGTATGCGGAATTTCATAATGATCAGTCGAGTAGTTAAGGCATGAAAGCGTGACAAACAAATAAACAAATTCATATCCGCATTTATGATATCAGTAAGGATGACTGATATTGACATTTGACGATTTAAATTGTGTATAGGTATTATTTTTCCATTGAATAACGAATACAAAGTTTTCTATGGAAAAACGAACACATAAAACAAGGCTGGAATTCCTAAAAGTACCTATAGTTTTCTGCTCTCAAAACTGTTTCACAATTACAACACAAACATATCGGAATGCAGACATTGATCTTTTTAACACCAGTGTTACCACATTAAAGAAAACATTGAGTGATAAGTTTTTTGTTAACAATTGTCTTTAATATGTTTGTTTAATTTGATAAGTGTTGTTTTAGAATATTTACTTATGAGTGATTTCTTTTTAGCTGTTTATGGAAACTTGTTATTGGCCTTATTTATATTGTTAAATTGTTATTACTCGTATCGTATAGCTGTAAGTATTTCATGTAATAATAAAATAAAATAAAATAACATATGTTTTTAAAGGTTTTAACTTTGTAAGAGTAAAAAGATATTAAAGAATGTATATAAATTGTTTGCACTATCCTAAATTTAAACAAATTAAGCCGGTATTAGGAGTCTGGATGTTTGGTTCAGCTTTACATAAAGTGTCAATATTATTAAAATTGTTCAGCTAAAAATAATATGAAATGAAATTTGTTTGCTCCTGAATATCGAGTTTGTTTTTCTAATCAGGCTGTGTTTTACGCGTCCGTGTACCTGATGTTATTTGCTTTTTATATTACACGTACCTTTATTACTCATTGCAATAAATTAAGGCCCAAAATGATCAACGTGAACAGTTCGTACATTGAAATTTTGTAAAGACTTTGTAATTTTGAACAGAGTTTCCCGTTATGATATAGACAAGAAACGAGGCCCGATTTTTTAAATTTCCCTAGGGATACGAAATACAGAGAATATTCGCTTTAAAGTCGCTTTATTATATTATATTGAAGATGTAGGAAACTACAACTACAAACAACTATTTCCAAGATCTTGACAGATTTTCTCTGGATACCCCTTACTTTAAAGTTGAAATAAAGCTTTCATTACTTTTGTACAGAATAATAGTGGATTCTTATACCTATATAAGAATCCATTATTATTCTATCGCGGTACGTAACTTATTATTTATTTTGCTTCAAAGTGAAGTTAAGTTCTGGCTACATAATAGTGGTGCGTCTGCGAAAGCGTTTGCTGTGCGGTGTCATGCACAAGTTGCCGTGGTGTGCTTATAGTTAGGCTTTTCGCAGACAATTGTCTTGTTCTCCAACGTTAAAAAATTTCTGTTCTGTCCTTTGTCGTCTGCGGCTTGCGAACTGTCGCAGTTTGTTTTGTTGGTGTAATTCCGGATCGTATGCCTGGCGCCAACGAACTTTTTGTCGTTCTCCTTCGTTTCGTAGTGTACGTTGCATAGGATTCCATGTGTTCTATATCGCCGATCAATTTGTCTGGTCCGCCGGTGTCCATCGTCTGCGAATCGTCTTAATATGTTCACGGTGTTTCACAGTGATGCCATTGTAATGTCACTGGGTCCACATATCAATACAGTGACGGGTAATAAGTCTCCAAGGCAGCATATAACAAGCGACTGATTCTTGTACGGCTAGTTTAACATGGCCTGCTGAGAGGTGATCTCACGAAATAGCCTGATCGCCTTGGCACCTGAGGTCAGAACTTCCAATGTATGTAAATGTATAATAAAATATAATCTTAACCTCCTGTTGATAATAACCTCAGTAATGTTGCCTTCAGATTCCAGATTTTAAAACAGGTGGCGCACACGTTTGAATAAAATGATATAACAGCAAACGAGGTATTATATCTGCTGTATTCGATGTATTCACAAGTTTACTCAGAGTTATAACTTTTGTTCACGACGCGCGTTACATATGTATATTTGCAGGTGTAATCGACCAACACCACCTGACCATGCAAGTGACACGTCTGATAAACTTGCGTAGCTTGCGCATGTAACTAAACTTTTAGCTCGCTTTGAATTTTCTAGTCTGCGCAATTTCTTCGCTCTCAAACCCCGCGTCGATCACGCACATACGCATGTTTTCATAGCAAAGCTAATCGGAGCACCTTTAGCAACGCTATTCGGGAAACTTAGACTTCGGCGCAAGTTAAAATTGCGCGCCAGCCGCTTGCGTTGTATGTTAGTTTCATAAATTCGTAATTTATGAACGTGCTATTCCAATGTTATAAATAATTAAAAAGGTTATGTTCCGTTGCGCTTTGTTAAACCAAGTGGCTTATTTTGTCTCTCCAATTAAATGACAGCGCATCAGAGCGCTGTCATATAATTAAGGGAAAATCCCTTTTATTTGATTATTAAAATCTGAATATTTCATTTGAAGTAATATGTTTAAATTAGGTAAGTTGTGCTGCCCTTTTAAATAATAAACGATAATGTTTAATTTAAAGATAAAACTGACGTGCTTTAGACTTTTGAAATATTTTAATGATCTTTTAAAAGTAATGATATCATTATAATTGACTATTTACTTAAAAGCCTCGTTATCCCTATTGCATACGCTCTGGCTCGTTCATAGTAAGATCTCGGGTTGATTCCTAGGTCAGAATATTTTATTGGGCTTGCTATTCGCTCAGCGTGGTGTACATATTCACCGCACTAAGCTACTGGCAAGCCCATATACAAAACACTTTCTTGGAAGAAGAGGTCCGTGCTCAACAGTGACACAGTGTATGATCACCTAAAGCTCACCGATGGCGCTCACTGTTTATGAATATCATCACGCCTCATCATCTTGGCACAGGGTTTATTTACTTTTCTATTTCGCCAGTTACCTTGTTAATATGAAGGTTAAATATTTGTCGTTGCTTTTTTTTTGTAATTTTCAACACCTACCGTATACTAAGAAATTTTGATAGAAAAGTTTTACTTTATCAAACCTGAGACTCAGTCCACATAACTGTAGTTACAGCGTACAAAGTAAGATAGATTAGACAGTCTATCTTAGTTTGTACGTTTTCTTTGCACAACCGCTTATCTAACTTTAATGTAATCTAGTTAGTATGTATACATAGGATGTTTCCACAAACAGTGTATAGGCTGTTTCTATGAACCATACACTGAGTACTGACTTAAAACAAACGCGAGTAATGCTGCCTATAACATCTTTTATAAAAATGTTAACCCGCGCGTACGTTCCATTGCTACAATACACATTGCCAAAGGCAACATGTTGCGGCGACAGTGCGTGCTCGAACATTATATCCGTTTATTGTCACATAAACCGTTGTTTAAATGTAAAAGTCAAAGATATCAAAGCGAAGATCTGTTTTAGTATGGATTATGAGTGTTTAGTTGTCAAATATTTATTAAAGTATGGTTTTAAATTGACTGCACGATATTAAATTACCGAATGTATGCACATGTCACTTTTGTTTTTTTAAACTGGTAACTGTCTTTCTAAGGAAAGCTTTGCATCGCGAGGGTCTTCAAAATCATTGGGATAACGGACATAAAAGACGAGATTCAGAGACTCGAAATAACTTTTCTCTTTTCTCTCTTTCAATTTAAGAGACAACTCCGCACTAGGGATGTTATATAGTTATGCGTTCCCACGTTTCCATGAGTAAGCCAAGAACGCATCACGTCACCGCACTTAGCTTACAGTACTTGATCTAAGTTTAAAGTAAACCATAACTTAAATAATTACCATAAACTTAAAGGTGACGAAATACTAAGTTAATTGATCCTATCATTTGAACCAAGTAAATAAGCAGCCCGTGGGATCTCACACGGACAGCACACATGCATAAGATTTAACCACATATAAACCACTGTATCCTAGCATTAGGTCATTCTTTTGTCAACTGCTCAACAAGACTGTGCTCAACTTGTGTTTTTAGTTAAATAAAGTACTTATTTATTTTTCAACATAAACCATGTGTTTCTATTTGACTAGATACAGATATGTTTGTGTAACAAATTTGTGCCACGATAACAACACTGAAATATAAATTATTTTGTAAACAAGATGCCGTCAAGGAGTCCCCAATTAACATTGATGGTATTAAAACTAATGGACGAGCAAGAGCCTGGTATTAAATATATTTTCTTGTAAAAATGTTACAGTGCTATTCATTCATAACATAACGGGACGACCATTAAAATGTCAATGAAATTTCCAGTATAGTAAAGTCGCGTTTTATTATGTATACATAGACAAAGATATTCAGACGCACTAACGTGCTGTGACGTAACAAACTCGTATAGACAAGTAGAGTTGCATATACAATACGGTTTAGCATACAAACAAAAGCTTGTTCCAAGAATTTCGAAAATTAACAGTCTTATTATTCAATAATTTATTTACTTATTGTAAAGGGCAAACCCCAAAATGCTAGTAATGGTTTCTCTGAGGAATCTTACACATTTCGCGTAACATTATACACAGTATAATTTGTAAAAAAGGATCTAACGACTACCTATAGCTCAGATAAATAAAGTTACGGCGTTCTTATGACACAAATACAAGAACAAGAATGTTAAAAGCTTATTACACAAACAATATACGTCTCTACGTATTAATTTAATGCAAATTCAAATGCCGAGCCGTAAGCTTATGCCTATTATTTTTAACGATATTAACCCTACCAGCCACATTGAAACGGTTACGACTTTTATTATTCCAGACTGTTCTTCAACGGCAGTGTGATGTTATTTATATTTCGCAACCAAAATACCGTACGAACATAAGTTGGAATTGCCTTTGTAATGAGAATTCGGCTTTCTGCATTTCACGGTTCACAGAATTCGAAACTTTATTGTGTGTTTATGTTAGCACGCGACAACTGTTTGTAATAGTCAAATGCTTTACTAGTTTTAGCGTGAGTAAACTCGATCAGGCATACATATACATATATCCCGGATCGAGTTATTACTACCTTCGTAAGTAGCAATATAAGTTCTGCAGCGTTTGGTTCAGTGGACTAAAGCGCTGGAATAGCTAGAGAGTTTCAAACCATCCCATACACTCCACATGGGCTACTATTACTGCTTTTCATGAGGAAGCAGACCGCACGCTTATTTAACATCTACATAGTTTATGGTAAGCTTGTTTATTACATTGGAATCACTTCTGAGATAGCAAGATAACACAGCCATGACCATGTGCGATTACCATGAGGTGAGCCGCTGATTTGCTTGATTTAAAGTGCTTAAAGAAAAATGTATGTCAGGGATAGAAAGGTAGGCTGCACTATACAAACAAAGTCTCAAATAAAAGGAGTTGTCTAGAATAGTTTAGTGTCGTAGACATTATTGTAATACTTAGCCGTTTTTAATCACGGATATTAAATGTCAGCTAGTCATCAAATAACCAAGTTTATCCACAATTTGCACATTGTTTTAAAGTAATCTATGCCGTTCTTAACCTTCAGACTATATCCATTCCTGTTAAACTGTGTTTTAGCTGTAAAACTTAACTAACAGACAGATGAGTTAATTTAGCATTTATATATTAGTAGGTACAATAACAAGATATTTCTGTTCTCTCTGCTCATCTCATTTAGAGTGTGAAAATTCATAAAGCGATCAGAAATATATTGTCTACTGTCCTGGTTTTTTAACGTACAATCTAAAGTTATTGCTCAATTTGAGTAAAGAACAACAAAGTTTGTGAAGTAACAAATTTATTTCGGTATTAAGTAAGCTTAATACCGAAATAAATTTGTTACCTTATGATCGTAGTTGGTACTTTTTAGTTATACATTTTAGTTCAGTATAGCAGCGATAGCTCAGTGGGGAGACCAACAGACTGCAATGCAGAGAGTCTTGGGTTCGAACCCACGTCGCGCACCTCTGACTATCGGAAGTTAAATGACTTTTCGAAATGATGTGCGTATTGATTGGCAATTATCACCTGCTCCGTGCCTCGGAGAGCACGTTAAGCCGTCGGTCCCGGCTGTCATGAATATCTATGGCACTCGTTATTGGGAAGTCAGTGCCCTATATGTCCTGACACTGGTCTAGCATTAGGGTATCGTTTACCTTCAGGTTGCGGAGGTCAGGTGGCAGCCACTCCGTGTAAAAACTGAAATCCAGTCAAATCCGGTTAGACTAGAAAAGCCGACCCCATTGACTTGGGAATAATAAAGGCTACGGAGAATGGACTCTTACTTATATTGGATCGATACAGTATGACTTTTCTCCCCTTCTTCTCTATTTGCTTACATCTCAGGATTTACTTTTTCCTACTAATGTAATCTTTCACACAATCAATCCATCTTTTATTATTTCTTTTTCTACATCTTGTAACCACCAACATTCATAAACAGTCTTCTTAGTATTCTGTTAAAAGATTATGTTTGAACAGATACTAATATAAGTAAGTAAGTAATAAAGTAAGTAGTAAGTGAATGTAATAAAGGTTTTCATTCAGGTTTAATGTTGGCACTAATATAGTAGTACTAATATAGTATCTGTGTGTTCGGTTTATGGTGTGCAGGAGATAAACGAGAGGTAAATTGATCACGAAGTATAAAATTTATTATTTCAAAGAAATTACAATTGACACGACTTTAGGTAACAAGGTCTATATAACGACTTCCTTGTACATGACTGCAGCGTGAGAATCAATGCGTCGCGACGTAGTATTTAAAATTCTGTTTCAGCGTTGCTACTACACAGGTTTATTGATTATTTATTAGATATACATACATAGATGGATAACAATATCTGTAGGTGTAATTAAATTAATAAGTCGTTATTAGACAAAGCCGCAACGAAAAGCAATTACATTACGTTGATGATGAGACACGAGAACATAATTAAACACCGACGCGGACGTGATTGAATCAGCACATGTTAGGGCGTTTTTGGGTATAAGCTTCTTATTTTCATACTACTTAAAGTTTGATCAGCAGCGGTCCACTGGTAGACAGGCACAATCGGTCTCATCTACATTCTACTACATATTCTAGAAAATTTCTGAAAATTTAGCTCGTAGTTTGGAACTGTGCCAGGTCTACTGCAATAGGCTTGCTGCGTATTATACGCTGGACCCAAAACCATACCTATCGAAATATAGGTGTAATGAATATACTCCTGCAAACCCTTTCAGGGAAAAAGGCGTGAGACTATATATATGTGTATCTTCTTACAGTAGAGTTATAAGACTGCGATCTGAACCTATTAAATTAACACTGTTCGCGACAACGCAACGTTAACATTAGTTTAAGATCGTATTATGATCATAAATTCAATACATGTTATTTAAGTATACCGTATCAATAAAGTTTATAGTTCTAAAATAGTGCCGAATTAGGTCACATATAGACCTAAATCGTATAGTTAAATAGTGTAAATAACATAATAATACATTTTCTATAGTTTATAAGAATATCATGTTAAACGTAAACATTATTAATAAAAATGTGCATTTTTCCCTGAAGTTAGGAATGTTAGGGTACCTAAGTCCTAAAGTTTTAATAAAAGGTTTCCTGTGTATTTTATTTTGTCCGCAATGAAAGGCGCTACAAGATGCTGAAGGAATTATATTCCTATATAGTATAGTTATAAAGTTATTAAACTTTATCCTTATATAACGTAATCGCAAATTAGATTTTTAACACATAACATAGAATATCTATACCTAGACCTAACTGCCGACAGATAAAATATGTATTACTAGCTGGGTCTTTTCGTGACACTGGTTATACTATCGCGACACTGGTTATACCATCACGCTAGCTAGTATAGTTCCATAGTTATAAGCAGAAATATGATAATTTTATAGTGAAAATAAACTTGTTTAACAGGGATTTCTGGCCGGCTGTCGTTACGGTAAAGTTCCGAGGTACATAAGCGACACAGTATCGGTCGTCTATAGGTGCTCAAGAAACCTCATCTTCAAGCCTCAAGAACCAAACGGAGCCAGCCAGAAACCTCAAGAAACGAACAGTCAAGATGTATATTATTTCGAAGCCCTGAACCCCGCACCGTATGACACGTCTTCAGAGCCTCCGCACCGTAACCAGTAACCGCTACAGTACAGTCCACACATCGCGTATAGGACGTCAGCGACTTGTCGGTTGATCTTGTAACCATCGCTATAGTAACCTCAACCCCGAGTTCGCCCGTCCGGTACAAACACTATTTTAAATTTTGAGGGTAAACCAATGTGGGCTCTCTCTCAAATTGTCGTGCCGTAATAATCTATATAATTTAATACGTAAAGCAAAATCTTTGTACGACATTTTACGAAAATTGCGCGGCCGGAGCAGAATGAAATTTGGCACAGTTAAAGTATATATGGAGAAAGAGGGGCGAATCCTAATATTTTTATAAAATATGCATTAGAAATACATTGAATTAATGAAAAAACAGTACACGCACACAACCATGCATTTGACACACGCAGTCGAATCGCGTTCATAGTATTTCCGCATTGTTCGTCTGACGTCGTACAATACTTTGTAACTAAGGTTACCTATACCTTATTTATATGTAATAAAGAAAACAGAAAATAAAGTAGCAAGCTTAGGAATTTTGGTCGAATTATGACTACTAGGCGACCGCTAGTAATTAAAAATTCAGTATGGCATACATTTAAACACTTTCATTAACGTAAACCTTATCAGTCACGCTCACAGAACTCAATTTATAATCACAAATATAAAGTTACGCTGACATTATCATATAAAACACAACCTCAGTAATAAATTAAGAAAATTGAACAACAATGTTTCACATTTTACAACAGACTGAAAATTGGCATCAAATTTACTTTAACAAGCCTACTGGGATTAATAATAAGGTCTAGGATTCTATTTTATGCCAACCAATCGAGACTGACTCCATTGATCTCTGGGTATAATTAATGGTCGTGTTCAACAATAGTGATTTGCCTCTGCCGCTAATAAATTTAGATTGGGTTCCGTTATAGATGAAGTTAACGTGATAACACATATGTATATTGAATGGAGAATTGCGGGTATGTCTTTGATGGAATCGGGAATTGTGTGGTAATTAGAACACGTGCTTATATCCAAAGGTAATTGCTTTGGAAACCAAATTCCTATTATCTGAGTGTTGATTGTTTATTATAAGCTACTATGAATAGGATTATTAAATAGAGTTAGCAGCAACGCAAATTAGAGGTGCGACTAGTTAAGCGAGGTTTGTCAAATGTCGAATACTCAACGAGTGTTGTGATTATCGGGTTGGTATTCGCCAAATAGGGGGATACTTATACGGGCTTTGTTAAGATACCCAGGTTAAATTTATTTTTCTAGCTGGTGCGTTTTGTAGTGAATTAATGTACCAAGAATTAACCGAGCAAGCTGAGCGCTTACTACCGCTATTCTGCGATTTAAGAGGATGAAACCCTATATTCGCGATTCGGCGAATATTTGGCTCGGCACTCGACGAATACTGCATATATTACATGACTGCGTATTTATACGTTACGTTCGTACATACGTTTTAGTTGTTACGTACAAAAGTTATTTTATGTAGTCTGACGATTATATTCCCGAAGGTGATAAAGACGTGAGACTCATGTCTATACCTATTTATTGCATCCACATTGAGCTACTTACACTTCGAAATAGAGGGCGAGCCATTAGCAGTCTACTGGTCACAGTTCCATAATCCGTGCTCTTACTGAGAATACCGTGACAGCAAAACTCAATAATAATGCTCGATAATCGATCCAGAAATAATTGAATCCGACACCTCATGCATTACAGTCGCATAATATCCCACCGAAGCAATCTGCAATGAAAAATATAACACTACGTAAATATTTCAGTATTCTGAGCCACCAAAAAATTACTTTTCACTCAAATTTTGACGCTTGTCAATGATTTACGATTGAAATTGAAACGGTTTACGAACACAGCGCAATGATTTTTAGATAACGCTCAGAGCAGATGTGAAGTATGAAATCATATTTCATACAAATGTTTGGCGTCGAACTGTCTACATAGCTGAAGTGCTACTTTCTCAAGTACATTATAGCTCCTTCCACAACAAATAGACAATGAGTAAGTGTATAAAACTTATGTTAGTTGTAATCACAAACTTCTCAAGTGAGGAATGTTTGTCTTGGTGAACATGGTTAATTATTGGCTCATGAACGTCGGTGGGTAAACTTGAAACAGCGAGATTGTATTCTATTGCCTACGATGACGATCCTTTTATTTTAAAAAAGTACCTTTTCTGTAATAAAGTCTTGGGTTCGACTTTTAAGTATTACTGAATTGGGAATCGAACAGTTATTATTTTCTGTCATTAAATTATCAGTAGCAACACGGAGTATGAAATTATGTGCGGCAGACGGTTAGAGGCTTGCCCCCTGTTACTTGGGACCTATAACCAATTAATCATAGCTGGTGCAATGTGGTTCTAATTGGTATGTATGTATTGGGAATGTAGGCGTGAGACTATGGTCGTATTATTTTAGTATGTACTTTATAATTAGTATGTACCTGTTAACAGTTGAGTAGCCCTCGCTGGCGTAATCATTGAGACGGTCACGTGGCCACTTCGGCGCGCCATGTGGGCTCGATCCCCAAACGTTATTAAAATAGATATATGTGATCTACAGTGTAGTGGTGGTAACCCGATTGATAAGATAGTGGACTGGCGACCGAGAGATCGTGGGGTCAAATACCACTCATTACACTATCGACGTAAAAACGCTTTTCACACATGCATTATAGCTGAGCTGGAGGTGTTAATAAAAATATAAGTAAGCTGTAACAGATAAACCATGTTTAGAATCCTATATGTTAAACTAACCAACATATAGGGTATCCTATATGTTGGTTACCACCCGCGTGATTTTCATAGGAATGCATATGATAAGAAGAAGGATAAGAGGTATTTCTTATCCCAGTATGCGCTCCACTATGGAAATCATGCGCGAGAAGCCGCACTCAGAAACTGGTTTTAAATAAATTATACATATAAGCACTTATAACATTGCAAAAAGCATTGAAATTTTATTTACATCTTCAAAATACATTGTGTTTCTAATAATTACAATCTTATTTTATCTTATCCTATCTTGTGTGGGGGCCAGTCAGCACAGACCGGCGACACTTCGACCCAGTGGGATCTTTTGTATCGACTTTCCCAATAACGATTGCCATAGATGTTCATGGCAGCCGGGACCGACGGCTTAACGTGCTCTCCGAGGCACGGAGCAGGCGATAATTGTCAATCAATACGCACATAATTTCGAAATGTCATAATATAACTTCCGAAAGTAAGAGGTGCGCGACACGGATTCGAACCCGAGACCCTCTTGCATTGCAGTCTGTTGGTCTCCCCACTGAGCTATCGCTGCTCTCAATAATTACAATAGAAGTAATTTTACATTTTTATGCGATGACACAGAACTAATTCTTTCCTTTGAATACATTTTTAAAGAGAAAACGCGATTTCGTAACAACAGAAATCCTGTGCATCTTAAAGAATATTCGACAATTTAATAAATAATTTTACAATTAATATGCGAAAGATTGTAAATTCATTGTAGGACCAGCGTGCTTGGCGACCTGCGGGTACTGAACTGGAACGTCTATAACAGAAAAAACAGATAAAAGACTTTGTTACGTGGAAATAATTATCTTTCAATAAATATAGGTAGGACGTAGGACGAACCTAATATTTATTGAAAGATTACTACGTCAACTTTTTTTATACAAATACACTATTTTCATACTGGCCATGTGTTTCCAATGCGTTTATGAGCGTCTAGTGAGGTCTTGGCTGGAGGTAGATCACGGTGTTGTCTAATTTGTTACAGGTCACGGCAACTTAAAGAGCAAATTGTATTCGTTTAGGTTAGTTGACTCACCGTTGTCCCAATATTCAACACCTGATATCATTAATGAACAATCCGACCGTCATATTCTGTGTAAGTCTTTGCAAAATAAACGTAATAATATGGTAAATAATTTTCAAATAACTTCTAAAATTGTATACTATGCGGATCTTGTGTCACGCAGTACGAATATTCGTGCGTTTCTGCTATACTTATTAATGGAATCAAGCTCACAATTAAGCATCTATATGTTCATGTCCGTGGAGCATATGCTCTTGCTTTGCTAAAAAGGGAAATGAAAGTCGTTTTCAACTCCGCCTATATATTTCTGATTAAATTTGTTGCGAGTTAAAACAGTTTACCTTCTATCGGGACTTCACGATTGTTATAAATCAGTGGTTTTTATTATCATCACTGCTGACCCTGGCTACATAGGTGTTACAGTGGTGAGACAACAACAATACATTATTTCATTTCAAAATTTATATTATTTTAAGAGAAAACCCAAAGGATATCATCAGATCAATCATCAATCGTCATCGGCGCAGTGATAATGGTGGCCATTGAAATCAGTAGTGATTTAAGTGGTCACCTCGCCATTATCGCTGCGCTTGAAACCCAAACAGGACAAACATTGGGTGATCCATGAATAGTTGTTCCGAGTCTGGGTTTTCTTTTCGTCCATGTTTATAAAGTCTCCCACAACACAGAATTTATAAAAATAAAACACTGTTCGATCCGGGTATTGTAAACTGGATCTCTGATGCAGCAATCTTATTGCTACCATTGCGTCATCGAGACATATATTTTTAGAGCTGCGTATTATTTACCTATAGATACTATTTTAGCCACCGCTGAATATCCCGTAGTAAAATAATAATGTCCTCCAGACCGAATTTCGACCACAGCAGCCAATCTTAACAGACACTGGCCATCTGCACAGGAGATGTTATAGTGCACTCTTTGTTCCCTAACCCTCATGATCCGATGGGACGGTGATATGACACGACTGGAGAGAGATCAGGCGCAGGACCAACGGCTTTACGTGCTTTCCAAGACACGGACTTCCTAACTCCGGGCTCGTATTGAGATTTCTAAACAGAAAAACCCAATATCTTTTTGTTGGTCCGACCCGGGATTCGAACCTGAGACCTCATGCACAGCAGTCGCATTCCCTACCGCTACGCCACAGAGGTCTATAATAGCTGTGGCAAAGATGATTGTGGTGCAATTCAATACAGGATTTAGGATTTATGTCACAAATTACACAGATTCAGGTGTCTGACTTTTATCACATAGTTTTTTCGTGTGAATGTGGCGTTACTGCCCAGACAAAAACCCAGGGCTTGCGCCCAGGTATACAGGCCGCAGAAGGAAGCATTGACGCATCGATATAAGCGATGGTTCAGTGCCTGGCGGAGGAGCCGTGATTGTTGGATTAATTCCTCACCCAAGGCAAAACGCGGTTAATATCCGGCACACCCTTCCGCCGATCCTTAAGCGAACGAAGTGTGAGATGATTCCACATTTGAAGAAAATGTATAATATAAGCGTCTCTGAGATATTTAGGCAAATACAATATAGATTAATGAAGACACAAATAATGAAAAAAAAAACTACGAAAATCATCGTACATAATGCAGAAACACATTGTCACGTTTTTTTTTGTTTTTATTTATTTGTTTACTGTTGTACGCACTACAGTAATATTAGGCTATTGCAGTAATCGACATTCTACTGAATTGTTCCGAAATTGTAGTGGAGTCGTGTCTGTATGTGAATGCATCGTATTCAGTCTGTTGCAATTACAGAGTAGGAAACTGAATCACGCTCGCGTAGAAACAGCTCGTAATTTCTATGATATTTAGTTGTATCGAACCGGGTATTCCGAATTCGTATCAGTGTATAAAAAAAATTTAAATGCTAGCTAAACTCGTCCACGCTTCTCTGTAGCTCTATCTTATATTAATTATTAGGAAATTAATTCTCGATCCCGTGGGAACTGCATCATGAAAATAAAATAAATAAACACGAATTGTAGTTATATTACACCTCTGCCCACCCTTTCGGCGATATACGCGTGACAATATGAAGTCTTAAGCATATATCCTCGAAAGGGCAAACAAAAGTAACACTTACATATATGTGTGTAAGTTTTATTACACATTTGAGATGCATGTACAAGTATATTGTATTTTCTTTATCATCTAAAATAGTTACAAAGAAGCCTTTACCTTACCTTTCTTTAACGAGAAACGTGACTACTCGCTTTATAGAATAAGATGATTTTGATAAAAATCTCTTAAATCTATTTCCATCGCTTTTATCGAAAAAATGGTTGTTTAAGTCCTTTAGTTGAACGACCAGTCGCGATAAGGAGCTCGGGTAGACCATTATCGACTCTTCACTTATTCATTAATTTGTTTGATTATTCGTTAAAGTGATGAAGATCGACGCTGAGTTGAGTACTTCTTCAGAAACCATTATTTTGAAGTTTACTCAAGTTGTCATCTGCATTTTGTCTTGCTCTCTTTTATACGTTTATAAAACGCGCCAATATTACTTTTCAGAAGTCGACATTATTGTTCGGCATATTTATTAAAAATAAATTTAATGCCAATGCCAACATTTACCTAGATATTAAAAATGTCAAACGCATTGTTTTGAGAATGTATAAATATTTATGAACGAGTGGTTCGTTTTCATGGCCATGATTTATGATAATATATTGACTTTGTATACATTTTTATCGATTTAATTATCTTATTTGTGTTGAACGTATAACCATTTCAGCACACTATATTGTGTCCGCAACTTCCCTCACGGTATATAAGGTACTTTAGGGTAGCAACAGTACTTTTTTCTGAATGAAAGGTATGTCCTTTCCGTTCCCTTAACAACGTGTATGCGAAATTTCACGATGATCGTTTCAGTAGTTAAGACGTGAAAGCGAAACAAACAAACTCACATTCACATATATAATATTAGTTATCATTATAATATTACGTTTTATCAAACTATGTTCTTGTTACCTATAAATGATATTTTAGTTTTCTTCAGCATTTAAGCTATCTCATTTTTATGAATATCGGTGCAGTGGGTCAAAACGTATAACAAATAGAGAGCCTCTATCACATTTATAATAAAAGTATGGACTTCCTCGATGGTACAGCGGTAGTGAATACGTCTGCTGTGAATAAAAAGTGTCTGATTCGGAAGACGACAGTTCTTTGAGGATAGAGATGTCAGACTATGTATGTCCGGAGTACGATTATTATAAATCTATTTACCCAAATGTAATCAACTCAATATACTGAGGAAATCAAGAGTTGTACTAGTATTATAAAGAGGAAAGATTTGACTGATGAATAAATAGAAAAACTAAAAGGGAGCGATTAAATAATATATCACTATTTCAAAGCAACATAGGCTATATATTGTAACATCACGAGCCACGGGTTCGGTTGCTAAGTCCAGCTTGAAGTCACTGCAAACTGCTCAAAATAAAAAAACATAATTTCCCTATAATTTTCATTATTTATCGCCGACCCTGACGGCTACAGAAAAACCAAACTTATGTCAAAACAATTTAACTAAAAATACACTCTCAAATACTCTTCACTAAAAATCAGAATTTCAGTCCTGGAAAATGCGGAATGGTTACAATATTTACCTGTATACGCCTAGAACTAATTATGGTACTAGAAACATAAAATACGAGGTTGCTAAAATACATAACAACCTACCCAAGGATATGAAACAATCGCAATGGCTCCGGTTATTTAAAAATAATTTAAACCTTTACATGACAAAATGGGTATTTTGTCATGTAAAGTTAAACGTAAGTTCCAAACTAAACAATATACAAATATATGTACATTTTGTTTGTAATAAACTATTAACTAATGAAGCATGATATAAATTTTATTCGATATGTAATATAAACTTAATACTCATAGTCGCTTGTCATCACCTTAATTTTAACTTTACTCGCATCATAAAATATAATTTGTTTGTAATGTATACTAAATAGAATAAGTTAATGACTTTAATTATAAGCTCTTACCTAGTGCTGTTATTATTGTAATAAGGAAATAAAAATACCGAGCACAACTGTTCTGATACTCGTTTCATATAATTATGTATAAAATAACTGAGTTTAACTTGTATCTCTTATAGTGACAGATATAAAATAACTTACAATAAATAAATTATTCGTGTGGGCTTGAAGGTAATTTATCCAAAGGCAAGGCAAGTAAAGTTTTAACCTAATTTTAAAGTCATATTTTATTTTACTTATTTACATTTCGTACTATTTCGTTTCAGACGCTTTCAAAGTGTTCAAGTTCTTTTGAGTCCTCAAGACGCTTTCAACAAAGTCTTAACAAGCCAGAAGGCTAGGCTTAAACTGTCTTAGACTACATAACCTACATGAATAGACAAAAGAAAATAAGTGTAATACACACGATTAATATATTTGTTAAACAATCATGAACCGTTGTGTATAAGACATAAAATGGTTTTTATAAAATCGTCTTACGTTTACGCGAATATTATTCATTGAAATTAAAATACTTTACACGGAGTTTATCGCGAAAACCGCGTTTAACACATTATTGCAAAATTTTGAAACTGTTATACTACAACTATAATATCAATTTTTTAAGCTGATTAAATTATTATACCTATTTATATTTAAGTTTAGACTTTCCTCGACGTTTCGGGTGATTTTCTCACAAGGAGACTAAGGTGGTAGTTGTCTCAATGTTTTTGTTTATGTTACGGCAACACTGAACCAACTCTCTTGCTTAGCATATTTTCTTCTGTCTGACCATGCAGCATATTAAAATAGGTTTAATAAATTACGGGCACGCCACGATCGTGGCGGTAAGTCCCATTTTTTAAGAGTGGCTGGAGAGGCGGCATGGCGTCCTCACCTTTCGGCTGACACAGGTTATGACTGGCCACGGTTGTTTTGGCCAGTTCCTGTGCCGTATAGGCCGGCAAAAGACGTCCGGATGTCATCACTGCGGCGACTGCCGCGATGTTCTTGTGGACACGGCGCTGCACACTTTGGCGGATTGCACCACCTGGGCATCGCAGCGCCGTGAGTTGATCGTGGCAGTCGGTATGGTTGCCCTCTCGCTCCCGGCCGTAGTTCAATCTATGGTCCGGAGCGAGAGGACGTGGAACGCCGTCGCCTCCTTCTGTGAGGAAGTCATGACCATCAAGGAGGCAGCGGAGCGTGAAAGACCGCCAGCCATCCTGAGGTTTGACCTGAGGGTGGTGGGCTGCGTGGGCCTGCTCGCTACCCGATCAGCGCCGGGTCCGAGAGGCATCGTGCGTGTTCCTACGTACGCCTCTGAGTCGTGTTTTTTATTTCCCCACAAGGGAACAATAAAGGAAGGGTCATGACCCTTCCTCATTACATGTAGTGGCCTGCCATTTTACACGGCGGGCCGAAACCTCGGCGGGGTCGTGATTGCATGTGAAAGCAATTCGCGCGGCCCCGCGTCTATGGTCATGTCGAGGAACACCGTGGTAGGTTTAGTCGGTATTACCGGGGTATCTTTCCCCCGCCCCCCGCTTGAGTCTGATATAACCTCTCCGTCGCCCCACGGAGAGATATGCGTCAAGGCAGTCCCGCACGTAAAAAAAAAGCTTTAATAAATTAAACAGGGTTAAATGAAAATTACTAATATCCTTTTAACAACTTTTGTTCCACAGGTTTTTATAAAACTCAATACATTTTCCATAATACTTATTATAACAAGT
The DNA here is from genome assembly GCA_963675205.1 of Catocala nupta. Lineage (NCBI taxonomy): Eukaryota > Metazoa > Arthropoda > Insecta > Lepidoptera > Erebidae > Catocala > Catocala nupta. Next base: position 8,005,258 of record OY776090.1, on the reverse strand, counting down.
TAAAAATAGCAAGCATCCCATTTTTCGCACAATGCCTTCCAATCCGTGGTGTGTTGTTTGGTTCTGCCGCTGCTCTCTGTTGCATGTAGTCCTAAATCTAACTCGTGCAATTAAAATAAGCAATTTAAATATGGAAAACTCAAATGATTAATTATGAAACGTGGTAGAACAAACGTTATTAAGTAAGGTATAATAAGTCAAGACCGAAAGATTTTATATTTTTAATTTAACCCTGTATAATTTATTTAATCTTATTTAATATGCTGCAAGCTAAGACAGAAGAAAATATGTGAATCAAGACAGTTCGTGTTGTAATTTTTCAATTAACCCTTCAAATAATTTTAACGCACCAATTTTTATTTAATAATAAATTCTTCGTCTTTTAAACACAAGGTCTTTAAGTAAATTGCAAGGACATTTTTAATGAATATGATTAGCCCTTATAAATATTGATCACGTCGTTAGAAAGCAAACCGAAGATTAACGCGCGGCAGCCATATTAGAAATATGAGAGAGAAATTTAATTCCAGTTTTAAATGAAACAATGTTTCATACGTGGAGTGATTTATTCGAGTAATATCTTATCATACATTAACATAAATGGCAATCATATAGGTCATGTATATATCTTATACACTACTAGTTATTGCCCGTAGCTTCACTTATGTTAATGTACGTTAGGTTATAACAACACTTTTTTATGTATGAAAATAATATTTTTTTATTATATACTTCGCTCGCGTAAATGTAAATTTTGTCAATTAATTTCCATCCTTCGGGATAAGTTTTCTTGATTAAAGGTACTATTATAGTAATTTCGCATACACTTTGTCAGGGTAACAGAAAAGCACATAGATGCTTTTATGTTCCCCTGACAAAGTGTATGCAAAAGGAGTATGCCCATCATGGTTTCGTTTTCCCAACAATCAAACGTGGACGTTAATACACACGCGTGATTGTTAGTTTATCTTAGATACACTACACCTCGGCTATTCACAGTAACATATAAAAAAAGGTTTGGCAAGCTATAATTGAAAACGTTAAAACGAAAAACATGTTCTCTTTGCATGTAAAAAAATAACCTAATTTAACGAGCTTCATAAGCCTTTTGTGTAATAACCCGTCGATCTAGGGATATATTTTTTTTGTAATAGTATATACATTTAAAACCCAACAAATCAAGGTACGTTTTATGAATGGGAAATGTGAAACTATGCTCCATACTTTAATAGGCATTCTCCTTTCATGATGATTGGTCGAGTAGTTAAGGCGTGAAAGCACAACACAGCATAAGAAACAAACTCACATTCGCATTTATAATAACATTAGTTAGGATATACGAATAGTAGTGCTCGCCGTTGTCTATGATTTGGTTACAGCATGACTGTCCCGTCGCGCCCAGCGACTGCACGGCTGACTGACTGAGAGTTGACTGCACGCATGGCTTGGTTTAAGGAGTTGCCTCGCCACCGCCGCGCGCCGCCACTGCAACGACTATTGCGGGTTCGATCCTCTCACGGGACAAACAACTGTGTGATCCACAAATAGCTGTTTCGAGTCTGGATGTTAGTTGTTTGAATGTTTGTAGAATCACCTGCGATACAGGAATTATTCTTAGTACGACAGTTATCATGTGAAAAATAAAATATGCTAAATTACTTAATAACGATACCTAAATAATGATTTTGTCGGTACTGAAGGTTTGCAGAAAGTTTATTGATTTTAACAGAACCTATATTGGACTTATCGAGTAATTATCTATTAAACCTATTAGCCTTTAGAGAGGATTTTTTATGAATATTACATGACTATTTTTAATTGCAATGCAATTAGTTTTAAAAACTTAATTAAACTGTTAAGTCTTAGAACGCCAGACATAATTAAAAACCTATTGTGACTGGTCGCTGGTGTGCCACTGCGACTCAATAGGTTAAGAAAGTATAAGCTTTTTGTAATACACATTCAATCCACCATTAAAGTAATCGATTACTGGTTACCTACCGAAACCTTCAAGGGTTCGAGGGTCTAAGGGCGTTGATGTAGGAGCGATAACCCATCCGGCTCTCGACCGCGTGTAACCATAAATCACGTAATCGATATTCACAGACCCTCTGTCCTTATTGTAATATGCATGTGTATATTACTTACAGACTTGTACCCTGAGCTCCATTCATTAATTGGAAGCAGTGTTAGACCCTTCAAAGTATCAGGTTTGGATTCAGTTGTTTGCCACTGGGTTTGTTTTTTATACAAGAAAGGTTGCAAACTATTTCTTGTCCGTCCAGTGGTAAGCGTTCATAGTACCGAAAGCGGCAACTATAATTATAATAACGTCCGTTAGACCAAATTTCAAATTTGGTATAAATATCTTCTTTACATACAGATATTACCAGCTACGATTTATATGAAAACGCTCAGCTAGGCTTAAATATTGTGAATAACTGGCTTCATCAAAATTTACTAACTTTAAATACCGATAAGACGAAATATATTCACTTTTCTATGCGCAAGAATAACTATAGTATAACTAACTCGCCTATATATGCTCACAAATGTCCGCTTCAAAACCCCACAACAAACATGTGTAATTGTCCTCCTATCCTGCAAACTAGGAGCATAAAATATCTTGGGATCATAGTAGATGATACACTTTCCTATAAACAACTTATTAATAGTTTAGTAAATAGAATCCGTAAATTAATATATGTATTTAAAAAACTCAGAACAGTAGCAGATACTAAATTGATTACTCAAGTTTACTTAGCTTTATGTCAATCAATTATCCAATATTGTATTACTTCATGGGGTGGAGCAGTGAAAACTACTATGCTGCCTCTTGAACGAGCTCAAAGAGCAATTTTAAAAGAAGCCACCCGCCGTCCTTTCCTATTTCCTACAAGCTTATTATATAAATCCTGCAAAGTAATGACTGTCCGTCAAATCTTCATTATGCACACAATACTAAAACAACATGGGATGCTTACCTATAACGCTGGCATAATTAACAAGGGTCGGCAAGATATAGTCTGCACCACACAATCATGCTCAAAACATATTTTTACAAATAGATTTTTTGCATTTCTAGGGTCATTTTTGTACAATAGGCTAAATAGAGAATTAAGCATTTATAAATTAACTCATTTTAGCTGTAAAAACTTAATTTCTACTTATATTCAAACTTTGTCATATGACCAAACCGAGCAGTTACTTGCAATCTGTAAATAAAATTTTGCTTATTTAGTTTTAAAGTAGAATATTAAACTTAATTTAATTGTTTTTACGTTTACCTTTAGTTTATTATAAAAGTTATTATAATGTAATTTTATTTATACTGATAATAGTATGTAAGCAGTTTGTCGCTCGGTTTAACCTAGTTCGGGCAAATATCTATGTGAACTTTATGTAATTGTTAACATGCAATTGTAAACTTAGAATTTATACTAAAATAAATAAATTATTATTATTATTATTATATATTATTATAGTACATAAGTGATATAGTATTATAGTACACAAGTGTGTGCGCAATCATAAGTGCACCCTCTGTTCTGTAACTCTCATAATCTGATGTGATGGCAATCTCACGCGAGCCGAAAGAGATCAGGCGGAGGCTCAGCGATTTCACTTGCTTTCCGAGGGTATGTAACTTCTCAACTCCAGGTCCCTAAATGGCATTACTTAGCACAGTAGTCGCATTCACTACCGTTACGTCAAGAAGGACCTTTAATTGGTATGATGCCAGGGGTATCACTCACGTGCTAAGGGCCCTAAGGAAAAAAGAGAGATAATTAAAGAATGAATGAAAAAGGAATGAAAGAAATGGGATGAGCAACCTGCCGGAATTCTTACATATTCCAATTAGAAGAATGCTGGAGTTTTTACTTATTACGAAACGCACAAGAAGTATTACTAAATTTACGCCGGTTTCCTGTAGGAGAGCAGTATTCCCTCGGGTGAGCTATCTCATTCGTAGCGTCCTCGAATACTTGGAATTGGCAAGCTCTTCCATCCGAAAAACAAAAGACTTTTGTTATTTGTTGGTAAAATAAAAATCCTCTTACATTTTGTTTCGTTAATGATCAAAGCCTCTACAAAATAATAATATCAGCCCTGTATATAAACTGTCCCACTGCTGGGCACAGGCGTCTCCTTAGTCTGAGAAGGCCGTAGTCCACCACGTTGGCCCAGTGCGGGTTAGCAGACTTAACTTATCTTCGAGCACATTATGGAAAACTCTCAGATATGCAGATATCCTTGCGATGTTTTCATTAACCGCTTAAGCGCGCGATAGTTAACTATTTAATACGCATATAACTTCTAAAAGTCAGACGTGCATGCCTCTAAATCGCACTCAAGACAGTAGCAGTCCAACGGTGACTTTCTAAGCTATCGCTGCTAGTTGTTTTATTTCTTAAATACAATAGATTAAAATAATCCGAGAATATATCACCATGCTATCAAGTATATTAGTCGTAGATACATATAAATGTGTGCAAACATCACAAACACTGCCTAAGCCGCCGAGGACCCTTTAATTACTCACAAACGTAGCGCAAAGTATAAATTCGTCGTGAGTGCGCAATAAAAATTCATAATACCGTCCGCGGAGTTACTAATTAAAATGCGGCTCATTTTCTTAAGAACGGGTGCACTAAGGTATTCGTAACGCGCTCTTCACCTTAGCATTAAAATTACTAAATGTTAATCTTTCTGATGAATCGTTCCAGCAATATAAGTGGTATATTAAAATTCAATAAATCTGTAATAGCAAAGGACTTTGGTACTGTTACTCTCAAAATGAAGTACACGAAACAAAGTGTCATAAAAATATCTACATCTTATATGCGAAAATATTGTATTCATGTATTATATTTACTTATTGAAATTAAACTACTATATACGGATTTTATCGCGTTGTTTATTTATCACTGTATTACAAAATTTTGAAAATATTACTCTACTACTACTATTGATTTTATTTGACTAATTTATAAGCTAATAAAATTATTTAAACTATTAAATCTATTTATTTTTGGTTTACACTTTCCCCGACGTTTCGGGTGCTTTTCAGCAGCCATGGTCACGGGGAGACTAAGATGGTAGTTGTCTCAATGTTCCAGTGTAGTTATTTCAAAGTACCTGAACATAATTTAATTATTGGTGTTTCTATTTACGCAGAATGAGCTCAAAGTATCATGAAGTCTAGCTGTGGTTTGTTTCTTCTTGGGTTTGACTATTTGAAGTACTGGATCCCAAGCTGGTGGTACATTCCAACCATCTTCTCTATTGAAATTGGGATGTTTTTTAATTTCAATAGCCTCGCGAAGCATCCTTGGCAGGAATCGGTGTTCTTTAGCGAGAATCTGTGGTTTGTCAAATCTCAGGTAGTGGTTGGTCCCCTGTTGTACGTGTTCACACACAGCAGACTTCAACGAGCGTTTGTGTTTTACGTCAGCTATGTGTTCTTTTATGCGGGTGCCTATGCTTCTCTTGGTTTGACCAATGTATGAGAGTCCGCAGTCACAATCTATTTTATAGACCCCTGCATCTTGTAAAGGTAATTGGCACTTGACGGATGGTAAAAATTGACTTATCTTCGTTGGCGGCTTGAAGTATGTGTTGATTGAAGCTCGCTTCAAGATGTAGCCAATCTTGTCAGTGACACCCCTTACATAAGGCAGTATAGCAGGCTGGCGCTCGACTGTGGCTGGCTTTTCTCGGGATCTGTGACAGCGGCGCGGCTGTTGGAGCTTGTTGTCTTGCAGTACTTGCTTGACATGTTGAAACTCGGCGTCCAGGTGTTTCTTGTCACAGATCCCGTGGGCTCTCTGAAACAAAGACATTCCCACGGTAGCTAACTGTTTAGGATGGTGGTGAGATTCACCGTTCAAGTACCTATTTGTATGGGTCTTTTTCCTATACACGGTGTGGCTCAAAGTATGATCAGGATTCCTGATGACAAGTACGTCTAAGAATGCTAATGAATTATTTGCCTCCAATTCCATAGTAAATTGGATGTTGTTATTAATGGAATTAAGATGTTCTAGGAATACACTAACACTATCTGTTGGTAATATTGTAAAAGTATCATCTACAAACCTCTTATAAATCCTGGGTGTGATGGGGGCAGTCTGTAAAGCTCGAGCCTCGAAGTCCTCCATATATATATCGGCAACAACAGGCGATACTGGGGAGCCCATTGCCACACCATCGACTTGTATGTAGAATTTATTGTCCCACAACAGATAGCCAGTTGTTAAGCAATGCTTAAGTAGTTCTGCATATTCCTCAGGCATATTGTACTCTATTAGCTTCCTTTTAGTTATTTCAATACAGTCATGTACAGGTATGCATGTAAATAATGACTGCTTAACAACTGGCTATCTGTTGTGGGTACTTAAGACACCATTTCTACTGCAATTCTTGCTTGTTAGCTAAGATAATTAATTTGACGCGTAATTAAAAATCACCTTACCTTAACATCCTAACTCACTAAAAACATACTTGTTTTCGGAAATTCTGATGTTTACATTGTTCCAACATAAATTCGCATACGCAGTTGTTTATACACAGTTGTCTAAAACTAAATGAAATATAATTTCGTGGAAATGTTGATATGTTTATTCAAGAGAAGTAACTTCATTATAAAGAATTATATCTTGACTGCAAGTGTTCAAACTTGCCACCTATCCGAAGTAATATTATTTTAAGCTATTTATGCTGCGTCCTGCCCTTAGGTTTGCTGTGTAAATTCAATTCAGGCGTACATGTTTCATATTATTTTAGAAGCTCTTATAACATAATATGTGAATGTTGCAGACAAATAATGAAAATAGAGTTTCTTGAAATTAGGTACTCCTTCTATATAAGTGAATACAGCCTTGGGTCGGTTCTTTATTGAATAGTGTCAGTAGCGTTCACGTAATAGAGGGCAAGCCTGTTGACATTTCCCAGTCATGGTTACTCTTTGCTGCTAGTATGGGATTTAGAACTGTACCTGAGGATGTTTTGGCAGTAAAACCCAATAATATTTTGTCCGACGCGTAAATCAAACCAGAAAGACTTCATGCACACCGTCGCGGATGAAATTAGAGTATTATTCTACAAGATCATTAGAATTTGTAGAATAACACTCTACGTCTCTCTCTCTATAATAACAGGTCTGTAATTCCTCTAATTACTGTCGAAAATACATTTGCGTAGGATTTAAAAATGTACTGAATAGCATTCTTGAAACAAGAATATTAGTCATGTAAATTCAACTGGAACGGTTAAACATTTTATATTTATAGTTAAAAAGTCCTATGAATATTAATAAATAGTAGATGGGCAGTATTTATAAAAAAGAACCTTTTGAACACCTTAACTACGGCAAATATGACAAAAATAATTTAAAAATATTAAAGACGGTCTTAGCTCAATGAAAAAGACTTGTGCTCCTGATCGAAGACATTTAATTTTATATATAACCAATTACACTATCAATTAGAACTTACTTTTAAGCTGAAGTTATTAAGCAAGAATGCTAACTTATAATACTTACAGGTAATTTGGACCTGATTTGCTAACAACTTTTAAAATATAGTACCCAGTTGTTTATACCTACTCTCGCCATTATATTCCAATAAGGCGAATTAAGACCACATTTCGCCAGCTATATTTTGATTCCCACTCAATAGTGGGCATTAAGATATAAATAGAAATGTACGCTAAATACGCGTACAACGCATCTAGCCAAGACCTTTACAAGAATTTCCCAAAAGAAAACCTAATTGGTTATTTTTAATTTTGCAACCTTATGTCACAGTACCAACAAACTCGTCACTTCTATCTACTAAAACGTCTATAAATACATTTTAATGATATGTGTTACATTGCGCTAAGTTGTATTAATACATCTGCAGTCTATACTACATAGTCTATAATAGTAATGGAATGAATATTTATCACGATCAGAGAAAATCAAAATGCAAACGGGGTTGTGAAATAGTTCGTACCACGTTCCACGTCTTTATGAATGTTAAACTTGGTTATGCTTTTTTTACGTGGGGCATTAACGCATACTTCTCTCCACAAAAAGGGGAACAGAGAGTGCTCACCCGAGGAAAGATGGGAAGTTCCGGGACTTTCCATCTTTCCCCGAGTGAGCCCTCCTTTCCGACATAACCTACCACGCCAACTCGCTGCCTTAAATGATGGATGTGTCACTGGAACTGAAACTAGATCAGCAACGCATATTGTAATTACCCAGGTCATAGCGCAGCGCCAAACCACACTAAACTACATATCATGAAATTAGTCATAGTAGTTAGAAATTTACGGTTCACATGAAGTTCAGACTCGCTTAAATATATCTGTAAAGTTTTAATTACGCGAGCCTAAGTAGTGCGCGTATGTTTGTTAGCACTCGTTAATAGTTTATAATTATTATAATAATTATACACTTTATTTATAAAAAGATTTTGAAAAGTACATGGACATTAACATTTCTACAAAATATGTTTGTACATTTATTTCTAATCACGTGGGTGAAGTGCCATTCACATAGCTAGGTTATACAATAACCTGTATCCATCATATAAATACTGATGCATTTTTTCATAGAAATTTAGTTGCATTGACATTTTCAATTTGTCAATGTAGACGTCATTGGCGGTCTAGCATAATATCTGCAGCTTGCTTCAAGCAATAATAGTTTTTAGCTATTGAAAAATAAAGTCAATATTTACGTGAAAAATAGGTATCACTTTAACGGTGCGCCACCGTTGTAGTAATAATAATAATAATAATAATAATATTTTATTTCTCTCCCACAAAAAGATACATTTAAAAGTTATTACAAATTAGTTGTCTTCTATTTGTGGGAGACAGGAACTCAAACTAGGATACCCTGTGCTATGAATTCCTGGCTCCCCCTCTCGGTTTTTATAGGTACAATTTTGTCACAACGGTAGTTAAAAGTGGTTCAAAGATTTTTTCTTGTACATATAATAAAAGAAAAAAAAAAAAAAAGTAATCTAGTTATAAAACCAAACAAAAAGTAATAATAAAAATAAGAAATTAAACAAAATATAAACAAAATGATAAATCAAATAAAGCCTGGATTTATGTGTGTCTGTGCGCGTGTCTGTGTAAGTGTGTGTGTGTGTGTGTGTGTGTGTGTGTGTGTGTGTGTGTGTGTGTGTGTGTGTGTGTGTGTGTGTTTGTATTACGGAAGCTACGCTAAGATAGAATCGTAAGAAGTTTTTCAGTTTGTTCATAATCAAGTTTTAAGAGCCATTGGCAGACTTTGTTTTTACATTCCACCCTAGATAGGTTAGTAAGTGCGAGAATTTTATTGATTTTATTGTACAAGTAGTTTCCTCTAAAATAAAAGAACTTTTGTGCAAATGATGTTTTTACTGACACTGATTCACAAACATTATAATGCCTCCTTGTGTTAGACTTATTTCGTATTGTCAACAAGTTAACAGAGGTGTGTTTCTTGACAATTGTTGACAATATATATAGTTGCCTAATAGTTAATACGCCTGCTTCCTTATATAACGCTGTTGTTGGAAATAAACGTGGTCTTAACAGCGCAACTTTCAGAACCAGTCTTTGCACTCTTTCGACGTTTAAAATAATGGTTTTATTTGTTCCACCCCAGACAGAAATGCCATAAGATAAAATGGATTGGCACAGGGACTGATAAACTGTTTTAATTAGTTCCCAATTTGAGACGTGTCTGAGATTTTTAAATATATGAACAAGTTTTCTAGTTTTTTTTATAAGTTGAAAGATGTGATTTTTAAATGATAGGTGTTCGTCAATTATTATTCCTAAATATTTTATTGATTCTATTTTAGATAGAACTGGGCAGTCCGTACAGCTAGGTGATAGCGGATGACATGTGTGGGCGTGAATATTAAAATTGAAGTGATTAGGTGTTAAATTATAAATTGAAAAAGTCATGTACTTAGTTTTTGTGGCATTGAGTGTTAATTTATTGATAGCAAGCCATTGAGTCACGATGTTGAAACCATTCTGGGCAGCATTGAAAGTTTCATTCCAAGACTTCCCATAAAAAGTTAACGTGGTATCATCTGCATACGAGATGATGTGACAGTTCTTAATGTTTAGCTGGCATAGGTCATTTATATAGCACAGAAATAAAGTAGGTCCTAAAATGCTGCCTTGTGGAACGCCAATATTTATAGGAATTTCATTACTATAATATTCTCCAATTCGAACTGACTGAGTTCGGTTTTGCAAATAGTTCTGGAAAAGCTGTAGCTGTTTATCCCGTATTCCTATGCTTGCGAGCTTTAATATTAGTATATTTGGGCAGACTGTATCGAAAGCCTTCTGTAGGTCTATAAAGATGGTTAAACATTTTTCCTTGTTGTCCATTTTGTTTACTATAAACTCAGTAAAATCATGTAAACAGTCGGACGTCGATTTGCCCTTTCTAAACCCGTACTGATTTTTTGAAAGGAGATCTTTATCTTCTAAGAATTTTACCAGTCTCTTGTTTATGATCCTTTCAAATATCTTAGACAAAGAAGTTAGCAGTGATATAGGACGATAATTTGTCACGTTTTCTTTGCAACCACTTTTAAAGATAGGAACAACAACAGATTTTTTAAGTAGTGTTGGAAATATATCTTCTTCCATACATCTATTTAATATGTAAGTTAGGGGAGGGACTATTATATCTTTTACATGTTTAAGGAAGTAGTAGATGTGATGTATCAGAATTGCTCCACGAGTTGAATTTTAAAAAACGCAATCCGCTATCGGCTCGTTTTGTGCACAATATTGAACCACATGTAATAAATATTGAACACGGCGGCCACACGGCGGCTGTTTCAAATACCTACGTATGTTTTTGTAGACATTTAATTTTCACACGGTTTGTCCCTAGGACATCATTAAAACTAGAGACCGCGTCGCTAGAGTCATTAATTCTAGTGAATAAGTAGAATTTAATTATTAATAGTCAAATTTATTTACACTAGCAACTCGCACGGGAGGCGTTGGTAACTTTGCAGTAGTTAAATAAAGTTACCATATTAAAAATCATATTCCTACTAATATTTCCATCTTCTGACAATTCCTGTTGAAGAGCAGAATAAAAAACACAGCCAGTACATAAGCTGCGTTTATCGTTTACAAACTCCGGTGAGCCTGTGAAATTAATTATTTATTAGTGATCGAAGTCTAATAAAAAGTATAAAAATAATAAAGAATATTCAATGTATAGAAACATCGATTACAAAAGATATTAAACGATAATATTATTATACATTCTTTATCGTTGCAATTATTGTTGACTCTATGAGACCGTGCGTTATCTTAGCGCGGAGTAGAGCATATTAATTGGCGTTTGCCTGCTAGTTACTTGGATATAGCATTTTACTTTATAATTGTTTTTTGTCATAGATCTATATGATCAGCATTACCAACAACTATTTTGTTAACAACGCACGAGCGATGAGGGTGGTGTTTCTACGACTACCGTTCACTAACTACATTAGAAGTACCTATTTCGATGTGCTGATTAGTTGCACATGCATACACGAAATCATAAATGGAATTTGTTTATTTCATGTGTATAAGAAAACTGTGTGTAGCATCAATATCACCTTTTCTGCATTTAATAGCTTTATTTAACGGCATTGTACAGCCTTCTTGCGGTTCAGCCATTCCATTGTGCATTAAACTCATCATAAAGAAACCATTACCTGACGATGTGGTTTAAACTACAAGCAATATTGTGTGATTTATCAACAAAAGGCGAGCTTAATGTTAGTTTCTTACTGCGGTCGGCCAAATCGAGCCGAGACAGTTTTCTTGGCCGTTGGTGGAGATAAGGCAACATTTAAACTTTGCCGTTCAGTGAGTAGGTATAAGCTGTAATAGATCTAAGTTACGATTGTAAAGAAAATAAATAAAATGTTCAACTATGTAATGGCTATTTCTTATGCTCATTTGTTTGAAACGGCAAGTCACGTATACTTATAGTATTAGCTCGGTGGCGCAGTGCTAGTTAATACCGTATGCTGTATCGGTTTCCTTCTCCCCTCTCCTATCCAAAGCTCTTTGGATTAATTTGAAATCCTCACTTAGGTAATGTTGGCTCTATTTCGTTAAAGAGAGATTTATACCATCCATATATGAGGCAAAAGTGAATCACACTGACGTTTTATGTGCTTTGAATTTAACAGGCACTGTTTCAGAATAAAAAGGACTTTCTTGACAGAAAAGCCTAATAATATTGCCTTACAAAAGAATCGGCTCCATGACCTCACGTGCAGCATTGTATTCACTACCGCTGCGCCACAGTCTAATCTTAAATCATTCATGTTTCATAGAAAATGTGACAGGTAGCTTTTGCCCACAAGTGGCTTATAAACTCGAGTATTACCATATAAACTCGGCTTTAAACAACAAATTATCCCACACAAGCTTCGTAGAATACTTTAAACGTTTATTTCGTACAAAAAGAAAGATTAACATAAAGATTAATTAAAAGATAAATAATGATACGCTGTTCCTCGCATCGCTAAACGTTTCACGATACAAATAAAACGGGAGCTTTTTTAATGCTTTGGTATGAGTTATGGAGGTCTTTTTAATTTTTCATGATAAGGTGTCCTGTTTGCATTTTTTATTATTGTTTATAGTATCCGTGCTATAAATGATGATAACTTGCAATAACAAACAAACTAGTTAATGAATTTTTGAAAGGTTTATCAGAATGAAATATGATAGAGATAATTAGGTTCCTAAAACTACTAGTGGATAAAAAAACTAAAAATAAATATAAAAATGATTATTATAAACTTTTCAAAATTTGTAAAATATTACCGGTCAGACTGAAACATAAATATATTCTCGCAACCAATAACCATGGCAGACATGAGCATAGCTCATTGCTGACAAAAGTGTGTAACAATTATAACACCCGAGCGATGTCATCTGGTAAATATGTAGTACCGAGAGTTAATAATGTCTATGGAGACCGAACATTAAACAAACGTATCCCTTATATACTCAACAATTTACCAGATGAAATCAGGGACGAAGAAATAAAATATAAATTTAAGAATAAACTAAAAAAATATCTACTCAGTACACTGCCATAACTTGTCTATATGTATATATATGTATGTATGTGTGTATATATGTATATGGGTGTGTGTATGTATGTATGTGTATATATATATATATATACCTAACGGTTGTTTTTCTATTACTATTTTGTTTTTATAGATTAATATTACTATACACTTTCATAAATTATATTAAACTATGATTGTAAATCGATCCAACAGACAAACTATGTACATATAGTTTTGTTGGACTTAGTGTTAAATTGTAAGAACTACTATGTACCTTTATTAAATAAATAAATAAATAAACTCATTGGTTTTGGTGGGTCATACGGGTAGGGTTGACCAGACTTGACCTAAATATAATTATAGGGTATAATGGACTTCATTTCTGCCGCACTTTTTCTTTACGTCGCCTATGCCTTTCCGCATAGGTATGCGTCAACGGTCGCGACGGAGAGGTTATGTCAGACTTACCGGGGAATGATGATACCGATAATATTGACTAAACCTATCTCGGTGTTCCTTGACACAACCAGGGTCGGCGGAGCCGCGCGAATCACTTTCACATGCAATCGCAATCCCGCCCAGATTTCGATCCGCTGTATGAAACGGTAAACCACTACTCAAATCGACCTACCCTATTTAAAGATAATTGTTTCCCTAATGTCCAATTGTGGGGTGACGAAGACAGAGCATAGAGGTGCGCATGGGAACACGCACGCCGCCTCTCGGACCTGGTGCTGATCCCACTCCGCCACCTCCTTGGTGGAAATTACTTTCTCACAGGCGATGGCGTTCCACGACCTCTCACTCCGGAACATGGACTGAACCACGGCCGGGAGCGAGAGGGTAACCATTCCGACTGTCGCGATCAACTCACGGCGCTGCAAAGCTCAGGCGGAGAAATCTGCCAACGTGTGAAGCGCCGTGTCTACAACAACATCGCGGCAGTCGCCGCAGTGGTGACAACCGAGCGTCTCTTGCCGGCCTATGCGACACCAAAGCGACCGTGGCCAGTCATTACCTGTGTCAGCCGGAAGGTGAGGTCACCATGCCACCTCTCCAGCTACTCCTCAAAAACAGGTCTTACCGTCACGGTTGTGGCACTACATTACTGCCTAAATTATCCCGATTATACAGCGTTAATATTATTCAATCCTTACTAATATTATAAACGCGAAAGTTTGTATGGATGTATGGATGTTTGTTACTCTTTCACGCAAAAACTACTGGACCGATTGCGATGAAACTTGGTATGTAGATAGCTGGAGACCTGGATATACACATAGGATATAGCTTTTATCCCGATATTCCTACGGGATACGGGATTAACGCGGGTGAAACCGCGGGGAAAAACTAGTATACAATAAAAGTAATTTTTCCAACATGTCAAATCTGTTCAACAAAAAAAACTTTGTAAAATCATTTAGATACCGCCAGACTATATTATTCTCTAATAAATAGATATAACACATAATACATAGATATGGGTACGTATCGTCTCTAGCTACCAGTACGTAAGCTTGCTTGTCACTAGCTATCAGTAAATATATAAGGCACCTAAGAAAAGTCGATTATAGTATTAACATAGGCTGGCGCCTATACTATAAAAGAGTAGGCAAAAATAATTACATCCACAAATCGCCGGCTATATTTTAGTTAACACGTACCGAGCACAATTCGAGTCCCTGTGCTGTTTCCGAAAAATATATAGCTGGAACTCCCAATAACTAGACCCGGATATTAAGCCTTATAGTTGTCAAATAAATAAACCTTTAAAGGCGTTTACTGCCTACATAGCTTCTAATTTTCATCACATTTATCATCATGACCATATTATTCCTAAGTTTTATTAATTATAGAAGAGGTTCTAAGATTTTGTTATTTTTCTATATAAATAAATAAATATAAATACGTAAAATTGTTCAAGTTAAAAGTTGGGGTTATTTATGATTTCATAGATATGTTAATATAAAATAACGATTGATTTATTCCAATTAAAAATAACACTTTACATTACAGCTAATTCAAACACAATGCGTAAATTTGACGCATGAAAATCTTTAACGTACATCATAATATGATTATCTTTCTAGGATTAAAACAAGCAAGACTTTCGGGTTTATATTAAGAACATTGACTTTGAGGCGGACTTAACGAAATATTACAGTTAAATTTAGATACATTTTCTGATGGAGAGAAAATTAGAAAGCTTTCAGAAGATCCGAATTCTTCGACACATAAAACAATAATGAATGTATACATAAGTTTTCTGCCCAACTTTATAGCATCTGTCTTGTATGTTAGAGGTAGACTGAGTGAAAATATTTCGATACGAGAGTTCTTGCCGACACTATATAGTATTCCAAATACAATATGAGATTGGACACAGAAAGTATTACAGTAAACCTCATGTATCGTCAGGGGAGACTACTGGTTCTCGGGGCTCTCAACTTTTAATATCTATAACTATTTGATATCAATGGAATATAGTTTTAACTCCATAATTGTACTACCAAAACAAAAAGGTATATTTTAATTACTAAAGAAATTATCGGGCAGGATCTTAATATCTTAATCGTATCGGCTCGTTCACGACTATGACAGGACAGTAACGATAGCCACAATACCGTAGTCTCATAGATATGTTCTCGTGTCATCTAAGTACATATAACTAAAGGAATATGGTTATATCCTTGCATGGATGCTAATTGGACGATGATTACGACTTATTCTGTTAGTGAACTCAAACTTAAGTAAAAGCTTTAACAAATACCGCAAAATTATGCACGGTGTAAGTATTGCAAAGCCTACCAAGCTTATTAGTTAGCGTTCATGTAAACCACTAACTAAAACGCTTGAGGAAATTAGAGAATTAAACATTTACTTCGTAATATCAGGAACGGTTTAAACCCCAAGACAAGTCGAGAAAGGGCAAAAGGATGCCTTAGAGACAGGATAAGGCTTATTGTGCCGGCCTTGTTGTTAAAGCCGCTCGGATTTGAAAGCTAATACCAGGCGTACGTAACATAGCTCTTAGAACGGTATATAATCCAACTAATATTACAAATGTGAAACTGGTGATTCAGGTTCCGAAAATTTGTTCAACTGCAGGAATGGCAAAGTAATTGAAGTGGTAGCCTGCTACTGCACTGCGAGTGTTGTGGGTGGGAATCATTTGTAGATCACACGGGACAATAATTGTTGTGATCCACATACGGTTGTGCCGAATATAGTTGTTTTTTGTGTCCATTGTTTCAATATTTGTAAAGTTGCCTGCGACACAGGAATGTTACTAGTCTGCGTGTTAACATATTATAAAGAAAAATAAATTTGTTACGGATCTCATACTATTGTAATCAAGTACATTTGACACGTACTTTATCTCTCACCGTCTGATGATAAAAACTTATTTAAGGAGTCACCTAAGTAATCATTAAATGTCTTTGTATAAATGCGGCGGATGTCTTAATAAAGCGAATTCGATCATATACAAACAACCGAGATGGTGTTGCAGGTTATATGGACGAGAAAGTTCAACTAACCACTTACCGTCACTTGTCACCAGTTGCTAATAGTTAAATGATTACCTAAGTTACTCCTTAGAAAACATTTTGGTTGTAAATGTTGACGACAGAGTATGATACGTAGGTTGTACTTTTAGAAGTTATTAACTCTTTTCAAACTGAGAAGAGACTCGTGCCTAGTAGTAAGATAACTTAAATAGAGGTCATGTTTTTATAGATAGATTTTAACCGTGGGTTCGCTCGGTCTGGAACTATACTTTTATTTCTAGATGAAAGATAAGCTATGTCCTTTTCTGTACCCCTGGCAATGTTCATGCGAAATTTTGTGTTTATCGTTCTAGTAGTTAAGGCGGAAAGCGTAACAAATAAACAAACCCACATCGCAAGTAGCTAATGAGAATATCCTACTACTAAGGTACTCGAACCTTAGTTACTCTAACTTACCCGTACTCAGTAACCCGCAGTAATAGTATTCATTTGGTTTACTGTATAATATAGGTACTTTTCGGTGCAAACTGGATCAACCATAACGTTACTGATTAATAGATAGCAGCGACCTCTTCACATTTAGTACGTAAATAAAATGGGTTAATCGTTGTATCTTATTCAAAACGTATTTCAATTTTTCGCCCGTAAATGTACGGTTTTTAAAGAAACTTCACAAATATTTAATCCCGTTTGTCAAGAACAAAGTGCAAATAAAAAGCTAGTATCCAACAAAACGTGGTTAAACATTATAAGTCTCCTGTGAGATCGGCACTGGCTCCTGTTGCTAGGACCTTAGCTCGAGCACAAACGCTTCGGGCTTCGACTTTTTACGCCACGATTTATTACTTTGCATCTACACCTCTTCTTTTAACTACGTAGAGATGTGTTAAATATTTTATTAGGTATACACGTGTATGTATTTATTTGTTTTATGAGATAGAATACAGACAGCGACCGGATACCTTCATCATATAGAGTTAAAGACAAATTTTCTTTTTCTTTTTCTGCGGTAGGTATGGTTTTCAGAGCGCTGATGAAGATGCTAGGAACTAGTGACTGTGGTCTTTGTTACACCTACTGTTAGCAGATCGATTCTTCTTTTACTTGCTGTTGATACTTCTGGCATTGCAACTTCATTAAATTTCAAATTTAAATTTATTTATTTGTTAGAATCGGTTCATAGTTATTTGTATAACGCCCTAACAGATTAAAAAGAGAAAACAAGTCAGTACATGCATATGTAGGTACAGACTTACATTAGTAGGTTTATTGCCGAAGTCCAAGACCGAAATGTTGCAAGTTGGGTGTGTAATTATTTATTAGTAAGTAGGATAATAATATATACTAGTGGTCGACAAGTGACGCCTTAAGGCGTCAACGGGGTTTGAGCGGTTATTAAGGCTTTGTTGTCTATTACTATACCCTTATAATCACATTTCTATAAGTCACCTACTCCACATACATATGTAACCATAGTTACGAAGAATTCTACATCAGCCGAACAAAGCCGAATACTACGAAGGCGATTCGACTGCTTGTGTCAAATGCATGGTTGTGTGCATGTAGTGTTTTTTCATTCATTTAATATATTATTTATGCATATTTTATTAAATTATTAGGATTCGCCTCTCTTTCTCCATATAAACTTTAACTGTGCCAAATTTCACACTCCTCCGACCGAGCAATTTTTGTAAAAAGGGGTACAAAATTTTTGCTTCACGTAATAATATATAGATTTCAATTAATTTTTTTTCATAGTATTACACCTGTCCAAGTAGTAAAAGTAAATACCTGCTGTATTGCGCAGAATATTACAAATGTTAATATAATTTATAAAAAATACAAAGTAGGCTCAGATACATTAATTCACTATTTATTCAGTATAAGGAACAGTCACTCAGTGTACCGGCATCCGCGAGATGACCGCTTACACTGGCTTATCCGTGGAGGCTTAGTTAATATACTTTATAAGAAAATGTTACTAGAATATTTATTTCTGAAATATTAAGATCTATAAACATTACTGAAACTGAATAAGTAAAGCGCGATAGCCATCAAAATATATTTTGATGACAATTTAAAATTCTGAATAAGGCTTTTAATTTTGTGAGCCTATAAGCGAGTCTTGCATAATATTGTGTAAGTAGATCTGACAATTCGCTTTTAAATATCTTATTTGTTTTATTTTAAATTTGATATGTCCGCGGTTTTACCAGCGTTAAATGGCGTTTTCTGTTTCACTTATTTCGTTCGTAGGATGATGATATTATATAGCAATGGTATACGCATCCTATAATTACATATGCGTTTCTATTGTTCATTAGGTAAATAATTACTACTTTATACTTTAATACATAGTATCACGCTTATATCCTTGGAGGTTCAGGCAGTAGTATTTTACAAACACACATTTCGAGCTGTGGTTCTAGGTCCCACGTAATAAGTGTACACTTTTAACCTTCGTGCTGCTACTAAGACTTTCTTGACAGAAAACGTTGATAACACTCTGCTCGACCCGGGAATAGAACCCACACACCAGCACAGCAATTGCATTCACTAGCGTTACGGCACCGAGCCAGTCAAGTAGATTAAACATATCCGACATCATTTATATTCTAGGCCAAACCCGAGACCTCTCGCACAGTAGTCGCACACATTACGGTTCCGTCACCAAGGCTACTACTATAATGATATGTATCATTCAGCGTTCCTGGAATTGGTAACTGTCTTGCATTCCTAATAGATTGTCCATTTCATCATTGTGCTTTTTCATAGATATTATAATAATAATAGATACTATAATAATAATAGAATCTATATTCAGAAAATAGCTTCAATCTAGTTTATATAATTTTAATCTGTCTCTGAACTAGGCTTGACGCCAGTATCTTAGGCAACAGTGCTCTCTCACCCAATCAACAGCTATACTGATCCAATTAAATAACAAGAACGAAAAGAATAACACACAAAAAATAATCAAGACATCAATTATATTATATGTGAATGTGTTTGTTTTTTGTTTGTTACGCTTTCACGTCTGAACCACTTGACCGATCATAATAAAAAGTCGCATAGGTACACCTTATCAGGATTATAAAAAAGAACATAGGCTATCATTCATCCAGAAAAAAAATACTGTTCCTGAAGTATATAATTTTATTGATAAAATCTGGATTAAAGCAGGCGTAACCGCGGGCGAAATCAATTTAAGAATAAAATAAACATCCAAATTTCTAGTTACATGTCTACGTGAGTTTCATGAGATTGTTAGATATATGTGAGCTCCTTTCTATATGAATTTAGCCATGCTACTCCGTTGCTGCCGTACTTACTGCGATTTTGGTATCATGACACCTTCTACCAGGTTGCCTCCGCGACAATCCACAGAAACCGTGTATTAAAAATTCCTCATATCATGTCCGGCCTAGAAACTGTTCACTTCAAACCTAAAGTCGATCCGTTGCTGCGTGGCATGCAGAATAAACCAACAAAGATTTGTAATAGAAGAAGTATTTATAGTTATTTCAATGGGACAATATAACAATATCTAAACACAATTAGTAGGCATTGTAGCTATGGCCCGTAATTCGAGAGACATTATAACCGTTAAGAAAGGATATTATTATTAATTTACTTATCATTATCAATCTGTCAAGTCTTAGAATACCGATCATAATTAAAAGTCTCTTGTGTCTGGCCGCCGGTGTACCGTTGTGACTCAATAGGTTAAGTAAAATACCTTCCGTTATTTTTAACTTCAATTACGTAAGTGTTAAATAATTTACTTGATCCTTAAAAATGTTGGCATCCCTCAACGACACTAAAATCATGTATGTAAATGATCGTTTCAAATGCTCCGTCGAGTTTATTGCAAACTACAAAGTTCAACCGCAGCAGATTTACTATTAGGTATGCTGAAACTTCGTGTGTACCTTATGTCATTTCGACTTAAAAGCGGCGGTACTCCTATGGTCAAGGCGTTGGACTTGCGATTGAGAGGTCGCGGGTTCGAACTCCATCCATAGCAATGACTACTTAAATACAATAATATGAATACACGAATGTAGTGGTTAAAGTGGTCGTCTCGCCATTACGCCTTGTATTGTGGGCTCGAATCCCACGCGGGACAATAACTTGTGTGATCCGCAAATTTAATGGTTATTCCGAGTTTAGGTTATTGTCCGTTATTTGAATGTTTGTAAAATTCCTCGCAACACAAGGAATT
Organism: Catocala nupta; assembly: GCA_963675205.1. NCBI lineage: Eukaryota > Metazoa > Arthropoda > Insecta > Lepidoptera > Erebidae > Catocala > Catocala nupta. Next base: position 7,984,418 of record OY776090.1, on the reverse strand, counting down.
ATTCCTAGTGCGAGAATTAAAACAATACTAATAAAGGAATTAGAATACTAGTTGCTAGAAGTTTGGATATGTACGCGGTGGACGGTGACTGACTTTTCTTGTTACACAAGAAATAAAAATATATTTGGAGAAACGTGGATGTAATATAGTTCTACAAATCACTTCAGGCGTAAATATAGTATAGTGATATTTTGATGTGATATTACGTCAAACCAAATGTTAGATTAAATAATATTCGAGCATGCGCCGTAGCACTACTTATACGTAAAAAGGAAATGTTGCCTTTGAGTACATTCCCGGCCGCATATAACATAACACATGAATATTTAACGATCATTAATAACAGAATTAATTATATAGCACTACTTACATTCTCCATGAAATGATGAAAGATTCAAAGCTAAGTGCTTTTTACCATGAGCATTAATTTATTTATTTATTTGGCTCACAAAACAGGTTACTTCTAGTGAAGGAGGATATAAAGATCCTAACTAATAATAAAAACGTTATTTGTTTGTTACGCTTTCACGCCTTAACGACTCGACTGATCTAGGGTACAATATTCTGTATCGAGGGATAAAACAGTATTGACAAAATCTACATTTACGCGAGCAGAGCCACGGACAAAATCTAGTAGATATATCTTTAATACACTACTGCTAAAAGTAGATATATATTTAATGACTAGCTGTTACCCGCGACTTCGTCAGCGTGGAATTTAACAAAAAAAAAATACCTAGAAAAAGGAGCCTAATTTACTCCTTATAATATCAGCTGTCTGATAGTCCAAGTCACGTTAAAATCGGTTACAAAGATTTGCCAGAACAAACAGACAGGTAATAATTTAAAATTAATTATTTAATATATGTACCGTATATACTTTCATATGCATTTAGTAAAAACTGTGATTTTGCCATTACAAACAGACACTTTTATTTTATTTATTTGTATATGTTAATCAGAATATAAAATGAAACCAATATACTTCTTAGTCTACTTTATTGTATATACATATCTCTTAACTAAACCTTCGTTTACCGTTTTTAAATAAAATTAAGAGTACAATGAAAGTATTTATAAAAGAAATAAACTGAACTCAATAACATGTTAGTGTATTTTGACAAATACTCGTCGATAACCGAGATTTGATTCACGTTTTTAATGTAATGTTATTTTTTCTCAAAATTTAATTATTATCTGTTCAGCGGTTTTTCACAAATACTTAACATGTAGATAGTGTTACTTTTGCTTTTATAACATTGCATGAACTATTTCTCGTAATTTTAACCCAATGTAAATAAACCTTTCGGTACTAGAGAATTGGGCACCCTCTTAAAATCAGTCCTAGTTTATACAGTTCGCCTTAATTCTATTATTTATTTAAGAAACGCCGAATATATTTAGCGAGTAGCCAAAAAGGAACGTATTTAAAACATATATTTCTTACAAATTTGATGGCTCGTTTTACTTTATATTTCAGGTTTATTATATAAGTTGCCTCGACTCCGTTTACGGAGAAACGGGGCTTTACTAAAAAAATTCATAGTACATTATTTGAAATATTTTTACAACGAAACGTAAAGAAAGAAATTGAAGTACTTCAAAATATATGCAAAACTGCTACGTTGGGCTAGCGTTACTCAAAGTTTATATTTTCTATTTTATAACTAAATTCGGAATCTCTACACGCATGCCAGTTTTCGTATATATTCACTCTTAAAAACAACGAATAGTGCTAGAGTTACCTTGTTGTTGTATTCTTTTTTGAAGACAAGTCCGACATCTGTATACGATAAAAAAATGCAGTAAAGTTTTAGCCATTATCCTTACTGACTGTTAACGATCGCTGACTGGTGCCGGCTAAGTAAGCGGTAATCCGATACATTCTTTACGATTCTTCCCCGCAGCATGATATATTGAGTATATGACTACACGGATGGTATAGTAATTTAAGTCGTCGCCTCGCCGCTGCTTTTGCGTCAATTGTTGTGGGTTTGAAACCCATATGGGACTAAAATTTGTTTGTCCACAAATGGTTATTCCGAGTCTGGCTGTTGTTTGCGTCCATTGTTTAAATGTTTATAAAGGCCCCGCGATACAAGAATTATTTCCAGTCTGCTATTTCTAAAAAAAATACTTCCGAACCTTAACAATTTCTTTGGTTGTAATCTAGAACGTAGTATTAGAGTGGCTAAATATTAAAGTTTCATTAGTTCTGAAGTAACTTATACAGTAATAGCATTGACCTCGATGGCGTAGTGATAAGTGTAACCGACTGCCACGCCTGAGGTCACGGGTTCGACTCCCGCACAAGTCAAACATTTGTGTGCATAAACATGGTTGTTTGTCTTGTCTGGGTGTTTCTATGTATAATATGTATGTATTAACAAAAAAATAAAGTATATATGTATGTTTATCCATTGTCTAGTACCCATAGTACAAGCTCTGCTTAGTTTGGGCTAGACGGTGTTGTGTGTATGTGGTAGAATATTATTATTATTATTGACATTATTCATCAACATTAAGACTTTATTAATTTATGTGAATTTTTATTACAACGAATAGACCGGCAACCTCGTTTTGGCGGAATTCGAAATTAACCTTTGAGGGAAAATATGTGACTTACCATAGAAACTTTATCCTTTTATGTTACTCATGTTTAGGAAAGGCAATGAAATGTTCATGAAATCGCATAACGTGTTTAGGTGAGTTACACGTCCCTCCATCTGACTAATAAAAAAAAAATTATATCTTATCAAATCATTTTGGAATGTATGTGGTCTGTTGTTGTTGTGTCTGCTTAGAGTACGGCACAATGCGCCGGGCTACGCTAGCATGTACCGTAGTGTGTGTATAACTTATTGTGGTTTATATTCTTTATTTAAATATTTCTTATTAGATTTTGCCCGCGGCATCACTCTTGTAAATGTAAGTTATGTTACGCTAGAAAAAGTCCTTTTTCTGGATAAAAGGTACTGTATGCCCTTTATAATCTTTCCCCTGGCAACGTGGATGCAAAATTTCATGATGATCGGTCGAGTAGTTACGGGCGTGAAAGAGTAACAAACAAACTCACATTCGCATTTATAATATTAGTTAGAATGAGTTTCCCTGGGACAAGCGTCTTTGTAGAAACTTAAATATTATTAGGTACGCCGTAGATGCGCGTAGCAAGAGCGTAGAACCACACTATAAAAGATATCGTTGTAGACGGCTAACGTCTACATGATGATTCGTCAGATACAAACAGAACCTATATTTTGTACATTTATATCCCTATAACCGAGAGAACGTTGGATGCATAGGTCTCGAGTTCGATCTCAGGGCGCGCATCACTGGCTTTTCAAATTTATGTGAGTATTAAATAGTTAATTATCGCTCGCTATTAACGGTGAAAACATCATGAGAAAACCTGCATGTCTGAAAGTTCTCCATAATGTTCTCGAAGATATGTGAAGTCTGTCAACTTGCATTGGGCCAGCGTGGTAGACTATGGCCTAACCCTTCTCACACTGAGAAGAGGCCAGTGCCCAGCAGTGGGACAGTTTAATACAGAGTTGATATTATATATCCCTATAACCCGGTAAAGGTAGGCAGAGGAGTATTACACCCACATTTCGCCAGCTAAAATTATAGGTCCCATGTAATAGGTAACGAGACTATTGACGTCACCGAGCACAGTTACAGAATCCGTGCTGCTGCTGAGAATTATTCCTTAACTGAAACCGTCAATAACACTTTGCCCGACCCAGAAATTGAACCCAAGACCTCATGCATGGCAGTCACATATTAGTAAATATGACTGCTGTGCATGAGGCATCGCGTATAGACCGCCTCGGATACACAACGGTAGTCCGTTGCCTCACCGAGGCAGTTTCTATCTAACAGATAGATCTTAAACGTCTAGGTATAAACTAGAGTGTAGAATACAGCGATACGGTACTAGAGACTAATATCATAATATCACTCGTGACTAGTGACGGACGGACCGGCAGCAGCAGCAGTACCTACGACACTATTTGTTTGCCTACGTAGCTGTTATTCAAGACACTGGGAGTGGGTGGAATATGGCAAGTGGGCTTATATAGTATAATTAGATAGTTACTCTGTTTTGCTGTGCAATGCTTTAAACTAAAGCTTTACTAGATTTTACCCGCATTAATGTAGCTTTGTCAATAAATTAAATGTCTCGGAAACAGGACTTTTTCCTTGATGAAATGTTTCTGTGGCCCTGAAAGCGTGATTACGAAATTTTAATAAAGATCGGTCGAGTAGTTAAGACATGAAAGCGTAACAAACAAACTCATATTCGTATTTATAATATTCGTTAGGATTTAGTTCCATATGCTGCAATTTAGGCATTCCCTCAAGTAATGATTATTAAAAGTAAATAATGGTTTTTATATTCTGTCAAGATAATATCAGAAAATTTACTTGTGTGTTAATAATTTTAAATTAATGTAAATTTTAAATAATAGCAATAATCAGGATTATACCTACATATATATAAAACGAACTGCTTTGACAATGTAGAGATTCGTTCGTACTAAATAAACCTCACAACTTTATCGAACCACATGTTTCTGCACAGAAAATAAAACTAAAAAGCCTTGTTTTAATCCATGCACTGAAGCGCTATAAAATGGCCGGCTCGCTCGGATGCCAAAAAATAAAAGAATTTCACGTGCGATTTAATGGTGAGTACGCTAGTAAAATTTCCTGGCAGGTTCATTTTTGAAGCCAATTGCTTCAAAAATGAACCTGCCAGGAAATTTTATATGTTACAGAATATAACAATAGACTTGTTTAAATTTAATAGCAGTTTAGAAGTTATTTATACACAGCAATATAAGAAACACATCTTCAATATTTAGATAAGACCTATTCTTGAAAATTATTTATTTTATTTTTTTAACAAATTTGTTTAAAATTCCGTTACTTATGATGCTGACTGTACCAATGAAACGTATGATTACGCACTAGTATTGCCAGTCTTAAATATTTTATAATAAAATAAATTCCGCTGCAGTTTCCTCTTCGTGAATCCTACAAAAACACATATCCACGCCATAGCCTATCTTATGGTATGCGCGTTATTTTTGATCTAATATAAAAAATAAACAACTTCCAAGCTAGGAATTCCTAATGTGGATAAACACATGTCTTATTCCTGGTGCAGAAGATGACTTTTTAAAAGAAAAAATAAAACAATTCCTACATCACGGGAGACCTTAAAAAACACCTAAACAGACACAAAGTACACCCAGACTCAAAACAACAGTATTTGTTTTAAAGATTTGGAATTTGTTCCATCTAAGATTCAAAACCACAACACTCGGCGTATTGGACGTGGTAGGACAACTATTTAAATACAGTGGTTTAAATTCTAACGCTTGATTACACGGATGGACTACCCCATCCGTGTAATCAATTAGTGGCATGGTATATGTAAAATAGCTGCAGGATTTTAAATGAAACTAAACCGTATATCCAACTATCATCGGCAACTCACACTTTATTAAATGTATGTTAAATATGTATGTGTTTGTAGAACGTGGAACAGAACTGCGGAGAGTGTTGGTTTGATTCTTCCAGGCTGTTAATATTATATTGTTTGTTTGTTTACAAATACTTCCCTATTATCATACGTTAGGAAAATAACTGCCTCCTCTTTGGATGGCAGAGAAATAGATTCAACGTGCAGAGATCTTTAGACTTAGACACTTTACTAAATGTATGTTATATATGTGTTTATAGATCGTTAAATGAATCTGGGGGAGAGTGTCGGTTAGCTCTTCTGGGCCATTAATATTGAGACCCAATCCAGCAACGTAACAATCATCTGTGGTTAAAATAAATATTTTTCTGAGTATACTTTGTGTCCGTTATTATTTGTAAGTTTGTTGAGGCCATGGTAATAGAGATTGAGATCTAGTGCGGGAGCTGCTTGCAAAATAAAGCCTAAAAACACTAAAGATTTTATATATTTAAATTTGCTAATTTTAGGAATTACTTTATCCTTCTTTGTCCGCTTAGTTCTTGTAACCCACGAACAGAGTAAGCAATTCTGGCCGTATTTACAATATCTATTAAGTCCTAAGGTGAGAAATTGCTCACCCTTTATACATTCATTCGATTTCATTAGCAGGTAACTCAATGAATTGACTTTGGTGGTTTTCGTAAAATAATAAATTTTATTTATTTCTCACCACATTACATTGCATGAGCTTAGTCTATGGGTACAATACAAAAATTATGAATGTGGGAGACTGGTGTCTAAACTAAGCTTACGTCTGTATTTTAGGACACCAGGTCTTCGCCCTTAGTGTGTCCTGTTATGTTTGTATATTTTAATTTATTGTAATGAATTGTTACAAATACTAACAAAATATATATTTCACGTCACCAACATGCTTTACCACAATATCAAATTTATGCATTCTCACGTCGAACCATTTCTTTGTCTGGCTATAATTAAACAGTTTAAAATCCAGACACGATAATCAATATTGTTTTTCAATTACAATTAGATGAATAGTTCTTATTGGCGGTTTGCAAGCGCTTGTTAATTAAACAACAACGTCAACAATGTAATGAGTTTACCGCAATCTTATTACGATTCTATTTTTCCATTTCAGTGTTTTTTCAACACGGGTCTTTGTCTCTCTCTCTCTCACACGTACTGAGATAAAAAAGAAGATTTTGTCTTATACAATACCACAATGTCCCTTCGCAAGAATTAACTGCGGTTATAACAGTACCAAGTTTATAAGGCTCACGCATGTACCTTTGTAAAGCATTTAGTCTTAGCTGTTGCATACAACAGCCAAGACTAAATGCTCAATCGTCTAGTCAGTTTCAGGCTCCAGTTCTGTTTTGTTGTTTATTCTTTAAAATGTGTAATATATCATCAAAGGTCATCAACTATAAAATTTCAGATGATTTTGCTTAAAGCTCTTTGTTCCAACTAAATATTAGCAGGGTCGCAATATTTTGTCCATGTTCCTTGAGGTGGGCTTCCCCATTTGCCCAGTCATGTTATTTTAATAGATATACGGTTAATAACGACATTAATTATGCTTGTAATTCATGATAGAGTTTTATTGTGTGTACGTGTACAAAACAATCGCCGTATAATTATGGTCGACTCGTACTCTGAATTTAACCATCTACGCCCCACTGTCATGAAATATTATTATTTAAATAGAAACGTAGATAAAATTCAAGACAATTTCTCAAGCAAACAATGCCAATTTATATTACTTAATAGACTCTCGGTGTAATATTGAATCGTTTCAATTTACTTCGCAAGCTTGTATTCTGTGTCGCATATTTATACTTGAAACTTTTTATCAAATACAAGCCCCAAAGGCTAATAATATTTTATATACAACTGTCACAAACATACCTTAATTACATTGAACCTTGTAATTTCAAAATCATGAACTTATTGTAAATTGCCTTTGAATCAACAACAAAGGAATCAACTAGGTATAGTATGTTTTATCTTTTGTAAATTATAGATGCCGCTGCCATAAGACCGATGTTGCAATACAGAGCTTGTGTGAGTGAATGTGTGTGTTTATGTTGTTATTTTATATATTTCCTTCATTTATTTGTTTATTTAAAATGATTTTACTCCACCTGATGGTAAGCAACGATAAAGCAATGGCGGCAACGAGCAATATACATATTAGATCTTTAACAACGAAATAGGCGTTTACGTCCTACATCTAATTTCGTGGATTTCTTCTATACAGAATACAATGGTTGTTTCAAAACTTCGTTTATATTTTAGAATAGACTATATATGTACATATATTATTAATAATAAATATATAACCTTTTATACAATTTGTATTTAAAGTTATATCGCTTAGGATCTACCGGTATCCGTTGCTTAAATTTGCTATTATAATATGATGATCGACGTTTTTATTCATTTAAAACTAACCAGAATGGCCTAAATACAAGCAATTATACATGAAATAAAAAAAACACGGAATTCAATTTGACCATACAAAAAAAATATTGAAATTAATATTGTCTTCTGTTTACGCGAATGTTATTCATTGAAATTAAACTTTTACTTTTTTTTTCGGATTTTATCGCGTTGTTTATTTATCACTGTATTACAAAATTTTGAAAATATTACACTACTACTACTATTGATTTTATTTGACTAATTTATAAGCTAATAAAATTATTTAAACTATTAAATCTATTTATTTTTGGTTTACACTTTCCCCGACGTTTCGGTTGCTTTTCAGCAGCCATGGTCACGGGGAGACTAAGATGGTAGTTGTCTCATTGTTCCAGTGTAGTTATTTCAAAGTACCTGAACATAATTTAATTATTGGTGTTTCTATTTACGCAGAATGAGTTCAAAGTATCATGAAGTCTAGCTGTGGTTTGTTTCTTCTTGGGTTTGACTATTTGAAGTACTGGATCCCAAGCTGGTGGTACATTCCAACCATCTTCTCTATTGAAATTGGGATGTTTTTTGATTTCAATAGCCTCGCGAAGCATCCTTGGCAGGAATCGGTGTTCTTTAGCGAGAATCTGTGGTTTGTCAAATCTCAGGTAGTGGTTGGTCCCCTATTGTACGTGTTCACACACAGCAGACTTCAACGAGCGTTTGTGTTTTACATCAGCTAAGTGTTCTTTTATGCGGGTGCCTATGCTTCTCTTGGTTTGACCAATGTATGAAAGTCCGCAGTCACAATCTATTTTATAGACCCCTGCATCTTGTAAAGGTAATTGGCACTTGACGGATGGTAAAAATTTACTTATTTTCGTTGGCGGGTTGAAGTATGTGTTGATTGAAGCTCGCTTCAAGATGTAGCCAATCTTGTCAGTGACACCCCTTACATAAGGCAGTATAGCAGGCTGGCGCTCGACTGTGGCTGGCTTTTCTCGGGATCTGTGACAGCGGCGCGGCTGTTGGAGCTTGTTGTCTTGCAGTACTTGCTTGACATGTAGAAGCTCGGCGTCCAGGTGTTTCTTGTCACAGATCCCGTGGGCTCTCTGAAACAAAGACATTCCCACGGTAGCTAACTGTTTAGGATGGTGGTGAGATTCACCGTTCAAGTACCTATTTGTATGGGTCTTTTTCCTATACACAGTGTGGCTCAAAGTATGATCAGGATTCCTGGTGACAAGTACATCTAAGAATGCTAATGAATTATTTGCCTCTAATTCCATAGTAAATTGGATGTTGTTATTAATGGAATTAAGATGTTCTAGGAATACACTAACACTATCTGTTGGTAATATTGTTAAAGTATCATCTACAAACCTCTTATAAATCCTGGGTGTGATGGGGGCAGTCTGTTAAGCTCGAGCTTCGAAGTCCTCCATATATATGTCGGCAACAGCAGGCGATACTGGGGAGCCCATTGCCACACCGTCGACTTGTATGTAGAATTTATTGTCCCACAACAGATAACCAGTTGTTAAGCAATGCTTAAGTAGTTCTGCATATTTCTCAGGCATATTATACTCTATTAGCTTCCTTTTAGTTATTTCAATACAGTCATGTACAGGTATGCATGTAAATAATGACTGTACATCAAAACTAACCATTGTTTCATTGTTAGTGAGACATAGATGTTTAATCTCACTCACAAAATGGTATGAATCCTTTACATGTGGTCTCGAGTTGCCTCTGAGTGGTGAGAGTATCTTCGCTACGTGCTGAGCCAGTCTGTAAGTTGGTGTGTCGATCTGACTCACAATAGGACGTAGAGGAGCGTTTTCCTTGTGTATTTTTGGTAACCCATACAGCTTTGGAGGTTTTACGCAAGCTGGTATTAATTGTTAAACGTCTAGATCTAGTCTTTCGGAGTATTTATATATGATGTCTTTGGTTTTGTTCAATATTTTGTTTGTAGGGTCTGTTTTAACCTGTTTATATGTTGTTTCATCCGAAAGTAAATTTTCAATTTTATGTTTATAATCTGACGTATCCATTATTACCGTAGCGTTTCCTTTATCTGCACGGAGTACTGTAATATCTGGCCTAGCCCGCAAGTTCTTCAATGCGACGAATTCATCTTTGGGAAGATTCGGTCTGGGCACTTTACTTCGACGCAAGACTGATGAAATGTCCTGACGTATAGCCTCCAAATCTTCCTTTCTTATGTTATTCTTGACTAGGCAGTCCTCGACGTTGCAAATAATGACCTCATACGGTATCCTAGCCGGTGTTATTGCATAATTTAAATCTCTACTTAATACTTTTTCAGTTGTTTTGTCTAAAGTTTGTTTTGACAGATTAATAACTGCTTGTCTTTGAGATGACGGCGGCGTGTCATTGGTCCGTGCATTGACGTTTCGTTTCTTGCTGTTGGCATTTGATTTTGATAATAATTTTTCATATTTTTGAATTTTGTTCTTTTTACACGCATTATATTTTGATCTTTCTCTGTGATTTATAGCATTGATGCATTGTTTAAAATCAAATGGAGTTATTAATCTCTGTATTTCATTAGACAAAATCTCAAGCCGCCAACGAAGATAAGTCAATTTTTACCATCCGTCAAGTGCCAATTACCTTTACAAGATGCAGGGGTCTATAAAATAGATTGTGACTGCGGACTCTCATACATTGGTCAAACCAAGAGAAGCATAGGCACCCGCATAAAAGAACACATAGCTGACGTTAAACACAAACGCTCGTTGAAGTCTCCTGTGTGTGAACACGTACAACAGGGGACCAACCACTACCTGAGATTTGACAAACCACAGATTCTCGCTAAAGAACACCGATTCCTGCCAAGGATGCTTCGCGAGGCTATTGAAATCAAAAAACATCCCAATTTCAATAGAGAAGATGGTTGGAATGTACCACCAGCTTGGGATCCAGTACTTCAAATAGTCAAACCCAAGAAGAAACAAACCACAGCTAGACTTCATGATACTTTGAGCTCATTCTGCGTAAATAGAAACACCAATAATTAAATTATGTTCAGGTACTTTGAAATAACTACACTGGAACATTGAGACAACTACCATCTTAGTCTCCCCGTGACCATGGCTGCTGAAAAGCAACCGAAACGTCGGGGAAAGTGTAAACCAAAAATAAATAGATTAAATAGTTTAAATAATTTTATTAGCTTATAAATTAGTCAAATAAAATCAATAGTAGTAGTAGTGTAATATTTTCAAAATTTTGTAATACAGTGCTAAATAAACAACGCGATAAAATCCGTATATAGTAGTTTAATTTTATTGAAATTAAACTAACGGATTTTATCGCGTTGTTTATTTAACACTGTATCCATTACATAATTTTGAAAACTGTTACTCTACTACTACTATTGAATTTTATTAATTTTTATGCTAATAAAATTATTAAAACTATTAAATCTATTTGTATTTAGGTTTATACTTTCCCGACGTTTCGGTTGCTTTTCAGCAGCCATGGTCACGGGGAGAATTTATAAAATATTTAGTATGAAATAACCACAACGTTACCGATTTTCTGCATACCAAGGCGGTAACTTCTTATTTAAGCCCCATTATTTTTAAGCAACTTTTTAAAAAACAATGTTTATTATTTCAACAGACATGTTAATAAAAATTACAGACTAAATAATTTGCAAAGACATTAAAAATCTTACTTGAATTTACGAGAATTTCTACCTCGCTGTGTAATCTACGATGCTTTATGATATTTACTATGTAAATAACTAGCCTGGGTTCTGTCATCTTTATGGTTATTTATTCTACAAAGCAAGCACAACCTGTCATTTTAAATATAATAAACTCACAAACAAATATTTAAATAATTAACAAAAAAAACTACTATTCACAAAAATCAAATTAAATTTAAAAAGTAAGTTTAACATTGTAAAACTAACAGCAAAAGCAAGAATTCAATTAATTAATAAATTATTACTTTAAAACGTTTCAAACAAAAAATATAATATCTTTAAAAGCGGAAATTTTTTTATGAAACATTCCTTTACCACATAATTAGATCTGTCATATTTCACCTCTAACCCTGTGTTCATCCGCTTTTATATCACGATTTCTTTAAACCAACGCCGACATCATAATGGATAAAAATAATAATTTTAAAAGGGCTTTATAAAGATTATAAGTAAATATAAAAATGTCTTGAGAATACTGTCAACGCTCCCGTAATTATGTGTCTATTATTTTATTTTTTTTAAAACTTCAGTCTCGCACTAAGAATCAATCTTGTGTCACGGGGGACTTTACAAACATTCAGACAAAGGACGCAAAGAACATCCAGACTCGGAACAACCATTTGTGAATCACACGTTTTTTTGTCCCGTGTGGGATTCGAACCCACAACACTCGGCGTAACGGTAGTGGCGAGGCGACCACTTAAACCAGTACGCCATCTGTGTAGCCACTGTTACGTTTATGTCATGAAAAATAATATATTAGGACAGTGATAGATGATATTATATAACTTTTATCACACATACATCCATGTTTTTCTTCTAAGTATGGGGATTTAAGTATCTAATAAATTTATAGGAATGTACTTATTTATTTTGGGCCATAAGAAACTTTTATACACTTACTAAACAATATATATTTATGTTTTAATAAAGCAAAATTTAAGAATCACTCAAAATTTTTCACACTGTTACTCAATGGGATAGCTAAGTACTTCAGAAGTCATCAATCTATTTTCCTTGATGGCACTTTTTACGTAAACAAAACTGTAATCTCCGCAACTCAACGTAATATCACGGCTCTTGACGACTGATCCTTTATTGGGATTGACGTGAAACATTTATTTTATTTATCTTAAGAAATGTATCATCATATACCTATACTATTATTACAACGGAAAAAGAGGAAAGGTTTCATATTTTTGTTTATTTGTTTGTAACGATTTAACTCAAAACTACTCAACCTATTTCTTTTTTATTTATTATAAAAGTTATTTTACCGTTAGAAAGCTATCACCGAGTAACATAGGCAATATTTTATTTTAATAAAGGTACTGTTACTAACGTATCCTAAACTACTTTTAAGCGAGCGAAGCCGCGGGCAATAGGAAGTACTAAATATAAAAGTATGACGCACATAAAGATCTTTGATTATAAATATATTATATTAAAAATGTTATAAAAAATGTTTTTATTTGCTTAGTTTGATTAAAATCCCTTCAGTACTTTTTGATCCATGCGTGCAAATACAGACAGACAGACAAAAAATTTACTGATTGCATTTGTGGCATCAGTATCGATTACCAAGTCAATAGTTATTTTGTAAATATATTCAATGTACAGAATTGACCACTCAACAATTTTAGTTTATGTATAGACGATTGATTTCAATGTTTCAAATTCGATTTCGCCGGGAGGCACTTTAGTATTTCTTAGACCGGAGAGTCTGAAAGTAGGTTCAGGCATGTTATTTTAGATGTCTCTATTAAAGAAATTATTGTATACTTCATTTCCTTACCCGAATATAACTGAGTTAACCATTCTGAAAATACACATATAAAAGTACATGCACATTTATGTATCGGATCGTGTGCTAAAATATGCTATTTTTATGAGTGGCAAAAGTCATCGTTTCTGGAAATAAACGGAGTATAAACTATATATAACTATTTAGAGACAACATGAATGAGCTGGCCCACCCGATGCAGTGCCACCCTCTGAAAGTCAAACGGCTTGGCAGTAACAGTTGTGGTTATATCATTGTTAAAACGCACTCGTTTCGCCCAGAGAGTAAGGGTTCTAGAGTAGACTAGCATTTATATTATTTCATTATTTGTTTTTACCTTTTCTTAGTATCGGCCGTATATAAGACTATCCTGCTAACTAACTAGTAAAAAGTATTGCACGTAATCATAGCCTACGGATACCGCTTGTTAACAATAATTTAAGAAAGAGAAAAGAAAGAAAGTATTTATTTTGGCACACAAGGGCACACGCAAATCAAGAAGAAATAAAAAAAATTTAAGAAAATAAACCAATTGTATACAAAATAAAAATTAAAACAGAACAATAATAAAAATAGAAAAAAGAAAATAAAGAAACAAATACCAACTCTATAAATTAAATTACTGCTCACTGGCAACACCACACCTTCCGCTTAACTAAACGGAAACTGCCGCCATTCAGGTCAAGACTATGTCAATTTGTCAGTGTGCAGCGATACAAACAATAATAGGTATATATGTATATATGATAGTTGATCGTTTACGCGAATGTTATGAAAATTTTATCACGTTCTTTATTTTTCTAAGTAAGTGTAAAATTAAATTTAAATCGTTTACTCATAAAACAGTTTACTCATAAAAGTGTTTATTAATAGTAGTTTAAAAATTCAAAATAAAGTAAAAAGCGTTACAAAAAAAAACGAGGTAAAAGCCGTGTATAGTTGTTTAATTTCAGAATATGTTAGTTAAATAAAAAAGCTCGTTATCATATTTTACCTTCAATAGATCTTCGGCATCGTAATTAATCATCTAAATGGATATCTATGTATAAAACTTCGAAATATTTGTTAAGAGTGGCTGCGTTCGTAAAATTAATAATTTTGAATACATATTTAAAATTGTGGAAAAGATGTAGAGTATTGTATTGCCTTGATGCGTATTAAATTGTCTTAAACAGGTTTTTGCTTTAGATACAGTTAATGTACTGTAAATAAGTATTCTAAAATATTAATCGCTTTCCTTATCAGCAGATTGAGTATGAAAACAACAAGAAAAGGTGAAGTATTTACAGCTACGGTAAAAATCAACGAACTGTAAATTCATTATTATTCATTGAATCGATTCTATAGAAATCAGCTTTCAAACGCATATACAGTCTGTATTTTGGGTGTATTGCGGCTTAGCAGACTTCCTAGGAGGAACATTCGAAAGCGATACAATAGCAATCATATATTTTTTGTTACAGAAGCGCTGTGCTTTCAGTAGAAAGAATATTGATCTTTATCCTTCTAGGCCTCTATATGGCGAGAGTTATACAGCAAGTTAGTAAAATACAAAATATGCCAGTTTAATTTTTTTTGGAATACATTTTTTAACCGCCTTCGGAAAAAGAGTCTTTTACAATGCATATGTTTAGTTATGTATTTGTTAATACCATTTTAGGTTTATTTCATTGTATATAGCTAACATGCCTTTAAAACCCTACCAGGTGGCACTCTAAGAATATATTTTGTTCAAAGAACAGGGCAGTCAGCTAAGACAATAAATATCTTAGTTAAAAAAATCAACCAGTATTATGTTTAGAAAAATATTGATTTGCCGCCATTTTGATCCCGTGATAATCGTTTTATCGTAAAACACATGACAAATGGCAGAACTTTTCATTTTGAAGTCTAAATAAAACAAGTCACAATTCATTTTAATGTAGATATATTCATACATAGTCTCACGTCTATCACTCAGAAGGATGTAGAGATGATATATATTTATGTATAGATATACACATAAACTTCACAAGCGATGGTTTTAGGTCCAAAGTAATATGGAGCAGGCTTATTGCCGTATATCGTGCACCCCATAGTGCAGCTGAGAATTTCTTTGCACAATACCTTAATAATATTTTGGCTGATCATGATATCGACCCTGCACAGCAGTTATTCACTACCATTACATTACGGAGCCAATCAAGAAACATTGTTTTTAAAACTCTTTGTTGATGTCCGTAATTATTCCGAATAATGTGCAAAAAATATTTAACTGATACGTATAATAATGTTGAACGATTAATCTGTGGAGATTAAAACTTTGAGAACAGAACTGAGTATCGTTAAACCTGGCGTTAAATGTTATATTATGTCTAATCCTTGAAATATTTTATAACAATATACATTCCTTTTATTTTTAATTATATACATATATCACAAATTTTGGTGATTTGTTATTATCACAACAAAATAATCCAAACAAATAGTAGAGATGGCTACTTATATTTTATTTCAGCAGCTAGTTACAACAGAATATGACAGCTACATTAGCTATAGTTTTAAATTCTGTATTGGCCCATACTATTGACATCTATTGGACACAGTTTAAGCCCATATTACGCCAGCCATGGTTTTTGGGCCCATGTTTGTCTTATGCCTTGTGTTGTCTATTGGGTATAGTTTCAGCTTCAGCGACAATTTCTTGCCAACAATACTATGTTCGATCCTTGAATCAAACACGAGCATCTCGTGCATAGCAGTCGTATTCACTACGGCTCCACCGACGATTCTTACATAAATCTAATATTATATATACGAATGTGAATTTGTTTCTTTGTTATGCTTTCACACCTTTACTTCTCAACCGATCATCATGACGTACACACGTCGTCTGGGGATTAGAAAAGGATATTAAGGTTACCTTTTATCTAGAAAAAGTACTTTAACTAATCTAACCTAACTTACATTTACGTGAGCGAAGATGCGGGCAGAATCTAGTAATAAATATGCTTTAGAGACAAACGTCTCGTAAATGTTGCCATCACACCCATTCTTTAATTATGTTTATCTACATCAATAAAAGTATCTATATATTAATAGTGAAGCAATAACTTTGTACCTCTTTTTATGAAAATTGCGCGGGCGGAGGAGTATGAAATTTGGCACAGTTAAAGTTTATATGGAGAAGGAGGGGCGAATCCTAATATTTTTATAAAATATGCTTTAGAAGCACTACAAGCAGACAACCATGCATTTGACACACGTAGTGGAATCGCGTTCGTAGTATTTCGACAATGTTCGTCTGACGTCGTTCAATTCTTTGTAACAATGGTTACCTTTACCTTATTTATTTAAGTAATAGAGAAAAACAGAAAACAAAGTAGCAAGCTTTGGAATTTTGGTCGAATTTTGACCACTAGGCGACCGCTGGTTAATATATAATTTATGTATTGTCACGCTTCAAATTATATTCATTGCATATCACTTAACTTTATGACCTGCAGTTTATCGCATCGATACAAGTTTTAGGCGTCACATTAAGTCGTACCGTAAAGTCATATCAATTTAAATATACTATGAAGTATTTAAATTCTATGTTGACACTGAGAATGTTACGTTGTGAAGAAAAGTAACGTAGAAAACTCAATAACATTTTGGAAATCAACCCCGAGATCTCATCTCTCTCCGAGTCTTGCACTGTTAAGCTAAATGGCCAAAGAAAAATATCAAATAATACATTAAAGAATAGCAAAATTTATAGAAACTGTGTCTGCAATTAAAACAATATTTAGTTATTAACATCCGTTTTAAGTCCTATTTGCCTCCAGAATACAATATTCTCTCTAAGAAAACAATTACTGTTTACTTTATTATTCACAATTCACCGGTATGCAGCAAATTATTAGAGAAATAACCGCGATCGAACGCTTGTTGGAACAGAATACTAAATCAAGGCTCAAAGAGGATTTAATAAATTAGCGAGCCTGACTAGCATGGCAACACCCGTGGGGTATCTCGTTCGTAATTAATTTTTACTAATTGTTTCATATGGCAACAATTTCCATTAGTATCTATGAATATCTCAATGTTAATTAATTTGTCTGTCAATTAGTGTTTATAAATCATTCAGATCTAAATACTTTTGGGTCCTTAGAATCAGAATCTTTATGAATCTTAAAGTGAAGTTATAATCATTTTCTATAGATATATTTTAGAGTGATTGATGATGAGAAGGTGCCTGGTTAGCGTAGCACTGGTAAATACGTGTACTGTGCATGTGATACCATATTTGATGCACGGATCGGGAAAAGTGTTATTGGATTTGTCTAGAAATTCTCAGTAGCAGCACGGAGTCTAAAACCATGCGAGGTATACGGCAAGTGGCTCGCCTCTTATTACATGACACCTTAAACCATAGTTGGCAAAATTGGCGTGTTATACATCTCTGCTTACCCCTTTGTTGATATAGGCGTAAGGCTAAATATGTATGTTATGCTAGATTTTGCCCGCGGTTTTACTCGCGTAAATGCAGGCTAAATTAGGTTACTATTACAGTACTTTTTCTGAATGAAAGGTACTTTATGTTCTTTTCTGTTTCCCTGACAACGTGTATACGAAATTTCATAATGATCGACCGAGTAGTTAAGGCAATAAAGTTTAACAAACAAACAAACATATTCACATTCGCATTTATAACATTTGTTAGGATTTAGGATTTTCCACTACATTGACAATTGATACGGTTACCCAGCGTATAACCGATCATCATATATTATGGACATCTAAAAGTCTAAAACACCGAGGGCAAGTATCACTCGTGCGTTAAAGCCAAAATATTAACTTTTCTATGGCCTTCTTGAATAATGTATCGTGAACTTTGAAAAAAAGGACCATACCACAATTGAAGCATCTTTAAGAGAAATTGCTTCTAAACAGTATTGGCATTCAAAAATTTTGGTTTTATAATATGAGGGAAGGCAGCGCTATCAAAATAGTTCTATTCATAATATGGTCATAAGTTTACGCGAATGTTATACATTTAATTTAAAATACCTTTTTCTTTAAAAAGAGACTACTTCCCGCACTAGGAATAATTCCTGTCTCGCGGATGACTTTATAAATATTCAAATAACGGACACAAAGAACAACCAGACTCATGTCGACCTTTCGTGGATCACACAAATTTTTGTCCCGTTTGGGGATCAAACCAACAACACTCTGCGCAGCGGCACTGGCAACGCGACCATTTAAACCTCTACGCCATCCGTGAAGTCTAATCAGTACAGATCAGTTTATATTATATAGCTTCTTACAAGCAAGTTGGTAAAGATATTTCAAACCTACTTCTTTAATCCACAATTCTTAGATAAGTTCTTTTAGATATAAGATTTTATGAGTTTGTAAGTCGCTCGGGCGAGTAAAGCGGACAAAGTCACGGAAAATAACTTGTGCGATAAGTCAGTATTAGCTATTATAAAAACTCCGGCTAGAAAATCATCTCATTTTGTTCGCGTAAACGTCTTTTTGCTTCAATTTTCATTCATTTTGGTGTGAAAGGAACTAAAGTGGTAGCATATTGTTAAACGTAAATTGACATGGGAGAAAATATAAATATTGTATGGCGCTTAATGTTATATTAAGGAATATTATATATGTAAGTTGTTAAAAATAAACCTTTAGAAATCTTTAAGTATGAACGTGACGTCTGCTATGTTCGGCAAATAAGCACAGAGCCCAGCTGATGATAAATTGCTTTTCTGGTTAAAGAGTATATTTCTTATAAAGAAATTTACATTGTATTTAGATGAGACTACACTTTTACACTTACTAGTAATTAAACTTGGTCATTCAAACATTAAATTCTAGCTTAGTCATATAACAATATAAACACAAGATATAATCTTGTTAAAATTATTTTTGTATCAACAAATCACAACTAGCAACACTACGACAATAAGAAATATTACTATACGCCATATGACGATAAAAAGTGCGATCCCAAGTAAATGACCCAGTAATCAAGTAGTACGCTTTTCTACTTTATTTATGTTTTAAAGTTTTGTTTAAGTAAAATATTTTGAGGTACGTGTTCTTTATTTCACTTTTAAAATATTAAATGAAAGCAGAGTGTGCTTTAATTTTTTTTGTAGGCTTTGTACGCTTGTAAGTTCAGAAGCAACACTATTCAAGAAAGACATTGCTATGCTACTCATGTAGAGAGAAACGCTCATTTGCTCCCGTTAACATCACAGAGATTCCTTTAAAAGTCTTTAACTACCAAACGTGCTATGCCTTGTGTTATTTGGCTACGATTTTCTATAGTGCTCATTATTAATTAACGCATTCCCAAACTGTTCGAGTTTGAGACGTTTCCTACTTATGATTCTCTTCTATGTCATAAGAGGCGTCTTCGAAAACCTGACATCGGTCGAGAGGTCGTACGAACATGCATTAGAGCATAGTTATAGTATTTGTGAGAAAAAGATGAAGGCATAGACTCTGCTAAAGCTTACTGCGATAGTAGTTGTTCCTTACATTATATTAGTGCATGGCAACACATTAGCGATAAGAAGTTACAGCAACTAGGTGAAATATTACGAGTAAAATAAGATTTCATTTTAATGCAATTAATTAGCAGCGGCGCTGTATTACAGTAAACACATTGTTCAGTAGGTATACTGAACTGAACCGTTCTATGCCAGGCGCCGAATAGCAATACAAATAAGATTGAATGCGAGTGAGACGGCCCCTCGCATGCGTAAAACCATTCGTATGCCATACTAACACTGTCGCATAAAAATTGTCTCGTTGACACTGTAAATAATAATGACGTTACTTTAACTGCGTATGGCTTAATATTAATTTTCGCATCACAATTGTTAGAAGTTTTTTTAATTCAAGAATGTTCTTCAATTCGTCAAGATATTTCACAAAGGAATACCTGCACAAACGACTTGTTGGATAACTTGGAGTTTCTTTTTATTTTCTACTTCACTTTGTGTGCTCTTTGTACTGAAGTATAAGTATAATATTGTTGTAAGTTCTTAACATACAGATAACAAAAAAATCTGGTCACATTTAAGGATCCTCAATAAACACAATTATGATGAACAGTTACGTTAGAAAGAAAATAAACGTATGTTTTTTTTAAGTGGTTCGTTCACATGACATCTAACAAAGTCTAATGTCTCTTGTACATGACGCGTGTAACATTCGCAAGTTGAGGAACTTACGCGGCGTATGTGCATCGCGTAATTAATGACAGGTGCAAGACATCCGCGCAAGTACCCTTAGTACGATTACCTCGCGCATATTGACCGCGGGAATATCTTGCGCATGCTGATCACGCCAGTAACTTGCATCGTGTATAACCACGTTTACATGCTACCGTAATTTCTTACTACGATCTGTATATTATTATTAATATGTGAAAAGGAAACGTTATACTTCTTATTAAGCATATTGCACGCATGGAGGAGTTTGAGATTTGATATACCAAGTTGATGTTTAAATGGAAGTGCTAAAGTCTAACACAAAAAATATCAAATTAATAAACTAGGGTCTAATTTCGACCACTGGGCGAGCACTAGTTTTAATCAATATTTTTGTACATTATTACCTTACGGTTTATTACACACACTTCAGTCATATTAGTTATTCTTTCTTGTGATATGCATAATCTCAGCAATAAAATAAGCCAATCCTAGTAAAGAAACTTAGATATCAGAACTTCATGCAAAATATGTTTATTTAAAGTATTATTTATTGCACATCTAATAAACAAATAATTACATTACATTGTTTATTTAAAGTACTTTATAATTACGTAACTGCATGAAATGGAATTCTTTTAGGTACTATCATGTTTTTTAGAAGGAACTCGGCATGTTTAATGATAAACATCTAGAACTCTAGTTGTATGATCTCCCCGTGACCATAGCTGCTGTAAATGACGGGAAAAGTATAAGCTTAAATATAAATAGATTTTATAATTGAAATAGCTTAAATTGTAATAAAGTTTAATAATAGTAATGTTATAGTTTAAAATTAAGTAATAAAAGTGTTTTAAAATAAACAACGCGACAAAATCCGTATAAAATAGTTTAATTTCTACTCTAGTTGTTTTATGTATTTCTCATTTTTCATCTTATTTCTATTTCTACTTCAACGCGATATACACGAAGTCATACCTTTGTAGGTACGACGTCTTGTATACACATTATGTTGAACTTAAGCCTAGTTCAAACGAGTAATTGAATAGACAAAAGACTCGGCTCCTAAGGTCTTAACTCTACTTCGAAAGAGCTTTATATAGCACAGATAATATAATACTATACTAAAAGGCTTAGATGGATGAACGTTAGTAAACGCGTAAAAAAGCACCGATAGCCTATTGGGAGATCGTTGGACTACCACGTTGAGGTTTCAAGTTCGATTCCAAGGCGCACACCTCTGTCTTTTCGAAGTTATTTGGGTGTTAAATAGTAAACTATCGCTCGCTTTAACGGTGAAGGAAAACAGCTTGAGGAAACTTGCATGTCTAAGAGTTTTCTATAATGTTCTCTACGGTATGTGAAGTCTGCCAACCCACCCACACTGGGCCAGCGTGGTTGACTATAGTGTAAACCTTCTCATAATGAGAAGAGGCCCGTACTCAGCAGTGGGACAGTTTAATACTGGCCTGATATTGTTATATAAACGCGTATATTTAAAATTACCAATACAAATTCAAATTGTACAAGTGCACCGATAGTTCCACATTAAGCGCGTTCTTACGCTCCACTTCAAAAGACAATTGACATTATTTTATTAATTTCAAATTCAATAATGAAAGCGTATTAAACAATCTCCACCTGCGGAATTAAAAAATATGAAGCAAGGGGAGTTTATACAAATAGACAAAATGATACGAAGATACGATTTGAACATAATAGCTCCATGTACAGAAGAGGATTAAAAGAGATACAAAATTTTTACATTAACCACTTTCTGCTTAAAGATACTCTTTCGTTTTAGTGAATTTAGCCTATTTATTAACACAGAGTATTTTTGCCGCGTCACTTCCATAGCACAAGATTGTAATTACACTAACGGTTGATCATTTGGTCATGAGGTCCCAGGTATGAATATCGGGTAGCGCATGTCGTTGTTGAGATTATCTGTGAAAAACTGCACGGATGGCGTAGTGCTTTAGTGGTCACCTAATCGCTGGCGCACTGCGCCGGGTGTTTTTCGATCTTCAGCCAGAACAAAAATTATACGATTATGTGATGAATGATTCTTTGTGTCCGATGTTGGAATGCTTATAAAGTCCTTTCGCCATAGAAATTATTTCTAGTGCTAGAGTAAACTATTAAAAACAATCATAATCAATAGTAGCACAGACAGATAGAAGCGGGACGTGAAAAAGCAGGTGCTTTTTCACGTCCATGGTCTGAGAAGGTTCTCAGGCCGTCAAAGTAGGGACCTCAACATCGCCTCAGCTGCCATGAGAATGGTGTGGGCCATTGCTCTTGGATCACATTATCGCTGACCATCAGTTGGAGTGTGGTCATTTTAAAGTGAAATATAATTATATTAACATAGATTTCTTCAAAGTGCAAAGTAAACACCAGTTCAGTTTTATCTCGTCATTCGAGGAACCTATAGAAACCTACCTATACCGGTTATAAATCACATCTGTGTACCCCTTTGAGGGTATTCAACCGTAAATATATGTAATGCATTACAAGTGCTATGTGCTAAGCTATGTGCGTAACCTTTAGATTACCAACGCTCTGAACTGTTCTGCTCTGAACTGGAAAATCTATTTAGATAACAATCAAAAAATATTATATCTCGATGTTAACATCGAGATATAATATACATACATTAATATAAATTACTAGACTGATACATTAGCTTTTGTCCGTGGATTCACTGAATGAAAGGTATCCTATACCCTATTCTGTACCCCTGACAATGTGTATGCGAAATTTCATGACGACCGGCCGAGTAGTTAAGGCGTGTAAGCGTAAGAAACAAACAAACTTATATCCGCGTTTTATAATTTGCTTTAAGATTTAGCCGCAGCTTCGCTCACGTTAATGTTGGTTAGGTTAAATTAGTAACAGTACTTTTTTCTAGGTGAAAGGTACCTTATGTCCACCCTGACAACGTGTATGCGAAATTTGACGACCTGTTAGTTAAGGCGTGAAAGCGTAACGATAAGACTCACATTCGAATATGTGATATTAGCCATAGCAGCCCGGAGTTAGGAAGTTGGCGGTGTTAGACACGCCCGTGCCTCGGAAAGCACGTAAAGCCGTTGGTCCTGCGCCTTATCTCTCTCTGGTCGTGTCGGAATACCGTCCCATCGGATCATGAGAGTTAGGGAAATGAGAGTGCCCTTGTGTTTGCGTACACACTTGTGCACTATAATATCTCCTCCGTACTTAGCCAGTCTCCGTTAAGACAGGCCGCCGCCGCGCCGTGGCCGAAATTCGGTCTGAAGGTCTGATTATTACTATTATTAGTTAGGAAGGCAAGATATGCGTGTACTATCCTAGGCTAATTAAAAAGGTAATAAAAGAAATAAATGTGCAGAAATGGACATGAGTACTTTTCATCTACAAAAAAAAGCACTGCTCCCGAGGGATTAAAAATTGACTTAACCAATATTTACGCAAGTGAAGTTTATGATAATAAGGACAAATTAGGAATCGCCTAGATATTGAATATCCATTAGAATTAATGAATGTAAAAAAAGACTAGATTTTAAAAATTCTCGCATCTGCACTCCTTCTCTTAACTATACTTTATAAAGGGGCACAAATGTTTCGCTCGACGTATTAATATTTCAACCAGTGTTCACCTAGTGACCGCAATTCAATCATAATAATACATATATATATAATTATCATTGAATAGAGGAAAACGTGTACAAATTTACATTTGATTCAATATTTAAAAATAAATACTGTTTCCAAGTTTCAGTTCTCACCAATAGCTACAAACAAAGAAATAGGAATTGTTTCGTCTTCGCTTATTTATTCATATATATATGTAGACTTGACGTAGTCCTCGGATTCGCTCGTCTTTAAAAATATTTTGTCAAATTTCTGTCCCTCGGCTTTCTTTTTCTGGATGAAAGGTCCATAATCCTTTTCCGTACCCCTGACATCGTGTACGCGAATTTGTTGGTCATGTAGTTAAAGCGTGAAAGCGTAACAAACAAAATAACAAACTCACAGTCGCATTTATTTTGTTACCTAATAAATAAATTATTTTTATATTATTATTATTATTATATTATTATTATTCTCTTTATTTCTATTTTTTCTAATTATTACATTTTTAAATATAAATATAAAAACTATACATATTTAAAAATATAAAAACTGAAATGACCCACCGATATCGGGAACAAGGTCCAAGCTGCCGGTGGTTAGGGCCCCAAAGAGAGGAATCTCCTCACAATACGCGCCGTGTCGAGTAGTACTGCCTTTTGGATCAAGGACTTGATCCAGCCATCTAACGCGAGCCTCTGCAGGTGGTGGTCGAGGCTCTTAGGTATTAAACCATTGACTGTAATGACTATCGGCACAATGATCGCCGAGTCCACACGCCACATGTCGACAATCTCGTGAGCTAGGTTCAAGTATTTCAACTCTTTTTCTTTTTCAGCTTTCACAAGATTCCCGTCATGTGGAATAGATACATCGACGATCATTGCTCGGCGTTCTAATCGGTCTATCAGCACAATGTCTGGCTTGTTATTATTATTATTATATTAGTTAGGATTTGCCTTCCTCACCAAAAGATTTAAGAAATAAATGCTCAATGCTTATAAATATTAGTTCTAATTTGTCGTAAACCTATAATTGTAAAAATCACAGCTAATGGCACATCACGAATTCTATTGAACATTTTACTAAAACGCTTTTTATTTTCTTTTCTACATCAAAATTGCGTTTAACAGATCAATCGTTCCCAGCCAAGTAAATAAATTAAAGTCTTTAGTCTCTAAGTATTATAGTAAAAATTGGTGAGCGATAATGTAGCAAGGGATAATATATATTTATATCCTCAACTTATGTATTACCATCCTATACCAAACGTATTTTAGCCGTATATATTATAGCTGTATGTGTAGCAAGCTTTAACCGCAATCCTTTTAGTCTGGAAGGCGTATTAAGAGCGCAACAGTAAATCCAATCTAGAGTTCACAATAGACAATCCAACTCTCATCAAACACTTTCTTAACCAGCGTTGAAATATTCGCCGGCGTCTTTGCCAGACTGTAATTAGTGCTTGAATTTATTAAGTTAAGTATTCACACAGATTACTTCGTTAGTGCAATGACGTCATTGTATAAGCATTTATCCGGAGAGAGAGAGAGGAGGCAAGAATATCTACCTTAGAAAAATTAATACCGTAAACTTATATTTAAAACGGAAAGCGAGGCTATGACCGCATCAAAAGTGCGGGTGTCGAATGATCAGCTGTGCAGTTACACACACGCACGCACACAGACACGCTTATTATTAGCTGAAGAACTTTTTGCTTATCGCGCCGATATATGCATATGTATTAAAATGTGTGAAATTATTTATAGTGTAAGCTTTTAGGAGCTTGACCTAATTGTAAATCTTCTAATGTAAATAATTTACACTTATTCTTATACGACTAGTTTTGTATAAACTGGACCTGAGCACGCGGCCTGCCTGGTGGTAAGCGGTTACCGTGGCCTATGTTTGCTTGTTTCACTATAGTGCCGTTGTCGACTCTAGAAAAAGGAATTAAAGATGTAATGAAATGTAGACCGGTATTCTATAAGTTAGAGCTCCACCAGGCGCGCAGGCTCATTTCCACGGTGACCAAGTAACTAATAGACAAAACAGCGGTCCTTCCACTCTTTCATTTTTGTTATTGGATATTTTGTCACAAATTCTAAGAAATACTCAGGATTCTCATCAGCTACGGTGTTTCCGATAGACGACGATATTTTAGTTCTTACCACTTATTGCACGTGAGCCGCAAAGTATATAAGAAACACAGTACTAAATCATGGTTGTGTTGGTAGCGCGCCTACCTGGTGATTTGGTACTGTATTCTATTGGAAAAAAACTTAACATGACTCGACATTATTGAGATTATTTACTGCCGCCCATCCCTTACATACACGCGCGTAATACTGTATTATAACTGTGCCACACTGTAATTAGTTTGGAGAATTTATCAAGCTAAGTATTCTAAGTCCAGTCCAAAATCCGATGTGATTAAACTGCGGAACTGTATACTCAAATGATTAATATACCCGCGTCAACCGAAACCGTCTATCATGGCGGATAATATTTAAATAAAAAACGTAATATGACAATAAAAAAGAATAACAACTATACTGCGTAACTTTACCTACTTATGAGATTAATGATGAAATTTGTATAAAAGTGTTGTACTTGTCTACAGATAGCAATTTAATTTTTAATATTATGTTGTACTATTTCATGGTCCATTTAGCATAATATTTAAGTTTTTCTATCATATCGTGAGGTGATACGGTTTTAGACTGCCGAAGGTTTGGTGGCCGAAACATGGCCAAGTATTTTATAGAGTAATTAAATTCAATGATAAAGATAGTGATAAAATGTATTCGTATGGTCTGTTAAAGCGGTTTGTATGAGGAAAAAGTACTATGAATAAATACAAAACATCCAAAAGTGCTTTTAAGCAATTTTTAAAAAAGGTGCTTGTAATGTAACTTCTGGCGTTATATTCTAAATTACCTTGAAACTTTATTAAAAAAAATATGGTCTTATATCTTTCAAAGTAATTTTGATTTATTAAACTACTTCTTAAACCTAGTAATATCTATTTTAAATTAGTTTCTATATATTTCAAAACTCAATGAAAAATGTATCTATAATAAATTAATCATTACGTGTAATTCAAGTTTGTCGTTCTTCAACGCTATTAAATCCCAAAAACGGCAAAAGATTGATTAAATATTTATCACTTATCATATTCTGTTAGACGTCATTTTACTATAATATAATGAATTGTGACTTAGCGCTTTATTATTTGAAGACACCGTATTTAGACACTGAAAAGGGGAATATTATGATATATTTATACTGCAATACCGGCTGTTTCATCGGTTCAATGACAAGCGAGAGTGTAAAAGACACTGACACCATGAGGCCCTGGTAAACGAGATATAATTGTTTTTTAAAAGCTGCGATATCTTAGCGGTGTGACACTTCCTGTTATTATCTTGTTATTATCACGGGTTTGATAACATTCATACATAACATAATTTTGAAAAATTAGAGTTATATTCGGAATTCTTAGTTAGGTGCAAATTCAAGGTCCGTCGGCAATATGCTGTCATACAGTCAGGGGGAAGGGACTCAGTGTAAGGTGCCACCCCACTAGAAGAACGCATAGTCAAGATACTGACTAATGAAGACGGTAATCTGCTGTCGGGGTGTGTGTTCCAGCAAAAATTGCAGTATACATAGAAAGGCAATAATAAACTAACGACAGCGCTTAAGATATGCAAAACGGTAAGAATCCACATATTCAGAGAAAGGCTCTGTCCCAGAACACACCTAAGGCTTTTGTAAATACAAGCAAGTTGTTACAAAAAGTTACAATACTGATAACTTAAAATTAAGGATCCGTGTGTTTATCTCAAAAACAAAATACACCAAGCCATTTTGATAAATTTCGTTCGGTGTTGTTACTTGGCAGGAACATCAATCGTTCCCCTGCGGAATCGAACGTTATGCAGAACTAGGTCAAAATATGTACATCACCGGAATTTCTTCCACGAAGTAATTTATTTAGCGTGTTTATTTAATCATTTAACATTTTATATAACGCAATACTGCAGAAAAAGTCATCGGATTTGTAAGCAGAGATTTAAAAATAGAATTAATGATTTTTATTGCATATATTTATTGCGGCTTATTTTGTTTACAACTGCATAATGGCAACAACTGAGTATGTAATATTTAACTAGGTTTTTGCTTTTGTTCTTTTACAAAGATAAAAAAGAAGATTACATTCTTTTAATCATTTTAATATTGAAACGTTTACTTTCTCTTTAATATGAAAACTGCGCTCATAAACGGTCACAAGACAACTACGATAAGACAAATGGAAACGCTCAAGATGTAAAGATTCTATGTTTTATAGCGGTCCCTACAAGGATTGCACGCATAAAAAAACTCTTGTTAAAAAAAGAATAAAGCAATAATCTTATTCATAAAGCATTTATCGGCTGAATGATCTTTAAACAAACAACGGCGCTTAAGATATGCAAATGTTTATTATATAAATTATTGTCTATACTGCGGCCAGTGAGAATTTTGCTTTATTAGTATTCCACTTTTAACAATATTGTTAAGCTGAAGAAGAGGAAGTAAGAATATACGTTTATGTACACACGAGTTTTATAGGCACCGGGAATATGATTTTCTACTTCTCCAGGGCTTTGGGCTGGTACAAACTTTGCATTTACTATACTACGCGATGTTAATATGATTATACGTTGAAAGTCGGCCAGTAAGTTGCTGTTAGATATCCTTAAAAAAATATTCAGCTTCCCTAAAAACACAAACAAACAAAGATTTCTATCATAAATACATACGTTCTACTACGTTAAAATATAGTCACCTTTGCCACATGAAATGTTAATTAAAAATATAGAGTTATTACGATGACTCATATTTAAAAATTTGACCCTATCGTTCTCCATCAAGTAATGTATGAAATAACTTTCTTAGAATGGATATTTTTTCGTGCAATCTAAGTACAAGCAGGGTATGCGTATTAAGTCAAAGTCGGACAATATGGGGTTGGGTTCCTTAAAAATATTTTGCTACAGAGCTTAGATGTATATACGGCACGGACTGCCACGCAGAGGTGGTAGTCCAACGGATGGTACTATGCTATCGCTGCTTATATGTCATAGTTTCATAGTTTAAATATGTACTTATAATTCGGTAACGCGTCGTTTCGACTTATTAGATATAGTCGTAAAAGCATTCTTTCTCATTTCTCCCTAATATAGACGACACACCCGGCCCGTTAGTGTTCGCGCTTATTGTACCTGCTGATTGTAGGATTCCAAATATATTCCGGTTCAAGCAGTGTTATTGTGATTTACCTGTAGTCTGTA
This sequence comes from Catocala nupta, assembly GCA_963675205.1. Lineage (NCBI taxonomy): Eukaryota > Metazoa > Arthropoda > Insecta > Lepidoptera > Erebidae > Catocala > Catocala nupta. Next base: position 7,954,831 of record OY776090.1, on the reverse strand, counting down.
ATTAAAGTCTTAGTCACAACAGAGCGTGAATCGTGTCTTTGATGGGAATCGCCTCGACTTGAAATAAATAAGTTCATTGTTCAAGCGTGAGTGATTTACTGTTTTGCCGATCCAATTATTCTTCTGGTCACCTACAGCACTGACTGCCTCAGAGTCATGGCGGTAATGATTACTGTGCATGGGGATTCGATTTCCGGATAGGGCAGAATTATATTGGTATTTTTTCTAAAGGAATTCTCATTATTAGTGGAATATGGAACTGTGCCCGGTAAACGGCATTATGTCCAAATTATATTACGTGGAACTTAAAAACATATTTGAGAAAATGTGAGTGTAATACAATACACCTCTATCTACTTCTTCGGGGTTACGAACGTGAATGTATGTTTTTCCTCTGAAACACAAAATGTTATAAATTATCAAAACATATTTTCTTTCATATAAAGAATACTGAGCTACCATCAAAATATAAATGTAAGTTGAACTAAAAGCGAGAAATAAAAAGAGAATAGAAATGCATCCGCTAGGGTTAATGGAAACGTGTCTCTGCGTTTATTGATAGTCGTTACGCAATTTATTTAAACAAATAGGATTGCAAGTAAAAGCTTTTTATTGAATGTTCAAACCTTGTGTTTTACAGTAACAGAGTTACATTATATTTTAAGAAATCTACATTTTATAGCTGTTAGCCTTGTTAAATGCTTTTTTATTCTAAAGAGACATCACCCTAACTGGGAATAATACTTGTATTACAGATGATTTTAAAAACATTCAAAGCACTAACACAGTAAACATCCAGACTCGAGACAAACATACGACACGATAGGTGTAGGTATTGAACTTACAGCCCTTGGCGCAGTGATAGTGGCGAGCCTACCACTTAAACCTAGTAGTGCGTAGTGTGTAGTCAGTATATATTTTTATGTACTCATCCGTATTTAGTACTGACCCAAGGAGTTCCATTGTTGTCTTAGCAGTAATGATAAACTTTCATTTACTATGCCAGAGACCATTGCAATTTTAATATAGTAGCAAGTGTGATATCGGAATTTGATAGGTATCGCTATTGACCTGAGAGAATGTTCTTACAGAACGTTCTCAGTAATAGAACGAAACCTGCAATTGTGGCTTGTGGATGAGAACAGGCTCGACTCCTAGCTGTGATACGTTTGCTCTACCCTCTCAAGATATTGGACTCTGTTGGGCACAGGCCCCTCATTATGAGAAGAATACCTTACAGTGGTCGCCTCTAGACATTGCAGCAGGCTTCAATCTTATCACCTTTTTTATACAGGCACTGCGATAAACTAGTTGCCGCGTTATTGCCCGAACGCTAAGACTTTTCCTTTTTCAAACAAGACTTAAATATAGTATTACTATCACGGTAGGTAGCTTTAAAAACTTGACATTGGTAAAATCCATGGGAGGCGACAGTTACCGTTAGTCGCGTGCTAGATGCAACAAGAGGCAATAAAAACAAAACGTGGTATTGATCAAGTGACCTCTGCGTGACAGTATGATGGTCTCATAACAAAGCAGTATTTTTAAGGTTACTTTTATTATTTCTATCTGTAAAGAGACAAGTATCAATGCTCCGAAAAAGTTTCTAGCTGTGTTGCTATCTTAAATTATACTACACTAACTTGTTTAAATATCTTTATTTAATAATTCTGCAGTATAATCATTGTTTTTCTTAAACAACTTTGTCATGAAAATGGCACTCCTATTATTTTTCTTAGATTGTTTATACAAAGAATGAGAATAGGATTTTTTACTTAAAGTAGTCTTGGGCAGGTATTTTGTACAACAAAAACTTGTTATGAATTCTTTGCAAAGTTATTATGACGTATCTAAAATATCTCTTACATATTCCACATTATTATTATAATACTCATAGAACATTTTCAACTAACCGTAATATATAGAATCGATAGACGTCACTTGGCGAAAATCCATTTTAATAAAATTATTAGGAAGAGAGGAACCCGCCACGCACCCTCGGATTGCCCACCCCAACTATTGCAATAGAAAAAGGTTGACAATACCGAACTACTCTAGATATGGACAGCCACGTCATGAGATCTGCTCGTACTCCAACTTGCAGTACTTCGCTTCGAACGCAAAATATATGTCGACACGTATTTCGCCTCAGCACGAGACATCTGCAAGACCGTTTGGCAATGAATGAGCCAATAACGGTAATATGTATAGTAATGATATGAAGTGGCGGTAACCTAATAAAAAAACCATTAATTTTCACATAGGGATGCGCTATTGTGTCGTGGATCTATCTTTGCTGACTTTATCAATTGCATTACAACCGGTGCAAACACAAACATTAGGCAAGATGGCGTAGTGGTTAGTGTAACCAACTGCCACGCCTGAGGTCAAACATTTGTGTGCATGAACATGGATGTTTGTCTTGGTCTGGGTGTTTCTATGTATAATATGAATGTATTTACAAAAAAAAAGTATATAATATATTATGTATGTTTATCCATTGTCTAGTACCCATATTACAAGCTCAGCTTAGTTTGGGCTAGATGGTGTTGTGAGTATATGGTAGAATATTATATTATTAAGGTACAAGAGCTAATTCCTGCAGTCAAGCGTAAATTTAACTTGTGTACCGAACCAAATCAAATAGGAATTCAACACTGTTCTCGAATTCGAGCTAAAACCATCAGAGATTTGAATTGAAGTAGATTACCGAACTTTTTATTTAAAATTTTATAAATAACTTGCATTGCTAATTACTTACAATATTGTATAACCACATGATACATATTTGTGTTAGATAAGGGCTTATTTTAAAACATTATCATACGTATTCATTTATATAATGTTTGCAGGGAAAGGTAGTCCATTGGTTAAGACGTCGGAACTGTGATCGAAGTAGTAGGAATGTATTGCAGATATATCGCACATTGATAACAAAAGTGGATTTATACAAAAACGCTAATTCTGTGTTGAAACCACATCTAGATTGTTTAATAGCAAGCGCTTTTAATGCAAAGACTGACATTCTAATAGTTTAGATACTTTTTCTTAGAGGCCGCTAGTGTCACTTTATACTTTTAGTAAATGCGACTGAGTAGTGACAATATCTCAGTTCAAAACTGACATTCGGCGGGAACGCACACTGCGGTGAGTAAAAAGTATAATTTTGTGTTTTGTGTTGTTTTAAACGTAATTCACGCCAATACCCTGCTGAAGTAATAACTACATGAATGGCATTTTACACATAGTGTCGCTTATTTAGTTAAAGTAATACTGAAAACAATTTTGTGATGAATTAAAAAATGTATTTTTTTGTTTATTGCCGTTTTTAACGTAATTTTCTGTAGCAGTCTTCTGATCGAAGTATAATATATAAAAGGCATTTTATGCATAGTGCCTTTTTTGTTAAAGTAATAATATTTTTACTGTTTTAAGTGCCAGTAATAATGAAGCACCTTAACCTAGTAGTAGTAGAGCCAAGCTGGTTACAGCATGAATGGGCCGGCTCGACCGGGGAAGTACTACCCTCTCACAGAAAATCGACGTGAAATAGCAGTGTCTCACTGCTGTGTTTCGCTCGGTGAATGAGAGTGCCGGAGGCCTAAGCATGAGGTGACGATTCTCGCAGCTTACGAGGGACCTGCAGAGTATCCGTAAAGTCATTGTGTGGGTGGCGCGAGTCGACCCGGTGGCCAGGGAGAGCCGTAGAAACGGTGCTCTGCTGGCCGCCCGCGGTATAGTCCAAAGGCCCAACCGAGTCTAACCAACTTGGTTGGCTGCCTCATCATGCCGCGCATAATCTCGAGGTGGCTCGTCGTGCCGGATGGTGACCGGAGGGTGGGTCCCGGCGACCACTTTCGGGGTAGGGTACGGGGGTCCTTCCGTCCGTCGGATCGGCTATCGCCATACCACACAGTAATATGACGAAACTTGCTCTGCGCCTTGCCCCACTTTGTTGCGAGAATAGCCGCCTCTTTTTTTTTTTCACGCTTTCCCTTCCATTCACTCTATGGCAGTACGAACAAAGCATTGTCGTTTAACAGCAGCCAATCGCCGTAACCCTACCGCTGCTTCCTCTTCCGGTGTCGTGGAGTTCATTAACATCAGAGGACTCCACGCTAACCTTAATGCTGTCCATCACCACCTGGAGACGGCTCGGCCGGCAATGCTTTTTCTAACGGAGACACAAATACGCCGTCCTGCAGACACGACCTACCTGCAATATCCCGGCTACGTGCTAGAGGAGTGTTTCCTCGCGAAAGCCGGGGTATGCTTGTTTGTTAGGGCGGATATTTGTTGTCGCCGTCTACACTGCCTAGAGGACCCTTCCTTCTCTGTCCTTTGGGTACACGTAGATCATGGCTCTTTCAGACAAATCTACATGTGCCTCTACCGATCCCATTCAGGAGACGCTGAGACAACTCGACTCTTTGATTACCTGAGTCAGGCGGCAGACGACGCGCAGGAGCAGTTTCCGAATGCTGAGTTGGTGTTCTTGGGAGATTTCAATGCCCACCATGAGACCTGGTTGGGTTCTCCCAAAACAGACCACGCGGGACGAATTGCCCATGCGTTCGCTCTCACGCATGACCTGTCTCAACTGGTACTCCAGCCCACCCGGATACCGGACATTGCAGGTCAGGCGCCCTCTCTGCTCGATCTGCTGCTGACAAGTAACCCGAACCGGTACAGTGTGTCGATTAGTGCTCCTCTGGGCACCTCAGACCACTGTCTGGTTTGTGCCACAGCTGTTGTTGTTACGCCCCCACGACCCGAGGAGGCAAGACGACGACTGTGGCACTACTCGTCAGCAGACTGGGATGGAATGCGGGAGTACTTCGCATCCATCCCTTGGGCTCAACGCTGCTTTGAGAACAGGGATCCTTCAGAGAGCGCTACTGCTGTCGCTGGTGAAATCATCCTGGGTATGGAATATTATATTCCATACAGTGATGTCACGAGCGGTGGCAGGAAAAGGCCCTGGTTCGGTCGTGAATGCGCTGATGCTGTTGAACGCAAACAGACAGCGTACCGCGCTTGGACCAGGGCTCGCACTCTCCACGACTCTAACGTGGATCACCTGAAGGCAGCGTTCAACCAAGCCACAAAGGTCTGCAAGAGGGCATACTTAAGAGCGGATGCCCAGCGCGTCGCACGGTTCGGCCAGGAGCTCATGGCCCATCCTACGGGCAGTCGTAGCTATTGGCGCCTGGCCAAAGCCGTGCAGTCCAACTTCTGCCAGACCTCGCTGCCCCCTCTGAGATATCCGAATGGATCACTGGCTCATCGGCCGCAAGAGAAAGCAGATCTGCTTGCAAATCTCTTTGCGGCCAACTCCCGAATCGATGACTGCGGTTCGCAGCCGCCTAACATTGCCAACTGCGGCTACACCATGCCTGATATACGTATCAGGCAACGTGACGTTCGTGCGATACTGCAGTCTCTCGATGTCCGGAAAGCCAGTGGACCTGACGGCATCCCAGCTGTGGTCCTCAAAAAATGTGCAGCGGAGTTGTCTCCCACACTTACGCGCCTATACCGGACGTCTTACGCCGCAGGCATTGTGCCTGAGGCTTGGAAGGAGGCGAACGTTCAACCGATTCCCAAAAAGGGGGACCGTTCCGAGCCAGGCAACTATCGACCCATAGCTATCACCTCAGTGCTCTCCAAGGTGTTCGAGCGGATTATTAACACCCAAATTGTCCGCTACCTGGAGGATCACTCGTTGATCAATGATCGCCAATACGGCTTTCGGGCTAAACGATCAACGGGTGATCTTTTAGCGTTCGTCACGCACCTCTGGGGTGAGGCTATGGACAAGCACGGCGAGTCTTTGGCTGTCAGCCTAGACATAGCCAAAGCTTTCGATAGAGTCTGGCACCGGTCTCTTCTTTCCAAGCTTCCGGCCTATGGCTTGCCCCCTCAACTGTGCACCTGGATTGCAAATTTCCTGCAGAAGCGTCGTATTCGGGTCTTTTGCGACGGTCGCGCTTCCAAATTTATGCAGGTCAATGCAGGAGTGCCTCAGGGGTCCGTCTTATCCCCTACGCTCTTTCTTCTGCATATCAATGATATGTTGAATCTCGGCAACATACATTGTTATGCGGACGACAGTACCGTGCATGGGCGATATCTCGGACGTCCTGGAGCCAAACAGGCTGAGGTTGTGGGGAAAAGGCAGGATCTTGTCGTTGAACTTGACCAGACCTTGAACCGCATCTCTGAATGGGGTGCCAAGAACTTGGTCCAGTTCAACGCCAAGAAGACCCAGGCATGCGCGTTCTCAACAAAAAAGTCTCCGTTTCTTTCCCTCCCTTCTCTGAAGAACACTCCACTGGTGATACGTGACAGGCTCTCCATCTTAGGTATGGATCTTTGCCGCTCCCTTAATCCCAAAACCTACATCGAGAGCGTCATTAGGCAAGCTTCGCGAAAACTCGGAGTTCTGAACAGGGTGAGGCGGTTCTTCGCGCCTCGGGCAGCTGTGCCTATTGTATAAGGCACAAGTGCGCCCTTGCGTGGAGTACTGTTCTCATCTTTGGGATGGCTCCGCGCAGTACTTGCTAGACGCTCTTGACAGGTTACAGCGGCGGGCTGTCCGTATCATCGGAGATCCAGAGGTCACGAGTTCACTGAAACCTCTGCAACTCCGTAGGGATATTGCCTCTTTGACATGTTTCTACAGAATATACCACGGGGAGTGCTCTGAAGAGTTATTCCACCTTATCCCGCCCTCCCCTTTCCTATCCAGAACAACGCGTGCTGGGCTCAGATGCCATCCTTACACGGTGGAGTCGACTAGAGTGCGTACCAACAAGTTTGGGTCCTCATACCTCTGCCGAACGATCAAGGCATGGAATTCTCTGCCAAGGCACGTGTTTCCTTCTTCCTTCAATCCTGGGTCCTTTAAGCGGGGCGTGAAAAAGCACCTTCTCAGGCCGTCAAAGTAGAGACCTCAACATCGCCTCGGCTGCTATGAGGACGATGTGGAGGCCACTGCTCTTAGACCACACGACTGCTTACCATCAGGCGGAGTGTGGTCATTTTGACGAGCAAAATAAAAAAAAAAAAAAAAAACCTCTTAAAATAAAATTGTTTCAAGCAGCTTGAAATAAGCTAATATATAAATAACTTTAGGTTTATTCATAGCGTTGGCTCTAGCTAGAGAGACACCCTTAGACTTCCTCAGACTGAAAATCATTTGCAGCCAATCGTATATCGGTTTCTTCTTTTCTTTGTTAAAATTATGTTTTAATTTTATTTGCTCTGCAAACTCGTAGGCTATTGTCCTAATGTCGTTAATATTCAGGGGAAACCCTTTCTCTTGCATTGAGTTAATACAAGAAGCCAGGCCTTTTCCATTTTCTTCTTCAAACCAAGAAGATGGTCCCGCAGCACCTCTCTTACTATCGCTATAGTAGGCTGTTTTTAGTGATTCTTCAGTCCAGCTTCCTCACAAAGTCAATACCTTTCTTTGGAACTTATTAGGCATCTGAAATAGATGTAAAAAAGGTCATGTTAATCAATACTTCGCAAATAATAGCATGGTCATCATAATAATATTTACAATGTGTGGCATTGAGCAGCGATAGCTCAGTGGGGAGACCAACAGACTGCAATGCAGAGGGTTCGAACTCACGTCGCGCACCTCTGACTTTCGGAAGTTATATGACTTTTCGAAATTATGTGCGTATTGATTGACAATTATCGCCTACTCCGTGCCTTGAAAAGCACGTTAAGCCGTCGGTCCCAGTTGCTATGAACATCTATGGCAGTCGTTATTCGGGAAGTTGACACAAAAGATGCCACTGGGTCGAAGTGTCGCCGGTCTGTACTGACTGGCCCCGACACAAGACAAGATAAGATACAATGTGTGGCCATCTCTCCTAAGCTTTCGAGTAAGTAGGCCACAGCAAAAAAAATTTGTATGTAGGCTAATCATTGAAACTCTTGAGGTTATTACAAAACTCATCTCATGAACTGATCAATAAATGTATAATATCTCACTATTACAAAAAAAAAACTTGTACACAGTAGACAACGTAAACCTGTTATAAAATCTGGGCAGTGGCAAAAAAATTTAGAAAGATTTTACTTACTTTTGACTATTTTTCTCCGGTGTTTTGCGTTACACTTGTTCCCACACCCGGCTTGAAGCGAACTAAAGCGAAAATTAGGTCTAGAGACAATTTTTTGAAATATTTGCATTGGCCATCACTATATGGCCAACTTCCCCGGATTTACCCCGGATTTAGTGTATTTACTTATTTTTCAAATCTAATTATCTTGATTATATTTTTGTATAGTTATTTTGAATAAACGAAACGGGTCTGGTCCCAATTGATTTGGATAATAGGAGTTCCACTGTACCAAAAGCATTATTCACCTTTGTAAGTTTGGGTAAATATAAATTCGTCGCATTATCGTATTTCTTGCTCTTATCACTTTATAACATACAATAGATCATTTTAAAAGTAATTGGTTGTAAAATTACTGATGTTTTAAAGGCAGGCACGTTCAATTTATTCAAATTACCCGTAAACGGTATTTCACCATTTGGACGTTTCAACACAATCGCGTAAATAATGGATTTAACAATGCTCGACCCCTGCTTTCCAAGCGTCCAATATTTATTCGGAATTACAATGAAAATATTGGTAAGAGAGATCGTAATTGTTGGTTGGTAACGTATAAAATGGTACATATATCTAACGAGAAATATGTGCCTATTTTACACATACTAAAAACATGGAGGCTAGCCGTAGGATTGCTAATATTTTATACGAAACATACGACAGATTAATGTTAGTCTAGATTAAGATCACCATTTTACTAATGTTGTTTTAATTAATCGATATATCAGCCTTTAACAGTAATCCAAAAACCTCTCGCAATACGTAACGTAAAGACAAATATTTAGGTCTATATCAATTCAATATTTTTTATTAACGCAATAACAAGAGCCAGTAAAATAAAAGACTTTAGGGACTTAATATACATGTCAAAATATATTAATTACTTACTAGATTTTGGCCGCGGCTTCCGTCGCGTACATGTAGATTAGGTTAGCTTAGTAATAGTACTTTTTTGTAAACGAAAGGTATCCTGTGTACTTTTTTGTTTCCTGATAACATGTATGCGAAATTTCATGATGATCGGTCGAGTCGTTAAGGCTTGAAAGCGTAACTAAGAAACAAACTCACATTCGTATTTATGATATTAGGATCAGAATTCTCTCAATAAGAATAAATCTCGGTATATTAGAAAGGTGGAAAGATTTTCATTAAATGCCATATTGGTTATGCTAGATTTCAATCCAAAAATGATCTCTCCGTTTCGAAGCTACATTTCTAGAAGCATACATGAAGCTTATAACACCCACTTTTTTGGTCCAGGAATAAAAAAAGAAAATATTCATGGTTTAAGCTGAAAATTATAACACTACTGAGTTATATTTTAAATTATTTCCTAAACAAGTTAATAGCGTCAGCAAAGCGCTGCTGGCGCGCTGCCAAACCCTCGAGATGATCTTTGACTTGAAAAGCCGATAATAATCTCTGTCTGCCAAACTGTATTCAATAGACATAATCACTTGGTCGAAAATACTTTATGTATATACCTGTATAACCAAGATTGGGTAGGTATAATAATATCCTGCAGACCGAATTACGGTTACGGCGGCCAATCTTAACGGAGACTGGCCATGGGCGCAGGAGACATTATATTGCTCGCTGTTCGCCAACTATCATGATCCGATGGGACGGCAATCCGACACGACCGGAGATAGATCAGGCGCAGGATCAACGAGGCTTGACGTGCATTCTGAGGCACGGGGGTGTCTAAAACCCCCAACATCCTAACGCCGGGAGAGTATTGACATTTTTATCAGAAAACCCCATATCTTCTTGTTGGCCCGACCTGGGATTCGAACTAGAGACCTCACGCACAGCAGTCTCAGTCACTACCGCTGCCCCACAGAGGCAGTAGGTATAATACACCTGTATTGTATGCACATTTTGTCAACTAACTATGTTTAAAGGCTCCACGAAATAAAGAAGCCTTTGCCGTCCGCACCAGACTTCGTGCTGCTACTGAGAATTTTTCAAAGAGAAATCTAATAATATTCGAACCTTCGAAAAATGCGCGCATTTTATTAATTCAATTTAGTTCTAAGAAGAAATAACGCGTAAGCCGCGCGTAATTTATTTATAAACCGGAGCATATTATATATTTCTGAAAAAATATTTGTCTGTTTATGAGGTAAGCTTTTCTCGTGTCTATCGAAGTAATATATTTCAAGTTGTCTTTTTATACATTCATCTAATAATATAATACGAAAATAGCGATGCTTCTATATCTCTTTGTTACGTTTTTCTAGGATTATTTTATACATATAAGATATAGAAAGGATTTAAAAAGAAGGACAAATAAATGTACTAGCGGGAAATGTCAATGAAAAGATTGGACAAATATATTTAGAAAGTGACAGCCCTAAGCCCACGAGGTGAAAGGATCGTATGAAGCTAATCTTCTTCTTCTTCATCTTAGCGTTTGTCCCAGTTGCATCCGCGGCGTTGGCGTTGGAACCCAGGGTCCGCTTTCCCGCTAAGTCTCGTCCATTTCGCACGATCTTTAGCATCCTGTGGTGTGAGGTTGTTGGCACGCATGTCATTTCTTACGACGTCAAGCCAGCATTTCTTGGGTCTGCCCCGTTTACTCGGGCCAGGCAGAGGTGGCATAGCAAGACATTTGTTCTCCACGTAACATGCCAGTTTTCGTAAAACGTGGCCGTACCAGCGTAGGCGATCCTCTTGCAGCTTATCTGCTATGTCACGGACATGAAGACTGCCACGGATGCGGGAGTTTTTATACGGTCCTTCCGCGTTACTCCACACATCCAGCGCAACATATTCATTTCCGTGACACGCAGTTCCTGCTTGTGCCGCTCAAGCACTGACCACGTCTCACTGCCATATAAAAGGACAGGCCTAATGATGGTCTTATAGACCTGCCCCTTCAGCTTTACCGGCATTTTAGGGTCACAAATGACGCCCGTCACCTCACGCCATTTTGCCCTTGCTGCCGAAATACGTGCCTTGACGTCGCAGTTGATGTCACCAGACGTGTGGAGTACATCGTATCCGTATAGGATCGTATGAAGCTAATGGTTCAAAGCAAATCCAAATCCATAGTCTCTTTCCACGGGTGAAATGCAGTACCAGTGTTATTATCATTGCGGCGATTGCCTATAATAGTGATACTTGCGCGACTCATTCGTACCATTATCAAAATAATTAGCAACGGAGAGCTCTTAAGTTTGTACATTAGATAGACATTGAGCGGCAGCACCTTTAGCATATTTTGTTTTACAGTATTTAATTCAATCCATGTTCAATATCATCTCATATACACTTCAGTTAAGTAGGTACGTCGGCTTCCAGAATATGCTTATAATCTCTGACATAGGCGTTCACCGAAATCTGTGATAATTCGAATCCATCTTACCACTCTTAGATTGGCAATTGCACTTCCAACCGTACAAAATGTTATTGCTTAATTTAATATTATGATCAAGTCTCATAGAAGTCTGAAAATTGTTTGTGCTTGCTTATAAGTGTATTATTTGCTTAGTATAGAAATCAGAGCAAACAACCGACAGCTGAAATATTTATTTATGTATTTTAGATATCGGCATTCTTTCTCTATATCGATATATACGTGAAGCAAAAACTTTGTATCCTTTTTTACGAAAATTGCGTGGACAGAGGCGTATGAAATTTGGCGTAGTTAAAGTTTATATGGAGAAGGTGAGGTGAATCCTAATATTTATATAAAATATGCATTAGCAATACATTAAATTAAAGAAAGAACACTACACGCATACAACTATGCATTTGACACACGCAGTCAAATCACGGTCGTAGTATTTCGGCATTGTTCAGCTGATGTAGTACGATCGATACGATCAATATATAATTACAATTATCAGCAATATTGAAGTTGTCCTCTAGTAAATAACTATAACCTAGCAGCAAACAAATCTCATCCCTATTCGTTCGTAATTCTGCCTTCTGATAACAAAGATAAGAGAGAAACTCTAATATTAAATTTAAAAAATGATGTCACTGGTAATTAGGAAATAGTCATATTTTGTGGCTGCATGTATCTCTTTATTTTAATATTGAATATTCTGGTTGGCGGCCTGGAGACTATAGACTCCAGTCTCTCACAAAGAAATTAGCTTTAGATACACTGCTATAACCAATTTATTGTACTAATATTCTTTGTGAAGAGAGAAATAAATAAATTGTTATTATAATATATTTACGTATTTATATGTAATAAAGAAAAAAGAAAACAAAGTAGCAAGCTTAAGAATATCGTCAATTAATGAATATATTATGTACATAGTTAACTAAAAAGCTACACGCTGTGGGGCAAAAAGCTACAATTTTTAAAAGAAAAATTAATGAAATTGTTGTATGAATTTACCAAGAATACCATATTACTTATTCGTACGTGATAAATAGCAACTTTTTTATATTTATTGTATTCTGCAATGTGATAATGTAACGTAAACTATGACAAAATACGTTGTGAGTGTTATATACACGTGTGTAATCCATATAGTGTCTCAAAAATATTCTACACAACCCGAAGGGGTAGGCAGAGGCTACACCCAAATTTTGCAAGCTATAGTTGCTACGTAAAGTAGAGTGAAAACCGGAACTTCAACCCGACCCCTATCGGACGAAAACTTATGCCACTCTACTAACAAGACGAACAAAACGAACGATCAACGAAGTAAACGTAATTACAACTTTATATAATATGCCAGCAAGTTATATTTTTTACATTATTGGTTTTGTGCAGTGCAGTGCCTTAAACCTAATTCTCTTTTTTCAATACAACGCTTTCTTATTATTAATTTTATTTCCTACAACCATCGTTTACGAAATGATAACCGCCATTAACCACACATTTTGATATTCAATTATAAATTGTACCCCTCGCAAAATTCACAGGTGTAAGTTTACCAAAATATTTCGAGGCCGGAACCGCCATGGCTGAATGGGTCTTACCGTAACGTTTTATTGACAAACGAATTTCATTTCCCTCTAATGGCTAGGTAAACGTACTAAATTGTAGTCATTCGAGCGGAGATATCTGCGTCGCATCAAAATTCAAATTCACTTGTCTGTCATAAAGGTTTCAAACATTAACACTCAAACTGGTCTTAATCTAATAATATAAATTTTTCAGTATATTAATTCTATACATTGCTTACCTCGCCACTGCCGTCGCGCTGTGCCGAGTGTTGTGGGTTCGATCAACATGGGATAACAATTTATGTGATCCACAAATGGTTGTTTTGAGTCTGGGTTCTTTGTGTCCAATGTATGAAAGTTTGAAAGTCCCCCGCGACACATACATTATTCCTAGAGCGGGCATTGTATTTTAAAAAAAATTATAATTATATTACATTAATAATTGGCCATCGTTATTCTTCGGTACATAATGTTATGGGCAGTATGATACATGCCTGAAAAATGTCATAAAGAATTCTTTTTACGGAAAGTCGGAATCTTTTATTGATAAATGTATATGCTTGAACATGTCGCAGCCAAATTTTATTTTACGTGATTTTACAAAACGTCTGATACAGATTTTTGCTTAACGTATCACAGTATTTTAAACAAATAATCGATAACTCGCGACACTTTCAGCAAAATTTTCTCGTTTCGTAAAATTATATGTTTTCACGGAATAATAAATACAATCTTTCCTACCAACCTATTGTAAAAATAAATAACGTAATATTTTAAAGGTACAACACAGATACACGTAAATCGTCAGCATCTGTGCATTTTCTACATCTGAGACAACAAAATATTAGCTTAAGTCAAATTCAACGTATTACCTACATATATTAAATAGCAATATGCTAGGGTTTTTTATGAAAGATCTCTCGCACTAAGGATATTTATTCCTTGTTATGCAAGAGCTTAATATATATTAATTAAACCATTTCATAACAGACACAAAGAACACCCAAACTCAGAAAATCTTTTTATAGCTCACATATTTGTGATCCGTGCGAATCGAACTCACTATAGCCCAGTAGCAATGGCTAGGCAGATGCCTAGCCATTACAAGACTCATGGAGTGTTAAAATAAATACTTTAACACTCCATGATTCATATGTTATATATGACATATGTTTTCTTATACGGGGAGGTTTAAACTTTGACTGCGACATACGCACAGATTTTCGCAATAAAGACATTGAGAAATTGCTATTGCAATTACAAAACTTTGAAGGAAACGAAGGCAATATAATAAATAAGTGCCATAATACCACACATCAAATAAACGGAGAAATGTTCATTCAACAAAGAGATTTCTTGTTTTCAGCCTTTTAAGGAGTCGACAGATGATTGGAATTTTGAAGATAAGTAAGGATATCTTATATATACTTGTAAGTACGGTGACGCAGCGGCAGTGATAGCGACTACTGTGCATTAGGTGTTGGGTTCAATTCCCGAGCCGGGCAAAATATTATTTGGATTTTTCCAGTAATTCCCAGAGTCACCCATTATTATTTAGAACCTAAAACCATAGTTGGTAAAATATTAGTGCAGTACACTCAGCTCACCCTTTTGTATAGACATTTGAGGACGTGTGTATGTTTACGCAATTGTATGTAGGTTTTTAGACCTGCATATGGCCCGCAAACAGCAATAGCTTAATAGAAGACTGTTGGAATGCTACGCAAAACACTCGAATGCTATTCCAAGGCGAATCTCTGACATATCGTAGTTATGTGCGTAGTAAAATAGTAAATTATCACTCGCTAACGGTGAAGGAAAACATCGTGAGGAAAACTACATATCTGAAAGTTCACCGTAGTGTTCTCGAAGATATGTGAAGTCTGCACATCCGCACTGGGCCAGCATAGTGAACTAGGGCCTTACCCTTCTAGGCCATTATATTATTATACTAGATGTGCCCGCGGTTCCACTCGCGTTTATGGTTACTGCGACGCTCCCGTGGGTTGTAGCGTGATGTTATATAGCCAATAGCCTTCCTCGATAAATAGGCTGTCCTTGTCCTTGTTCTTGAGATTAGCGCGTTCAAACAAACACATAATATTAGTATAGATATGGCCCGCCTAGTAATAAAGCGTTAACTTATCCTTTGGGTCCATGTAACACCGTGGATGTAACTGAGTCAGTGTCCGATTAACGTACATTGACACTTTTGCTATATTTTCTCTTTTAATTTTGACGGACCTTTTAACCTATTAAATCTCAGCGGCGCACCGCGTCATACACAATAGATTTTTAATTTTGTC
Organism: Catocala nupta; assembly: GCA_963675205.1. Lineage (NCBI taxonomy): Eukaryota > Metazoa > Arthropoda > Insecta > Lepidoptera > Erebidae > Catocala > Catocala nupta. Next base: position 7,939,476 of record OY776090.1, on the reverse strand, counting down.
TGGCAATCCAAGACATGACAGGTTAATATAAATCGTTCGTTATAAACAATTAAATGCTAAATTAGTTCTGAAATCAAAGCGAGTAAAAGCCAGACGGCGATAGTTAACAAGTTAAGCTGGACTGCCGTCGTTCACAATTTAATTTAAATTTCGAACGCGCTTTTAGTTTTCTCTAACTGTAAAGAGCTTCTCATTTAAAGTTTTATTATGAGCAGTTAATATGCTTTTTATATTGAAATAGTTTTTGTTCTGCGCTGGGATTGGAATAGGGTTGTACAGGTTGTGTTTACATTGCTCCGCTTTATCATTATCATTTATTTAAACTCTACAATCTTTTATATTTTAATAATGACAATTTTCAATTTTTTTGCATAATATTCATAATAAAATATTGCTATTACCATGGGTAAGGCTTTAAGAATAAATAATCAAAAGAAAAACCTTTTTTTAAGCTAAAGTCAATAACTAATTATGGTATGTTACTATTATTATATAGTCAAATTTCTTAAAAAAATATGAATGGTCTTCGTTAATTGTGTTGTGGTGTGTAAGTCGCTTAATTATTAATACTATCAAACATATTTTTAATTTCACTTTCCTAGTTTATTTTGGTTAGGTAATTTTATTTTATGTTTTACATTTATTTATTTGTGTCAAGTATCTACTAATTTCTATCTTCTTCAAATCTGATTATTTTTGTATACTTACTTACCTACCTAACTTTGACAATATATTATAACTATTTTATTTTGCAGCAAACTTGCATTAAACGTTATTATAATGCTATTTTCATTTGTAAATGTAAGTAAAGTAAGTTATGTGCCCCTTCTTCGACAGCTTTCCGTCTTCATCATGAGACGCTGGATGACAGCCATTTCCCAGGTATAAAGGTCGCCTTTTTGTGTAAGGATAGAAACCTTAGGGTATATAAGCAAATTTCTTCTTCAAATTTATTTTGTACTCACTTCGGAGAATCATCGGTATCGAATAGCCCAGTAAAAGTGATTCACGATAGAATCGGTTAACATATATCAACGGGTAAAGAAACAATCCTATGTATAAGGTACATTTGAAAATTTTAGATTGCTAAAGTACAATTTTGTTGTACTCTATTACGAATAAAAAAAACAATCATCGAAATCAAGCTCTCCTGTTTAAAGTTATGTATGATTGTTTATAAATAAATATAAAATTAACATATTCGCAATAAGATGAGAAAAAGAAGTATCTACAACTTACTATCAAAATAACCAAAATTTTTACCGATGCCGAAGAGGTGAAAATTTTGATATTGAAAAAGTGTTACATACTTATTTTTCCTTATGGCGGCTGTATAAGTATAGAATATAGTAACACAATCAAGTAATCAGCCTGTCACCGTTCAATGCTGGACACTAATTTCGCCGTATCTATTCAGCCTATTTTTATTGCGCCTTGAAAAAGGCTTCCTCCTACAATACTCGGTCCTGTACCAGTATTATTAATTGGCGTTCGGTAATACAATCAATAGGGTACCCGTTCAAACAATTTATTTATTTGTTTTTTACGGTAATGTTCGCCAAGGCATTAGGCTGTTTTTTTAATTTTCATAGAACTAAGTTATAATTTATAATTGACATAATAAATATATAATATTGTCTTCTGTTTACGCGAATGTTATTCATTGAAATTAAACTACTATATACGGATTCTATCGCGTTGTTTATTTATCACTGTATTACAAAAAAATCAATAGTAGTAGTAGTGTAATATTTTCAAAATTTTTTAATACAGTGATAAATAAACAACGCGATAGAATTCGTATATAGTATAATAAATATATGTTTAGAAAAGACTTATCCTTTACCGTTATTATTTATTTTAAGTAAAAGGGAAGATTATTATAAGTGTATAACTTAATTCGCGCCACTGTTAACATCTTTAGCTGTAGCGGCCGCTGAAATCCAGACACAATTGTTTATCAATTATGTCTGGCCTCAGAATGATCACTACTGGCATACCAGCAATATACAAATACTATAAAATCATACGTTCGCAGAAAGTTTTATTTAGACGAAGCCACTGCAATTTTGAACTAAGTAAACTAAGTAAGTAAATAAAAGCTATAATTTCTACGCTAAGATGAATATATTTCTTTAATTTATATACTAATATGAAAAAATAATGACGAAGTGTTCTTATGCACATTTAAGACATTAAAAAAAATTAATTCATATCACGTGAATCTGGAGGGAGTATAATTTATTCATTTTAAATTAAAAATGTTATTCATTGAAATTAAACTACTATATACGGATTTTATCGCGTTGTTTATATAACACTTTATTACATAATTTAGAAAATTTCTAATTTCAATGAATAACATTCTAATCATCTCATCTCTAATTTCAAACAGAAGACAATATTATATAGTATTTCAACCAATAATTGTACAGCTGGCCGCTACGAATGTGCTACGAATTTCGTAGCACCGTAGCCTCTCTAACACAATTAGTCCATCAATTATTTAAATGGCTATACGGCTGCGGTTCCGTTGGCACTGACGTTCATCTGACACTGTCATTGACAGCGGATAGTTTAATTGACTTTAGCTCAATTATTAACAACTAACTAAAATTAATGGTTCTGATTTTACAGTGATTATTTTAAATATTCACATGTTCACACACGCGCGCGCGCGCGCTCACACACACACACACACACATCCACACACATGCACACATACCGGATCGACCGGGGTAGTACTACCCTCTCACAGAATACCGGCGTGAAGTAACGGTACCCGTACTGTTGCGTTTCGTATCGCTAAGTGAGAGAGCCGGAGGCCCAGTTACCCCGATCCTTTTCCTATCCTTTCCTTGGTCCTTTCCCTCCTTCATTCATTTTTAAATGACTGGCAATGCACTTATAATTCCTTTGGGGTTGTGGGTGTCCATGGGCGGCGGTAATCGCTTACCATCAGGCGATCCGTCTGCTCATTTGCCAAAATATGCCATAAAAAAAAGAAAAACTAATGCCTAAGATTAAAAAAAATATAGTCAATTACCCTATTATATCACTAAGGACTTGGGGAAATACGCCTGTGAGTCAACGTTATACTATCTTATAAAAAGCCGCAAGCAGACTTTTGTAGTGCGCGTATTATAGACTTTTATTGCAAGAATAAAAAAGCTTTTATACGCTACTGTGAATAAACTCATAAATACTGTGTAAGATTACATTGAACGCATTTTATAATACAAAGCGTAAACAGACTGAATCGCGTGTAATAAGTTGGGTAATATTAAATTTTATTCACAAAATTGAAACATAGAACTAATATCTGCAGTTGCACAAATTCAAACATCATGCTAGAGGAGGCAATGCACTGTACGCCAAGCTAGCTACTCTATTTAACTTCGCAACTTATATTAGGTACAATTATTAAGAAGCAATTTTGTAGAGAAATATTAATTTCTCGTTCAATAAACTTTGGTGCTACGGTACACAAAGTAACTTTGTGACGCGTATGTTAAAAAGTGATTTGGGAATGAGTCAAACGCGATATTTATTGTTTGCTAGATTTTGCACACGGCTTCACTCGCGTAAATATACATTTTATTAATAAACTTCTATCCCTCGGGCACAATACTTTTTTCTAGATGAAAAATACTCGAATGATCATCATGAAATGTCGCATACACGTTATCAGGGGTCCAGAAAAGGTTATATTAGTACCTTTCATCTGAAAAAAGTCCTAATCCCGAGGGATAGAAATATATAGACTAAATCTACATTAACGCGAGCGACGCTAAGGGCTAAAATTTAGTAAATAAATTAATAGAGCATCATCTGTAATAATAGCTTATAATCCTTTGTATATAATAATTTATATACACACATAAATTATACTATTGAAAGGTCGCAAATTCGATTTACTTTAATTATTACTGGTTCAATTAAAACTTTTACCGTTTCGGTACAATACAAGGGCTATTCAATATCTTACATACATACCTATTCACGCCTGTTTCCCAGAGGGGTAGGCAGAGACTACGGATTTCCATTTGCTACGATCCTGACACAGTTCTCTGGCTTCATTCACTTTCATAACATTCCTCATACACGCTCGCCGGTTTAAGGTGCTCTTAACCTGGCCAAAATTGAATATGTTATATTAGATAAAAACACCGAAGTCTGCTGCTCTGCTGTTAACCTTAGTACAAATCTATTTTTGTTGGGTTACGTAAAACCCGATGTTGGAACAAGGCTAAATATTCACCTTGTACCACAAAAATATCATTCTGCTCTTCGACAGAGTACCCGTTCTCCGAGATGACACTTACGTGAGAACCAAACCTTAGATTATACATCGGGGCAAACTCAACAGTTTTATATAGGGTTGAGACCGAACGATAAAGTTATTTATAATTAGCTTATACTTGTATATATCGATGGTCATAGGTTGACAACACGTAACTACAATATGTACAATTTTACAGGAGGGAGAAAAACTGAATAATTTCGAAAATAAATTCTAAAAAAATAAAACTAAAAAGTAGTTGGCAGATAATCGAATTATTTATTGATATAATTTAAAGCATGAAATTTCCACTTAGGTTTTTATTTAAATAATCATGATATAATCAGTTACGAGTAAACAATATTTAAAAAATCTCACTATAAACGTGTTACGAGTTGTCAACAACAAGTTACGAAGTGTCAGTTTTAACAAAAATTCACTGTTTTTAATTAGATTGAAATAATTACATGAAATTATTATAGAAAGAGTGATAATCTGAAGGTATTACAGGTTTAAGAGCCTGCAATTATGTATCATTAAATTAGCATGACGTAAGTTTAGGTGAGTCCCTAAAAAGTTGCTCGTAGGCTGTTATTGGAAAATTAATATTTCTTGATCTATTTGGCAACAAAGAATAGTTTGCGTCGCAAAAGTTAATTTTATAGTAAATTTGACCATCTGGTTCGTACAATAAAACTTTAAGATCTGTGACAACGGGGTCTCCTTTTTTCTTGCCAAGCTTAATACTTTCGTAACGCATCACATTAGGATCAGCAAACTTTAAAAAAAAGTCAAATTTTAACATTTTGACATCGTATGGATCTTTGCGTGATTTCCTAGTTATGTCTGCATATTGCGATGGAACATAAATAGCATCGTATTTTTGGATGCCACTTTTGATGGCAACATGAACGCTATCCACTTCCATCTGAGTATTTCCAGGTTCTAGATATTTATGGGAAATAACCACATTATTCATCATCAAAGTTGATTTTCATCACACACATCATCAAAGTTGGAGAGAGCATTTGCCAATACTGCATTTCTGTTTTAATACGTGCAACCGTCACTCCAAATAATGATTGGCTTTGTTACGAATTCGCCTTCAGAGTTGATAATCATATCATGCAAGTAGTCTAGTATGCAGCTAATAAATACTGATGCTTGAGTATTAGCGTTGAATTCTGAAAACCAATAACAAAGATGGATATTCATAAACCATAACATTGTGGTTGGTCAACTTTCTCTGCGCTGCTGGCTCTTATGTATAGACAAACTTTAACAGCTTGAACATCCTGTTCTAAGACAACACAGTTTCCTTCACCTGACTCCTCTAAATCCTTTTCTTTTTCTACTCTTGCATTTTTTTTCCTCATCTGATGATCTTTATATGTATTATTGTGCCAATATTTGTATAGTTTGGTAGCTTAGACACGTATCACATAAATCCTTTTTCGGCTGCTGGAAGCCAATATTCTTTTCTTTCATAATCTTATCAAACATAGTTCGACATAACGGCAACAGATTTTTATTGTGCTCGCTTCAGTGTAGGTCCTATACACTTCCGCTACATCTCCGGTAACGGGTTCTAAGTATGCTTTATTGGTGTCTTTGCGGCCGTAGTGTGATGGGAGCTTTGGTAAGCTTTTCTATAAACTAGCTTAAAAATTCACGTGACAGTATTTTCTTCTCTCCCCTCTTTTTTTTCTCTATTTGCTTAATACTTTCTCTTGCAATCATGCTACTATCGGATTTATTAACCCAGCTTCTGACCGAACTCGCGGCGTAATCTTTCTCTGTTAGTGTATTGCGATTATTGCGAACTACTTAACTCTGCGTTGACATCTCGTAACTCGCGCAGTGAATTCAAGTTCATACCTGTTAATTGTGAGTTGTCAACTTTGGCAAAAGTTGTTCGAGTGACATTTTTTGTGCGTTATGATTTATCAATGGGAAGATTTGGCACTTAATTTCAAATTTTTTGATGTGCATTTTGCTAAAAATGTGTGTTACGAGGTGTCAACGTATGACCATCGATATGGCAAAGAAATATATTCGATAAAAAGAATTATATCTAGTTTTCGATAAAAAGTAACGACTAATTTGATGTATTTTACTAATCATTAGCCTACAAAAAATATGCGACGAACTCAGTGTGTTTAGATAAAAAAGTTTACACAACCCTATAGTATCAAGTTTCCACATTATTTACCTATTACTCTTGGAAATCTATTTTCCGTACAGTGAGTACGCAACTTCAAAAAACATCGTTTTAAAGCATAATCATAATATCTTTTTTAAGTTGTATTAGAACATAATTTGTTACCGGTCATAATTTGGTATATGTATATATATTTATTGTGTCTGGCTGCCAGTGTGCCACTGCCGTTCAATAGGTTTATGTATACCAATGACCCAAAAAAGACCCAAGCGTTTAACCGGTTGTACCGCAAACTGGAAACGGTTAATATCTAGCAGTTGTACGATTGATTGAATACAGTATTAAAATTATAAGACAAACTATGTATGTCCAATGATATAAGTATCGTCCGGTCACCGAGGATCGTGATATGCCAGATTCAGGTAAAGCTTATTGAACATTTACTCCAGAATTCTTAGAAGCAACACTATTTTAAAACAATACCTGCTAACAAGCAACTATGCCGTACCTCCTACAACGTGTGGTATTAACATATCTCTGCTTTTGCCAAAAAAAATAAGTTACAGTAATTTACTTCACACGGCCTCGATGGCGTAGTGGTTAGTGTAACCGACTGCTACGCCTGAGGTCGTGGGTTCAATTCCCCGCACAAGTCAAACATTTGTATGCATGAACATGGATGTTTGTCTTGGTCTGGGTGTTTCTATGTATAATATGAATGTACTTATAAAAAAAAAATGTTTGTATGTTTATCCATTGTCTAGTACCCATAGTACAAGCTCTGCTTAGTTTGGGCTAGATGGTGTTGTGTGTATGTGATAGAATATTTATTATTATTATTACGTGATCGACGCATCTACTGATGGCAAAGCGTGAATGACAGGTGTCATTTTACAAAAGTCGATGAAGTGAAATTATCCTACGAGTGTATGCCGCCGTAATAGTATAAAAATTACTGGTTTTAGAAAAGGTCAGAATGTCCGACAAGGCCTTTAGCCGTATCGGACATTGCTGTATCCTAAACTGTCTATATTAGCCATCAAGTCAACTAATATAAACTAAATCAAATGGTAGCCTTAGAGTTAAAAGAATATTTGCCATGTCTATGTATTAGGGGCAAGATAATGGTATGCAATTGCTACAAAGAAGTAAATCTCTTCAACTCTGTATTCCAAAACGAATAATCGAAACTTGATTTGATGATTCCATAATTAGTTGATGTGTGATCGATTGTGCTAAAGATGTTTTGATGGTGATTACATTTTTTAGGTTTCGTCTTTCAAAGGTTAATATTTCAATTTCTCTATATCTCATATCGCGTGAATATTAACCGAATGGCCTATCACAAAAATAATCAGTTTGGAACGCTGAAACTAGCAAGCTTTACATATACACGTCTTCTTCTTCTCCTTAGTCTTTATTATGCCCAAGTCACTTGGGATTGGCTTTTCTAGTCTAACCGGATTTGACTGGATATATTTTTTACACGGAGTGGCTGCCACCTGACCTCCACAACCCGAAGGCTAACGATACCCTAAGGCTAAACCAGTGTCAGGATATTATAGGGCACTGACTTCACAATAACGACAGTCATAGATGTTTATGGCAGCCGGGACCGACGGCTTAACGTGCTCTCCGAGGCACGGAGGAAGCAAATTGTCAATCAACACGCACATAATTTCGAAAGGTCAGAGGTGCGCTACGTAGGTTCGAACCCGAGACCCTCTGTATTGCAGTCTGTTGGTCTCCCCACTGAGCTATATGTACCATAGACGTGTATATTTACATATACACGTCTATGGTAGAAATTATAACTTAGCTAAAATTAAGTAGGTTGCTATATTCTACCTACAAGTACAGTAAGAATAATTTTCAAAAATAATTTTTAGTTACATAATAACGTATGCATAATAAACCTCAAGTGGGATTGGAAAATTAGGTTACCGATCAAAACAGGGAAATTGAGCGTAAAACCTAATTTCAAAAATCGTAAAAAGCACCATTAATCCGAATAACTTCACACAACTTAATCCAACTATTGTCATTTAATCCTGTCGTCATTAGTTCAGCTAACTAGGTCACGACACTTCGAAAATAGGAGCTGGGATCGTAGCGAGGTGTTTAAGCGGATACGGTTGTCTCCAATATCGCGGCGGCCGACAAGTAGACAGCGACAAATGAGTATTATCTATTACAAGATCTCTTGTACCATACAATCGCTCATCGACCGGAACCGTATCTGTTAAGTCGATTCATTTCACAACGATAATGGCACGATTACACTAATAGTTTGAAGACAGAAATAAGTCTTTCTGCAGTGTTTTGATGGCTGGTTTGTTTAGTTTTAGTCCTACCATACTCAGTATACATTTTTGGCTAGCAATTTGTTATTATTGCTTAATCATTTTCCGGTAATTTATTTGTTATGCCTACAATCTATAATAATATTATAAAGCTGAAGAGTTTGTTTGGTTGAACGCGCTAATCTCAGAAATTAGGTATTGCAGTAGCTAACTAAGATACGCAAAACAATGTCCAACTGTTCGAATCTAGTTTGCAAATTTACCAGATATAGATATAGATACAGAATGTTAGTATGAACCCACTTGGACAGAACATCGATGGCTCGAGCAGCCAAAGGTTTGAAGGCCCGGTGATTTCATTCAACTGTATTGCAACCGGGCAAATTATAAGAAGGAATACGCTAATTGTTGAATGAAAAACTGATTTAAAAAAGATAAGTGTTAACTTTAACCTAATTAGCATATTTCTACCTACTATAGAGTACTCGTCTCTGTTGCTCCAGTTTTTTTAAACTTTTCCAAGTCTCATCCATTGCTGTCCTGAGTTTAATTACATTTTCTGACCAAGTTGTGAACTTAAAATAATAAAATATAATCAATCAAGTTAAATGCGAGTATATAGCGATACAATCTTTTAATTAAAATTATATGTGTTTTGAAATTATGATAATGAAATAATAGGCGATTACATTACATATGTATATTATATTTTAAAGAAAATAAAGGATTTTATTTTCTATAAAATATAATATCGACTTGTAAAGCCACATTTTAAAATTATATCATGAAAGGTTCCCTTGTCGAAATAGAATACTACAGTATTCTAATTCGACGAAAAATGTTTGAGATGAAAAATGTTTAGCTCCTATTAAGCTGTTGTTTTCTATCAGAAAAGTTTGGTATTGTCAAGCAATTTTGCACTTTATTATTAGAATTATTTATTTGTTAAACATAGGTAAATACAATTATTGAAGTTCTTAAATAAATAAATACAATATAAATACTGAACATAAGAAACTTTGAAATACACATACATGAAATTGTTATTATTAATCATGTCACATTTATAGTTACTTAGGTATTAAAATTAGAACTTAATTTAATTTAATTAAAAAAAAAAGTACTGCCACTTCACAAACATTAATCATTGAGAATAACTTATACTAATTAGTTTATGGCCTGATGCATGTGACAATAATGGCGTACATAACATTGGCAATTCATCGGCTTGAAGATGGAATACAATAATTAATTAAAAAAGAAAAATAAAGAAAAATAACAACAGTTTCAACAGTAACAACAAGTCAGTTATAAAACAACAAATGATTAACGATTAGAATTAAAATTAAAATTAAGGTGCATTTTTTATTTTGTTCTTAAATATACGCAACTTATCGTGGAACACATCAAGATCGGGTATTACTGTGATAAGGGAATGATACTCATCAATTATTCTATGGAGAGGTGCTTGCCGTCCCAGATTAGATTTTACAGGTGGGGTGCAGAAAATATATTTGAGTTTCCCGCGAGGATAGGTACGGGGAACCTTTAAAGGCATGTTCTCCAGAAAGTAGCTACACTGATATTGACCGCTCACGATTTTGTGAAAGAAGAACATGTCTAATAAAAGTCTCCGTTCACGAAGAGAACGCATTCGAAACCTAATTAGGCGCTCTTTGTAAGGATTTCTGTGGAAAAAACCGCTAGAATTATAAGCTAGATGCCTAGTGAACGCTCTTTGTATGCTCTCAACGCGCTGCAAATGCACGGCATAATATGGGTTCCAAACAACGCTGGCGAACTCAAGATGACTATGCACCAAGGTTTGGTATACTACAATTAATTAATTAACATTTTATATTACAATTATCACAATGTATCATTTAAAAATTATTGTACCGTGTAATAACATGATTCGATTAGCAGGCTATTAAGGGTCTTTTTAAATTGTACCTATTGTGGGCAGATTCTTAATGTCATTGGGTATTTTATTAAAATGTAGGGTAGGCAATCTCTCTATTTCCAAATTTTATAACCTTGGAATTCTGCATAGTAGAAATTAATAAAAATCATTATAAAAATATGTACAAACATACATTATCTGACGCTTTACCCCCGAAAGAGTAGATAGAGATGCATTAGCCCCAAATTTTGCCAGCTATACATTTAGGTTCCACATAATAGGAGCTGAACCTAATGGTGTCCACTGGACCTAGTTCCAGACTCCGTGCTACTTATAACCCAATAAGTCTTCACCTAAGTCGGGGATCCTTTTATGTGGGATTTAAATCAGCTGGCGAAATATGCGATTAATACATCTCTACCCAACCCAGCGGGGTTACACAAACGTAATTTTGTATCTCTTATAAAACAATGATTAATTAACAATTAAAGTTAAGGTAAAATAAACCTCAATATCATATTTGGGTTTGGGTATGGATATAAGTGTTAGGTTGGGTTTATGTTCATATCTTACCTGGTGTTATGCTTCAACCGCTGTACCTAGAATCTTAAAATTGTGTATAAATAAAGAAAGAGTATTTTAAAATTCATTACTTAAAGGAGTTGTCAAAGCACCAGGCTTCAAGTTTTATAGTAAAAAAGTTTTGAGAGGTTTGATTGAGCTGAACTGACATATAAATAATAAAAAGTATAAACACATTTATTAACACCGTTGTCATTCTTCCCTTGAGAGGTTGAAATATGAGTCTAAAGTTAGTAATATACTATTGCTTATTTGATTACGTGAAAAGTAAAACCACATGAAGTCACTCTAAAAATAAACATTAACCTGATATTTTATTAGCAATTAGAGTGCTATCATTCCAGCCAATATCGTGTATATTACGTAAACTAGCAGTTACTAAAATATCAGTTATTTTTACATTACGTAGGAGTTGATTCTTCAATCTCTGATATATAAAGGACACCATCGCCCACAAGCTGACAAGTAATAATAAATGTATTTTCTAACATAACTTTATAATACGTAGCCTGTCTACCATGATGATGAGGCCTTTTATCTATATAAAGGACTAGATTTTGCTACGAATTCTTTAAGTCCGTTGTTTAATAATAATAATAATAACTACGGGGAATTAACCCGCTCCGGGTCTCCGTTGTCACGAGACCCGTGATGGTGAAACCGGCGCCGCAACGCTCGACACCCCTAGCCACTCGCACCGGTGTTGCCCTCTGCTGCTGGCTTGTATGCCTATAGTGGCTTATCAGGGGGCCCATCTAGTGAGTTGGCGAGTCACCGTCTGCCCATTGCATTGATGCTATTAGAGTATTCAGGGCAGATGCCGTTTTTCATCCATAGTTAGCAATATACCGGTCCACCAAACACCCATACCTATAGCCCATATATTAGAATCTATACGTAGCAATAGTCCTACGCCTGCTGCGGCTAGTGCCGCTGTAGGTGTTCCATCACACCTTTGATTAAAACTCTCGAAGGGCCTCTTCACGTTGGACCCATGTCTCCGTGTAAGCCTCCCAAAGGGCCAGGTATTTTCTTATATAATATGTTAGAAAGTACCTGTGATAAGAGAAACATAATAATAATAATATTCTACCACATACACACAGCACCATCTAGCCCAAACTAAGCAGAGCTTGTACTATGGGTACTAGATCATTGGATAAACATACATATATGTTTTTTTTGTAAATACATACATATTATACATAGAAACACCCAGACCAAGACAAACATCCATGTTCATATGCACACAAATATTTGACTTGTGCGGGAATCGAACCCGCGACCTCAGGCGTGACAGTCGGTTACACTTATCACTACGCCATTGAGGCCAACCGTTTACCGTTTGAAATTGTGTAACGTCCCCGCGACACAGGAATTCTTTCTTATGCGGGAGTTAGAGACAAGGAATAGCAACCTATTCTAAAAAGCCACCATAAGCTAAAAGAGCCAAAATCAACGTGTTGGCTCATTCAGCAAATAGGTAAGTAAGCCGGACGCCGGCCGAAACATAATTTCAAGGCAGTAGTTCCTGAGATTAGCGCGTTCAACCAAATAAACAAACTCCTCAGCTTTATAATATTAGTATAGATTTATGAATAAAGAATATAAGAATTAAATAAATTAATAAAATATAAAGGAAGGCTTCAATAAAAGCTCGCAAATCCGTCACGGGAAAATGAAATCGCTTATATCAAAACTGCGGTCCCCGCTTGACATGCACGTGCGTTATTCAAAGGATTCTATTCTGACGTATGATTAAGTGTTACTGTTATCTCCAGAGCTGTGTTCTTTTTTCGAATATGTTACGTAACTCACGTCCGTACAAACTATAAATGTATATCTAAACAAAATGGCGTGACAACGTGCAATGCAAGAAAATTGGACAAACTGTGCTGACTTACATATTTAAAATGCAAGATCAATACAGTTGTGCTGCTGTTAGGAGACCCGCATGTAGCTTAACCATATAGATATTTATAATAGTAATATCAACCCCGTATGATTATGGACAGTTTGTCCTACTGCTGAACACGGGTCTCTTCTCAGTTTGAGAAGGATTAGGCCATTGTGCACCACGCTAGCCTAGTGCGGGTTGGCAGACTTCACAGACTCTCTAGGACTTTATGGAGAACTCACAGACATGCATGTTTCCTCACTATGTTTTTCTTCACCATAAAAGCGAGCGACAGCTAACTATTTCTTACCCATATAACTTCGAAAATCAGAGGTACGAGCCTTGGGATCGAACTCGAGACGGTTGTATGGTAGTCCAGCGGTTTACTTACTTGGCTAATCATATAGATAATTGATGATAAAAGTATCTTCTGGACGCCGCTATCCGCACGGTGATAGACGAATTAGCTTAAGTAATAATACCATATTAAACAAATCGCTGTCAAGAGATCTAGTATTGTGAAATCTCTTTGTAAACCTCCTTATTTATAAAAAACGATAACTATTTACAGAACAATGGTTTCTACAGTGCTGTAATTAGGAGTTGCTATAATTGCATGCCTACGGACAAAGACCACAGGCTTTCCCTATTGACTAAACGCCTATTTACTCTGCGAGCTAGATTAGTACTCAGTTGCCTTCTGTAAAATAGGTACATACTCGCTTCTACCGGATTCAGTATTCCATGTTTTAACGGGGTAAACCACTTATTCCCAAATCTGATGTCCATTCGCGCACGGCGACGTCACAGCCAACGAAACAGCTGAATTGTAAAAAAAAACAATCAACGAATTGACAATGACAATGTTATTTCAAGAGCCTATCTCAAAAGCAAACATGGAACAAAAACCACCCTTTGAACGAACCAATCCTTGATTTCCCTTTTCCCATTTTGTATTCCCGGAATATTAATCTCGTTGTTCCTATATTTGTTTAATACAATACGTGGTAAGAAATGAGTGTCTCTGACGTATTGTTTATGCCTTTATAGAACAATTCGGACTAATTAATGTATTGTTATTGTTATCCAGTCGGTGTAGGATTAGGTGTCTGAAATGCGTATCCTTAATAGGATTAAGTAAGTTTGTACTAATTGATTGGAATTACATATTCTTAAATTAGTTTTTGTTTGGTATGGTGCAAATTGGGCGAGGTATATTCCCAGCAATGGTGGTTTGACAGTGGTTCTTACTACATAAAGTTTATGGCGTAGAGGTTTAAGTGGTCGTCTTGCAACTGCACCAAGTGTTGTAAGTTCGATTCCTACACAGGACAACATTGTGTGATCAACATATAGTTGTTCTGTGTCTGGGTGTTCTTGATGATCGTTGTGTAAATATTTGTTTAAGTTACCCGTGATACAGAAATGACTCTTAATGTGGGCGTTATCTTTTTATCAAAATAAAAGAAATGAAGTCAGAATGTTTTTTTTTTGAAGCCAGAATGTTTTTTTTTTCACCCAACCATACTAACATGATTTTGTTATTTAATTTAAACTGTTATATTACTATTATTATTGGTTACACCTTAGATAAAATTACGCCGTATAGACAAATATATTAGTTACCTCAAAGCAGTAGCGAAATTGGCTAGTGGTGAAAACCGATGAAACTGAATGTGTGAAGATACAGGTGAACGTGTGATGCGTCAAGGATATGAGTTATATCTATAAATATTAAACCTTTTTGCATCGCTCGTTTGATAAGAAACAAAAGGAGATTAGGTAAACATATCCATAATACACGGCAGAATATATTCAAAATATAGGAAGCTATCCTTCGGTAATTGTATTTTTTTTTCTAGGTCAACGGTCACATTCAAATGGCTAAAGCATTAAAACAGAGTAAACAAACTCGTAGTCCGTATTATCGGTAAGATTTTCGGTAAGATTTACCTTAGTTGCAAGTACAATGCAAACTTTAAATGTATGTTGTCATATACATAATTTTGAGAGCTTGTTGTTAGCAATAGACTTTAATTATTGTATTTATATATAAGAATATTAGTCTGTAAGCTTTCTGTAAAATAAATAATAATAATAATAATAATAATAATAATTTTATTGTTCTATAAAGTACATACATCATACATATTACTCTGGTCTCCACACTAGGATTCCCTGTGTCGTGGAGGCCAGTCTCTTTCGTCGAACAGAAAAAATAACAAAAAACAAAGTTTTACAAAATATAAAATTATTATGATAAAAGTAAACGAAAAACTGTATGTGTGTGAGTTGATTGGTGTGGGTGTAGGTGTGTTTGTGTTAGTGTGTGGGAGTGTGATAGTGTGTTGATGTGTGATAATGTGTCAGGTGTGTGTTAGTGTGCGTGTATGTATCTGTATGTTGGTGTGCAAGTGAGTGTTGGTGTGCATGTCATTGCCAGAGATTAATATAATTAGGAACTTTAGTTTATAACTTTCAATAAACCTTCGGTGTCATCATAATCCAAACCTTTAAAATAACCCTTTATACAGAACTTGCATTTCAATCTAGTCATTACCAATATATTAAGTTTATTATTGAGTTTACGGTAAAGAAAAGGCCCCATGTAGTTGAAGCATTTTTTACCAAATTCAAGTCTACATTTGGGTTCATGCCATTTTGGTTTTCTGCGAGAGTGAGCATTGGATTGCACTGTGGCATCAGCCTTTTTATGGAATTTCAATACCACAGACATAATATATAACTGCCGTACTCGGAGGGTGCATGTCTCTTGATACAATAAATTTGTAGGAAAGCGAAATGGTTTCTTATAGGCTACCTTAAGAATGGCTCGTTGTGAACGTTCTGCCTTTATTAGGTGTGTTTTATGCGCAATACCCCAAACAGTTATACAGTAAGTTAAAATTGATTCACACAGTGTGCAATAAAGCATCCTAAGGGTTTTCTCATTAGCAAACTGTCCCATTTTCTTGAAGATATGAAGAAGTTTTGTAGTTTAGTAATAAATAAATAAATTCACGATTTGCCGGGATATTCCTCGAACCTGGAAAGGGATTGGAATGGGCTCAACGTCTATTAAATCGCGTTCTCAAATACCCTAATTTCTAATAACCATACTTATATACATTTAAACATACATTTACATACAAAATTTCTCGGCCCAATTATAGATTAGGGAGTTCCGTAACAACTTTCCTTTCAATAAACGAAGCAGTAACATACCTTCGACATTATAAAAAAAACTCATTCAATGGCACCAATTACGAATGTAGAGGATAATGTAAAAAGCGGAACCCCATAGAATATATATGCATATATAAATACTCTCTTATAATTGAATATTTCATAATACAACCTTACCAAAATTGCGTATTGGCTACAATTTTTGGGTCATACAAAATGTTATAAGCTTCTGGTTCATTGATCAAAATTAGAATATCTTTATTTATTTAGTTCACAATGTGACATTAAAACGACACAAAATTACATTCACGGAACTATACTATGAATTTACCATGGCCCACCTTCTTATCACGTCATAAGAAAGTGACGTTATATGTAGACAAACATGATCATGATAACACACCAGCATTACTAGCAGTCATTAAAGGGGTTCTATTAATTACGATAACGATGAAAGATATAGAAAAAAAACCAATGTTAACAAGATATCTCGTAGAAATAAGCAAGGTGAAGAGGCAATGTGCCATATCTGTCAAAGGGCCGATGGCCGCTGAAGCAAACGTAGACGCAAGCCAATACGCCTCCGACCAGATGGACTGATGTACTGAAGAAGGTAGCTGGATTAGACTTAATGCGAAAGATCGGATGTTGTGAAGTAAAGTGGGAGAGGCCTATGTCTAGCAGTGCTAGTAGCTTTATTATAACAATTTCATTGGTACTTTTTTGCATTTGATATAATGGAATGTTTAGCAAAATAATATGCTCTTTTTCTTTTGGCGTGTGAGAGTAAAGTCAAAGTGTTCTAATATTTAAGCAGAGATTGTTGCAATTTTAGCGATCGCACTATGTTTAATTGACAGAGGAACGATATGTTTCGGACATTTTCTTTAATACTCAATAGTTAAGGCAAAATGATCTAAAGTTAAAACCGCATTCAAAAACCATGGCCTGCCTAAATTAACGTATTTTGTTAGTAGCAAACACTAGCCCCGCTACTATTTACGCGAAAATAAAATTGTCCAGAGCTCAAAATCTCTAACAAAATTTCTAATGAAAGTGTATTCATCAATGAACTTCCTCTTACCATCAAAGCCCAACTTCAACAATAAAAAAGGGTACAGCATTATAAACAATAGAAAAGTTTCCTTAAAAAAGAAAACAAAGGAGTGAATTTGAGCCTCAAGCAAAGGGACTGTGTAAATAAAGCACACCCATGGCTACCCTTTAAGGGAGCACAAGCCATTCGGGCGAAATCCCCGTTGTCATTACGACAGCACCAACTTAAGTACGTACTAACTGCTGTTGTATATAAAAATATTGTATTTTGGGACATAATAATGACTACAGGGGTTCGTAGATAAATTACTGTTGAGATATATTGACATACTTTATTGCTAGAACTTTGAACTCAGAGAATGGACGGAATCGTGTTTACAGAGAAACCGCATTAGACATAAGAACTGAATTAAATGATGCTTAGGTTTTGACTGCGGTATAATCAATGTGATGATGATGATGAGATTATATGTTTATTCTCTGTCCGTCAATATAATAATATAGTTTACTTACATACGTACGTCCATAGATGTATACCTATACATTCCCGAAGTGTTGAGCAGGGGCGTTTTACAACTACATTTCTCCAGTTATATTTCAATGTCCCACGTAATAGGAGACAAGCTTATTGCTTTACATTTCTAGACTCTGTACTGCTTCTAAAGATTTCGCTCTGCAATACATTCTTCTCTCAAAACGAGAAACCTAAACATGTCTAGTAATTATTTAGATATGTTAGGTATTACACCTTTTCTCAACACCTCGGCAAGCTTCAGGCATGATTTAGTCTGTGCGCAATGCCGTGTGAATGTTCTAGCTCAGCTTAGATTATCTGGAAAGGTCTAACAGATGCTGGACATAATTTTATACTATTATAGTCGGCCATACACAATCGCAGCACAAACTCCTTAGTGGCCACTAAGGAGTTTTATTATTACTATAGTTACATTATTAACAATAATAATAAAATAATTTACCAAGAGACATTTAGGTACAATACGATCACAATAATGGATTACACGACCTGTAACCAGCTGTTTCTTACTCTATATGTTTTTCTGGCAAAACTTTTCTATAGTACCTATATAATATTAGCCTTGTATGAAACTGTCCCTCTTCTCAGTGTGAGGAGGGTTAGGCCATAGTCGACCATGCTGGCCTAGTACGGGTTGGCTGACTTCACATATCTTCGAGAACATTATGGAGAACTTTCAGACATGCAGGTTTCTCTTCACCGTTAAAGCTAACGGTAATTTACCATTTAATACGCATATAACTTCGAAAAGTCAGAGAACCACACCTTGGGATCGATTTCGAGACGTCTGCGTGGCAGTCCAACGGTCTCCCACTAGGCTATCGCTACTTTTCTATATAATATTACTAAAATATAAATTCTTAATCGTTTACAACCCCAACTAAGAGGAAACCTATTTTCTCGATTACCTAGTAAACAGCTTCATATCGAATTTTAGTAGATATAACTCATAGTGCTTTCTAATGTAGATATAATCCACTAAATTTCTGCATTAGTTTCTACAGATAACAAAAATAAAGCAGATTCAGAATATTATCTATCTGGAGTCACATGCCCTCTCCCTCTCCGAACATACAGAGGATACAAAAGAAAAAAATATGGATCCTTCAAAGCGTTTATTATGTTAATTGTTGAAATGCCAGGCATAATGGAAAACCTATTATATCTGGTCGCAGGAGTGATCCTGCATCTTGATAGGTTAAAAACTACGGTTAACAACTGCTAGCAACAGCCACTATTCAAAACAGGCCATTGTCTGTGGAACATCTAAATAATATATCTTTTGAATCTTATATCCGTGAACACCATAAATCTTCCTTGTGCGCGTACCTATGTATTATTCTCCGTCGGCATTTACAACAACCACGCATGTTTCTTCATTAAATAAGGCACATCAATATGCGTTACACATTTTTTTCGTTTAGAAGTTACCTGCATTACATACTAAATAAATAAAGGACATTAATTTCCACCGTAATTATGAGTGAAATGGGACTTAAATAAGGATCATATTCCGGCGAGGGGAAGGGAAGATGAAGGGAAGGGAAGGGTCCTACTTTTTCTTGATTATAATTAACATTCTGCCTTAACATGGAAAGTGCTTAAATATAATTTCTAAAACGAGTATACTAAATATTAAAGGTGCAGTCATCTTTAACAGCAATACTTACATTCGCTAATCTTAAGTATTTGCTGATCGCATAGCTCTACAACTATGCGATAGATGACCCATAGCATTGCCGATGCATGAATATTTAATCCATGCATAGCTTAGTCAGTGAAGCGACGACACGACTTATCAAGGTCTCAGGTGCATGTCCTGCCTCAAGGATTGTCTTTTTCCCTGTTTACAAGTTCTATTCTACCTTAGCTATTCCCTTAAAATGACTTTTAATATACGTTAAAAGTCATGCTAGGTAGTAGTTTCAATATATAAATACGAAAATGTACACAAATTATGTTATGAGCGAATTATAAAATTGCCAATCAGGCGCCGGCGATCATTAGTTTCGTTGGCGACAGGCCTTGTTGTAAATGAGGTCGTCCGTTCGTTCGACATTAGCCTATCACAATACCACTTCTACATGTACATGTTGGTTTCGGTTTATTCTGCGCTTCGAATACTATCAAATCTTTACTTGCACACGTAAACAAAACTATACAAATATGCGGGGCCAAAATGGCGCGCCGAGGATATTTATCTTTAGTATTAATTAATCTGATTATTAATATTGTCTGGTAAATGAAAAATGCAACAATAACACTACAAATCGTAACTGTGCACGGTTTTATGCTTTATGTACGACACTATGTACATCTACTCTAGAAATACATACTTAAACTTGTATATTTCTTCTTCGGAGATATATCGGTAGGCAGTAGAGCACCACACATGTAATTTCGTTAGCTATGTTAAAAAGTACCACGTAATAGCAGGCGAGCATAAATGCAAACTTATGCCACAGGACTTATCAAATTATGTTCAAAGACTATAGAACAATGATAATTGATAACACACGTATGACAGTCTGTTAATTATATAATTTAAAGTTGAGTCGAATTCAAATATAATAGAGGAAAAGACAATCCGTAAAGCAAGTCTTGAAACTGTGACCTCGTAAAATCTTTTCTTCGATTTGCCAACCAACCTTAGATACCAAACACAGTGCCTATCTATCCTAGAAACCAAATTATTGCAAAACAATGTGCTTATTTAGTAGTGCGTAATATTTTTGCAAATAACTATAATATTTATATTGAAGTCTCGTTCGCTAAGTAGACGTGCAATAAACCAGTTTTCTAACAAAGCTCTCTCTACTAAAACTTATCCGTATTACTTTAAAAAGCTATCCATAATATTCAAGTACAGTCGCCGCAACAAAATAATTTAATTGAAATTGATTGAACAACGAGCAGTGATCACAAAATGGCTATTGGCGCGTATGAAATTGAATTTCTGTCAATACGCATTCGGACCCGATTTTGCGACTTCGCAATAAAAATGTAATTATTTCCAGTGATACCGATTTTAAGTCACTAAGGCTTAATAGCGCCGGTCCGTCATTGAATTTACGTGTTCCATTTTGTTCAATAATATACATATTTTGCTTTTCTTTGCATAGGTATACATATAATATGTACGCTCCGATTCAATTTCACTTACGAATTAATGAGCGCTTCATCAAAAGCTTTTATTTGTATAGATGGCAAACACACAAACGGCCCACCTAATACGTAAATGGTTTTGCTCGCGCGATGCCGACCGAACAAAACCACCGATCAAATGACAAGTTACTGTGGTGGCAACACATAAGAAAAGAAACTGGTAACGGATTCAGGAGTGCTGACAGCACAGCGCCTCCGAGGCACTGCGGAAATTAATTTGCTTGGCTGCGATTTTAAACACTATTTATAATAAATATTCTGCTTAATTTTGCATACTCTTGCTGATACCAATTGGTTCCTACTGTCTTTAAGCGGTTTTAAGAAGGAAACGCTATTCGTAGCTGGAATATATTCTGAGAATGTTTGGCAATGATTTTCTATAGGGTGCTGGTATTTTCCCAGACAGGCTTTTTAAATGCAATTTAAGGTGTTAGTGAAAATGGTAATATTCCATAGATAATTTTTGAGTGGTCGTTTTCTAAACAATTCTCATGATCATATAATAGATACTTAAGAGAAGTGTATTTATGTAAAATTTAATAGAGCTGATTGGAATATTTTAAAATTAATCATGAATAAATCTTGCATGTATAATAAAAATAATAACCATAATTTAAAATCTGAATTATATAAAAATGCGGACTTTTGCAATCTGCCTAAGATTTTCACAAAGTTCCTATTTGTCCAATCTATCTACATCGTTACAAACGACCGACGCGTCGCGAGCCACCCGTGTAAGTAGCTTACTTCACGGGTGGCTCGCATCGCTCGGTTGTTTGCCGCATGATTAACAAGTGCATGTAACCCGCACCACCTTCTTGCCCAATTAACATAAACTTTCCTACAACATTGTTGAACAAAACGACATCGGATGATGTCATTTTGTTTCATTAAGGTCAATCTCTGTTTCCTAGGCATTGTATTTTTTTCAAAGACGGTCTTGGCCTAGTCAACAGATACAAAGAACAACACCCAGACTCGAAATAACTATTTATGGGACATATATTTCTTGTCCTGTGTGGGGATCAAACCGACAACACTCGGCGCAGTGACAGTGAAGATGCGGTGACTAAAGCTACTCCGCCGTGCAGTCGAAATATACAAACATACAATATATAGACACAAACTACTCATAATAAACACCTGAAGTTCGCGCTATCTGCTAGCATGAGCGTATTAAAATTTTTATTTATAAATATTAAAAGAATTCCTACTTTCCTAATTAGTAATACTCACACACACAAAGCACTGCGTCTGTATATCCCCAAGCGACCAAGATAAGTGATACATCTATTACGCCTACATTTCACAACATATGTATGTATAGAGCCTCATCATAGTGGGCGAGCCTATTGCCCTCTGCTGGAGATACATTTTCAGAGTTCACAAGAGTTCAAAATACGTAGAATTCATCATTACAAAATTTATGCTATTCAATATAACATAAATTGAGTCCTTAACCGAAATAAAACAAATAAACCGCTTATTATCAGGATGTCCTAAAAAATGTGTTAAGTAAAGGTAGAGCATCCTATTTTTTTTCTTTTTTTATGTCCTTAGGATGAGGACTCGAATTTCAAGCGGGACTAGATACATTTTTCGGATATATTTTGTTTTCCAGCTATTTTTGTAGTTCTTTGAAATGCAAGAAATTAATTTTAAAACATTTGCATTACATTATTTACGGATACATAGCAACAATTACCGTAACCCCGGTTAGTTAGACTTCGCAATAAATAAAACTCGATAACATGTACGTTTTCTCACAAGGTTTTTCTTAAGAGCGAGCGATAAATAACTGTTTAATACGCATTTATAACTTTGAAAAGTCAGAGATAATTGCCGTGGAAACATACCCGAGACCTTTGCGTAGCAGTTCAACGGTCTTCCAGATATCGCTCATATACCCATTATGCATGAACAACGGACGAACGTTTGAACAATCTAGAAACGATAAAGGAAGTACTGCACAATATTAATCCCCTACTATATTTGTGAGGGAGTACGTTAAACGAGTAACCAAGCAACCCTTCGTGTAGGTCACTTATGTTCATGACCCAATAGGGTAGTTGACTCACATTAATCACATTGTTTATTATTAAAGTCAGTCATCCGAACATCGAATTCTTGAAATCTATTCGAAAATAGATAAGATGCATGGGTTTCAAAACTGGTAGTAGGGATAGTTGTTAAATAACGGGAAAAGGATGCACGATACAAACTGTAACGTGACCGCTATTAAAATGCAACTGCTCGATGGAGATAGAGAGATATTTTCACAAAACCCCACTTTTTTGTAAATTTTGATACTGTTTGCTGTGGTTTGCACAAAATGATTTATTTTGTTTGTGTTTTTTATTTCTGATTACTTACTACATACAATAAGTATATAATAATTTTGATAATCAACTACGAACTTTCAACACGATAGCTATAAGGAAATATTACCTTAACATCGAATTTCGCTTATAGCTAATTGAATGCTCGTTGTCCGGCCACAGTTGATACAAGAGCTGTGTAAATTGCTCACGTATGTCCACTCAGTCACACGGGTCATAGTGTAAGTGGGCATTGTGAATGGCACATGCCGAATGAGCAATTCAAATGTACCGTCGCGGCTCGGCAATGAATAGACGATAACAAATAAAGCTCTTGAATCTACGCGGTAGTATATTTTGATGTACGCATACAAAGGCTATATTACACGAGTAGTTGAAAGTTATCTTTATGTTAGTTTCATGTTAGATACTTAAGTGCACGTATCACGTACTTAATACGTTCGTTAACGCCTGTTCTCTTGTGTACTCAAGTTGAATTAAACAGAAACTGTAATGTGTTTCGTATGTAAGATTCGCCGTTATTTTGAAGTGTGAGTGATATGTATATCATGTGTGTAGTATGTTTAGGTAATAGATCTAGTATCTTAGTACTGTGTATATGACTGCCTCGTTGAATGTATGTGACTGCTTGGCTTGAAGTCTCGGATTCGATGCCCAGATCGTGCAGTGTCATATTACTGACTAGAAATTTTGAGTAACAGCTACGAGTGTGAATCAGTGCCGGATAAAAGGGCAATATGCTCGCCTCCAACTATGTGGATCCAAAAAGCTATAGTTAGTGAAATATACGTGTATTCACCTTTGCCTACCCTTTCGGCGATGTAAGCGTGAGACTATGTATGTTTGTACTCTATATCTAATACTGCCTGAACGGTCTCGTGGTATACATTACCATGCGGTTGTAAAGTCTATATTCTCACAAATAAATGAAACATTTATTCTCTTTTTATTCTCTGTCTCGATTACCGAACAGTATAACTTTTATTGAATTTCGCTGTTAGAACTTTGTATCTAATAGCACGTAATTTGTTGAAGTCATTAAGCTCCACTACGTGAGACGAAAACGTACCTAGTGTACGCAGCTGGTGTAATATAACTTTACATAGGCGTGACACGACGATAATAACAACATTTGTATGTCATATTGTATATAATGTTATAAATTATTATGCTAAAATCATATTATACGTAGCGTTAAGGTGTTTAAGTAATAATAACATAATAATACTTCCTCTAAACCTTAATCTCAGTAATTACATGCAAATTTGCGACCTCCTTTCTTTTTCCAGAGTTTATGTTCACTTTTCATCATCCTTGGATATCAAGGTCACTCAGAAGTAAAATCAAACAACCTGTAAAAGTGTTTGGTCTTCAACACACTTTACGTAGTGTCAAAAGTGATGAATGTTCCAGAACCTATATTTTCTATTCTATATTCCTCGTCGTGAGAGACGTTTGATCGAAGAAAAGCCCTGAATATAATATAGATAAAAGTAAATGGAGTGGAATGAAAGTGAGAAATGACTTTATGCACTTACGTACCATGAAAGGGCTGGCTGATCTTGACATACTATTCCAGAAGCCCTTTGTCAAGTCAAATTACTATTGATACTAACTTTTATCTTCTTATTCATACTCGTATTACTACTGTAAGCTCAGTGGTCGAAATTCAACTAGAATCAGTATCGAAATAATTTATTCGAAATTAAATTTATAAACGTTTTTAAATACTGAATATCGGTTGACAAATAGAGAAGGAAAGAATTCCTTTAATTGATCTGTTTTGTCTTTACGTATAACATGGCATATAATACCATACCGTCCTGACTAATATTATAAATGCTGATTTGAGATTGTTTGTTTGTTACGCTTTCACGCCGAAACTACTTGACCGAATCATGAAATTTAGCATATATGTTTATCTTAAATGGTTTGTATGGAAATTATCGATACAGAAAACGTTATAGAATATGTTGCTTTGACATTCGCTCAGCCATGTATAATATTTAGATTTATTTACATTTATGTTACTACAAATAGATTTTCTCAAATATAATTTAGTATTGTTATTTTTATTTGACGTAGCAAAGGCAAGTTATAGAGATGAAATGTGGCCTAGAATTTACAATATGTAACAAACTCGTCTAGCAAGTTGCCCATACTTTTCACGTAGGCTCGGTGCCCTACTTGATCTTTTCAGATAACAAACATTTTAGTAAAATGATAGCTATTTTGCAATAACGACCCTTTAACATGACGCTAACATTGTACATGTACCCTAATATTAATACATTTTAAAATTATGACATATAGCTCAAGTGTAAAGTTCAAAAGACATTCTTCTTTATTAAATTAAAAGCGTAGCTCCTGTCGGTGAAACAATCGCCACAAATCTCTGTCTTTTGCTTCCTTTCAACTTCTTTAGTTAGATAAATTAACAAGGCCTTCGGAAGATGTGTCATTTTAGAAAGGAATGGCAGGGAATTCCTCGTCTCCTTGCTTAAATTTTTCTAATAAGACTATTTTAAACAGACCTCCAATCTACTTTATTTATGACAATACATTTATAGCTCCACAACAGAATATAGGACATGTTTTATGTCCCATTTAAGTGCCAGACGTAGTAATAACTCATTTTATTAATCCCTGAGCTAACATAAAAGGGACATTATGGATGGATATTTCTCGAATATGAATGTGACTAAATAGTAAAATGTTCGGTCAAGAAATAATACGACGTTATGTATCTATAAAAAGGCTATGTAAAGGTAAAACGAATGAACTTGTGGTTTACATGTTTGCTTCGCCACTGACACTATGTTGAGTGTTGAAGATTCGAATCCAACGCGGCACAATTTATTTTATTTTATGTAATTTATAAATAGTGTGTGTATTCCGAGTCAGAGTGCTCTTTGCGTCTGTTGTTTGAATATTTGTAAAACCTCGCGATACATAAATTATTCCTTGTGCTAGTAATTTGTTTATTTGTTACGCTTACGTTGAGACGTGAAGCCTCAACTATACGACCAATCATCATGAAATTTCGTATAGATGTTGTCAGCGGAACAAAAAAGTATATAGGGTACGTTGCATCCAGAAAAAGTACTTTTACTAATCTAACCTACATTTAAGCGAGTGAAGCCGCGGGCACAATCTCACTAGATTTTATATATACATTATAATATTCGGAAGTCGAGATAGCGTTGTACGAATCTTAGTCTGTGACAAATACAATACCACGACGGTATCTCTACCCATGGAATTAAGTAAAGATGAATGGCGTTCATATGTTAGCATTTATATTTACATTTAACACTATTGGGGAACCGTTAAGCCCAAAAGCTGGCATGATTTACCTCAATGCTGGATACAGAATGTACAATAGTTAATGTATTCAATCTACGTGCTAGTAAAATTGGAGAACAAGGACGACACGAGATAGATTAAATTCATTTCAATTTTATTAATTAGGTACAGTACAAACTACAGACCAACATGTACATACATGTTCAACAGGTTGTTAAATCTGGAGTCCTATTATAACTATACACATCTCTTCGTTAGTAGGGAGATAATGAAATAGAAAAGAAAACAATATGATCAAAAACAATAATTAATACAATTAGAAAAAACATACCAAGAAATCACCGCCACTGATTGGAGACGAACCAATTACCGTGATGCATTATATGTATTTGTGCGACAAATTATTACATTTTTGCAATGATTGATATTATATTATTTAATTTATACAAAACGTCTGAATAAGCTTGAAATTAAAAAAGTATCCATAAAATACATAAAAGTAATTTCGATATAATTAATTAAGATCAACACATAGTATAACCAGATTCCTGGTCACTAACATAGATAGTATAGTAGTATACTAACCACTACGAATACATCGCGTACTGTATGTTTAATCACTTCAAGAGACAACAATGTGCTTAAACTACAGAGAATTTGTCTGATTATGAGCTAAGTTAAGAGTGATTATTTATAACACAAAATGGAACATATAACAAAGTTAAAGTTGAATATTCATATACATAGATCTATGTAAATACTACAAGACGAGAACATGGCATAAACACAGGTCAAACTGTAGTAAAAGCTTAAAATTTAATCTAAGTACACCTTGGATTTATTGCGGTAATTAAAATTACAGCGTCATTTACAAAGCCTCTTGAATTATCAGACATTATCAAGGCTAAAAGACCGGTAACAAAAATAAATGCTTTTCAATTTAGAAAACTTACTTAATTAAGTAAAAGGTACAAACGAACAAAGAGAATAAAATATTCAAGTTCAATTTTTATATGCGAATATATTCTGTGTTCCATTTTGATACGTTTATTCTAAGTTATATAACATTCGAAACTCTTATAGAAGTAGGGCTGCCATGTTTATATTTGAAAATACCGAACGTGATATTTTGCTTTCGTAGAAAAGTCGGTATATTTACGCAATAGCTCGAATATTGCGATATTTTTTTACATAGTATCTAGTCTCATGTATGTCCTATGACCCCGAAAAGATAAGCCGAGCCCTGTTCTAAATTCTTTGTTATTTTTGTCAATAAATCCCTAGTAGTAACTAGGAACTTCTTGACAAAGTAGCCATACATAGTAGTGGCTTGCACTACTTAAATTTTGATTTTATAATTTATCTGGAGATTGTACTTTGATATCCTAACAAATTTGTAAACTTATGGATACTCTACATAGACCAACTTCGATATTAAAAGCTTTTATAACATTTTCAGATAATCGTGAAACAGTTTGTCGGTCCGTCGCACAACACACACCACTAAGCTCTCGTTCACATCATCATGAAACTCGACAAACGATCACTATCTAACATGGCTATATGAATATGTTGGTCACAAAGCGAGAACAGAATTGATGACTATAATATTACACTCTTTATTCATACATCACCTCCTAACCTCTACAAGGATGTCTCATATACATACGGGGTTTATTAATGTGGCGTAGAGAAGAATCAAGGAGATGATTGACGATGGGGCACAATAGATTATAGTTATAAATAGAAGTGAAATGACGCAAAGCTATGTAAAGCTATCTCTGTGTGGTGACGGAATAAGAATACTACATCTCACCACCCCATTTCATCCCGTGGGTGTCGTAAGAGCCGACAAAGGGAGCACATTAAGCAGACAACAGCTCTGCAAAGAGAGGGAATACTCGAAACAAACCCTATACCAACCCGTCTGGCCAGCGTGGTATATAGCACGCTAAAATCCTCTCATGAACACAAAACCACAAAAATGGCCCTCAGTTCCGGCAGTCCCGCTATTCCCAGCCACGGCAGCGGTCGTGGTAACGGCGGGATGGGGGGTGCGAAGAATCTCCGAGCTACGGAAGGCTGCTAAAAACAAATACACCTGGCGACGTATAACGGCAGGTCACTTCGGCTCGACCAACACCTCACCGAACTCGAGGTAGAACTAAGTCGCCTTAACTGGCATATATTGGGGTTATCTGAGGTCCGAAGACAGGGGGAGGACACGATAACCCTTGAATCAGGCGACTTGTTCTACTTTCGAGAAGGTGATCGGCTCTCCCAGGGTGGTGTCGGTTTCCTGGTCAATAAGGCCCTCGTAAGCAGCGTTGTGGAAGTTAATAGTGTGTCGACACGGGTAGCGCACCTTGTACTAAAGCTTACCGCTAGGTATACCCACCACCTACCAAGTTAATACAGGTATATGCGCCATCCTCGACTCACTCTGACGAGACAGTCGAGACCATGTACGAAGATATTGCAAAAGCAATTCATGGTACGGCCAAGGCTCACTACAACGTTGTTATGGGCGACTTTAATGCAAAAGTGGGAGTACAAGAACGCGGCGAAACGATACTCGGAGTCCACGGCCTAGGGCGTAGAAATCACAGAGGGCAAATGCTAGTCAACTTACTAGAACCTGCGATTCTAGAAAGTTGACTAGCATTTGGGCTCATTAGGGCTCTTCTTAATGAATTCGTTCTTTAAGAAGAAGCCTCAACGAAAGTGGACTTGGCAAAGCCCCGATACTGTGACAAGGAACGAAATAGATTTCATCATTACGGACCGGAAGCATATATTTAGATATGTCTCCGTGATCAATAGGTTCAATACCGGCAGTGATCATCGACTTGTCCGAGGCACTCTAAATATAGACTTCAAAGTAGAGAGGGTCCAAATGGTGAAATCTGCTCTCCGACCTACACCGCTCCAAATAGCTTTGGGCTCTAAAAAGTTTCAATTGGAACTTCAAAGTCGTTTCGATTCGCTGGAAACTACAGGCAATGTTGACAAGAAAACCGACACAGTGGTCAGAACGCTACAAAAGCTGTCTCGGAGGTGGATGCTCGCAAAGTGTAAGAACAGGGAGTCTAAGCTCTCGCTCGAGACTCTCGAACTTATGAGGAAACGACGAGAAATGCCATCCACTGAGTCGTCTTCGTCAGATGGGAGAGTTTTAAACCTACGCAAAAGCTGATGCGACGTGAACTTCGTCGCTCTAACTCTCGCCTCATCGAGGCAGCGATTGAGCGAAATAGAGGGTCAAAAGTTTTCGCTCAGCAGTTAGGGAGACCCCATTTTACGAAACTCAAGGCTACTGATGGCAGAGTCACAACCTCAAAGTTCGAGATACTCAACGAAGTTGAGAGTTTTTACAGACACCTGTACGCATCACGGATGGCGAGCCCTTCGGAATATAGCGGCGATGACCACAGAGCCCCACTTACGCGCCACTTCACCGAGGACATCCCGAATATCGACCAGAGCAAGGTTAGAGCGGCTCTCGAGCAACTTAAGAATAATAAATCTCCCGGTGATGACGGAATTACAACAGAGCTCTTAAAAGCGGACGGCATCGCAATCCTGAAGGAGTAAAATTCATTAATAGTAGTGTTAGAGTTTTCAAAATTATGTAATAATAGTGTTTAAAGTAGACCGAAGAGTACAATCAGCTACTGTGTATGGCTTTTGTGGACTACGAGAAAGCCTTCGACTCCATCGAAATTTGGGCGGTTCTGGGTACTCTGCAACGATGTCGCATTGACTGGCGCTATATAGAAGTGTTGAGATGCCTGTATGACACCGCCACAATGACCGTCCAGCTTCAGGACCAGAAGACAAACCCGATAGAGCTGCGTCGAGGAGTGAGACAGGGAGATGTAATATCTCCCAAATTGTTCACCAATGCACTTGAGGATGTTTTTAAAACACTGGCCTGGGCCGGACGGGGAATCAATGTGAATGGTGAGTACATCTCACACCTACGGTTTGCCGATGACATCGTCATTATAGCAGAGTCGCTGGAACAGCTTAGCGGGATGCTGCACAGCCTAAATGGAGCCTCGCGACGGGTTGGTTTCGGCATGAACTTGGATAAAACCAAGATCATGTTTAATAGACACGTTATGCTGAGACCAATTTACGTCGATGGGTCGATGCTCGAAGTTGTTCAAGAGTATGTCTACCTTGGACAAGTGATTCGACTTGGTAGGAACAACTTCGAGAAAGAAATTGACAGGAGAATCCAGTTGGGGTGGGCAGCGTTTCGTAAGCTTCGTCAGGTTTTCTCATCGCCTTTACCGCAATGCTTGAAGACCAAAGTCTTTGACCAGTGCGTCGTACCTGTTATGACCTACGGTGCCGAAACGTGGACACTCACTGTAGGGCTAGTCCAAATATTTAAAGTCACCCAGCGGGCTATGGAGCGAGCTATGCTAGGAGTTACTTTGAGGGATAAACTTAGAAATGAGGTTATCCGTCAAAGAACCAAGGTTACCGACATAGCTTGCAGAATAAGCAAGCTAAAGTGGCAATAGGCTGGCCATATCTGTAGAAGGATCGATGGCCGTTGGAGCAAGCGAGTCCTAGAGTAGAGACCGCGACTTGGTAAACGTAAGGAAGGATGCCCCCCGGCCAGGTGGACCGATGACCTGAAAAAGGTAGCTGGGTCAGACTGGATGCGGAAGGTGGAAGACCGGATGTTGTGGCGTAAAATGGGAGAGGCCTATGTCCAGCAGTGGACTGCGGTGGGCTGATTGATTGATTGATTGATTGATATGTAACGCTTTATTGACTACGACATGCAATACAGAGTTATTTACACGCATACAGAGTTCTGTTATATCCTATCAAAAACAGAACTGAATGGGATGCAACTCAATGCAAGATTTAAATACATTAATAGAGAGATATTTAAATAATAATAATAATAATATTCTACCACATACACACCACACCATCTAGCCCAAACTAAGCAGAGCTTGTACTATGGGTATTAGCCAATGGATAAACATACATATATACTTTCTTTTTTTTGTAAATTCATACATATTATACATAGAAACACCCAGACCAAGACAAACATCCATGTTCATGCACACAAATATTTGTCTTGTGCGGGAATCGAACCCGCAACCTCAGGGGTGGCAGTCGGTTACACTAACCACTACGCCATCGAGGCCGACGTAATACATTATTGCTGAGTTTATTGATACATACATTATATTTATTTTCTATATTTTACATATTTAAGTATTAAAACTATTTATATTTACAAACGTATTAAAAAAAATATATAATACTAAATATTTACAAAAATGGTTTAGGCATCGTAGAATTCTTCAGCATCGCTGTCAACTGGTAACTTATAATAAAGTAGGTAAGTATATAAAATTTAATTATGTATGTACATGGCTGATACGGCGTCAAAGATTACTTAGTATTACTCTTGACTAGAAAAATGGTCCAGAAGACTAGTAGCATTACCAACTTCTATAGCAGTGCTGAATCTTTCTCATTATTTAAAACAGTTTAAAGTAACGACTGTAACTTACTAGCCAATGAATACGATTTTTTAATTCCTTGATTCCTTCTATTCACTCCATTACATTTTTCATGCAACTTAATGGTATGCATTCACATGAAGTACAAATTGTGTGAAATCAATTACGAAACGCTATTTGATTTCTCTTGGAATGACACCTGCTGCACTGGAAATTAATAATGTATCGTGGACATCTTTACAAACATTCAAGTAAGGGACACAAAGAACATTCTGTACGACTATTTGTGGATCATACAATTATTTGTCTCGTGTGGAAATCGAACCCACAACACTCGGCATAGTGGAAGTGGTGTGGCGACCACTCGTCTCTTGCTGAAAATCTTTGCCTTTTATTTGCGATGTTGTCCATCCGTATACCAAGTTAGTTTTATTATGTTCGTATTTAATTTTCTTCTTAATATTCTTTTTCCCACCAATTACAAAAGTTTAATTATAATTCAAATTAGTTGTCGTAACTCGTTTATTTTTCCTTTGCCCTAGCTAATGAATTGGGTTAACTTTTATGGCGTTAGGTTATATTCCCTCCATAGGGTAGACCTTTTCGTGTAGTGGCCTGCCGTTTCATACGGCGCGGCGGGCCGAATGCTCGGCGGGGACTTCGCATGGCCCCGCCGGTGCGGTTATGTCGAGGTACCGTGATGGGTTTAGTCGGTATTACCGGGATATCGCTCACCATATTTCCCCCGATGAGTCCGACATAACCTCTCCGTCACCCTGCGGAGAGGTATGCGTCAATGCATTAACCCACGTAAAAATAAAGAAAAAGTGGTTATATTCCTTGTCGGAAAAAAGTCGCAGTTAATTACAAACGAAAGGCTTGTTCAGGATAGTCATTCTTTACCCTCTCAAATCCTGCTAACGCCGATCGCGTCTACAGACTTGTACACGTCAAACCCCGGTGACCCTATATGGGGTCGAGCACACTCGATAGTGTATTGTTTACGTTTGCATTAGTTATTTGAGCTAACGTAAACATTTCACGATCAAGTGTGCTCGATATATCGATATGGGGTCACCGGGGTTTGACGTGTACAAATCCGAAGACCGGATTTGACGCCGATCGGCGTCAACGGGGTTTGAGCGGTAGAGGGAAGGAAGATAAACATATTATTATCTTGCTTACCAGTAGGAAGTGTTTTACTTGTTTTACTGCATGGAAGGTGTAGTGGCTTATGTATATGTTTGCCTAGCCATTGGTACTACGCCGAATGTTGCGAGTTCGAATCCCACATGAAACAAAATGTGTGTGCTCTATAGACGATAGTTCCTAGTTTGGGTGTTCTTATTTGAATTCTTGTAAAGTCTTCCGTGACACAATATTTAACCCGAATAAAAAGGGTAACGTTAAAAAAAAGAGTATCAACCAGTCACCCATGCATTGCACTTTATTCAACTTGTTGTGACACAAATATAAATAAACCAATAAATAGGTTATTCTAGAAGTCCATTACATTAAATACGTAAACACATATTAATATATATATAATTTATCATAACCCCGTTATTTATTATTGAAATGTTTATTCAAAAGTATGCGTAATATGAGCAATTCAAGATACCTTAAATTTAGTGATATGTAGTTATAATATAATACTACTGTACTGCATATTTAAAGAATTACGATGTCAATTCGTATCTTGTAGGGTTAGATCCGTCATTATTTTCTTTGTTTAATTTTTATCATATGTGTTGTTGACTAGACGATAACTAACAACTGGCATTGATTGAGAAACACAGCCGAGTAGCAGTATAGTGTACATTTGAATGAGGGAACTTTCTGACGAACATTCAAACAGTACTACTAGTTTTCTGAGTCAAAGGTACTTTAATTTCGCTTTATGTTTTGCCAATATATCATCCGGCTCGGTACTAAACTAAATCCAAAATGAGAAGTTTTGGTTAATTCGGGTTGTTATTTCGTAACATAAATTTCAGTTTAAGCTGTTGGAGCTAAGGTTTAAATTAAGGTAGGGTTTTAGTTAGTTATTATATAAATTGATTTATTTAAGCTTATTTTAAGATAACCATAGCTATATATGAAAATATTAGATTTACTTATATAATAATAATAATAGTAATTTATTAATTACGTACGTTTTTAATAAATTAATACATTATTTAGAATAGTGTAACCGACTGCCACGCCTGAGGTCGCGGGTTCGATTCCCGCACAAGACAAATATTTGTGTGCATGAACATGGATGTTTGTCTTGGTCTGGGTGTTTCTATGTATAATATGAATGTATTTACAAAAAAAGAGTATATATGTATGTTTATCCATTGTCTAGTACCCATAGTACAAGCTCTGCTTAGTTTGGGCTAGATGGTGTTGTGTGTATGTGGTAGAATATTATTATTATTATTCTCTTTATTTAAATATTTTCAATATATTTTTCATTTTTAAATATACATATATCTATAAAAATACGGCATCGGGAACAGGGTTCAAGCTGCTGGTGGTTAGGATTCCAGAGATAGGAACCTCCTCACAATGCGTGCTGTATCTAAAAGCACTGCCTTCTGCATCAAACCCTTGATCCAAGCACCCAACGCGAGCCTCTTGGCTATTAGACCATTGACAGATATGACTATCGGCACAATGATTGCTGAATCAACATCCCACATGTCGACAACCTCGCGACCCAAATCGAGATATTTAATTTGCTCATCTTTTTCAGCTTTCGCGAGATTGCCGTCATGCGGAATGGTTACATCGATAATCAATGCGCGGCGCTCTGATCGATCTATCACCACAATGTCAGGTTTGTTGGCCACAACAGTCCTGTCTGTGATGATAGTTCGATCCCAGTACAACGTGACATGACCATTTTCGAGAACTGATTCAGCTACATACCTGTAGTACGGCACTTCAACATCTACAAGTTTGTATTTCAGAGCAAGTTGCTGGTGAATAATCCTGGCTACTTGGTTATGTCTGTGCAAGTACTCGCCGTTAGCAAGACGAGAACAACCGGAAACTATATGCCTGAGGGACTCACCAGGTAGGTGGCACGCCCGACAAATGTCAACCGTACCATCCCTCAAGATATATCTCCGGTAGTTATTCGTCTTGATAACTTCGTCCGCAATAGCACAGACAAACCCTTCGGTTTCCCCAAAGAGGTCACCGAAACGTAGCCAGTTCACGGAGGCTAATAGATCTACATCAGCTCCATATAGAGCCTTGTAGAACCTACCGTGAAGCTCCTTGCTCTGCCATACATCCCTGCGATCGTTAGTGCTAAGTACTACAGGCTTGCGCCAGTTCTCTTTAGCCAAACTGAGCGGGGTGAGTCCGATGTCTACAGCAACTACATCCCGATGCATACCCAC
Source organism: Catocala nupta (assembly GCA_963675205.1). Classification (NCBI taxonomy): domain Eukaryota; kingdom Metazoa; phylum Arthropoda; class Insecta; order Lepidoptera; family Erebidae; genus Catocala; species Catocala nupta. Next base: position 7,903,865 of record OY776090.1, on the reverse strand, counting down.
GTCTGCCTGAAGAAAGAATTCTCTGAGGTTGCATACCTCGCGGTTATGAAGGGCCTTGGCATTCAGAAAGCCTCGGCCTCCACATTTCCGCGGGATATACAGTCTCATCACAGACGAACGTAGGTGATGCATACGGTATGCCGTCAAGAGTGTACGGACTCACCGGTCCAGGGCATCCAGTTCAGTCTGAGTCCACTTAAGTATGCCAAAGGAGTACATGAGCACCGGCATGACCCAACCGTTACAAGCGCGCACCTTGTTGCCACCTGATAAAAGACTATTTAAAACTTTTTTCAGGCGACCAAAGAAAGGCTCCTGCAACGATTGCTTCATGTCAGCCTCATTGATACTTAACGCCTGTGACATACCCAAGTACTTGTAAGTATCGGTTACAAGAAGTGATCGTAGGTTAATGGAATCCGAAAGTTGTGTTCCTTCGGATTCCACTATCCTGCCTTGCTTTATATGGATGACAGCACATTTGTCCACACCAAAATCCATACTGATAGACTTACTAAAAGTTTCAGTTACTTTAAGTAAATCCATCAACTGTAATTTAGTGTGGGCAAACAACTTTAAGTCATCCATATACAACAAGTAACCTAGCCCTGAACCCTCTAGTAATGTACTAAGAGGATTCAATGCTAGGCAGAACCAAAGAGCACTCACCGTTTTCCATTGCCCCATGCATGACTTCAAAAAGGTGCGCAGAGATGCATTTACTTTATACAACTCTAACACCCTCAAAAGCCGTGTATGAGGCACCGAATCATACGCTTTCTCTCTATCCAACATGCCGCCATATCCCTTTGTTTACGGCGAACCTGTTGGCTAATGGCCATATCAATGAGGAGGAGCTCCTTAGTACCACGATCAGTATTATTATTATTACTCTATATATACTATAGGTACTTTAGCTAAAATATGCCTGGACTAGGGTAACCTGTGCCAAAGGCAATAACCTATTGAGTCATAGCGGCACACCGGCAGCCAGATACAATAGATTTTCGATTATGTCAGATATTCTAAGATGCGACAGATTAAGGTCACTTACAGTATGCTATTATTAACTAAATTATACATAAATTACTTTTTAAATGAACGTGCTGATAAATAATCGTAGATAATATACAGTAGGAAACTTGAGACTTCTCATTACTTATTTAAGGACAGTTAGCATACCTTCAGTCAGCCTATATTTTAATGTTTGTAAAAATGATGGATAATTTTTTAAGATTTTTAATTTAGATTAAAAGCAGTTGACTATTTGATTATTTTGTTATAGAAGAGGACTTAAATATGCGAAATATATACATATACGATTAAATTTTTATATTCCGCCGACGTATCCCAGTGTGATATCTAGAAATCTACTTATTAGATTATCTAAGAGACTAGGTTCATCTAGTATGTCCAATTTAAGCCGTCAAATGTAAATGTATTCTTCAAGGTCACAGAGTTATTCTTTTAATGTCAAAATATCGGGGCTAATGAATTAACTAAAGATTTTCTTGCTTCTAGATGCAGACGAGCCAGCAGCCTACCGATGGTAAGTTTTAACCACCACTAATGGACTTAGGCAATGTCAAGGATGTAAACCGGCAAGCCACCGCCTACAGTAAAAATAAAGATCTTCTATTACCATTAGAACCTAGTGTTAGTTACTAGGTCCAAGTAATTGATTGAGATCTATCAGAAGAAACTTGCGATCACTCTTTTTTAATAGTCATTAAGACTTGCAGCCAATTCTTTTCTTTTAAAAATCTACAATTCTGGTTCCTTTGTGGTATATAGTTATTTTCTACGCAGACAGTAGTATAGTATGACGTTGCTTACACGTACAATGAAATGGATTTTATATTTCACCGAGGATCTCATTAAAATAGTAAAAACGACACAAAGGAAATCAAGTTTCTGGTAAACAATAAGAATTGCGAGAATATAATAAGGAACACGACGTGACTAACATCAACTGTTTCAATTATATTTTGTTTGTTTATTATTTATTAATCTGTTAACTGTTAGAATACCAGACATCATTAAAAATCTATCGTGTCGGGCCACCGGTGTTGCGCTGCAACTTAATAACTTAATCTTGTTTGATGTTGTCGTCGTATCATCTTTGGATATAATAATTAACTATATGCGTATATCAGTGTATTTACTCCCATTTTTTGTGTTAAGTAGCTACGTCAATGCGGTACATAACCTATCCCCGCTACATACAAAAAGGACAAACTAGCAAAAACACGTTCGCATTTGTAATATGAGAGAGTAACCGAACCAGGTGCTATATTGGGAAAACATGAAACGAAATGAAAATACTTTTGATTCCACGAACTGGTATAGTTGTACTAGTTCGTGGAATCAAAAAGTTTGTGTAAAAGTATACACAGTACTGAGTACTGTTTATACTTTTTTATTGACTGCATGGATGTCGTAGTGGTTTAAGTGGTCGCCTCGCCACCGCCACTGCACTGAGGGCTATGGATTCGAATCCCACACGGGACAAAAAATTGTATGATCCACAAATCTTGTGGTTGTTTCAAGTCTGGATGTTCTTTGTGTCCCTTGTTTAAATGTTTGTAAATTCTTTCGCGATACAGGAATTATTCCTAGTGCAGGAGTTGTAATTAAAAAACAAAAAAAAAATAGTTCCTTCACTTCATGGTGTGCTGAGTTGATCATCGGCTGTGCTCTCTGCGGTATCGTCGCTTTCTGCGAATTTGAATGCATTTTTTTTCAGAATTTAATTTATCGTACAAAAGTCATGTCACTTAGTTCTGATAATTGTTTACGTACAGTAGCAAGATTAAATTTAAATTAAGTTCTCTTTCATCAAACTTTTGAGACATGAAGATTTGAGTTGAAATGAAAAGTGAGAACAATGCCCGAGTCCACATACTTAATCAAATAATGATCAAGGTTCACGGTTTCACCTGCTGAAGGCTCTACCACGTACCAAGCTCGCGGCCACGAAACTCACCAAGTTGCTCAACTCAATTTAATAAGTTATTAATGTTATTATACACAAACAACAAACAGTCATTAAAACAAAATGTAATTAACAAAAGTATTTCGTTTGTACCTGAACCTTTGGAAGCTGATATCTGTAAACAGAGCCAATAGAGCAATAAATGGATTCTTGGAAATATTTATTGACATAATTTATATTATTTTATATATTTATCGGTAAAATTAAATTAACCCCTAAAGTACTTCTCCCATAGTCCAATGGTGTAAGCTTTTATACAGCCGCAGCTACTTTTTATCTACTCTATTTATTTCAAGGAGTATTATCCTTCCGAAAGTTTTTCAACCTATCGAGTCACAGCGGCATACCGGCGACTAGACGCATTACGTTTTTAATTTTATCAGGCATTCCAACAATTGACAGGTTAATCAACAAAATCTACATGACAACGCTGGAACAAAGCATAGAGAAGATTGGTAAAAGGCTGGCGGATAATCAAAATAATTCATAGCAACACCAGAATAGTATTTACTTAAAAAATTGATAACGCTTGAAGTTACGACCCTGTGAGTTAGGCAACCCGTGCGGCCGTATCCTTTTCACCGCTTATACAGTTTAAATAATTACCAAATTTCTATAAGACGATTGGAGTAAATAAATTTTACGCAAAATCTTAGAAACTGGTAAAAAGTATTTTCGCAAAGCTACTTATTATTTCGGTTTTCTTCCATTAAAAACAGATAGAATGTCAATACAAGTTTTATTTTCATTTATTTATGTAGTATCTTCCCGCATAGTACTGTCGGAAACTGTCTCATTTTATGTACGTTACGTCACGTGGAGAAGTTGAGCGGAATAGGTTATGTATTTTACGAGTGGCATAACGTGAATTTCCGTACGACGCGAGGGATAAAGTTGGATGCCGGATTGTGACACCGGATGTTGGATTGGTCGTACCAAACTGGCTAAGCTTGATTTTCTATTGTGAGCCCATTTTGCATGTACTTTTATACAGGGTGATTTTGAAATCGTGTAATTCCTTTTAACCACGCATTCTACTGGTGATATAGAATAACCCTGACCATATTTTTTCTTAATTAGAATAATGGTTTCGGCAAAATTAGAGTACAGATTTTTTTCATGAAATGATTTCAAATAGTCATATTTTAACCACCTGACACAATCTTAATATTTTACTAATTTAAAAATAATAACATAACAATAACTGATGTCGTAAATAATAAGGGGCAATAAAAAGGACCGCCCGTTATTATTTACGACATTAATTATTAATATGTTTTTTTATTTTAATTAGTAAAAAATTAAAATTGCCTCGGTTGGTTAACATATGACTATCTGACACCATTTCACGAAAAAAACGGAATAATAATTTTTCAAAAAAAATAAATCTACTTAAATAAAAATATGGTCAGGGTTATTCTATGTCACCAGTAGAATGCGTGGTTAAAAGGAATTACACGATTTCAAAATCACCCTGTATAATTAACGACCAAATTTTTGATAGTCAGTCATTTACCTGAAAAATGAATTTGATAGTGTTCTATACAAAACTGTCAGAACACTAAATCTTCATTTAAGACATCTCTGGTTATAGAAGCATCGGACATATGTATACTGCCTCGCTATTACAATTGTGAATACATGAGTTCGATATTGGACAATTATTATAGGAAATTCTCATTTACAGCTCTCTGTGTAAATTTGCATCCGTTACATGACTACGGCTAAACCTCTTTCACGTCAGATCTATAGTTAACTGCCGATATTTGGGTGTCATACACCCTGCTAACTAGTATAGCCATATACACACGTTTTACACGTTAATTCGTTAATTTGATTTTGATTTTGATTTATCTAAAAAATATACATTTAGTAATCAATTTAATACTACTAATAATAATATAACTAATATTTCATCCATAGTTACCAATATACCGGTCCACCAAACACCCATACCTATAGCCTTTGGTCTTATTAAAATCTATACGCAGCAATAGTCCTACGCCTGCTGCAGCTAGTGCCGCTGTAGGTGTTCCATCCCACCTTTAATTAAAACTCTCGAAGGGGCTCTTCATGTTGGACCAATGTTTCCGTGTAATCCTTCCAAAGGGCCAGGTATTTCCTTATATAATATGTTAGAAAATACCTGTGATAAGAGAAATATAACTAACTTTTACCTTAAATATTATATAACAGAACCAAATATTAAAAAAGAGTAAACTTAAAGTGAAACCTTCTAATAGGCGTCATATTACGTTATCTTTAAAATATACATATAATACTTTTATTTTGATATGGAGTAAATACTGAGAACTAATAACTCCTGTCTAAGCCTAACTATATATTTTCTCTGATCATTTAGGTACAGGTTTTGGTAGCTTAATTAAAAGTCACATAAAACAGCAGATTATTAACTTCTGTTTCCCTAATATGACTTTCTCCAAACTTATTCATAAACTAAATACAGCTAGTATAGATATTAACTCCACAATTATATTTCTATATGGGGATAGCTTATTAGTTACAAAAAAGGATATTATCAATCTGACAGAGGTAATGCTGTCAATACAAAATAAATTAGGATGTAAATTCATAACATGTGCATTACCTTACTCAAATAAATTTCATTATCATGAAAATAAATATATCCATGACATGAATTTATGTATGTATAATCTGACATGTCAATATAAGGACATTTTATTTTTTGATACTAATATATTTATTAGTAATTTTATTTTGACAAAAGATAATACGTATCTTTCATTATATTACAAACGACAACTTGCTAAATTATTAGCATATAATATACGAAATGACACAGGTACCTGTAGGGTATCCATGAATTTAATTTCTGTAAATAACTCTATTTCAATCAATTCTTCTATTATAAATAATGACAAAGTTGATTTAAACTTAAGGTTGGGACAAAGGATAGAGGTTATCAATTGAGTGTTGCTCACCAAAACATACAAGGACTATCCGGCAAAGATTTAGAGTTAAGTTTATTTCTAGAGACCCACAATGTTCAGGTTATGTGTATAACAGAACATTGGCTCAAAAGCTATGAAGTAAGTTTTTTAAATAGTATGAATTATATGGTACATAGCGCCTTTTCAAGAACACAAGCCATTCACGGTGGTTCTTTAATACTTGTTGCAAACACAACAACTTGCAGGGAACGTAAAGACATAACTTGTCTGTCTATAGAGCGTACCATAGAACTGTCCTGTGTTGAGCTTGAATGGTATATAATTATTTGTGTATATCGCCCCCCATTGAGTAACTTTAATCTGTTTGAATCAGTGATGGAAGATGTAATTACTAAAATCAGAACTAGTAGGAAATACATATTAGTATGCGGTGATTTTAATATTAATATACTAGATGGCTCTTCCTTGGCTAATAGACTTATAAACTTATTTAAATCATTTATTTTAACGAATTTGTTTTTGGAACCAACAAGAATAACTGCCACGTCTTCCACTTGTTTAGATAACATTTTCAGTGATTGTAACGCTTCATACAAATTAGTTACCACTGACTTAACCTCAGATCACTGTGGACAATTAGCAATGTTTCCAAACATTAATAATAATAATATTAAACAAAAGATACTTGTTAGGCCTTTAACAAATAATCGCTTCAAACATTTTAGAAATCAAATTTCATGTAATATGTACTCTAATATAAGGGAAGATAAATCTCCTAATAAGGAGTATGACAGTTTTTTTGGTATTGTTAAGAAAGAATTTGATAATACGTTTAGGTTTAAAGTAAAAGTTATTAAAGGAACTAGGTCATTTAACGAATGGGCAACCGTAGGTATTTATAAGAGCAGAGTGAAAATGTATGAGTTATATAGTATGAAGAAATATAATTTTGATCCTACTTTTACAGAATATGTTAAGAATTACTCCAAAATTTTTAAAAAGGTATGCAATTTAGCTAAGTCCAAGTTCGTCAGTAACAAAATCAAACAGTCCTCTAATAAAGTTAAGGCTACCTGGCGAGCTATTAACGAAGCTAGTGGCAAGATAACTCAAATAGACAATAGTATTAGTCTGATGGATAATAATAAAATGATCAAAAATAATGCCGATGTAGCATACGTGTTCAATAATTTCTTTGCTAGTGTACCGATTACCACCACGAGCGCATTAAATTCTTCATCTATAGACGCAGAGAGGTTATTACATTCCAGCGTAACAAAGTGTAGAGTATTATTTAGATTTGATTATGTTAACGCAACTGATATTATCAACGCTTTTCAATCTCTGGAATCTAAAAACACGGGGGATCTCTGGGGTATTTCCGTTAAGGTCGTAAAAAGTATAATAGATATAGTTGCTCCTTATTTAAGTGGGTTATTTAATAGGTGTGTAGATTCGGGAACTTTTCCAGATTTGATGAAAAATAGTAAAATCATACCTTTATTTAAATCCGGTAGTAAAACTGATCCTAGTAATTTTAGGCCAATATTAAATATTTCTACCAGCTTTTAGCAAAATATTTGAAAAATTAATACTCAAGGAATTATTTACACATTTTAATTTAAATAGTCTCTTTCATGACAACCAATATGGCTTTACTAAGGGTCGTTCAACAACGGATGCAGGAGTAGCTTTACTCAAACATATATACAGAGCGTGGGAAAACTCACAAAATGCTATTGGTGTTTTTTGCGACCTCTCAAAAGCATTTGACTGCGTCTGTCATGATACGCTCATACGGAAACTAAGGCATTACGGTGTTCAGAGTAATGCACTGGATGTAAATACGTCGTATTTGAATAACAGAATTCAGTGTGTAGATGTCAATGGTACAAAATCAAATAGCTTACCTGTAAAGCTAGGGGTGCCGCAAGGTTCGATTTTAGGCCCATTTTTATTTTTAATTTATATAAACGATTTACCTTTTTATATGAACAATATTTGTGACGTTGTACTGTTTGCTGACGATACTTCCTTAATATTTAAAGTAAATAGGAATAGGGACCATTTTGACGAAGTAAACAGTGCATTGATTCAAGTAACAAAATGGTTTACTTTAAATAATTTAGTACTGAACCCCAAAAAAACAAAATGTGTTAAATTCATACTGCCTAATGTAAAACATCTTGGTCCTAGCATAACTTTGAACGGTGAGGTACTGGAAGCAATAGAATCCACAGTATTCCTGGGCATAACACTTGATTCAAAGTTACAGTGGGGTGCGCAAATATCTTGTCTCTCAGCGAAACTTAGTTCGGCCGCTTACGCCATTAGAAAAGTCCGTGGATTAACTGACGTTGATACAGCTAGATTAGTTTACTTTAGTTACTTTCACAGCGTTATGTCATATGGAATATTATTATGGGGAAAAGCAGCTGATATACAAAGTATTTTTATATTGCAAAAAAGAGCTGTGCGTGCAATTTATCAATTAGGAACTAGAATCTCGCTCCGAGAAAAATTTAAGAATATAGGTATTTTAACTGTAGCATCACAATATATTTATTTTAATATCATGCATGTCCGTCAAAATATATATTTATACATAAAAAATAGTGACATATATAACATCAATACTAGAAATAAATATAAATTATGTGTTCCATTCTACCGTCTACATAAAGTTCATGGTTCCTTCATGGGTCTTGGTATACGTTTTTATAATAAAATCCCGAGTAATAATAATAATATATATTTATTATCTCACCACAATATTTACATACGATATTTACATAGTCCAACATATAGAAGGCACATAATACAATTATTATTACACATTTATTATATTGTGGGAGACTGGTGCCTAAGCTAGGCTTGAGGCCTGTATTTCAGGACACCAGGACCCCAATCCTACATAAAATACATTTTTATTATGTACTGGAGCATTAAACACATTGTTGTATGATAATAACAATAGTGGTGATTTCGTCTGTTTTGGTTATGTATGTATTTATGCGCACGCGTGCGTGCATGTGTGTGTGTGCGTGTGTGTGTGTGTGTGTGCGTGCGTGCGAGTACGTGTGTTTGTATGTATTTGGATGTATGTGTGTGTGTTTTGTTGTATAGGTATGTAAAACGGCAGTAGTAATAACTTTAAACTGGGTTTGTCAGTAGTTTTTCCGTATCATCATAGTTTAATTTTTGTAGCCAAACTGTTAATTGAGTTTTGCATCTGATCTTATTAAGATTGTATATCTGTAGTTCCTTGTTTATTTTATTGTAAAGGTAGCTGCCTAAGTGGCAAAAGAAGCGTTTTGAGAAAGTAGTAAATAGGTGTATACGGCGTCGATCTACTGGGTTGAATCGTCTTCTACCTTCAGACAGAGAGGGGTTGAAAATCAGGAGAGAATGTTGTTTTATAACGATACTAAGTATAAATAATTGTCGCACTGTGAGAACTTTATGATCCTTATATAATTGTTCCGTAGGATAGTAGTGAGGTCGAAAAGATGACACTTTTAGGATGGCCCTTTGTGCGCGCTCTAGCAGTCCTAGTGTCGTTTTTGGAGCGCCACCCCAAGAGCTGATGCAATAGCAAATTAAGGACTGAGCTAGAGCAAAATATACCGATCTTATTAAATTTTTATCACCTACATGTCTCAGAGTTTTAAAGACGTATATCAGCTTGCGTAATCTATTACTATGGATCTCTATGTGTTCCCGAAATCTCAGTTGACTGTCAATTATTATACCCAGGTATTTTACTGTATCTGTTTTTAAGATAGGTTCACAAGAGCACATACTTCGTTGCTCCTTACACGAATGAGCAGTGAGAGTGCCAGATATAAAATTGTTTTGAGTTGGCGGTTTTAAAGAGAAAGTCATGTAGTTAGTTTTCTTTGTATTTAAGGTCAATAAGTTATTACGCAACCAATTGCACACAATATTGAGACCTGATTGTGCATGTTCGTATACTTCCCTCCATGTACTAGCGCTGAATAGAAGTACAGTATTATCAGCAAAGGTTATGACCTTCCCTTTAGGAAGTGAGAGCGCACCCAGGTCGTTAATATATATAAGGAATAGTGTCGGACCGATCACGCTACCTTGAGGGGTACCGTAAGTAAGCGTGCGCTCCTTACTGAGAAACCGACCTATCTTCACCCTTTGGGTTCTCTCACTCAAATAATCCTTAAACAATTCCAATGGCACTCCTCTGATTCCCAAGCTTTCCATAATAATATTCTAGAATTACCAGAGAATAAATTTAAAGTTAAAATTAAAACTTGCTTAATTTCTAAAGCATATTATAATATAGATGATTATTTAAATGACAAACATCTATGGCACTAATATTTGCATTAGATCACAGGATATTAAATGACCAATACTAACACTTATGTTTTTTTTTAATATATGTATATATATATATATTTTTTTTTTTTGTAATTTTACACCTTGCTTAAGCTGGAATTTGCATTGTTGTTACATTCAGTCGTATTTTAATCAAGAAGAATGTGCAATGAAGACAACTCGTGATTATGGACAGTTCTGTTAAGCTTTCTTTTGAGTCTTATTCTGTATTCTGGTTTAGTGGAATTCGATAATTTACTTCTACATTTTATTTAAACAATTAGATTGAACTACGGACTATAATCACGACTTGTCTTGATTATTTATGTACATGTAAGTGGATGCTCCTATTTACCATACTGCTGCTTTAGAGGCTACCATCAATTTTTATCAAATGCTTGAGTATGTTGAGTAGTAGTTCATGGAGAAATGGTTGCAGCACCTTACAGTTATGATTTGTAAATTAAATATTATTGTATACTTGGCGATTAAAAAGAGTGGCTATGAGTTTCTTGCCCGTTCTTCTCATCAGCCCTACACACCCTTGCTTTGCTGAACGTGGCAGTAAATGTAAATTCACAGGAAAAAAAATTACATGTAACTTTGACATTCATAAGTGTTACCTTGTAACCTAATTTGAATAAATTTATTTTGATTTGATTTGATTTAACAACTTTTAATTATATTAGTTGAAATAACTTAGGCAATTTATACTATTTACCAAAACCTGTAATAATGCTCGTGAGGAGGATAATAACAACTTGTATTTATATTTATATAAAATCTACAAGTATTTATTAGATTAGACTGTGCAGAAGATCACTTGCCTACGTTTCTCCTTAAGACGCGAGATTATTGTAACCTGTGCTTATCGCACCCGCGATCTGTTAGCGGAACCTGCAATGATTAATTATTTTATGCCTTTCTTGAAGAACCATTGCTAAAGGCTTTAGAGTGACCAACATTAGTTAATGTACCTGCGTAATGAATAAGTTATTTGTTCCGCTAAATGAAGTAAAAGTAGGTACTTCTACTACATTAGCGGAACAAAGAACTTATTCATTTTCTGACACATGTTATTAAAATGTATGTGCCTTTAGGATTATACGTAGTAATTATCAAAATATCAATCATATTCGAGATAGGTACCTTGTAAATGGTAACAATAGCAGTTACGTTAAACCGAAAATGTGTGAGATTACACTCGGATGTCTGCAGCAAAATACTTACTTAACCTACTTAATGTTGCCCAGGGATGGGGTTAATGGACGGAAGGATTACGTGGTCGACGCCTCGAAGCCAGACTTAGGGGGAATACACCCGACCAAGTAAATAATACGACCGGTCGGACGATTTTAAATAATGGTGGCCGTTCTGAAAATACGTCATGCACAGTGCCATCTTCTAACAACGATATTGTGATAGAAAATAACTAGGTACTTTGTAAGTTTATTTAAACTTGTTACTTTTGTGACATTACCACCAAAAAGGTTTCTAAAAAGCTAATAAACGACGTATTCATCAAACTATCAAGTCATTTTATTGGCTATTACTTATTCAGCCAATCACAGCAGCTTACATATGGTTGATCGCCTGATACATTGTGTTCATCTGCTAATCTTACTTTTATTGCTTTTTTATTACCGCTAGCTTCATGTTTCTGTTACTTGAAAACCACAAATGTGGAACATCGCATATATATACATAAATAAGTTTTGTCGTGTTTTCGACCGCAAGGACAATCCTCATTCTCATGTCTTCGTTTCTATTAAAAAGAGTTTGATGAATTTACAGATTTCAAACAACGGACACAAAGAATAGTCAGACTACGGCAACAAAACATAGCTCTCCTCTGCGTGTGTGCACATGTCGAACTGATAACGATTAATCGATAAATCTGAGATCTGTATTAATATAATTAATCGATCTGAGCTGCCAAAGAATCAGACAGATTCACATTGTCACATTGAAGTAGGATTGGATAAAAAAAAAGTGAAATGTGCTTTTTGCATCATGATTTTAAATGTAGCTAATTATATAATTAGCTTAAAAACAAAGGCCGTGAAGTTCTTTGGAGTGATTCTCAAATTTTACTTTGAATTGGAAATCGACGTTGATATTCTCTATTTAATCAAGAATTAACTTTTCCTTCAATATTAGATATAATTGAAGAGTGAATAATATTCACTCTTCAATTTTTTTGCCTGCGACGCAGTGTAAAAGTGGCCTAAAGAGTGGCCACTTTTGCCTTCTGGCAACATTTGGTGTTTTGGCGGGTTAGGCTGACAGCTGTCGTCGAACGAAATGTCATATTTTATTTTTCCTGCTCAAACCGCTAAAACTTTGTTGAAAAGTTTTAGAAAACTTATTTCTGAATACTTTGAAAACATAAAAAAACTATTTAAGTACTATGAACGACTTAGAAATTACAGAAGATGTGGAAGAAAATATGCGATGTAAGTACCTACATCAAATAAAGAATTACTCAGTTAATTTTGGCGTGAAAATGTTTACTTCAATGAAAGTTTTGTTTCAGCGCTCTTTGGTTCTGATTACCAAGATTCAGGGTCAGAATATTGTCCGTCAGAACAGCACTCTTCATCCGATTTGGAAGATGTTTTGCAAGAGGGACTTGAAAGTTCAAGATTAGAAGAAGACAGAATCGCAAGAAAACCAAAGAAGAGAATCAGAAAAACTGAGAATTGGGCCAGGAATGTGAAGAAATCAAAACGTAATAAAGGAGAGGAATATGTCAACTACAAGGGGGTAACTGTACCAGCTAAGACACCTAAGGTAGGATTGTGCTCATGTCCAAACAAATGTAACGTAAAAATAAATTGTGACCAACAAAGTAAGATATTCAAAGAATTCTATACTTTGGCGAATTTCGACTTGCAAACATCTTATTTGTTTTCGCTTATCAAAGTTGTTTCTAAGTCTCGTACTTACACCAGTAATGAAAACTCAAGAAGACAAATGACAAGACATTACTACTTGAGTGACTCTAAAGGAATAGAAGTTTTAGTATGCAAAAAGTTCTTTAAAGATACATTATGTGTCTCAGATGGTCGTATTACTAGACTACTTAAAAACAAAAGTTCTGTGTCAACTCCACCTCTGGATCGCCGAGGTCATTCAGTATCAGCCAATAAAACACCCAGTGATAAGATCACTGAAATCAAAGATTTCATTAACTCAATTCCTTCATATGAGTCTCATTATTCATTGCATAAATCAATAAACCGCAAATTTTTAGCACCAGATTTAAACATGAATATTTTATATGGTCTTTATAAAGCCAAAGTTTGTAACCCTACTTCAAAATTTATTATTAGTAAAATTTTTAATGAAGAGTTTAACTTGAGTTTTCATGCCCCTATTACTGACTCTTGTAAGCGCTGTGATTCATTAGATATCAAAATAAAAGTTTGTGACAATTCTAATGATGAACTGAGATTGAAAAATGAAAAAAAGTTACATCTACTCAAAGCAAGTTCAGCAAGAGAGGGCATAAAAAAGGATGTAGTAATGTATAAGAATGATGAAAATGTATGTATAATTTCATTTGATCTAATGAAGACCCTACCAACTCCGGTAATAAGTACAGGAATATGCTATTACAAACGGCAACTGTGGACATACTGTCTTGGTATACATAATATGAAAACAAATGATGTGTATATGTTTATGTGGGATGAAAGCATAGCTTCTCGTGGCCCACAAGAAATAGGTTCTTGCATAATGTATTTCCTTAAAAACATTGCAAAGTGTGAGCATTTGGTTATGTACTCTGACCAATGTGGCGGCCAGAACCGCAACATTAAAATGGCAGTTCTATGCCAATACATTGTTTCCAATCCTGAGTTCACAACAAAGAAAATTGACCACAAATTTTTAGTAAGTGGACATTCGTACATGACTTGCGATCAGGATTTCGGTCTAGTAGAAAAACTAAAACGTTTTTTTAAAAACATTTATGTTCCCCAAGATTGGAACCAAGTGATTTTGGCTGCCCGGAAAACAAGACCATTCATAATCATTAATATGACAAAAGATCTTTTTTTTTCCACCCAGTCACTTGAAAGAAACATAACAAACAGAAAAGTTTCTGTAAGCAAGGGTAAAGTTGAGTGGCTAAAAATGCAATGGTTAATGTTTCATGAAATGCATACATTCAAGTTTTTTTATAAGTACTCCAATAATATTGATGTTCTCTTTGAAGAGGTTGATTTGAAGAAACGCAATTCTGTTTTCATCCAGAACCTAAATATTTTATATCCTGATGGTCATGTCGTAAGTGATAAGAAAAAGAAAGATTTAATGGACTTATTACATTTTATACCACCTGTAAATCATTGTTTTTACAATGAGTTAAAGACATCAGCAGCTGAAATTGATATTATTTTCAATGATGAACCTATCGATGACTAGTATAAATTCGATTTAAGTACTGTTTAAATTAAAATGTAATTTTCTATTAATTTGAAAAATAAAAAGGTGATTTCATTTACATATTCATTTTATTTTTGGCCTAACCTTCTAGATATTAGTGAAAATATATAGTTTCTTTAAATGCAAAGGTGGCCTATACCACAAAAAAAAAATAATTTGTGATTATTTTCCAAAATAATCTTCTTCATCACAAAGAATGTACCATAGTAACTAAATAAAACACACCTGGAAACTAAATTCAAATATAATATAATTACTATGTATTCAATTTAAATTCATGAAAATTCAAACCTCATTATCTCCATACTAACTATGTTGAGCTTAGGCCACTTTTGCGCTGACGGCCTCATATATGAGAATAAATACTATCCTGTGCTAGAAAATAGCATCAGTAGTATAGACGTCTGTACAATCATAAAATCACGTACAAAATGAACCGACCACGCCGTTAAGTTATGTCTTTTGGTTAACTTAATAAAGTTATAACATTCTAGAATGCATTACACGTCTCTCACTTTGTGTAAACTTGCTTGTACGTAAACCGCATTACAAGATATATGTATTATATACTGCTATGCAGTTACTGAACAAAGTTCTTAAGTTATGCTGTGAGTCTATGAATTTACAAGGGAAACGCAAGTCAGCTCACAAGACGTATAATCAATGAATACGATCACGTAACACACGTTTTTGTCTATTTTCATGTCACACGCGATTCCAATGAAATTTGCCTAATTTTCATTTTCTGGTAAAGAAATAAGGTCGACTGTTTTGGGACCTTCTATTCCCTTAACGAAGATAACATCAACCATCATCAATCCTACAATAGAAACGACGGATTGGCTTGATTTTTCTTTCCTTCTTATGTAGACTTTTAGGAGTCGTAACATTCACTTTTCTTCTTTATAAACTTTTCGGTAATGTACCAAGTAAGTGTGTAAGGTTTATTACTCAAATATGTGCCTACTCGCTTACAGTAAAAAGTGTTTTATACTTCAATCAAAAGTATGCAATGTTCGCAAACAGTTTTATGGTATTCAGATAACTACAGAACGTTGTACCTTTGAAAATCTTGTTACTAGGAAATAGATATTAATATTTGTAATATCAATATGAATATTGATATTCTTTGTCGTTAGTAACTGAACTTTTCTTAAGGTTCTTAAAACGCCCCAAGAAACTATCTTTGCATAAAATGTTATTTAAGATAATTTGTTATGACTATAACAAGTCTTTGGGTTCTTGTTGAGTTATTTATATGGATGTGATCCATGTAAAGTATATTACGGTCAAATTGTAAGCCATAATTATCTCCAATTCTACAAAACGGACTTAGATGAAACGTGGTATATAGGCAGCTTTCCGATATAAATCAATATCACTATGCTTTACTCATGATATTATTAATATATACTACTTGCGTTCGTGCCTAAGTATGCTATTATACAGACGAGATTGTCTATAGAATTAAGATAATTCCTAATTTTGTTGTAACACAATGTTTGCTTGTTAGAGGCTTCGTACATTTATAAAAAGCTAAAGACCGTGTTAGAACGCTCCTTTCTAAATTCTGTTTGCGTTATTGCTTTTCTGCTATTAGCACGTCCTTAAATAATTATTTTCTTAATAGGAATGTATAACGATACAGTTGAGTACTTTAAAGCGTAATATGTGCTTTTGTTAGTATGGCTAGTGGGCCATGCAAAAATACCGTTAGATTACTTCAAATACCAATACGGAATGCAAAAAATGCAAAAGAACGTAAAAATGAATAAAAACAATATAAAAATATTTTTAAATTCTACGAAAATGTTTCGCATTTGATAAGAAATAGCCAACTATCGAAACTTTGCCAAAAGACCAACAACTTGTCTTATAAAAGCATCTACTAACAACATAAGCACATAAAATAAAAAACGGAAAAAGAAAAAGTGTTACAAGAAGTACAAACAACGGACTTCAATACTCCCTGCAATAATACATTCAGAATTTCTATCAGCTCTAACACTTACAGCTTTTACCGTTATTAGGTCTCCAAGGCCTTCTAACAATAGAGGATTTAGCTTTATTTAGCTTACGTATAAAATTACATGCGTGATGGAAAAAACAACAAAAATACTGGCTGATAACAATCGGTGTTCAGTAAATCTATAGTTTAATGGAGTACCCTTTTGAAAGCATATTGTCAGTTTATTTCATTTGTTGATTGTGACGACGTGACAGGTAATTTAAAGGTCGGCACACACAATTGACTTTTATCACCGTTACTGATCAACTTTTAAGTCTATGGGTTTTATTGATATTTGCGTTTGCATGTTTTATGTTAATATAGGTTTCGTAAGATTGAAAAGTCAGTTATAGCCCAAATTGTTACCAGGATACAAAATATTTTTAAACTTTTTACAGATTTACCTTAGTTAAATGGGCATGTGAAATAAAAATAAATCGACCGTTCATGTAAAAACCCCGTTCGTACTTCGTTAAATATTTTGTTGTAAGACGCAATTTAAAACTAATTTACCGTTTTTTTTAAAGGGTTATTAGACAGTTACATAACTTTTACAGATAGCAATCTATACAAAATTGTAACAAACATACTTAAACAACCTACACTATTATTTTCAGGTATAATAAATTGTATACTTGCCGATTTATGCAACAAAAGCGCATAGCATTAAAATGCTTAACACGAAAAAGAAGTCCAAGTTCAACTCGTAAGGCAAAGTTTACTTAACTTGCTTAGTTGGTAATGCGGCAGCAAAGTTCACGAACGTTACCAACAAGTCCAGCGTCTCGGTAGAATACGAAAATTGCGATCAGCAAACTATTAAACACATTACAACCTAAAACATATACTAATACTTTTTACCTTGATTTGAATCACGCGTTCACTCTAATAAGTCAATAGATCAGGTTAACAAAAATCTAATATGTGCGCTATTCCTAAAACCATAGATTTTAAATAATATAAGTTGTTTTACGTCCTATGTCCAGCAGGGGAATCATTATGATAAAACATTTTTATATTCTACTATTGAACGCATATTCTCTGTAAGGAGTGGATCTCAATTTATTGAATATGCTATATAAAGACAAGAAAACTGCTTTTCCGTAATGTTTAGCGAAATATTAAAATGGAAACGCACTTACCAGTAGCAGCATAATCTTACACCTACTTTTCAGAATAATACATATTCATTTATATGTCGGCCTCGATAGCGTAGTGGTTAGTGTAACCGACTGCCACGCCTGAGGTCGCGGGTTCGATTTCCGCACAAGTCAAACATTTGTGTGCATGAATATGGATGTTTGTCTTGGTCTGGGTGTTTCTAAGTATAACATGTATGTATTTACAAAAAAAATAAGTATATATGTATATTTATAGTCTAGTACTCATAGTACAAGCTTTGCTTAGTTTGGGTTAGATGGTGTTGTGTGTATGTAGTAGAATATTATTATATTATATTATATTATTTCTTTTTCTGTTCGATTTTCACTTGTCACGATTCTGACGTATCTGGACTTCTATTCTTAGCACATTGTTTCATGCTTCTCATAGCACATGACATTATACGGTCCCGTACGCAAAATCAAGAATGAGTGAGGATTGAATTCTGTAACATTCGATAGCAATTTTTGGAAATAAAATATTTTTAGGTGGTGTTAAATGATCTCCGCTACACAAGAATTACACGTAATGCGTTATTTTTTTAAAGAATCCTAACTATATCATAAATAATATTATAAATGCGAATGTGATTTTGTTTGTATATTTGTTTTCACACCTACATTTCTTCACCGATCATCTTGGAATTTCGCATACATTTTGTCAGGGGACCGGAAAATGACATAGAGTACCTAGCATCCAGAAAAAAGATGGTTACTAACCAAACCTACAAGCACCTTCCAAACCTTCGCAAGTGAAGCCGCGTGCAAAATGTAGTAAAGAATATATGATGAATTATTTCTTCAATTCGGGCACCAAAAATAGAAAGATTTTCAATATATTATATTGACGCACTAGATCACAAAGTTGCGTATCTGTAATCATCAATATATTGATGTTGATGTTTACAGATACGCAACTTTAATGGACCTTTAGATAAATCTTAGAAGAAAAGATCTGTGACTAGTAGATTAACTAATCAATAAATTAGTGTTGTTGTAATGACTCATTACTCACATATATTGCCTCATTTGAGTAAGTGTTTAATAACAAAAATTGCTTTCTTTATTATAATGATAATATACGTAAATAGACTCACGCTTGTAATTCTCTGCATAGGTAGGTCTCTACTCAACCATCGGGGAAATATATTTTTGTGTATACAACATTACACTGAAATTTTGCCAGACATGATTCCTAGATACTTATACGTGTGCCTCGACGTGGCAACAGGCAACACCTTTGTCCGATTGTGTGCCAGATATATTCGCAGAGCTACCACTACTACTAGAGTGATAGGGCCACTGGTTACAGCATGAATGGGCTGGCTTGACCGGAGAAGTACCACTATCCCACAGAAGATCGACGTAAAATCGAGCGCCGGAGGCCCAATCACACTTCCCTTAGCAAACCCCATCCTGCTCCATTTCCCTTTTCCTTCCGTTAGGCAGCGACTTGGTTTGTTTTTTTGACATTGCTTCTGTAATGCTAAAAAAACACAGCCATATGTATGAACCACGGTTCTCACTTACTACCAGGTGGGCCGCTGGCTCGTCTGCCACCGACGAACATACACATAAAAAAAAACACCTCTCGCCTCGCTAACCAGCGCTGCTATTGAGAATTTTCTTAAAGGAAAACTTTATAACACTTTTATTGTGCTCAAGGTCTCGACTTCGATGCCTGGATCGGGAAGACTTATTGGACTTATGCCACAAATAATTCTTACTAGCAGTTCGGAGTGTAGCTATACTTGTAGCTGGTGTAATGTAGATTTAGTACACCACTGCCTATCCTTTTCGGAGATATGGGCGTGAAACTATGTATGTATGTACGACATCGAAAATTCTTGTAGATAGGCTCTTTATTATTACAAAACTACTTATCTGTGTTTCTTCATATAAATGTCAACTACCGTCATTACCTCGCGTTAATAGTGAATGATAACATCGTGAGCAAACCTACATGTCTCGGCATTCTATATAATATTTTCAAAGATGTTTGAAGGCTGCCATCCCGCACTGGTCCAATGTGGTAGATTATTTATTTATTAATTTAAGGATAGCCAACATACATTACCTAGCGCTGCCTTAATTATAGATGGCTACGTCATGCATTAACAAAAATAAATTATAATTATTATCTATGCTATGTATAAAAAAATACGAAAAGGTGAGATGTAGTAGTTATAATAATAATAATAATAAAAGAGACTAAGACTTCATGAGGCATCGAGGCCAAATGATAATAATATTAGTGAAGAGGTGGATAGCAGGGCTACACACGTAAGTACCCAGTACAATGAACAATTAAGGAGTACTTTGGAATGCACATTGCGGGAATATCGGGCCGTCTATTCAGAAAATAGACCACGTCTACCAAGGTTGCCTATGCACAAAAAGAATTTAGCGCTGGTGTGTGCCTTGGACTCATTACTTCCTGCTTATTTAGTGGACAGTGAAAGTCTTAGCGATTTACACTCAATCTTGTACTGTGCGGCTGCTGCGGTATGTCGAGTGGCTGGTATTAAAAATCCAGACATAAAGCCAGCTGCTCGATCCAGAAATACTATGCCAGCGTGGCAGTGCAGGATTGAGCGTCGTATCGCTGAGTCCAGGGCACTCATCGGCAAGCTTATCTGTTTCAGGGAGGGTAATACACGACCGAGAGTGATGCGTTATGTGACTCGGGCGTTCGCAGGGACTGACGTATGTCCCCAAGATTATGTCACCCGGGTTACAGAACGCATCGATTTCCTGAAACAGAGAATTTGTGCGTGGGCAAGCCGAGTGAGACGCTACAAAAAAAGAGCTGACCGATATTTCCAAAATCGTGAATTCCAGAGAGATGAAAGGTGGGTGTACAGAAGGTGGGAGCAACCTGATTCTAGTGGGGATGGTTATCTACCAGATACAGAAGCCACGACTGCTTTTTGGCGTAGTATCTGGTCGACACCCGTCGATCACGAAGAGTGGGATTGGTTTGGGGATGTTTGGCGGACATGTGACACTATACCACAAATGGAGCCAATTAACATACAACCAGAAGATGTTTCTTGTGCGGTTCGTTCGTTACCAAATTGGAAAGCAGCGGGACCGGACGGACTGCACAACTTCTGGTTGAAATGGTTCCGCAGTGCACATGCATGCTTGGCGTCCCTATTCCAGTCATCTTTGGAATCAGGATCGCTGCCTGACTTTTTGACCACTGGCACCACCCATCTGCTCTACAAATCAGGTAGTGTCACGGACCCAAAAAATTATAGACCGATAACATGCCTACCGACGGTCTATAAACTTCTTACATCCATTTTGAGATCTAAACTTTCATTACATATTACAGCAAACAACATCATGTCTGTATCTCAAAATGGATGTAGAAGTGGGGCCCGTGGTAATAAAGAGCTACTCCTGATTGACATGACCATCAGTCAACAAGTACGCCGCCTTAGGAAAGATCTTGCGACATGCTGGATAGATTATAAGAAGGCCTATGACTCTGTACCACATACATGGCTCTTGAGGGTGCTGGAGTTGTATAAAGTTGATGCAACTCTTTGCACTTTCTTGAAGTCATGTATGAGGCAGTGGAGAACGGTTTTACGCTATCCAGGATGTCGCCAGATCGGGGAAAGCGGTGTATCTCTCCAGATCAAGCGAGGTATATTCCAGGGCGACAGTTTGAGTCCCTTATGGTTCTGTCTAGCACTGAACCCTCTTAGTACTTTACTTGAGAGTTCAGGGCTAGGCTATCGATTGCGGAGAGATGGTCAAGTTATATCTCACCTTCTTTACATGGATGACTTAAAACTATTTGCCTCCACCAGACCCCAACTGACAGCGTTACTTAAGGTAACTGAAAACTTCAGTAACTCCATCAGGATGGAGTTTAGTGTTGACAAATGTGCAGTTATGTATGTAAAGCGAGGTAGGGTTTTGGAATCTGATGGCATTGAACTTTCAGATTTCACTAGACTTAGATCTCTCTCTGCAAATGAAACCTATAAATATCTAGGTATGTCACAGGCATTAAGTATCACTGAGGACGGTATGAAACGGACGTTGCAGGAGCGCTTCGTTAGCCGCTTGAAAAAATACTGCAAAGTCTTTTGTCAGGCGGCAACAGGGTGCGCGCCTGTAACGGTTGGGCCATGCCGATCCTTATGTACTCCTTTGGCATACTCAGATGGACACAAACGGAATTAGATGCCCTGGATAGAAAGGTCCGTACACTGTTGACTGCATAGCGAATGCACCACCCGCGCTCCTCGGTGATGAGATTGTACATCCCGCGGAAGTGTGGGGGTCGCGGTTTTTTAAATGCCAAGACCCTCCACAACCGTGAGGTGTGCAATCTCAGAGAATATTTTTTTCGAACCGATGTGGGCGTGCATCGCGATGTAGTAGCAGTGGTTACGGGGTTTACCCCGCTTGCTCTGGCTAAAGAGAACTGGCGCAAACCTGTTATACTTGGAACTGACGAGCGCAGGGATGTATGGAAAGGAAAAGAGCTGCATGGACGCTTTTTCCGGGCCCTGAATGGGCCCGACATAGATTTTCAGTCATCGGTGTCCTGGCTACGATTTGGCGATCTCTTCGCTGAGACCGAAGGTTTTGTCTGTGCAATTATGGACGAAGTTGTTATGACCAACAACTACCGGAGATATATCTTGAAGGATGGGACGGTTGACATATGTCGGACATGTCACCAGCCCGGAGAATCTCTCAGACATATTATCTCCGGTTGTTCTCGTCTTGCCAATGGAGAGTATTTGCATAGACACAACCAAGTAGCCAGGATTGTCCATCAGCAACTTGCCTTGAAGTATGACCTTGTGGAATCTGAAGTGCCGTATTACAGGTATGTGCCCGATCCAGTTCTCGAAAATGGTCGTGCTACTTTGTACTGGGATCGGTCTATCATCACTGATAGGACAATTGTGGCGAACAAACCAGATATTGTGCTGATAGACCGATTGGAACGCCGAGCAATGATCATCGATGTCACCATTCCACATGACGGGAATCTTGTGAAAGCTGATAAAGAAAAAGAGTTGAAATACTTGAACCTAGCTCACGAGATTGTCGACATGTGGCGTGTGGACTCGGCGATCATTGTGCCGATAGTCATTACAGTCAATGGTTTAATACCTAAGAGCCTCGACCACCACCTGCAGAGGCTCGCGTTAGATGGCTGGATCAAGTCCTTGATCCAAAAGGCAGTACTACTCGACACGGCGCGTATTGTGAGGAGATTCCTCTCTTTGGGGCCCTAACCACCGGCAGCTTGGACCTTGTTCCCGATGTCGGTGGGTCATTTCAGTTTTTATATTTTTAAATATGTATAGTTTTTATATTTATATTTAAAAATGTAATAATTAGAAAAAAATAGAAATAAAGAGAATAATAATAATTTTAATTTTGCCCGCAGCCTCACTCGTGTAGATATATGTAGATTATGTAAATATTATATCCCTTGGGAACAGTACTTTTTTTCTGGATAAAGGTTTACCCTATGTCCTTTGCCGTACCCCTGACATCGTGTATGCGAAATTTCATATTAATCAGTCGAATAGTTAAGGCGTAAAAGAGTAACAAACAAAATGGCATTTGCATTTATAATTTAGTTAGTATTTATAATACAGTTAGGATGATATAAATATACCGTCACACTTCTTCAAGCTAACTACAGGCACAGATTTACCTGAACAGCCTCTATTCTGCAATCAGATTTAAAAAGGCCAATCATCTGCTATCAATATCAGATCATAATTTTCTATTCCACGCTGTTTATTCAGTGGATACTTATCTGCATTAAATATTAGCATAAAAATCCATGAATAATAAAAATGTGAGGACAGAACTAAAACGCGACAGCAGGGCTCCGCCATAGCAATGCCACTAATCCTATTACCTGAACAACAAAGTACGAAGCACCATTTTTTAAATCCTTTGTTGACGATAAATCGTCGGTTCTGGCGTTTATTATCTGGCTTTTACTGCCACAGAGAAAATAAATATCTATAGAATTTTATAAAGAACTGCCTAGACGTACGAGAAATGGGTTTTATTATACAGAAGTACATTTACATATTTTATATTGAAATAAATATTTTAAGCGCAAAATTATTTTGAGTGCTGTTATCTTTGCATAAATGGTAATACATGGATAGGGTAGGCATAAAATATGTATCGCAAAAACTTTTCTACGGTATATACATATAGTAGGTACGTGCCTATATTGATCCTACATATTGTAGAAAATACATATTGTCGTATAGTCGATATCGATAGTATAAAATTATATACAATTTTTAAAATGATTTCGATTTTCTGATGTAAAAGACACTTAGCGTCACCTAGGTATCAAACCCTATACACTATATACATAAACAAATAAACATATTTTGAAATTCGTCTATGAAGGTTAACCTAATAAGCAGAACACTTACAATTCTAAAATCCAAATAGATACTTAGTCATCCCAACAAATGTTACTAATTTAAATAAAAATGCACGTAGACCGTTATTTAATTATACCTTTTAAGATTCTCGAGCGAACCTGCGAAATGGCTAAGACAGTGCTTTATAGTGTACTTAATAAAGTAGACACAATGTCCAGTTGTTCTTGTCAGTTGAAAAGGAGATGGCTTAAGTTGTTGGAGCGACCCACCCTCTACGGAATAGCATTTATATGACCCTGCTAAGTAGAAATGAAACCATCATTTCAAGAGCGCGTTTGAGCCTAAATGACAAAATTATGAGAGAATTTAATGTTGCCGGAAAAAGCCTGAAGCCTGCGGACGCGCGAGATAAACGTTCAACGAATTTGGAACGTCTCACATCAATATATTTGGCGGTAGCGTAGGGCTGCAGTTACGCACTGGGTTTATATCGCCGTCTCTCTAAAGACACTGCATACTGTAGTTCGTAACTTAACTGGCAATCATACCGATAATTTATTAACGTCGTTGACATATTCTGTTATAGTTTATAACTACATTTCCTTAATGCAGATTATTTCAAAGTTATTAGGAATATTGTTCCAGTGGTAGCTATTCACCAGCTTCCATTGAAATATTAACACGATGCCAAGTAAGAATAAACGTTAAATAACATTTCAAACTACAAATAAATCAAACTTAGAATATAGTGCGTCTTTCATCTTGATACGCCAGCGGCAGTGAATGCGACTGGCGTGCATGAGGTCTCGGGTTCGAATCCCGGGTCGGGCTAACAAAAAGTTATTGTGTTTTTCTGATAAGAAATCTCAATAACAGCTCGCAGTTATGAAATTCGCGGTGTGAGACAACCCGTGCCTCGGAAAGCACGTAAAGCCGTTGATCCTGTGCTTGATCTCTCTCCGGTCGTGTCGGATACTGTCCCATCGGATCATGAGAGATAGGGAACAGAGTGCACTTGCGTTTACGCACACGCTTGTGCGCTATAATATCTATCTGCCCTGAATACTTTTTATTATTATTCTCTTTATTTCTATTTTTTCTAATTATTACATTTTTAAATATAAATATAAAAACTATACATATTTAAAAATATAAAAACTGAAATGACCCACCGACATCGGGAACAAGGTCCAAGCTGCCGGTGGTTAGGGCCCCAAAGAGAGGAATCTCCTCACAATACGCGCCGTGTCGAGTAGTACTGCCTTTTGGATCAAGGTCTTGATCCAGCCATCTAACGCGAGCCTCTGCAGGTGGTGGTCGAGGCTCTTAGGTATTAAACCATTGACTGTAATGACTATCGGCACAATGATCGCCGAGTCCACACGCCACATGTCGACAATCTCGTGAGCTAGGTTCAAGTATTTCAACTCTTTTTGTTTTTCAGCTTTCACAAGATTCCCGTCATGTGGAATGGTGACATCGATGATCATTGCTCGGCGTTCCAATCGGTCTATCAGCACAATATCTGGCTCGTTCGCCACAATTGTCCTATCAGTGATGATAGACCGATCCCAGTACAAAGTAGCACGACCATTTTCGATAACAGGATACATACCTGTAATACGGCACTTCAGATTCCACAAGGTCATACTTCAAGGCAATTATTATTATTATTATTATTATTAAATATTAATAATAAGGGTTTAGGTTTTACATTACTTATTTGGCAATATATATTTCTCTTTGTAGGTAATATGTTTCATGTATGAATCTCAGCTTTTTCTTACATGCAGAGAAACAAAAATATAGATCATACTAAAAAATTCCAGGTATATAAAGTCGCGGGCAAGAGCTAGTTACACGATAAAATTGCATGCCTCTCTAGCTCATGACGACAGACCGAAAGTTAATTCAGATAGTCCTGAAAGCCATCCTTTCAATTTTTGATACTCCACGTGGATTAAATACATTACAAGACTTAGATAATATTCTAAGCAACCAGGTTCCGAAAAACCCTAAAATGTCTTTCATATCTGATTTTAAATACACAATAAAGTAATCTCGTACATTCTATAGATGATCATCATCAAAATATTTCCAACGTTATTAATGTTTAAAAGCTTGGCAACCCTATGTATACCCGATAGACGCCTGTCTGCGAGAAATTGTATTCTTATATTTTTACTATACGGATTTATTGTTTCAAAACTTGTGCTTGAATCGTAATTACAGTAAACTTGGTTTATTTCAATACGTACAAGAATATACTACCTGTACACATCCAGGCTGATTATGTATAAATGTAGCTATGTTGATTCATTACCATGTCTACGTACTGTACTGATTCTCGGAAAATTGCTAAATCGAGAAAGCTCTGATATATTTTTATCAATATAATATTAATTTTATTTATAGGAGTTGAACGTCCTAAAGGATTTTAATAACACAGTATATTTGTACACGAAATTATTTTTATTAAAATTAAACTACTTTATACGGCTTTTATCGCGTTGTTTATTTAAAACTTTATTACAGAATTTTGAAATTGTTACACTAAATCTATTGAATTTTACTACTTGTTAAGCTATTTCGATTATTAAAACTATTTCTATTTAAGTTTACACTTGCACCGACGTTACGGTTGCTTTCTAGCAGCCATGTTCCCAGGGAGACTGAGCCTGTTTGTCTGTCAATGAATAACATGTGCGTAAACGTAAGACAATATTATTGTTTTTTATTTTAATATATTAATTTTTATTATATTTTAGTTACACTAGTTGTTGTTATTCAAGTGAGATTTTGATATGAAACAGTCCATCAAAATATATCGTAGGCACATTTATTTAATTTTTACTATATAGTCTACATCTACACCAAATTTATAAAAATAAAAGATTTGTATTTCATTTATTATGAATAAACTTTGAGAGTTCTGAACCGATTTTAATAATTAATTCATCGTTAAACTGTTTATTTGCCCAGGCTTTATACGGTATGAGTAATAGAAGCGAAGCTGTAATCGTAAACGTAGGTGAAACCACGGAGCACAGATAGTACATAATACATTAACTCAATACGTAAACGTAACTGTAGCCAGCCCTGCCATTATTCAACACGGTACATAATTTGAACATACAACAATAACTAATAATTGTACTTTATATTACTTTGCGCAACATATCGTGATTTCTCATTAAAACTTGCTAACCGTGTCCCCGGCCTCATAACGCGTAATAGAAGTTTTTTAAAAGCTCCTTGTTAATTATTTTCTAACTTTACATTGTTTATGGTGAGCATAACACTGACGACAAAATATTAATTATAATCGATTTCCAGAAGCTGCGGTACAATCGAGAAGATTTTAGTTTTTACGTTTAAGTAGATTGGCTTTTTGTTGAACAGTAACTAAGTAAATAATTACTACCAAAATGACTTACTTATGACACGATAAACAATGACATTTTCATCAACACCTTTCTTTAGAATATTTATTCTAAAGAAAGGAACACCTTTCTTTAGAATATTTATTCTAAAGAATGGTGTCGATGAAAATATCATCATTAAGACGTTCTCCATTTGAATTCTCTTTTTGTTTCTTATTGTGGCAAAAAGCATTCGAATTACCCAACTGTAAGTGTTTATCGTAGCATATAAGCACCTTCAGAAGGGGACTATAACTTGCCTATTACCCAATTCAATCGGGTATTTCACTTAAACTGGGGATGCTGAATTGATGGAAAGCTGCTCTCTAAAAAATCGAGTTGCATTGATACGGTCAAGAAAACTCGACTTTTACAAAATTAGTGTCTTCAGCTTCAAAACGTTTATAGAGAGCAGCAACTTCCCCAGTTCGGCCCTCCCAGTTTGAGCGAAAGCCCAGGTTTCAACGCGCCATTCACTTTATTGCCAGCAATTGTTCTCCTTTCAATATCTCCCTCATGTGTACCATCCCTTGTAAACAAAGTACCCAAATATACAAACTCTTTCACTTGCTCCATTTATTCTCCTTCAATCATAATATTGCACATCGTCATGCACTCCTCCTATTCAAATACCATTACTTTCATCTTGCTTACATTAATTTTCATTCCTTTACTCTCAAAAGCACCATGCATAATAGTTACCATCGCCTGCATCTCTTTCGCTGATGACGCAAGTATTACTTGGTCGTCGGCATAAAGTAGACATTTCACAAGTAACTTATTCATTCTTAATCCCCATTCACAATATTTTAAATCTTTCAAACAATTGTCCATGTAAACTTATATAAGTTTCAAAATCATCAGGATCACTTATCAAAAGTCACTCAGCTAAATTCGTGAGTAAAAAGGTTGTTTATGATAAAAATGTGATTCAACTTTTCCTAATTATCCTAAACTCAAAAGTAAATAAAACTAAGTAAAGAAACCTTACAAACTTCATATTGAGTATTAAGTACTACAAGAAAAAATAAATGGTTTCCAGGTGATGTTTGATGTAGGCGATATAAAAAGTTACACCCTCAGCTAAAAGTACAGACGAAGGACAAATTTAGAGGCCTGAAAAATAAATTATTTATTCTCTTATGACTCGGCCACATAGAGATAACTCAACACACAAATCAGCGTGACATGTGGTCACGTTCTTGTCGTGGTATACACCTACCATTACAAACGGGATGGGTGACACAGACAGACATATCAGAAACATACTTTTCGATATGACATTACTATGTTTGTGTTACGAATACCTGTTTAACAAATAAAAACCTTACAGACAGTCGCATTTTTTCATAATATGTGTAATAATGTGTACCAGATAATGAAATACACAAATCGGCGTGAAATGTGGTCACGTTCTTGTTGCGGTATATGTGGACGGGTGAGGCACACTGACATATAAGAAACATACTTTTCGATATGTCATTAATATGTTTATGCTACGAATATTGTCTTCTGTTTACGCGAATGTTATTCATTGAAATTAAACTACTATATACGGATTTTATCGCGTTGTTTATTTATCACTGTATTACAAAATTTTGAAAATATTACACTACTACTATTGATTTTATTTTACTAATTTATAAGCTAATAAAATTATTTAAACTATTAAATCTATTTATTTTTGGTTTACACTTTCCCCAACGTTTCGGTTGCTTTTCAGCAGCCATGGTCACGGGGATCTGCGAGGAAGTGATTTCCATCAAGGAGGCGGCGGAGCGGGCGAGGGAGCGTTTAAACCCTCTCCCCATCCGCAGAGCCGGGCGCCGGAGGGCGCGAGATGACCTCCAGCCACACTGAGGTTTGACCTGGGGCTGGCGGGCTTTGTGGGCCTGCCCACCATCCGTTCAGCACCAGGTCCGAGAGGCGGCGTGCGTGTTCCCACGCGCGCCTCTGTGTCGAGTCCGTCTCCCCTCTAGGGGGGAGACAGAGGAATTTTTTCGAGTGAGTCCTTTGGGTAGGTCTCTTGTGTAGTGGCCTGCCGTTTCACACGGCATGCCGTAACCTCGGCGGGGTCGCGACCGCATGCGAAAGCGATTCGCGCTGCCCCGTCGATAGTGGTTTTGTCGAGGAACACCGTGGTAGGTTTAGTCGGTATTCCGGGAGGTACTTTCCTATTATTCCATCTTTCTTTTACTCCGGCGAATCCGACATAATCCCTCCACCCGCCCCCGCGGAGGGATATGCATCATTGCATTCCCCCAAGTAATAAAAAAAAAAAGTAATAAAAGTCGCCCGTTTTACTTACATAGGGTGGGACAATGATAGCTGGAAAAATATAGGCATCTCTTCCACACGAAATTTTGCCATGCGTCACTACTCGCAGGCCAAACCAGGGAGATGAACTCGGTCAGAATTAATCAAATTAAAACCACCATGTCACAAAAAATGGATACAAGGTTATGCGAGCTGACGTGATTTCATTT
This sequence comes from Catocala nupta, assembly GCA_963675205.1. Taxonomy (NCBI): domain Eukaryota; kingdom Metazoa; phylum Arthropoda; class Insecta; order Lepidoptera; family Erebidae; genus Catocala; species Catocala nupta. The sequence goes on along the minus strand of OY776090.1, from coordinate 7,873,655 downwards.
TACCACAAATATCATCACGTAATCCTTTTATTTTCGCCACAACAGACCATATCCATTTACTCTAAGTTATGCTACGCTAGTTCAAAATCCAAAACGCTTGATAATTATTCACATATTTTTGTTAATTATATGATTCAATATTTTTTTCTGTATGTTTGCTTCGGTGTAATACGAGTATATTATGCTATAATTCATAATTTACTTTTATCAATATTAAAGCGGTTTAAAAGAGGGAATTCTTGGTAAAGCCACGGCTACCCTAACCCATTTCTAGTTCCAATGAATATTAATATTTAATATTAATTTGATATGCCAACACCTGCAGGGTAAGGGTTAGGCAAAGAAAGTTTACCCTGATACTTAGAAATTCCTAAGAAAACACCAATAGCACACACAGATACATAACACAAGCGAGAATTGAATTGAAAAATGTTGGTACTTAACACTCACACATGAGTAACAAAGCAAATTACACTTAATTTTTGTGCAACAAGCGTATACAAAGTTGTTTCGAACATGTTGACCGCAGTATTGATACGGTTGAAAATCAATTTGTTTTCTATTGTTTCCACGTTTACTCGTCAGGGCAACATTTTTTCACACATGGTCACCGATAAAACCACTGCAGTATTGCTACACTGACTGCATTGTCGCTAGTCGCCAACCAGCGCTGTTTTATAGAATCTGTAAAAAGTATTACAGTTGACCTCAGATAATGTTCTATAATCTGAGCAGTTGGCTATAAACACGACATACTGATACAATGTTTCGGGACATTGTTGGCGAAGTTATTCGACAGACATAAACGATATTTTATAGAAGACTCGGTTTATAAATATTAATTGTCATCTAACAATGTGTAATAAAGGCGAATAGCAGGCTAGTGTCGACATCAATATAATATGGTGACGTTATATTATGGCGCCCCGTCGCGCGAGTTGTGTTGTGTGCACCGCATTGACGATTCTCGCTCGCTAGTGCTGGCGGGGGCTAGATGACTCATTATTGTGCGATACATAGCTGCACTCGGCCTGGATCCTTGCGTTGTTCAATATAACAATATTATGATTATTTTAACTATGACTTACCACATTTATTGACTTACTGTTGTTTTATTTTATTTTATACTTGATTTAGCCTGCGGTTTCACTAGCGTAAGACCCGTTGCCGTGGGAATATCGGGATAAAAAGTACACCTATGTGTGAATCCAGGTCTTCAGCTATCTACATACCAAGTTTCATAGCAATCGGTTCATTAGATTTTAAGTGAAAGAGAAACAAACATCCATACATCCTCACAAACTTTCACATTTATAATATTAGTATAGATATAATTGTGTACTTATTTAACATTTGTCTATGTATTTTATACCTTCTTACGCTAATAGTATGTACATAATTCTAAATTATAATAATCAATATATCTAAATTATATATCATTATACTTGTTGGCTTCCGTACGTAACAATGACAGGCTCCAGTGGAAGACCAGTGCCTGGTTCTTGGGACCAGGCAAATGCTGAACTGGAGTCCTGATTGCTGCAGCTTTGGGTCGCATGTGTCTCATGAGGTTTATTGAATATTGTATCTTACTATATTATTTATTTTTATTACTTTTAACACATTTTTTTACACATTATGAACCTGAAAGCTGTATAATAGCAATAAAGATTTCTTTCTTACTTTCTTTCTTCTTTCAATGTAATAATAACAATTCTCGGCTATAATAAGATTTTGTAGAATATTTAGTAGCAACTATCTGTTACTGCCGGTTTCGACGCCATATTTGTAAAGATCCCGCAGTTATAATTCTTCTTCGATATTATAAACATTAGTCGTGTCGATGGCGTAGCGGTAGAGCGGCAATAGCATACAATAGTATACAGAACCAGTCTCATATTCCGTGATTTGATAGTCGTGATATTAAACATAGTGCTTTAGTAACTGAACATATAGTTCGTTCCGGACACATGCCACTGAGAGCTTTGCGACTCTAATGAAAAAAGGAGATTCACGTAATTGCGAGATCGGTGGCAATATAGAGGATGTGCCGACACCTTTTAATAAAATGTGTCGGGAATATAAATCTGAAAAACAAAATAATGTGGCAATTTAATTAATAGATGTTTAATAGATGTTTAAATATATGTATTTATAATAGATGTTTGTAAGACATGAGAATATTTATGGGCTTTCTAGCTCCAGCTTTGTATCAGACGCCTAAAAAGATTGACTCATTAATTAATATTTATGATGTACGTTGTGTTAAGTGTTATAAATTATTATAAAAGGACGAGAACTATGTAAATAGAGACGTGAAAAGATTTTGTATTTATTTTTTTGAGTTAGCCTAAGTTTTGTTTATGATCGGGCACGCCACGATCGTGGCGGTAAGTCCCGTGTTTGAGGAGTGGCTGGAGAGGCGGCATGGCGCCCTCACCTTCCGGCTGACACAGGTTCTGACTGGCCACGGTTGTTTTGGCCAGTTCCTGTGTCGTATACGCCGGCAAGAGACGCCCGGTTGTCACCACTGCGGCGACTGCCGCGACGTTGTTGAGGACACGGCGCTGCTTGGCGGTTTGCCCCGCCTGGGCATCGCAGCGCCGTGAGTTGATCGCGGCAGTCGGATCGGTTGCCCTCTCGCTCCCGGCCGTAGTTCAGTCTATGGTCCGGAGTGAGAGGTCGTGGAATGCCGTCGCCTCCTTTTGTGAGGAAGTAATTTCCATCAAGGAGGCGGCGGAGCGGGAGAGGGAGCGTTTGAACCCTCTCCCCAACCGCAGAACCGGGCGCCGGAGGGCGCGCGATGACCTCCAGCCACCCTGAGGTTTGACCTGGGGGTGGCGGACTTTGTGAGCCTGCCCGCCATCCGTTCAGCACCAGGTCCTAGAGGCGGCGTGCGTGTTCCCACGCGCGCCTCTGTGTCGTGTCCGTTTCCCCCTTTAGGGGGAGACAGTAGGGCTTTTATTTTGAGTAGTGCCTATCTTGGGTAGGTCTTATTGCGTAGGGGCCTGCCGTTTCATACGGCGGGCCGTAACCTCGGCGGGGTCGCGACCGCATGCGAAAGCGATTCGCGCGGCCCCGTCGATAGTGGTTTTGTCGAGGAACACCGTGGTAGGTTTAGTCGGTATTCCGGGAGGTACTTTACTATTATTCCATCTTTCTTTTACCCCGGCGAGTCCGACATAATCCCTCCACCCGCCCCCGCGGAGGGATATGCGTCATTGCATTCCCCCAGGTAAAAAAAAAAAAAAAAATGTTTTGTTTATGATGACTATTAATGCTGACATGAATTGCGTTCAAGGATTTAAAAATAAGATTATAATTATACCTGAATAAAGTTATTTGATGTTACTATCAAGAAATTCTTAATAGCAGTCCCATGTATGGAGGTTAACGGTATTGCTCGCCCCGTGCCACGGCAAGTACGTAAAGCCGTTGCCGCGTTCGTCTCTTGCGCCAGTCTGCGGCCGTGTTAGATTGCCATGCTATCGGACTACGAGAGTGACCGAATCGAAAGAACATGTAAGTTTGCTACCACATTTGTGCACTATTATATCTCCTGGATTAGGATATTCACCGTTAAGACCGGCCACTGAATATAATAATTCTAATTACACTGTCATAATATCTTGTCTTAATGAAATATACATATTTCCTTAAATAAAAAATGCATATGGTATCCAGTTAACCTTCAAATAAACATAAAAAACAAATGGTATAAAAGACCCAGAAATATGTACATTTAAATAGGGACAAGAAAAGTGCCACATTTTGTGTTTTCATTACTTGGTTAAACCCTGATTGATACTAACCCGATAAAGACATTGGAATAAGCTTCGTTCATAAAATTTAAGACCTAGCTTCACTATCGTCGTTCCACTGCCTATAACAGTGTAGTAATGATTCTGCGGTTTATGGAGGCAATAGCAATTGTAAAACGTCTACAGTTTACTTTCCTTGGCCTATTTATGTGATGGACTCTGTCCATCTATGGTACTACCCGCTCGTGTGAGTTACCGTCCAGTTCTGGTCGAATTTTATAATGAAATTCGTGTTGTAAAACGCTATTGTCTACAAAAATATAGACTATTGAGTTGCGTTTATTTCCACTTAAATATCGACTGGCATTTGTAGTTTATATCTCACGAAAAGGTGAACTCGGCAAAAAGGTAAGTGACCTTTGTATCTATTTCATAAGACGCCGCGGGCCTTAGTAACATCCCAAATATAAAAATAAAAATTAGATAAAGAAAGAGTTTACATTACGTGTCGCATATCGAGTTATAGTTCTTTTTTGTAGAACAGGTTATGCTTTTTTACATTAACCTCATTTTCAGCTATATATATAATATTAATAGAAGTAACTGTGAAACAAGGCAACAAATTTTATTTAAAAGGTTATTAAATTTATAAATCACAAATATTATATGGCTTATATGGACAGGATATGAAACCTAAGCAAATGTTTTTTAGACATTACAGAGACATTCTGAAGACAAAGTATCTACGTTAAAAGTAGAAAAAGAGATTTTCGAGCGGCATAAAATATCACTGTTCAAATTCTCAAATATATAAATCTTTAAAACTATAACTTAAACTTAACGTTAAGATACTTTGGCATCGTAACCGTCTTGCTTACCGGCAAACAAGCTTGAGATTGTGTACATATTTAAAAATCTAATATCAAACCGTTAACGTACCTATGCGTTTCCAAACGCGTTTCACATTATAGAGGCTACAAACGGTGCTCATCGATCCTAACTAGGTCACGGTCGAGCAGATGACGGACGCACGCAGCGTGCGCACTGCCTCCCCTAAGCTTAACTCTGTTGTGCCGCTCCTCAAGGGTAAACACTCGTGAAACGTTTGCGGAAAAGCACTGTACATTAAACTACAATGTCACTCGGACAGAAACACAAGACCATAATTTAACGTATTGAGTTGCAGTGGCACACCAGCGGCCATAGAAAATCGATTTTAATTTTGGGGGGTATTCTAAGACCTGACGGTTTTAAAAGTTATAATGTACGCATTGATTTTTATATGTATTCGGTACTAGAGGAGACACCTCAATTGTTGATTGACATGCTTGGTAACTCATTTGGCCTGAGTAAGACAATGACACGTTTGAGTGCAAAATTAATTCAGTTGTATCGCAATACAAAAATCCAAATCCTAACTTTAATATTATAAATGTGAATGTGAATGTATTTATTTGTTACCCTTTTACATCTTTACTTCTTGGCCATGAAGTTGTCAGGGGTATTTGTCGCATACACGTTGTGAAGAGTACCGAAAAGGACATAGTGTAACTTTCATCCAGAAAAAAAGTACTGTTCCCAAGGATTAGAAATTTATTGACATATTCTATAATAACACGAACGAAGCCGCGGGTAAAATGTAGTTGTATATAAACTTTGACATATATATATACCTAGTGTCACGCATATCCCCAAAGGCGAGAGCACTTATATTTGGCCAGCTACAGTTTTAAGCCACACGTAGTCTATTGTCTTTTTTGACAGGAAAACCTAATAACTCTATGCTCAACCTGGGAATCGATCACTAGACGTCATAAACAACAGCCACATTCACTACTGCGTTATTAATGCATTCCAGTAATAACGTTATCTTGTTAAAATTCGTAAACAATTCATGTGACTCTGAGTCCCAAAAATCGATTATATTTGAAATCTGTATCAATATATAAATAGAAATATACAAAACAGTTCAGAAGCATTTTCTCAGTTTCTTCTTGGTTTCTCATCTGTTTGTCAACCGATTTTCTATTTTTTGTTTTGTTTAGTCACTATTCACAAGTTTGAGTGTAATAAATAAAAAACTGTCGGTATGGTCAAATTTCAACCATTGGCGAAACACTTATATTCTTAACAATCATTTATCTATATTATACATAATAATACGAGTAACTTAGGAGTAACCTCTTGTGTAAACTATAAGTTCATATAAAACATCTACTTAAACCACAAAGAAAGGACTTTAACTAACACAAAAGGGAAAAGCTATATTTAATAACGGGCTATAAATCAAGTAGTGACGACGTTCATGAAAACATTTACGATGAACAAAGTTTTAACGAACTATTAATCGAGTTATAATATTTTTGCTTGCTATCATAACCAATTTCACGTCTTTGAGATAGGCGATTAGCTATTTACCAATTAGCTGCATATATTAAACATACTAAATACCTTCTAGGCGAAGCGTACACTTTTTAAGCATGGGTAAACGTGACCTGAATGTATATTTATACAAAATTCATACGTATACACAGTTTCTATGATAGACCGCCAGAACACTTGAAGCCACGACTTGGGACCCAGGCCACAAAGAACTTGGTGTGCTATAACGATTCTGACGCGACTCTTATCACATACGACTGTAAACGTCACAAAATATACTTGATGCTTATTTAACCGTAACTGAAAGCTATTCTATACAACGAACATGGAATTAATACGTACGCACAGTGACACATCAACCTAGACTGCTTAGACTTAGAAGTTGAACGCTGCAAATCGTGCGTGAGAGTGCGTTATATTTTTGTTATTTTGTCTCATTCACACTGAACGGGACGCGACGCTTTAATGGTAAGGCCATTACATCGACACTACTATGCACTGTCCCTTTCCGATAATTCTCTATTTTGTATGTAGTATAGTTATGCGTATATAGGGTGTCTAACTGTGTAGCCGTGTGTACTTACACAGTTACCTTAACCTATTGAGTGTCAGCGGCACACCGGCAGCCAGACACAATAGGTTAGCATTCCAAAATTGACTGGTTAAGACAGAATAACTTACTTATTTCTTACTACATTTTGCCCGCGGCTTCGTTCGCATAAATGTAGGGTTGGGTTTGTTTAGTAACAGTACTTCTTTCTGGATAGCCCGTGACCATGGCTGCTGAAAAGTAACACAAACTTTAGGGAAAATGTAAAATTAAATCGAAATAGCTTTTATAATTTAAATAGATAGCTAAAATAAACAGTAACTAGTAAAAGTGTTTAACAATAGTAGTTTAAAGTTTCAAAATTATGTAATGATAGATAAAAAAAACAACACGAGAAAGTCCGTATAAAGTTGTGTAATTTCAAAAAAATTTATTGTTATATTTTACAAGGAACAATGTACCTAAAATACATTTACTAAGAAAAGCCTAAGGACCAATGTAATATTCATATGAAATTGTTTCTTTGAGTAAATAAATCTCCATCTTATCTATTTAATTCCATGATAGCAAAACAAATAAAAACAAGTACTTACCGCGTCGGATCGCAAATATATATTCAAAATTAGGCAACTTGGAGATGCAGTTATTACGTTAATACTTATACTGAGTATGGGGGGGGTTTGTATTTAGGCTTTAATAGTTGCACTGCCTAGCTTGCTTTCTCTGCTTTCTAGCTTCACTGGATTGGCTGCTTGTTTAGTATAGATGCAAACCCACTTTGCTCGACTCTTCAAGACGAGTAAGGTGCCAATGGTCTTAGGGGAGAGCGCAACAGTCGTGTAGATCCCTAAGACAAGTCTGGTGGGGAATCCTTCACGTGGTTATTGGTTACCTGTTATTGGTCTAGTTCCCTATGAAATAGACGCAACTAAAACCACCAGTCGACCACTGCCTGGGATGGAGAGGTCATGTTCCGGCGGGTCCATCGTCGAACGACAGACGATGGATAGTAATGACCTCCCGCGTGTTTGTGCGCGGGGACCCGTACGGAGGGATGAAGGAGTCCTGGGGGTTGAGTGGTGATGTGGCGATGGTAGTGCTGCTGATCTGCAACACACCCCTTTGGTCCGGATTTCCTCTCACACGGGCGGTCGTAGTCTAGCCAGCTGCGATCAATCGGCTGCGGCGTCCGCTCATGCGGCCGCCAGGTGAGTGCCCTTGGGTGAAGAGGTCTCCAGCCGGCAGTGCTTGTCTCCCACCTCAGTGGTTTGGGGTGGAGCGACTAGTGCTGTACGTCTCGGAGACAGCTCACTTAGAGGTGCTATACCTAGCTGGTAGCCCTGGTGCCTGAACAAGGCATCCCCAACGTTGAGGGCTCCATGGTGGGTGGGGAGCCAGCAGGTGAAAAGCAAGATAGACCAAATGGACTCTGTCACAAAAAAAACCAAGGGCTTGACCGATAAGGGCGAGCAACAAAGGACCTCTGGACCCTTAGGGGGAGAGGTCAGCAATAGTGTAGGAGCTGCACGTGGGAGCACCTACATACCCAAGCTGCAAGCTCGTGATGGCCCCAGTGGCCGTCCGAGCATGAGCCAGGGGAGTGGTGCTCACACGGGCAGCGTTAAGAAATGGAGAGGGGGTAACCCTGGAAAGGGCTACCAATTTAGAGGGCGTGGCAGCCACAGAGGGGGTCTGACATGCAGGGAATACCCGAAGGGGGATCCCAGCGGGACACCCTCTGGGAGTGGGTGTCAGCCTTCCAGGATCGGGGAGGCCAGGAAGGAGCAGACGGGCGAGGCACACCCTAAGGGGGAGCCAAACTTGGCTGCACACTCCACAGACCATACCCGGGGCAGAAAGAGGCGCAGTGGGTGTGCCAACCGCAAGCGGCGTGAGCTGCAGCGGCAATTGGCGCTGGCACCCGATGCAGTCTCGTCAAAAAGGGTCAGGGAAGTGAGCGACGATGCTGTTGCTCAGGCAGATGGCAATAAACGTGCCAAGACCCAAGGTGACTCCTACAGGGAGGCGCTGACGGGGGTTAAAATGGCCGTTGTTGCCGACAACTTCCCTGACGCTCTGCTTAATGCAGAGCTGGTGGAACCCATAAGGGTTGCCATTTGGGACCAGCTGGAGGCCACACCGGATCCTCTGCCGGCCATTAGTGTCGGTGCACTGCTTGGTGGAGCTCTGCACGTGACGTGTGAGGGTGAGAGAGCCGCAGAGTGGCTTCGCGGCCTCAGCGGTAAAACCGATGGGGACGTGAAGCTCAGAGTGGTCAGCGCCAAGGAGCTTCCAAGGCCAATAAAGATGGCCTGGAAGACCAGGAATACCTGGTGCCTAGATGCCTCCAGGGTGCTGACCATGCTGCAGCGCCTCAACCCCTCTCTGAGGACCTGCGAGTGGAAGGTGCTGAGCACGCAGGTCGAGGAAACGCACACCAGGCGCATTGTCCTGGTGGACAGCGTGTCGGCTGCGGCCATAAAAGCAGGCGGCTTCTGTCTCCATGCTGGCATTGACAAAAGCACGTTCAAGATCCTTGAGGATCTGAACGTGCAGAAGGTGACAGTGGGTGCCAGCGTGGAGGAGGAGGCCCATGCGGTGACGGCACCACAGGTGGGGGACGGGGAGGAGCCCGTGAACCCAGTGGTGATTGAACCAGGTACGGCTCTCTACACGTCGTCGCCATGCGTGTCTCCGAACACCGACGACATAATCGGACATATAGATTGTCTAGATCTGTCGTCGCCGGAGGTTGCGCTGATGGAGGAAGGGAGTGAGGGGGGGCGGCCAGCAGTGCCTGCCACCGTAGACGCCACCATAGGCAGACCGAATGGCGGGACTAAGGTGCGTACAAATAAACCTTCATCACTGCATCGGGGCGATGGCCGTTCTGGCCCGCCACCTGCGGATGAAGGAATATGATATTGCCCTGATCCAGGAACCTTATGTTAAAGAGGAAAAGATCAGAGGTTTGGGTGGGACAGGAGGTGTAATTTATCATAACTGTTCCACTAATGATATAAGGACATGTGTGTATGTCAGAAATGGCATAAATGCAATGCCCTTATACAATTTTTGTTCTAGGGATCTTACGACAGTTAAGATCGATGTGCGAGGGAGCGGAGGGCGGGATATTGTAATCCTGACCTCTGCATACTTCGACTATACGGACAAGGAAACTGTATCTGGACAGATAAAGGACCTTGTTGAATATGGCAGCCGGGAGAACCTGGACATGATCCTGGGGTGCGATGCCAACGCACACCACACAGTCTGGGGGAGCACGGATGTGAATGTAAGAGGGGAAAAGCTACTGGAGTATGTGGTAAGTACCTCTTTACAAATTCTAAACAAGGGAAACAGGCCAACGTTCGTCAACTGTAGGCGAGCAGAGGTAATTGACATCACGTTAGCCACCAACAGGGCTAGCACTAAGATTGTCGAGTGGCATGTGTCTGATGAGATTACCTTGTCAGATCATAATTACATATGCTTTAAGTATAGGACGCTGGTTCCAGCTCCTATAGCACGTAGAAGGAATCCCAGAAATACGGACTGGAACTCCTTCAGGAGTGACCTCAGTATAGATTTGGAGGATTCTAAGGGTAAGCTTAATTCTATATTAGACATAGAGTTTACAGCAGACAAATTGGTCCAGACTGTAAATACGGCCTGGACAAGTAACTGCCCTGAAAGGGAACTTAGGCCCAAGAGGGTACCGTGGTGGACGCCAGAGTTGGTCAAGCTGAGGCTTGAAGCCAGAAGAGCGTTTAATAGTGCTAGGATCAGCAGGGACTATAGCGGTTACGCTCGCTGTTTGACCAACTACAACAAAGCTGTGCGGAAAGCCAAACGGAAGGCTTGGAGAGCCCACTGTGAAAACATCAGTACTATTCCTGAAGGAATGAGACTCTCCAAAGCTATCTCGACTGTCAGAGCACACCCATTGACAACCATCAGAGATGGCAATGGGCAGCGAACAGGGTCCGGTAAGGAGACACTAGCAATGATGCTAAACACACACTTTCCGGACTGTAAGATAATAGAAAAGGAGCAGGAGGACCCGATTAGCCTGGTTGAACTAGGCTACCGTACAACCAAAGCAGATTGGGACACTGCAAGGAAGGTAGTGGATGAAGGGAAGGTCGGCTGGGCTCTAAATGGTTTTCAACCGTTCAAGTCACCTGGTCCAGACATGGTTTATCCCATTATCCTACAACAGGGAGCTGCACTCTTGGTTCCGCATTTGTGCAGACTATACAGAGCCTGCATAGCTTTTGGATACATTCCAAAGATATGGAGGCGAGTTAAAGTCATCTACATACCGAAGCCGGGCAAAGAAGACTACGAAGAAGCCAAGGCATACCGACCTATTAGCCTTGAGTCGTTCTTCTTGAAAGCCCTGGAGAAGTTAGTAGATAGACATATCAGGGAGGGAGCATTGAGAAAATTTCCTCTCCACGGGCTACAATGTGCCTACCAGTCGGGAAAATCCACTGAGACGGCACTGCATTTTGTGGTAAATAAGGCAGAACATGCATTAGATAACCGGGAAGTATGCATTGCTGCATTTCTGGATATCGAGGGAGCTTTCGATCGGACCACCTTTGATGCCATTAGTGTGGCATCAGCAAATCACGGCATAGAGCCAATCATTTGCAAGTGGATCGATTGTATGCTCAGAGGAAGAATTATTAGGTCTGAGTTGTTAGGGGATGAATGATTGCAATGACTACCAAAGGCTGCCCTCAGGGTGGAGTACTCTCACCACTCTTATGGTGCTTGGTGGTTAATTCACTCTTAGAATAACTCAACAAAGGTCCGTACTTAACGGTCGGATATGCGGATGACTTGGTGATACTTGTCAATGGAAAATTTCCGAGCACAGTATCCAGTCTCATGCAGAGGGCCCTGAGTATGGTAGAAAAATGGTGCAGTAGTAACCATTTATCGATCAACCCAGGGAAAACTACTGTCGTGCCGTTTACTAGGATGAGAGATTCGACTGGCTTGGGAACTCTATCCATGTATGGTACACAGCTACAATGGTCCACGGAGGTGAAGTATCTAGGCATGACCTTAGATAACAAGCTAACGTGGAAACCTCATGTAGACAAAGTCATAATGAAGGCCCAGCGGGTCTTCGGTATGATTCGTTCTACTTATGGGAAGACCTGGGGCCTGAAGCCCAAGGTCATCAAGTGGCTATAAACGATGATGATAAGACCCATAATCACATATGGAAGCGTTGTCTGGTGGCCAAGAACCAAACTAGCAACATGCAGGAAAGCGCTGTCGAAGGTGCAGCGATTAGCCTGCATGGCTATAACAGGGGCGTTCCCTACTACGCCAACGGCTGCGTTAGAGATCCTGCTGGACCTAATGCCGCTACACATTGTTGTGGAGTTAGAGGCGATGAAGGCGCTACATAGACTATCTATACATGGGCTGTGGAGCGTCAACATGCCAGTAACTCGACACACAAAACTGGAGATCTCGAAGGATCTTAAAGAGATTATGAGCATGGGATGTGACAAAATGCAACCAATGCACATATTCAAAAAGAATTTTAAAATAAAGGTCCCCACAAGGGACGAATGGAGACGAGGTCTACGATCCCCTGACAAGGGTTGTCTCATCTGGTACACCGATGGTTCCAAAATGGAAACAGGATCAGGCGCTGGTATTTATGCCAACGACTGCAAGGTGAACCAAAGCATGGGCAAATATGCAACGGTCTTCCAGGCGGAAACCTATGCTATAATTGCCTGTGCGCAGGAGTATATTAACAACAATGTCACTGACAAGATTGTTTATATACTCAGTGACAGTCAAGCTGCTCTTAAGGCTCTGAACTCCTGTAGGGTGGACTCAGCACTAGTTCTGAACTGTGTTAAAGCCCTTAACAAACTTGGCAGGAAAAACACAGTTAGGCTGGTGTGGGTTCCGGGGCATGCAGGGGTGCAGGGTAATGAGGAGGCTGATGTATTAGCCAAAAAGGGCTCGGAGCAACAATTTGTGGGCCCCGAGCCATTCGTAGGTCTCTCTGAGAGTACCGTCAAGGCAGCTTTGATTGCACATGGCAATGATAAACACAGGCTGGAGTGGATGGCCCTTAGGGGTCTGGAACACTCCAAGAAATTCATTGCAAACAGAGCCACGGGCTTTACCCGGAAGTTCTGCGGGTACAACAAGGGCCAAATACGCCTACTCACAGGAGCGTTTACTGGTCATTTTGGCACCAACGACTTCCTGTGCAGATTGAGATTGTCAAACAATTCGATCTGCAGAGCCTGTGGTGAACAGGACGAGTCCATATCACACCTACTGTGTGAATGTGACGCGTTGGCCGGACTAAGGATGGGTCTGATGGGATTGGCATATCCGAACCCTGAAGACTTCAGGCTTCTCCCTCTGAGGTGTACGCTGCGACTGATGCAGTACATTCATAGGGAGATAGCTCAAGGATAAACCTCGGAGCCGACACAAAAGATCCCACTGGGTCGAAGTGTCGCCGGTCTACAATGACTGGCCCCCGGATAAAGATAAGATAAGATACTGAGTATGGCTTCGCGGTGTAATGGAGTATTTGTCGCTCACTTAGACTAAACGAAATAAGAGAAGCGTGAATAATAAGAACAGGCCATCCACTCCAGTATTAATAATGTTGAAATATATATAAAATAATATCAACAGAACAGTCTATGAGAATAAATGCTTGTTTGTTGTTATCTCGCACAATGGGAAGTGAAAGTTTGTGGAAACTTAGTTCTTTGAAAAGGGCGAGTACCATTTTTTATCGTAACTAGAATAGAGAGCTTTGGCTCATATAAAACTCAATGTAGCGCTATAGAACATGTACATAAGTAAAAAATGATACTATAGTACTTATGCTTTTGAAAGCATTTGACTGCACGGATAGTCGCTACACCGCCGCCGCCACCGCCGCGCTGTCTTGTCGTTTCGAATATTATACGTGACTTCAAGATCTCAAGTCAGTTAATTAATTTTTTGTGATCCACAACTTCTTGTTCTTAGTCTGAGTATAAAAAGTACCTGTTTTTAAAATCTCTCGCTACACAGTTCCTGAGGAAATATCTATCGCTATTATGGGTGCCTACTACATGACTAACCGATCCTAGGCAAGTATTATGAAGTGAGATCGAAATGTAGCTACATTGTTTTATGTAATATATTGAGTGTGTATTGTGTTCCTTGTCGTAAAAACTATTAAGTATTTTGTGACCTCGGCCGTCTGTTCCGCTTGCCATATGGTAGAGCCGAGACGACCTCGATATTTCTAGCTAGCCTAATTCTATGGTTACTGTTACCTCCAATCCCAGCAGATCTGATTAACGCTACGCAATAAATTTTGAGTAAGTTAATTAAGATGAGGAAGACGATTAATAAATAGTAACTACACGAAACAAATAACAAAAAAAACTGTGTGATCCGCGAAGTAGGTATGTATGTGTTGGATGGATATAAGTATAACGAACTGGCAAAACAGGAAATGACATTAATGGCAGAACGTGAGGGGACCTTTACCTAACAATGAGATAATAATAACATAGATTAAAAAGGTTAAATTCACCCTTTATCTTTGTTGTAAGAGCAATTAATTAATTATCATATAATGCATATTTGAATACCAAATTATATTTGTACAAATTAATATCTATTGATTTACTAAAGCACGATTGAATCGTATGCGTATGTTAATTTGATTTCAGCGAAAACAGCAGAATTCAATTATGAATACATTATAATATTATATGTATATTATGTTTAACCGAGAAATCTATTTACTTGTTAATATTATTGTTGGTAACTAGCAACGTCTAACATTGACAACTTGTAGTGTTCTGTTGAATTGTTGTTTGCAACTTCTATAAGTTTATTAATAATAACTTACATCTTCGTAGAATAGTTGTAGAAACACAAGATTCATTTAAATTCTGAAATAAGAATAAAAATTATGTCTAATGATTATACTAATATCTTATTTGAGACCTTATTATATATGTAAATTGTAAAATAAAATTTGTAATATCAGGATAGTGTAAAATATCGCAAGCATTATTCATAAAGCATTCTATTTGCAACCATATATACATAGATCTACTTGTTTTACTGCTGTTCGACTATTTTCTTAACAAAAAGATATAAACTATATAAAACCTTGATCAAATAAAGGAGATATATGTTAGCCTATACCTCACTTTTCACATTCGGCGAAAAGTCTTTTCCAGCTTCATACATACATAGCTCAACTCGCTCATCGTTAATCTAAAAAGAATATAAGACGATAGATGATTCATCTTTAAAGAATATCTTTTAGGTATAAAATATGTTATATATGTCACCAGAATATTATAAAACTCAGTTTAGAATAAATCCGGTAAGATGAAAACTGGTTGAATATACAAACTTAAAAACAAAGTTTATAGGTAAATACGTAACACCCGCAACACTAAGTATCTTTGGAAATTTTTGTAAGCGATCATAGGCTACGATAAAACTTTCACCATTAGGCATATTTTTGTTAGTATAATAAAAAGTTGGAAGTTTAGAAACTATGTACGAGTATGTTAGATCACCGTAATCGGAAATATTATTGGATTTTCTGTGAGCAAACTTTTGTAGTTCTGGCAGTACGGATCTGAAAATGTACGTAGTAGATGGCAATATATTATTAGCTAGGACTTAAGTACTACCTGATAAATATGGTTCAGCTATCTATGGTTAACCATAGATAGCTATACCATAATTTCTTAAAGAGAAGAGAGAGTGAGATAATTTATAATACTTACTTTTTGCTGTTAAATAATCTATTGCGTACGCGAGTTTGAGACTTATAACATGACTGGCAGTAGTTAGTGCCCTTGGAGCGATACACATCTGCCTTATGTACCTTTTGAAGTCATAAATTAGAAATCATAAGCTCGCAGTAATACTACGCATATTTATATAAACTTTGTATATATTGCTTTATATGCCGGTATATAAACGTAGGTATTTAACACTTCTAATACCTAGGTGCAATATACACTCGTATTTTACAATGTGCAGTGAATGTCGCACCGTAGCAGTGTGACTGAGAAATCCTCTTACTGCAGGATTTAGTATCACATTGTATCTGTAAGTCGTGAGTCGTGACCGTCTCTCTGTAACAATACAAAGCTCAGTTATTTACTATTTCATGACACGTTGGTATGTTTAGTAAGCCGCCTACAATTTTATCAGATAAAGGGTAGTTGCTTCACATTTTTTTATTATTTAAGTCATATAGTTACATTAACCAAACTCTAAAATATGAACAAAAAACTTTTGAAATCTTCACATAAATAAATAAGATATACTCGTAAATATTTAAAATCTGGTAGTAGGAATGGGTAAATATCAAATGACAGAAAAAGGCTGCACGATAACTTGGGATGAAAGGAAAGTAGTGGGAGAAGTATATAAAACTCCGAAATTAATTACTGTATGAAATGCAGTAATATTGATCTTACGCTGGTTGCATAAAGTTGGTAATATATGTATATCTAAGCAAGTCAGGTCATTTGAAGCGGGCGTCGAAAAGTACCTAATAGTTAACGGCAGGCTTTTCAATAGGTTTAATACTGACTGTCATATAAGAACATCCTTTTTTACTGGCAACATAGCTGTTATTTTATACGATATCTTATTAACAAACGCTTTATGAATCCTGTATTTTAAATTTGCATGCTTTATAACAATTCTGGTTAAGAAATATTTCCTTTCCATTGGAAGAACATTAAGTTTACCTTATTCCTTTACAATGACAAATCTCCACTCTCCGATCAAGTTATACTCACTCATCATAATACGGTGATAAACAACCGTAATAATAGATACATTACATATGTCTCATCGGAAACTTGGTTCGGACATGAAACAAATCGCAAGTGCAGTGATCTACGCCATCTGGTGACATTTCTACACAACAGTAGTTCGACGCGCTTTTACAGACATGAATTTACTTTTTTATAATCGCAGTGTTTCCAACAGAGTGTTTAGCATTGCATAAAATACTCGCTCATGGTGTCCGCATGCTAACGGAATTTATCCTAGCAATTCTAACATATATATGTAACTAAATGCACATGCACAATCCTATCAAACCCATTAATTATCTTCATTTCAACCCCCAAACCCCATCAAAAGCTTTATACGTATCTAGGATATGACTGAATTCATAGAATGATATAAATAAATCTAGCTGTCGCAAGCCAGTATAGATAGGTACTAACGCTTCGAAGAGACTAAGATAAATTATTTACCAACATATCACTTACATCAGATTTGTAAGTCTACCAAACGTATTTCAGCGATTATTTGGCTACGCTACCTCTGTAGCGTAGCCTACGATCACATCATGTGCAAAGGTCATTTTAAAAGTGTAGTACGTAAATGATCTCTTCTTCTAATAATAATAATGCCACCAATTCTGTGTTTAAGCTTAAAGTACATATAGACTATCAACCATACCACCGTACCGCACCACAGCATCATTTTAATTTCAGTACCGCACCATAGAGCGTCATATTATTTTCGGTGCTACACCGACGACCACCGTACAGTGGTCCCGCCATAGGTCATACGGATGAAATGTCGATGGTCAAATTAGGATGTCATTTTAGCGATATAGGTTTAAGAATAACTTTATTTCTCATATAGAATTGCATACATAATTCACTTACTGAGAAACAATGTTTAGAACTAAGATTAATATTTAGAGCGCACATAGGTAGGTACGTAAATAAAATAAAAACAAAACGAGGAAAAATAATAACGATGTGGGTAAACATATAACATTGACAGTATGACACTCGATCCTAGCCAAGCAGAACATGGATGCATGAATCGATTATTATAGATGTGGCATTGATGGCATAGTCTGCTATCATTAGAATTTTTGTAATATTTGGGTTTTATTATTATAAGATTATTATATGTTTAGTTTATTATTCTATTTATATGTTTTCAGTATATATGTAGTTTATGGACCATTTTGGATATTGCATTTATTTTTTTGCGTTTAGTTTAGGAAACTACTAATGTTTAATTTTTAATTTAGAGGTATTTACTTAATCTATATGTTCTATGTGTATTTTATTTATGTGTTTTGTATAGATATAATATAGTATATAAATGTCGTTCCTTTTCTTTAATATTATTTGCCTGCTTATTTGCATGTATTAATTGTATGAAATTTGAGTAGCTTTTTGAATCGAGGAATATAGGATCCATAAATAACCATTTTACCCCCAAAATAAATTGCAATAACATACATACATATTCAGTAGCGCTCATTAACGTTATCTTAACGCCGAAATTTATATTGTTTTCAAAGTGTTGTTTTCCCCGGCAATTCATTGTTTGTGATATTATTGTGCCATGGTTATCCAGATAGAAGCTAAGTACGACATTTTTTATGCTAATGTATTTACTTTAAGATTGTTCATGATCAGCACCATCAAAGAGAGACTTCCGCTTTTTGATTGTTTGCCGCCTTCCCATATTCAATTAAACTTTTACTTAGGAAGGAACCAATCTCCAATGGTGAAACATATATCAAAATAATCTCTTGTTTGTCTAATTTTGAAAACAGTAATGTCTAGATGCGCTCAAGTGCGCCGAGCAATACTTATAGGTCATTGAAGGGACGTGGTCGTGTGCTGGTAAATTTGATACCTTGGGTACGAGTTTTAAGAAAAAAAATATCCTGTAGAGGCCACCACCAAGTGTTCTTTTCCCCGAATGCTTGTTCCAGATACCTGGTTCGCGTGGTCCACTTACGTGGATGTTTGAGCTAACATAAATGCTGCACTAAAAGTAAGCTGTGTCAAGAAACTTTTATATCGATAGTCAGCAGTAAACAGAACAAATTAGGTACCTTCCCACACGGAACTTATTCATGGCCATTTTATGGTTTCGTAATGTCACTTAAATATTAGGGTTTTCAATACATAAGTTCACGATACTTTAAAACCTTATAGGTTTAGGCAGAGGTACACCCACATTTTATAATCTCGATTAATAAAGTTCTATGGATTACGGGGTGAGCTCTAATGATTTTGCGAATTTGAAATTAAGAAAGATGGACCAATGGTAAATCCTTCTTCAAAGTATAATAAAATCTGCATGATGGTAAAACCTTTTTAAATGATAAATTGTATGTTTGTAAGTTGAAATGAACTGATCAGTCAGTCCACTGTCTTTAGCGCAAGTACTTATGGAGCTGCAAGCATCAGTAGACTAGGCAAACCGCTTGTCATTAGGCGGGTGGCATGTTTATTCCTACTACCTACATATGTACACAATTTTACGTCTTCATCCCCGGACAGTGAGGTATAAGTGTATTACATCCACAATAGCTAGATAAGGGCCCACGTAACAGGGGGCGAAGTTATTGCTGTTTACTAGGCACAGTTCCCGACTTCGTGCTACCACTAAACATTTCTGGACCGAAAATCCCACTAACAGTGCCTGACCACAAAAAAGCATCCAACACATTATGCATAGCAATCGCATACACTTATATACAGTTGTCACATACACATCAGTCGGATACACGTACCTATACATCTAGACTGTATTTTTTTGGATCCTTATTTTTTTTTATAATTGTTGTTTATTAAATTTAAGTTGGCACTCATGTAAATAACAATAGGTCTAAAATACTTAAAATGGGATACATTACTTAAGACGCCTGTTTTTTGTGCCATTTCTTATATAAGTGCGGATAAAATCATCTCTTATTATTTATCTTCTACACAGAAGAGAAAATCCTATACCGAACGTTGGCGTGGTATTCCAGCTGTATAATAAATACGACGAAGCCTTTGTCTTGTATAGAAAATTAGCTGCGCGACGTAATGTTCGCAACAGAGACTCGGGTATATTCGATAAACGAAAAACAAGCGGTAAGCCAGCCAAGCGCGTTGATTGTCGCAATATACTCTCAGAATTATATCTAAGAATACCGTGGCTACTCTCAGTAGACATAATAAGGAAACCAGAATAACCATATAGAATTTAAACATGATTACATGTCTACGTGGTTATTATCTATTGCCTAAGTTTTTTAAGAATCTGATTTATTGCCTGGTACGGAAGTCTAAGAGACCTCGCTTCTACCGCTAAATCGAGAGCTGAATGTCTAATCAAATTTTAATTTTGTCACCTGATTTCTGTAAGGCCTATTGTCCAGGTAGCTTCATAACAACTGCAAAATACGTCGTGCAGCCTGACGTATGTACTACGTCGGCGACACGTATAATTGACAGCGTTATTTGTTGCTGTGTTGTTCATCGAAAACGTTGCCGCAATTATTATAAAAATAAACACTTGGAAATTCCCTTTGTGTAGCTTTATGACACGAGAAACGACAGGCGCCATAAAGCCTGCATGCAGCGATAAGTTCCTCGTTTCCACTCCGTTGACAGAGTTTCATAGTTTTGTATGTAAGCACCAAGCGTATAATTACGAGTATGCGTCCATGAAACTATGCCTAAGGAGGCGTGTCCAAGGGGACAGCAGGCCTCAATCAACGACTTATACAGATAAAACTCATGTCAAATAATTTGGCTAATCATTATTCACTCACAATTCAATTACAGCATTTGACATGCGTGTTACCTATTTTTAAATATTTTATTTTACTTGACTTGAATACATAATGAAATATAATGTAGCTAATACAACACATATAGACCCATCTCTATGTGTTATACATCATTTCATTGTCGTCTCTATTTATTAGAAAACGAATATAATCTCAGGAGCAATAGCAGAAGCAATAATGAGTTAGTTTGGGTACCAAATAAGACAAATAGACCACTTCAACCACTTAAGGTGCTACATAGATCCTAGCTAGGTATTCGTAGACTTAACGTGAATTAAATTAAATGGCTTAAGTAGTAAAGTTCAATGATAGCAGTGTTAGAGTTAGTTCTCCGGGGAACCTCCTAAGGAGCCGGTTAGTTTCCTTATCTGCTAGGTACATACACATGAAAGTGATACAAATATAATGCATAATATTGTCTTACATCTAGGCGAATGTTATATTTGTTTATCGGAGACAACCACCATCTTAGTCGCCGTGAACACGGCTGCTAAAAGGCAAGCGAAACGTAAGATAAAGTGTAAATTTAAATATGAATAGTTTTAATAATTTTAAATAGATAAAATAGAATTATAGATTCAGTAGTAACACATCATAATTTCAAAATAATGCAATAAAAGTGTTAATAAACATCGTGATAGAATCCGTATACAGCAGTTTAATTTCAAAATATAATGCAATTAAGTAATCATGGTGAAAATAATGGTATCAGTGATTTTGTAGCTATCATAAATGAAACACAGAACCTCGAAAACAAATAGAACTATACAAAAATTTATTTCCTAAATTTCACAAATAAAAATTACCGAACGAAGCGATAAATTGGTTCTCGCAGTCGACACTAGCAAAATGTTATAGTATCTACGTAAACACGGCGTGTGCGATTCATCCATTCGTCAAACGACTGACATTCGATTACCAAATCATATATCCGAGATACCTTTTTATATAAACGACTAGCTTTTGCTCGCGGCTTCGCTCGCTTAAAAATAGGTTTGGTTAGATGTATCTGTGTCGTGTCTTTGCTCCTCCACAAGGGGACAGTAGAGAGAGTCTTAATGTAGTGGTCTGCCGTTTCGCTCGGCGCGCGACGGGCTGAAACCTCGGCGGGGTCGCGATTGCATGTGAAAGACATTCACGTGGCTCCGCCGACTATGGTTATGTGAAGTAACTAGTTTTATAAATATAAATAACATATTATGTTACTCGATGATAATATAGCTTTGAAAAAAAAATTTAAAATTGGTGTTAGTACTTTTGAAATCGGTTAAATGGTTTTTGTGTTAAATAATAACAAACCAACAAACAAAAAAGAACAATTCTTTCCTCTTTATAATATTAGTATATAACAAATAGGACTGTGGTTTTTGTATAACCTCTTTTAAAAGCCCGTGTCTTCTTTGCGAGACAATAACCTACGACCAAATCCTTTGGTATCTACCAAAGGATTTGGTAAAAAACTTAAACATACATGTTTTGCAAATAAATAAAAATATAATAGCTCTATTATATTTTTATTTATTTGCAAAACATACTTTGAACATATGAAAAGAATAGATAACAAAGTAGTGACAATGAAAACCTACATTATAACTTGGTAAAGATAGATTTCGAATGATCTCTGATCAAATAGAAATATATATTATGTAAGATGTGGGTATACGTCAATTGTGTAATGAGCGAGAAGCAAATCTACAACCTTTCGATTGCATGCTCCATAACAAACTTTTATATACCTTGTTAATGTTAACCTATGTAAATGTGAAAACCAATTTATTAGGTTATTAAAGTTAAAATGTGATGAAATGCCATGTTTAAAATATGCTCCGCGTACAACATATAAGTTCGAATTAGGTGATTTTGATGCCAAAAATCAAGAAATTGTGAACATCGATTGGCATGCCGAGTTTAACTCTAAATGTATCGATGAGGCGGTCGAGTGCTTTTGTGTATTCATTAAGCAAATTATTCGTAATCATGTACCGTCAGTTAATTCAACTTACGTAAATTAATTCTCTATATTGGTACACATCAGCGTTAAAAAATCCATGAAAGTAAAATTGAAATTCTTTCGTAAATATAAAAAGTACGGTAATAGCTCAGATTTCGAAACATATAAGCTATTAAGAGAAAGAGTACAACGTCTTGCGATTGACTGCTACACAAATTATATATCTTCTGTTGAAGATTCCATCAAAAACAACCCTAAATACTTTTGGACCTTTATTAAATCATTATGGACCCTATCGGGCACAGCAAAATTATAAGAAAGGAACATGGCTACAGCAATTAAAATAATTTCATTTAAGTATATAAAATATAATGTATCTACATATCTTCATGTGCACTTATGTTAATATTTATATATTGTTATGCTATTTAATTTAATTACTTTTTATATGTATATTTATGTTTAAAACGCTAAAGAAATAAATTGCACTAAATGTTTATTAAGTTTAGTTTTATTTTGAAGTTAATTTATCGTCGAAATATTCCTTTGTTATTCCTAATATTTGTGAATAACATAGGTCAATGCTTCCGTTACTCACAATTATTGTGCTTTGCGGATGACATGAAGATTTTCTCAGCCATCACAAACATTACGTACGTACCTTAAACAAACTAGACCTCAACCCATCTAAATGCTCAGTTGTTACTTTCAGCATAAACATTAATATAACTCCGTCTGAATATTTTTTAAATGGAATGCAACTTCAAAGATGTTCTCCAATACAAGACCGTGGAGTTATTCATGACTCCAAATTGCTTTTTCAAGACATATAGAACAGATTACAAGTAAGGCTTTTCAAGCATTGGGATTTGTCATGCGGACGTCATATAGCTTCACTCAGGTTAAAACCTTCAAGATCTTATATTGCACATTTGTACGGAACATATTAGAATATGCTAGTCAAGTATGGAATCCTAGGTATGTCACCTACATATCCCGCATTGAAAATGTTTAAAAGAAATTTATTAGATATTTATGCTACCGATTAAGACTCGATTATAGTTCGGACAACTATCTAAAACTATGTGCTAAGTTTCACATGCTTCCTCTAGTTACACGTAGAGAGATAGCCAATATCACTTATATTTTAAACATACTGAATGGCAGGGTTGACTGTCCGGATCTTTTGTCCTAAATTGCTTTTAATGTGCCCGGTGAAGTTTCAAGACACTATAATCCCATTCTTCTACCTCTAGTGTCAACCAATTACCGGCAAAATGCGTTTATATGGCGAGCGAGCAGTCCACTTAATAAAAA
Source organism: Catocala nupta (assembly GCA_963675205.1). Classification (NCBI taxonomy): domain Eukaryota; kingdom Metazoa; phylum Arthropoda; class Insecta; order Lepidoptera; family Erebidae; genus Catocala; species Catocala nupta. Next base: position 7,850,040 of record OY776090.1, on the reverse strand, counting down.
ATGTAAAGAATGTAGCGTTGATATATTCAACTGTAAACTGGAACCACTGAGACGGTTGCTTGCTTACTCTTAAGTTTTTTCAAAGCATAACTTTTATTTAATGTTTAGTTTTAATATTATGTAATGTTATAATATGTAACCTTTATGTTCACATGGCTGATTATGTACCTTATTCGTGAAGACCTGTAATTAGCCTTTTGTGTCTTATTGTGTTTATTTTGAAAGTTGTATGTGCTATTGGTCTTCCAAATATATAAATAAATAAACTAAACAAATATTAATTATACATGAAATAAATAAACTACGTCATTGGACTTGTGATGGGCCATTCGCTTCTATATTGTGAATAACGCATTTTATGTATAAAGTCATGTGGGATACAACACAAACATACCTTTTCTCTGTATAGCAATACTTCATCAACGAATATAGATAACATGACCTTATCTTCGCAGACTATGTAAGATAGTATGAATGACGTGAGACGGACTCTGTCAAAGGAAGGGACGATGGCCCTCCCATGAGATGATAATCACCAGAAGATACATAGCGTTAATTTAATTGAATTCTCTACTGCTCTCTGTTGGTTCAGTAAATTAATGTAAGATGGCACGATTGACGGCACGGATGACGTAATGGTTAAAGTGATCGTCTCGCCATTGCCACTGCGCTTAGTGTAGTGGGCTCGCTTACACGGGACAAAAATGTGTGTGATCCACAGATAGTTGTTCCAAATCTGGGTGTGTCTTTGTGTCTGTAGTTCAGATGTTTGTAATGTCTCCCGTGATACAGGCCCGTGATATAGCGCGTTCTATCAATAATGGAAAACTTTTAATGTTAGCAAGGGTTCTCTAGCCACCGGCCACATTTAAATTGAATTAACAACCGAAATAATATGATCTTGATATCTGGTTGCTACTGAATTATAATCTGCCATATGTGTTTATTCATGTCCACTAGGATACCCAGCCTTTATTGAAAAATATAAAGAGAAACATTTTCTCGGTCGGACATTTAACAATGGCACACTCGAATCATAGACCTAATTAGAATATGCGTTTACACTTCTTTACTGTACCAATAGGCGGCGATAAAGTAGTAAGTTAAATTATTATAATGTATCTCTCACAGTATATATTTTTGTATAACACAGAATAGCCTAAAGTGAAAAAAAATACCCGATAAAAACAGTTGAGTCAAACCGCGATAAATTTCTTTCGCACACATAACATGCACAAGTTGAGGCAATTACGGGTTGTATGCATTGTGTAAACAACTGATGCGAGCCAGTCGCGTATAAAACACGCGCTTCTCGCGTGGCATATTTGCGCACGTTACTCGCGCAAGCAACTTGCGTCGAGGAACAGCTACTTGCCTGACTACTCCAGTCATACAGATGATTGACGAATGACCGTTTACATTAAACATACGTATTTCAATACATTTATGTTGATATATCAGTTCTCGCTGTTACGAGCCCATATGAGAGTCGACATGTAGTATAAGTACTCTTCAGACAATATAACAACCAATTTACTTTTTAAATATAGCTGTCCTTTATAGCAGTCTATTTATGAAAATATCTTATCTTTACCCGTATCTATTTGCCTATCCGTTGTTCTAAAATGGAAAGCTCAATTTAATTAGCCTAACATTTCAGTATAATGAGGGTACAAAATTGGAGATGTAAGAACAGTTTCTCGGTAGCTTCTTCGAAAGTTCTAATTTATTTCCAAGTGTAGGTCTGTTTTTCTATGAATTTATTATGAGTTAAATTTTCTCGGTTTGTACCAAATTAAATTAGACTTTTTGACACGTGTAAAATGTTTTTAGAATATTCTGTTTCGCAATTCGAACTCAAGTAATCTTGTAATTTGGCTAAGAACGGCTCGTGTATATAGATATAGAAAGATACGTACATCTTAACACCATAAGGTTTACTTAAGTTAATTTTACATAAGTTTAATTTTCTGCTGTGCCAACTAATTGCTCCACCACGTACACACATATGTACAAATGCAGGCCTGACGAACAACTCGTTACATTGAATTTTGTTTTGTAGCGAGGCTTTAAACTCCTTTAGAAATGTCTAGATACCGATCCGTTTTTTGTGCATCAAATAGGTCCTTATGAACTACATTAGGTGTATTATTGATAAATAAGCAATCACTTCGTTACTCGTTTGAAAAAATTTAAATTTTCGTTTTAGTAATTCGGAAATACTGTAATTAATCCTGCAGCATGCAATTTATAAAATTTTAAGACACATTGTACTTACAACTATTTAACCGATATCGTTCAAATGAAAATACATATGATATTTTCCATTCGACTGAGAAACAGTTTTCACACTCAAATTGCATTTCCAATATCGAGGTAATTCGGTAGAGTCGGCTACGGGCTACGAGTTACAAGCTACGCGTTCCGTAGCCTCGTAGTCTGAGGTGCAGTTATGCAATCATTACGGCCGAATTGTGCTGAAAGCTCGACTTAATTAAAGGATTAATCTGTAGGTTTTGCTCGGCGATATGAAATGTGGACTGTTGGGACATTTGTTGGTCGACGACCTAAAACAACAGCTTTGAAATGATTTGAACTGGGCTGATTAGATAGCGATTGTAGTAGTAACGGCAGTTGTTAGTTTTGTTTGACATTAAATAATGTGCTATTTGCAGATCAGACAGTCTGTTTCGTTTATTTGTGTGACTTTTTGTATTTGTTTTGACTAAGGGCCTTTTCACTAAAGCAGAATCGCTCATAGCCAGTTGCACTGACTGATCGGTAAACGATTAGCGAGGTTAAGCAACGTTGGGTGCGGTCAGTCTATAGATGGGTGACCGCTTAGTGGTATTTCATCTGAGCGTCTCCGTGCTACCGGGACCGACTTTTTACGTGCCCTTCAAGGGCACGTAAAAAGTCGGTCCCGGTAGTTGCCAAAATTACAGCAGTCGTTAAGCCATATCAGAAGCCTACAACGGGCGGCTTGAACAACTCTTGACAACAGGTTAGCCAATAACCACACGAAAAGAAGAAGAAGACTAAAGCGGAGCAGAGTGGAGTGGTGACGAGACGTGCACGATTAGACGACTTAGATTATTTTAAATCCATATGTCGTTGTCGTTTCACTTTAGAGGAATTAGTTTTGGGGCAGAAAATATAGGTAAAATATATGGCGGTTATATCGGCTAGCGTAGTCTATTAGAAAAATAGGACGTAACGGGGTGAGGTAGGAAGAGGGTGACTGGACGGTAATAATATGAGCCGTAATATCCAAGATAGATCTTGTTACAATGTCACAACGAGCGGCTATCATTCATTTATTATTTGTTAATTAATTTGTGATTTACTTATACTAGTATTCTTGTTAGCTCCTCCAGCTGAGCAAGAATGCTTGTATTACGAGTGGGTTCACGTCGATAGTGCAATTGGAAGGATTCGTATCTCTTAATGCCTTATCCAATAGACTACCACCGCTTTAACTAAGCTTCATAATCAGGCTCATTCGTCGCCAAACGGTAGCGGTCTCGCGCTCAGACGAATCACGTGTCGACGCAAATTTTGTGCTCGAAGCGCAATACTGCAAGTTGTAGTACACCCGGGTTCCACGTCGTGGCTGTCACTATTCAGAAGAGTTCGCTAGTGTCAACCTTTTTCTATTGCAATAGTTGGGTGGGAAATCCGAGGGTGCGTGGGGGATTCCTCTCTTTCTCTCTGTGGTGATTATCATACAATTGCTATTAGTTTATTGTAATATTGTTAGTGTGTCAGCGATTTTATGTGAGGAAGGAATGATTGTTTGTGTGGATACCAAGATCCATATAATTGTTTATTTGTTTTATATCTTTATTTTAATTTTGTATTTGTTTTATGTATTTCTATCTTTAATTATTGTAATTGGTATACAACCGTTATAATTAAATAAATAAATAATAGCTACATAACATTTAAAATGCAATTTTTTATTTATAAAGAGTTTCACCTTTTCCTTACTCGTATGTTCTGTAATAATATGGAAAACGAAAAGAAAAACGAAAGCGAGTGGATTTGTGGAAAAAGATGAATACTCTTTTCGGTCAAAACGCATTCTAGTTCAGTCATCATGATAAATCAATAGCACTATTACTAATGTCTAAGCATGTTTTATTATTATACTACTGGGAAGGAACACGGTTAGTTTGATGGAAAGATTATATTTCGCCTAGTTATATAGTCATCATATTAGACACATAGAAAACAGTATCTTCTTGAGCCGCCAGCGCAGAGCACTGGTACCGCTGTTGACACTACAGCCTTTATAACGAATTCAAGGTTCTTACCGACATCTCTTAAGCCAATGTCACTGCATATGTGAGATCACATACAGTGTCCGAGTCTAAAGCTTTTCGCAGCAAGAATCAAGTATAATGTTAATAGCTTTTGCCGCGGCTTTACTTGTTGCTCAGCAGTACCTTTCCTGGGTAAAAGGTACCTATTGTCCCTTTCTGAACTACTGTATACGAAATTTCAAGATGATTGGTTAAGTAACTAGGGTGTGAAAGCATAACGGATGAACAAACTCATATTCCCATTTAAATATTAGTAAGGATAAATCCTACTCCTACTAATATTGAAATACGAATGTTAGCTAAAGCTCCAGTTTTCTATAACGGAGAATAACTTACTAATCAGTCTGATCCATGCTTAAGACTAGATGAAATCGTTGGCTTTTGCTACTAAGAGATATAGGAATGCTAAAATATAAAGTAAAGAGGCTTAGAAATTAAATTAGTCTTCGAAATTAACAACTAAAATTCTGCTACGTATAAATAGTTGATTATTTAATGTAGTACAGTTTTGGAGATGAGACGCTGAGAGCTCGGTATCAATTAGTTAATTCCTATCAGCTGAAACTGCTAAGACCTTCTCTCTAGAGAGGAGCTTGGTGAGGCTGTAAAGGTTGTATTACTCGGTGACGCAATGGTTTCTATTATTCTGCTAAAATAACTCTTGCGGTATTAAGACTACGACGACATCACGAAAAAAAAAATAGTGTGATTTACATATATTTGTACATATTCTCAAAATCGCTTGTAAATTAAAGCAAATAGTCCTTGTAAGTGGTATACATACCCTTGCTTATGCACATATATACAAATGATGTGAAAATATTATTATACTACGTTTATACATATTTTCATGCTTATATTCCCGAAGCGATAGGCAAAGGTGTATTAAACCCACATTTCGCCAGATATCGTTTATTATTCTATGTAAAGGGAGTTGAAACTATCACCGTTCACCGGACACAGTTACTCACTCTGTACCGCGACTGTATATTTCTAGATAGGCAAGCCTAATAGCAGTCTGCCCGATCCTAGAACTGAACCCAAGGGCTCATACTGAAGTCATATACACCAAGTATCAGTGTATTATAAAGCACCGATAGTTTAGTTGGGACAGCCACCTAGATAGGGTTGTCACCGTTTATTTGAAAGAATAGAGTATATTTATAATATGTATGTATTTACAAAAAAAAGTATATATGTATGTTTATCCATTGTCTAGTACCCATAGTACAAGCTCTGCTTAGTTTGGGCTAGATGGTGTCGTGTGTATGTGGTAGAATATTATATTATATTATATATTTAAAAATAAAGTCAGGATTTGAAAATAAAGTATTATTTATTTAACCTGCTTTTTTGTAACCACATTTTGTCGGCGTGTAACTGACTACCACGCCTGAGGTCGCGGGTTCGATTCCCGAACAAGTCAAATATTTCCTTCTGGACTACAATGTTGAATTTGCAAAATGTTGGATTCTTATGATGTTGAATTCGCAATGAACATGGATGTTTGTCTTGTTCTGGGTGTTCCTATGTATAATATGTATGTATTTACAAAAAAAGCATATAATATGTATGTTTATTCATTGTCTAGTACCCATAGTACAAGCTGTGCTTAGTTTGGGCTAGATGGTGTTGTGTGTATGTAATAGTATATTATGTTTTATATTTTGTTGATGCCAGTAACAATTAACAAATATTTTTTATAAAGGAACGTCTTAACCCGATCTTTACAATATTATGTCTATATTCACATAGATAAACAATTCTTATTACTAAATTTAGGAAATCTCTATAGCGTTGCTTTATGTAAAAAATTAAATAAAACATGTAAAAGACGACACTGCTAAATTAAAGTATTTTCACGTACTTTATTTTTCTAGTGAAGTACCCGAAATAACGTACAACTTTATTATAAAGTATGGTTGGTACCCTACACGTAGTGCTCAAAAGTTGATGTTAAAAAAGATTGCAGATTTTTTTTATAAACTTTATTCAATCTACTTATATAGTGTCAATGTAATATGGTGTGGTTCTATTCTGTTGTAAAAGTTAATTAATATATGATAGAGCGTTCGTGTACCTTGCGTTAGTATATAAAGTTTGGGACTTTATAGCCCATTTTCGTCGTCTGGCCCCCATTCTTCGGGGCGCTGCAGGCGCGCTCTCGCGCCTGCTGCCAAACCTTGGGGGGCCAAACACCTCCTGCCGGAGACTCTACGAGGGGGTCGTGCGGTCCATGGCCCTATATGGGGCCCCAGTATGGGCAGACAACCTGACGGCCCGCAATATCTCGGCGCTTCGTGCACCACAGCGCGCCATGGCCGTCAGGTTGATTAGGGGATACCGCACGATCTCATTCGAGGCTGCGAGCCTCCTCGCCGGATCGATGCCATGGGACCTGGAAGCGGCGCTCCTGGCGTCGCTCTATCGTTGGCGCCAGGAGGCACTAGCTCGGGGCGAAGGACCGGATCCTCCCGCTATCAAGGCGGCGAGGTCCGAGCTCCGCCAGGTCCTAGTGGCGAATTGGAAGGAGCGACTTGTGCACCCCAGTGCCGGGCACGCTACGATCGTGGCGGTAAGTCCCGTGTTTGAGGAGTGGCTGGAGAGGCGGCATGGCGCCCTCACCTTCCGGCTGACACAGGTTCTGACTGGCCACGGATGTTTTGGCCGGTTCCTGTGTCGTATACGCCGGCAAGAGACGCCCGGTTGTCACCACTGCGGCGACTGCCGCGACGTTATTGAGGACACGGCGCTGCACACTTTGGCGGTTTGCCCCGCCTGGGCATCGCAGCGTCGTGATTTGATCGCGGCAGTCGGATCGGTTGCCCTCTCGCTCCCGGCCGTAGTTCAGTCTATGGTCCGGAGTGAGAGGTCGTGGAACGCCGTCGCCTCCTTTTGCGAGGAAGTGATTTCCATCAAGGAGGCGGCGGAGCGGGAGAGGGAGCGTTTAAACCCTCTCCCCAACCGCAGAGCCGGGCGCCGGAGGGCGCGAGATGACCTCCAGCCACCCTGAGGTTTGACCTGGGGGTGGCGGGCTTTGTGGGCCTGCCCGCCATCCGTTCAGCACCAGGTCCGAGAGGCGGCGTGCGTGTTCCCACGCGCGCCTCTGTGTCGAGTCCGTCTTCCCTCTAGGGGGGAGACAGTAGGGTTTTATTTGAAGTAGTGCCTATTTTGGGTAGGTCTTTCGTGTAGTGGCCTGCCGTTTCATACGGCGGGCCGTAACCTCGGCGGGGTCGCGACCGCATGCGAAAGCGATTCGCGCGGCCCCGTCGGTAGTGGTTGTGTCGAGGAACACCGTGGTAGGTTTAGTCGGTATTCCGGGAGGTACATTATCATTTAACATCTTTATTTTACCCCGGCGAGTCCGACATAATCCCTCCGCCCGCCCCCGCGGAGGGATATGCGTCATTGCATTCCCCCACGTAAAAAAAAAAAAAAAAAAAAAAAAAAAAAAAAAAAAAAAAAAAAAAGTATATAAAGTTGCTGTACAGTGCTTTAAATTATTTTTTACTCCGAGTATCTGATGTTTTAGTTTATTATTTAAATTAAATTCAGATTAAAAGGAAAATTTTAAGCACTTATATAGGTTTAAAGATGAAAAGCTTTTGTCTCTATCACCTGTACAATATGCCAGAAACATGATTTTAATGTCTAAGATTTATGTTCTATTTTCATTTCTGAACTATCTCCAATTTAAACAGATTCAGTAACTTTGAAGCAGTAAAGTCACATTTTCATTCGTGAGAAAGAACAAACAAGCCGGCGCGATTTATTAAAAAAAATATACGAGTTTGGATAACAAACACGCAACATGTGAAGTTGTAGAAATAAACATTTCTTTACATTTCTATATTTTAGAAGTTCAGGTTACTCAAAGTATTTAATGCGAGTAAAATATTGCTGTCTAAAGCATGTTTTCCTAATTTGTTTTGTTTATGCTTTGATATCTAATACACAAACACAAATCTTTGTGTTTTCTGTTATGCTGCATTTATTTTAATGCTTTACGTAAATTTTAGATGTTTCACGTCATTGTTGGTAGGTATACAAACATATTCAACCCACTCAACATATACGCAATTGTAATTTAATATATTTGACGTTATTTTACGAGATACGGACGGTGAAAATTCTTAATACCAAAATATCTGATATAGCCGTATATGTCGTGTAATTCATTCTTATTTGTTTATATAAAATACAAATCCTGACCTAGATAACAATAATTCTGTACGTGAAGGAATCTACAAACATTAAAATAACGGACAAAAAAAAATACGTATCTAGACTCGGAACTAACATTTGTGGATAGATACATAATGTTTTGTTCATAGTGCCAGTGACGAAGCGTCAACTTTATCCACTACGCCACCCGGGCAGTTGCTATGAGCAATACTCATAAAAGTACGGCGAATTGACAACTTACACAATAAATGCACACAAAGACCATCAAGGTTTAGAACAAGTCCAAATCTTTTGATCACGTAGATTGTTACCCGCATATCTCGCACGAGTAAAAAATTAAACCCATGGCATACGCAACTTAATAACGACGTTTTTTTTATTGCCTTTGGTGGCAGACGAGCTATTGGCCCATCTGATGGAAAGTAGTAACCGCTGCTCATGGACTGCAGCAATGTCAGGACACAGCAAAGCCGCTGCCTACCGTGAAAGAAGAACTATCTTTAACTTATCATAGCGCTCGGGAAACACCGAAGCAGGCAGTTCATTCCAGAGCTTGCACGTAGGTGGGAGAAATGATCGCTGAAAGCGTACCGTCTTGGATTTGAACGCTTCCAGGTGATATGGATGAACGTTGCTTCGTTGGCGAGTGGTACGTTGATAGAAACTGATCACCGTTGTCGAAATCACACGGGAAGCAGAACCTTTATTTTATCTCTAAAAGAAAATATGGCAGGGTTTGGCTTACAAATTACCAGAGTAATCCAGAGTTAACTAAAAAATGATTGTTTTGAGAGTTGGTTCACGTCAAGATAGCCATGGCTGAGATTCAAATCAATGACGTCTCCATGGAAAGTTCAAATCCTTATCCATTAGGCTTAGTCATCATAGTCTTATACAAACGGTCAAACCGTCAAACCACAATACCGTTCTTATACAAAGCTAAAGGAAATAAAATAATTGTCTACCTAACTATTGATCAACTTTCGTTCACAACTTCTACGATTACATTTTTTATTTCTTATCATAAAGTTACCGGAACTATATATTATATTCTTATTGCAATACTAAGAGAAATAAAACAGAACTTTGAGAATAATAACTTACTGTCAGCACGGATGTCGCGGCAGTTTTTGTTGTCCTCTCGCCACTACCAATGAAAAGGAGAAGCTTTAAAACAAATGTAGCTAATCATTTCTGCACAAACTTTACTTTCTAGTACTAGTCACATTGAAGGGAATATGTTCATCTATAAAAGCTGTGTATGTACACTTTTAACACACGATAAAAATTTAATATATTTATTTGTACTAGCGGTCGTCAAGAGCTCGAAATTCGACCATTATTGATTTAAATTTTGTGTTTGATCGTTATTAAGGTTTTTTATTGTCTATAACTTTACCCTTATAATCACATTTAATCTAGATTTCTCCAAGGCTATACAGGTTACTTTACCTATCTTTTCCAATCAAATTACTATTTATTTAACTATATCTACTCTTTCATTGATGATATTCCTAAACTTGCTACTTAGTTTTCTTTGTTTCTTTATAACATATAAATAAGATATGTAACCATAGTTAGCTGTCAGCTAAACAATGCCGAAATACTACGAACGCGATTCGACTGCGTGTGTCAAATGCATGGTTGTATGCGTGTAATGTTTTTCATTAATTTAATCTATTTCTAATGCATATTTTATATAAAGTATTAGGATTTGCCACTCCTTCTCCATATAAACTTTAACTGTGCCAAATTTCATACTTCTCCATCGGCACAATTTTCGTAAAAAGTGTTACAAAGATTTTGCTTCACGTGTTAATTTATAGATATAAGGGCTGGCAAAGTTTATTTTTTAAATCTACGATTTGTTGGCAAATTACAAGCTGCAAGTACAGCAAGCAGAAGAAATATATAGATATATTAAACTCACGTACTTCTTACTTGCTCCCTTCTAACTCATTCTTGAGAACATTGTAAATACATACTACTACTGTGATTAAACAGAATAAATTAAAATTCAAAAGAAGGAGAAAGTCAATGCTAATTTGTACGAGTGTCGTATCAAAAGACCTGATAAGCTGCAGTCAGAAGGACTGCGATACGATCTAATGACGAAATATAAGATAAGCGGACCGTGTTACAAGATGGGATAAATAAATGCTAAGGAGATAAAGATTTATTTATTCGTGCTATCAAATCACTTATATAAACTTCAAGTTTTCATCACAAATCTTACTTGATGTAAGATATTAACGGTTTGACCACACAACAACACATACTGTTGCATTCAGACATATTTAATGTTTACTTAAATTATTCATTTGTAAAAAAGGACCCACAAGTAAAAATAAACTAAAGACGTAAATAATAATTGTGCCCTTAAAGACAGATACCACAGCCACGATTATAGAGTGGGCTTACACGTTACATTTACTTGATAGAAAACGATAGTGCACAATTTTTAATTTGATTGAGCGCGATAATACTAAAGATAATACAATATTTATAATTCAGATGTCATGTTGACATTACACAATGTGTTTCGGATGATAACTAAACATCTATGAAGGTGACCATCATTACTTTGAACATTGGCGGGCGCATCTATAACTCTTTGCCGCTGAGTAAATCTTCAGAAAATTTCACTTGCTTTGAGTAAAAGTGTTACTAAAGAGACATCTTAGTTATTGTTAAAAGTATAAGAGTGTGGCAGATAGACCTTACGTTTCGTACATATTATGTATGTGTGTGTGACATGTCATTACAAGATTGTAATTAAGGCTAAGAAACAAATTATGGCGGAGCTTTAGCGCAAAAACTAGTAGCGGACCGTGAATGATGTACATATATGTACGTTTGACCACAAAAATAATATGAGAGATAAGCACTCATAGTAATAAACGACTAGTTTTTGGAATATTTATGTAAATGTAATACTACTTCCTTTGAAATAATTTACATACTAGATTTTGGCCGCGGCTTTGCTCGCGTAAAGGCAAGTTTGGTTAGGTTAGTAACAGTACTTTTCCTGGATGAAAATTACCCTTTGTTCTATTCTGTAACCCTGACAAAGTGTGTGTGAAATTGCATGATGATCGGTCGAGTAGTTAAGGCGTGAAAGCGTAACAAATCAACAAACAAACTTACATTCTCATTCATAATATTCTAGTTAGGATTAGAATAGTTAGGATTTCTTTATTTATGATTGTCCAACAGATTATACAGCACAACAAATTCAATAACAAGTAAGAACTTGTTATTGAATTTGTTGTGAACGCAAGAGCGTTTAGCATTCAATTAAATGTTACAATTCTATAAGCATTTTGCACTTTAATTATATATAACTGTACAATTTAGTAATACAACGTTGCTGCCAGAAATATAACAATGTTAAGTATAAATTGTTCACTAATGTGTCGTCGCACTTTTAGGATACTAAAGTAGAAAATAAGGCTACTCCTAGAAATAAGACGGCACATTAGTGAACAGTTTATACTAAATAATTTAGTTCTGTCTGCAATTATCGAAAAGTAGTTAATGCGGTGAGTTTTACCAGATATGTTTTAGGTCCTACATAGCGAGCCGGCGCCGGACATAATTCCAGACCCCGTGTTGCTGCTTAGAATTGCTTAAGAGAAAATACAATAATATCGACCCCGGGACGCAAACATAAGCGTCATGTTGCCACATGACCGAATGTCTCAAACGATGCAATTTAGTATCACTGTACCAAAATATTATAATAACTAATATGTATAATGCTAATTCGCGGATAATAGCTCAGAACTTCAAAAGGTAAAGGCAAACAGATGGCCAACCGCTCTTTATTACGAGGGTATGCGTAAGGGATGTGTTATCTAATTAATATACGCACGTAACAGAAACGTTTCATGTCCTATAAATATTGTAACTATATTTAATATGTCCTGTTTAGTATACAGCGTGTGACACTTAAGTGTGGTCATGTAGTGTGACAACATTGAAAATAATTTAGATAGTATCATATATAGAACTGTTAAACTGCGTATTTTAATAGAGTCCAATCATTGACAGACACAGCCATATCTTGTACTAGATTTTGCTCGTGGCTTGGCTCGCTAATGTATATTTTGTCAATAAACTTCTATCCCTCGGGAATAGTACATTTTTCTGGATTAAAGGTAGCTTTTGCTTTTTACTATAACCCTGATAATGTGAATGTGCAATTTCATGATGATCGGTCGATTAGTTAGGACGTAAAAGTGTAATAAACAAACTCATATTCGCATTTATAATATTAGTGACGTAGTTAGTATTGTTACGTTCCAACCATCATACATAAATAACGCGACAAAATCCGTGTAAAGTAGTTTAATATCAAGGTACCCTATGTCCTTTTCTGTCTCATAACATGACGTATGCGCAATTTCATGATGATCAGTCGAGTAGTTAAGGCATGAAAGCGTAACAAACAAATAAACAAATCATATCCGCATTTATAATATCCAGAGTCCTACTCTGGATGGCTGGTTCCACTTAACATAAAGTGCCAATTTTATTAAAATTGTTCTGCTAGAAATATACATGAAATGAAATTTGTTTGCTCCTGAGTATCGAGTTTGATTTTTAATTAGGCTGTGTTTTGCACGTCCGTGTACCTGATACCTGATGTTATTTGCTACATATATAGTACACGTACCTTTATTATTAATTGAAATAAATTAAGGCCCAAAATTCTACTTTTTTTATTTCTACATTATCGACGAATATATATGAAAACAAAAAGGTCTGAAATTTTCAGTGTTTGAGCTGGGCGTTGATGATCAACGTAAACAGTTCGAACATTAAATTTTGTAAAAACTTTGTAATTTTGAACAGTTTCCCGTTATGACGTAGACAAGAAACGAGGCCAGATTTTTAAATTTCCCATGAGATACAAAATACAGAGAATATTCGCTTTAAAGTCGCTGTTTTATTATATTATATTGTAGATATAGGTAACTACAACTACAAACAACTATTTCCAAGATCTTGAGAGATTCTCTCTGGATACCCATTACTTGACATAAAGCTGAAATGTTGCTTTCATTACTTTTGTTAGGTATAAGAATCCATTATTATTCTGTCGCGGTACGTAATTATTTATTTTGCTTCAAAGTGAAGTTAGGTCCCGGCTACATCATAGTGGTGCGTCTGCGAAAGCGTTTGCTGTGCGGTATCATGCACACGTTGCCGTGTTGTGCTTATAGTTAGGCCTTACGCAGACGATTGTTTTTTCTCCAACGTCAAAAAAGTTCTGTTCTGTCCGTTGTTGTCTGCGGCCTGCGAACTGTCGCAGTTTGTTTTGTCGGTTTAAATCCACCAGGAGCCAGGATCATAGGCCTGCCACCAACTGACTTTTGTCCTTCTCCTTCGTTCCTTAGTGTACGTTGTTGCGTAGGATTCCATATGTTCTACAACGCCGATCAAATTGTTTGATTCGCCGCTGTCCGTCCTCTGCGAATTGACTTAATATGTTCACGGTTTTTCACAGTGACGCTATTGTGATGTCACCGGGTTCAAATATCAATACAGTGACGAGTTATAAGACTCAGGGTTAGTCTATTAAAACAGCGACTGCTTTTTGCACAGCTATTTTTACGTCGCCTGCTCAATGGTGATCTCAAGTAGCAACTTGATTGCCTTAGCACGTCAGGTCAGAACCTCTAAAGTAAATGTCTAATAAAATATAATCTTTTCCCCCTATTGATAATAACCTCAGTAATGTTGCCTTTAGATCCCAGATTTTAAAACAGGTGGCGCGCTAGCCGTTTACATAAAATAATAAATCAGCAAACGAGCGATATTTGCTTTGTTCGCTGCATTCACAAGTTTGGAATTACAAGCTCAGAATTATAATTACTGTTCACGAGATGCGTTACATGTGCATTTTTGTAAGTTTTATACCAACACGAGCTGCCCATGCAAGTGACACGTCTGAAACTTGCGTAGCTTGCGCATATAATCCAACTTCTAGTTCGCTAGAAGTTGGGCTGAAGTTGCTAGTCACAGTTCAGTGCACAGTTCCTGCCCGCCCGTACACTGCGTTCACCAAGTACGCCTGTTTTTTGTCATAGCGACACTACTTGGAGTAACTTCAGGGGAAACTCTAAGTTTGACGTTGATTATAACTACGCGCCAGGTACGTCACGACAGTTCTTTGGTTGTGTACCGCACTTTAAGTTCACAAAATCGTATTTTATGAACGTGCTATTCCAATGTTATAAATAATTAAAAAGGTTAGGTTTCATTGCGCTTTGTTAAACCAGGTGGCTTATTTTGTCTCTCTAATTAAATGACAGCACTCTGATAGATAGAGGCCATTTATTTGATTATTAAAATATGAATATTTCAGTTGAAGTAATGTATTTAAATTAGGTAAATTGCGCTGCCCTTTTAAATAATAAACAATGTTGTTCAATTTAAAGAGAAAACCGACGTGTTTTTAAATATTTTATTGGTCTTATATATATTCTATATATTATAATTAGACCCAGTATCATTAAAATTTACTATTTACTTAAAAGCTTCGTTAGCCTTATTGCATATGGTATGGCTCGGTCGAAGGGTCTTGGGTTGATGCCCAGGGTAGTACCTAAGTTATATTGGGTTTCTCAGTAGCTCAGTACGGACACTGACTTTAAAAGAAACGAGTAATCTTAGGCGTAACAGCTTTTATAAAAATGTTTATGCGCGCGTACGTTCTATTGCTACAATACAACATTGAACATTTAGAATGAGTTATTAGGGTTTACTTTTCTAATGCAATGTATATTGATTAAAATAAAATTATAGGTACATTGACTGCACAATATTAAACTACTGAATGTATGGCCATGTCATTTTAATCTGTTATCTGTCCCTCTAAGGAAATCTTTGTATTGCGAGGGTCTTCAAAATCATTGGTACAACTGATATAAAAATCTACATACAGAGGCTCGAGATAACTTTTCTCTTTTCGTTGTAGCTATGTTAAAAAACTGCACTAGGAATAATTCCTGTTTTGCCGCATGTCGCCGCATGTAATTGGGCCCTGCCAAACAAGTACCCATGTAACATGTATAAAATGTGTATGGACTGATCCTAAAAAATATACAATACATAATATTTATTGAAATTTATTTTTAAATTAGAAGAGTGGCTGTAGTGTATGCGATAATGCGATATAGCATAAATACGCTGTCTCGTGTGCTCCTGTATTGGCAACACTGTCGTTGACACGAACTGTCAGGGATATAGGCGGCAAACCCGGCAGGTGAAAATACGAAGTGAATTGTGATCAGAGAATACGTGGGCATTGTCGAGCCAGTGTAGTGGAGGGATTAAACAATCCTACAAGTGGCGACGAGCAAAAGGTATCGTATTTAAATAAATATGTTTTACAAAACGGAATAGTTCGAAGTTGGTACAAGTACTCTGTGGTCGGTACATTTTGAGGTTACGAACCCAACATGTATTTTGTTAACAAATTCAGCTAACATTTGTACCATTGTTTTTAGTATTCATGTACCTAGTGAGTGTTAGGAAAAATATCATCATATCTGCTACACTTGGGCCTGATTAATGCTCGACGGGTGTTGATAAATGAGTACCTACCTACTTATCTATCAATAGATAGAATATTAACTAATTGCATAACTAAAGTTCATTTAAGTTTGAAGTAACGGGATTGGTCCAATCTCTATGAATTAATCAGTAATAAACAACAATTTAATACTAAAGTTCTTACCTTAAACTCAAACAAGCATCATTCATTTAGGTACCGGTACCTATGTAGTTATTAGCCTACTACTAGTAGGGTATGTAATGAGATTAATATCATTTTTATTTTAGTAGCCTGGTAGTTCGAATGAATACCTCCATTAAATTGGAAATGGTTGACATAACCTCCATTAAATTGGAAATTGTCTGGTAATTCAAAGGAATACCTCCATTAAATTGGAAGTGGTTGATAAACCCCATTATGGTTGAGACTGTCTGGTATTTCAAATGAGTACCTCAATTGAATTAAAAATGGTTGACATAACCTCCATTAAATTGGAAATTGTGTGGTAGTTCAAATGAATACCTCTGTTAATTTGGTAACGGTTGATAAACTTCCGTTATTTTGGAAGCTGTTGGTAGTTCAAATGAATGCCCATTAAAGTCGAAATTGTATGGTAGTTCAAATGAAAACCTTATTTAATTGGAAATGGTTAATACAATCTCCATTTAAGTTGACACTAGTGTTACATATACCAATTAAATTGCATATTCCAGGTTGTCCCATCGGGATCAGGAAATGGCTCAACAACCGTTATTGGCTCTAGAAGGACTTGATTTAGACGGTGACAGGAGTTCCATTGGCTGTAAATGGGAGAGATGGAAAAGATCACTACTCATATATCTTGATGCAGCGGGAATTGAGTTGTCGCAGAAAAAACGGGCAACATTGTTGCACTTTGGAGGGGCGAAGCTGCAAGATATATTTTATAATTTACCTGGTGCGGATGTTAAAGCTACAGAAAATGTGGATGTTTTTGATGTAGCTATAAAAAAGCTTGATGAATATTTCCTTCCAAAACAAAACCATGTTTTTGAACGCCATATGCTCAGACTAATCAAGCAAGAAGATAATGAGAAATTTGAAGGCTTCCTAGTACGATTACGGAAACAGGCAGAAAAGTGCAATTTTGGTAAAGATGAGAATCACTTCATTGACCAGATTACTGAGAAATGTACTTCAGCTGAACTACGTAAGAAAATACTTACAATTGGTGACAGCATCACTCTGGAAAAAATTATAATCGAAGCCAACACTTTGGAAGTTGTCAATGACCAATTAGAAATATATGGTGAAAAAAAAAAAATAACTCCAAGATAAAAAACAAGAAAATCAAGAGGTTAACGCTATTTACAACAGGAATAGAAAGGAAGAATTTTATAAAACAAAACAATTGTACAACAAAAACCTTAAACTATGTGGACGGTGTGGAAGTAAAAGTCACGGAATAGATTGTAAAGAATGCCCTGCTTTAGGAAAAGCATGTTTTACATGTGGTAAGCCAGGACATTTCCGTCAATACTGCAGAACAAGGGTCACAAAAAGGAAATCCGACGAACAAGTAAAATCTGATAATCCACAAAACTCAAAAGGAAACAAAAGAGCGAAATTAGCAGTGGATTACGTTTTTAGCATTGATGACGATGTAACAATGGAGTGCACCTTAGGTGGAGTCAAGACTAAAATACTTGTTGATTCAGGATGTAAAGTCAATTTGATAACCCAAGAAACATGGGACTCTTTGAAAAATCAAGGAGTTTTAACAATCAACCAGACACCTAAGCCAAACAAAAATCTCCTAGCATATGGCAGTTGCACACCACTCAGCATTAAGGGTTCATTTGAGACCACAATTGTAATTAGTGATCGGAGAGAACTAACAACTGTTTATGTTGTCGAGGGAGGTACAAGAGACCTGCTAGGGAAAGAAACTGCCACCCTTCTAGGAGTTTTGAAAATAGGCATGGATGTCAACAATATTGAGAATAACCGGGTGTCACAGCCATTTCCTAAACTCAAGCATGTGTTGGTAGAAATCCCTATTGATGATAGCATACATCCAATATCACAACCATATCGGAGAATACCGTTGCCTATTGAACAAAAAGTTGAAAACAAGATTCAAGACCTACTTGATCGAGATATAATTGAAGAGGTACATGGACCTTCAAGGTGGGTTTCTCCAATGGTACCAATTATGAAAGAGAATGGGGACTTACGTTTGTGTGTCGATATGCGACGCGCTAACGCTGCCATTATGCGGGAGAATCACCCTTTGCCGTGCATGGACAAATTTTTGCCAGAAATTGGTAAAGCTAAATACTTTAGCAAGCTTGACATTAAAGACGCTTTTCATCAGTTGGAATTACATCCGGATTGCAGACACATAACTACTTTCATAACGGCTAAAGGACTCTATCAATATAAAAGACTTATGTTTGGAGTCAGTTGTGCTCCTGAGATCTTTCAGAAGGTGCTTGAAAAGCTTTTAGTAAAATGTGAGGGAGTTATAAACTTCATGGATGATATATTAGTTTTTGGAGATAAAGAAGAGCAACATGACGCTCGACTAAAAAAAGTGTTGAAGATTTTAAGAGAAAATTATGTACAACTCAATGAACAGAAGTGTAAGTATAAAATAGGAAAAGTGAACTTTTTGGGTCACGAATTGTCTTCAAATGGAGTAAAGCCGTTGCCAAAATATGTCGAGAGCATCACCAGCTTCAGAGTCCCTACAACCATAGAAGAACTACAGAGCTTTTTAGGACTAGTAAACTATGTGAACAAATGGTTACCCAACTTGGCCACGAAAACCGAACCTTTGAAAGAATTGTTGAGAAAAGAACTAGGAAAGAAGACCGACATTAAACCATTTTGGACAAGTGACCAAGACAAGGCGTTTGCTGAACTAAAAGTAGCGTTGACCGAAATACAATCTCTGGGATACTACGACATTAAAGACAAGACAAAGGTTATTGCAGATGCCAGTCCTGTAGGCCTCGGCGCCGTTCTTGTGCAGACTGATTCACAGGGCCCGCGGATCATTGCATACGGTAACAGGACACTGACAAATTGTGAGAGGAAATATAGTCAGACAGAGAAAGAGGCTCTAGCTCTAGTTTGGTCTGTAGAACATTTCAATATTTTTCTTTTTGGCAAAGAGTTTGATCTTATTACGGATCACAAACCTCTGGAAATATTGTTTGGGCCAAAATCTAAGCCCTGTGCACGCATAGAACGATGGGTACTCAGGCTACAATCATATAATTACAATGTGATCTACATGCCAGGAAAAGTGAACATCGCCGACCCGTTATCATGCCTATGTAAATATTTAAATTCACCATTTGAGAGGGGAGATGAGCATGTACATCAAATTGTGGAGCAAGCTAGACCATACGCAATTTCAATGGCTGCCATTATTGAAGCTTCGAGAAATGACAAGGAAATAAATTATGTTAAGAAAGGAGTCTATGAAAATGAGTGGCACGAATCCATTAAAGGCTATAAGATATTTGAGAATGAGTTATGTTTCTGTGAAAATATTTTACTCAGAGGCAACAAAATCGTAATACCTAAAAAATTACAGAAAGATGTACTAGACGCTGCACACGAGGGCCATCCCGGAATTGTCTCTATGAAAGGAAGATTAAGGTCAAAAGTGTGGTGGCCAAGAATTGATAAGGACGTAGAAAATTTGGTCAAATCTTGCAAGAGCTGCACACTGGTGGGATTGCCAAATCCTCCGACGCCCATGAAAAGACGCGAACTCCCTATGGCTCCTTGGATTGATGTTGCAATGGATCTGCTGGGTCCACTTCCTAATGGCAACTACTTACTCGTAATGGTTGACTATTATAGTCGCTACAAAGAAGTCAAGACTACCAAAATAGTGACCAGTTTCCAGATTATAAAATTACTTAAAGAGATATTTAGCAGATTAGGTTACCCAGTGTCAATTACTGCAGATAATGGGAGGCAATTTGTCAGCGATGAATTTCGTTCATTTTGTAAGGAATGCAACATCATCCTTTATAATACAGTGCCTTATTGGCCCCAACAAAATGGGGAAGTCGAAAGACAAAACCGTGATATCATGAAGCGCCTCAAGATCAGTCTTTTGGAAAAAAAAGACCTGAAGGAAAGCCTTATGGAATACCTATTAATGTATAACAGTACGCCTCATACAACCACAGGCAAGTCGCCATCAGAATTGTTTTTTAGACGTCAAAACAGAGACAAAATACCGTCGATTGATAGGCTGGTTAGTGCAGAGGTTGACCTTGAGGTGCGAGACCGGGGCAAGATTCATAAGGAAAAAGGGAAGGAGTATGGGGATAGAAGAAGAGGACCCATTGAATCAAATTTAGCTGAAGGAGATAAAGTCTATGTAAAGAATATGGATAAAGTTAATAAGCTTAGCTCAAATTACAATCCAGCACCTCACACTGTTCAGAGTACTAATAAAGGAGACATTACAGTAAGGAATGATCAAACAGGTCAAGTACTCAGAAGGAATATTGTTCACCTGAAAAGAGTAGAGGGACAATGGAAAACAGTGCAGGAAAATGATCAGGAAGACGAGGATGAAAAGGAAAACAAAGAGTATGTAAATGAATGAAGTGTGAATTACTGAACCTCAAACTCATAACTATTAATTGATGATTAAGTGATTAAGTATTAATATGTTCAACTTTAAATAATTCAAATAGTTTTTTTGTTAGTCCTGACTACAATAGCTGCATACAGAGAAATCTAATGTTTGTACTGTTGTAACTTTGAGTGATGACTGATTACCTTTATGTATACATAATATAATATATGTGTGGAGTAAAGATCTTGTTATTTTTATTTTTTATCAAGGGAGGGATGTAGTGTATGCGATAATGCGATATAGCATAAATACGCTGTCTCGTATGCTCCTGTATTGGCAACACTGTCGTTGACACGAACTGTCAGGGATATAGGCGGCAAACCCGGCAGGTGAAAATACGAAGTGAATTGTGATCAGAGAATACGTGGGCATTGTCGAGCCAGTGTAGTGGAGGGATTAAACAATCCTACAGTGGCCATGAGTTACTTGCACGTTTCTTCTCATAGACTCAACCCTTTGCCTGAACCTAGCTATTAACTTAAATGTAGCTTCAGTAACTTAGTAAACTCACTAACCTATATATTTTGACGTTCATAAGTGTACCTACTTTGTGACCTAAATGAATAAATGATTTTGACTTATTTTTTAACCCTTAAAGGCTACAACGATGTTTTTACACCGGGGTAATTTATATCTGTGCCTGTATCTGTTCGTATTTAACTCAGCGCCTTGAGATTCCGTGTATTCTCATAAATAAAGGGTAGCCCTCGAACACGCGGAGACAAAGGTTGTGCGCGAGAGTGGGTCCTGAGCTACACTCGCAACCCGCTGTTTTTTCACTTATTGTAGTCATAGTGGGCTACTAAATTACAGTATAAGTAATGAACTTTTAATATTTTATTTTTAGTATGTGTGTAGAATATATTATTTCTATGTGTATTATTATATGTCACATGATTATTATTTTTATATGTATTATTGTTATCTGTGTTATTATATTTATATGCTATTTTCATTACAGCTTATGTATTGAATGTAGTATTTTGTTTGCCAAAGATAAATGCTATTTAGAAGTGATTGTATATCTTCATTATTGTAGTCTATAATTACTAAAAAGAGGTTGATTTTATGTTTATTTTATCTAAAAACATCTTTGAAGAAGATCGCGAGAACAAATATTGATTTAAAAATATAATTATGCCTATTTTGAGATATAGGTGTAAATAATATGCCAAAATAAAGGCTTAACTGTGATTATTAAAATAAATATTAAATAGACTCATTAAAACAACATAATGAATAATTATCAAGTTTTTCATACACTTTCAAAACAACCATAATTTTGAGAAGCCCCTTTCACTCGAAATTTAAAGTGTTATTTTTTAAAGAAATTAAGCCAATCAAATAACCATAGGGTACGAACCATTATTAAAGTAAATATAATATAAAATTTTATAATATCTTTAATTATATTATTTATGCCAATTATTCAATCCGGGTGGTTTACACCCGTTGTAGTCTTAGCAGTATTCAAATTCATTGTAGCCTCTATGAGTTAAATAACTATCATCTTGCAAAATGAATAGGTACAGCGAAATTGTGCCACGATAACAACACTGAAATATAAAATTATTTCGTAAACAAGATGGTGTCAAGAAGTCTCCAATAAAAAAAATGGTATTAAAACTAATGGACGAGCAAGAGCCTGGTATTAAACGTATTTTCTTGTAGAAATGCTACAACGCTATTAATTCATAACATTACCGAAGCGGGACGACCATTAAAATATCAATGAAATTTCCAGTATAGTAAAGTCACGTTTTATATATATAGGCAGACAAACAGCACTAACGAGCTGTGACGTAATAACATCGTAAAGTTATAGTAGAGTTGCATATTGAGTACGGATACCAAAGACACAAAAGCTGACTCCAAAAATATCAAAGTCAAAAATCATTTATTCACTTTGGTCACAATATAACACTTATGAACTTCAAAATATATAGTTTACTAAGTTACTGAAGATACATTTAGGTTAGTTGCTACTCAGGCAAAGGGTTGAGCCTATGAGAAGAAACCTGCAAGAAACCCACGGCCACTCTTTTAAATCGCCAGTTAAATATAATTTTAGTATTTTGCAACTTATATCAAGAAGGTGTTGCAGCCATTATACCATATGCCACTAACTTTAATAAACTAAAGATAATAACAATAATAAGTTAATAATATTAAATAAAATAAATAATTTGGATGTACCTAGTTATATTTGCAATTTAATATATAATATAGGAAGTCCGTGACTAAATGCGGTTGTGGATTTATATTTTTCAATAATAATCAAACTGAGAAGCAGAATACTTGATAACGTCACATTTAATCACAAGGTACCTCTACATTACTAAATTGACTTATAAGTAATACAGATCCTTGAATCCTAAATGCAACAAGCAACTAGTTCCATGAGTTTTTGTCATTTAAGTAGTCATTGGTGCCAATTCTGTTGTCACAAAATTCTCTTATCTTAGCTAAAAATCTCTAAAATTTAGTTTGGTCCTGTCACTTTTAGCGATTTCATAATACAAAATGTCGTTTGACAGGACTAATCTAAATTTTAGAGAATTTTAGCTAAGATAAGAGAATTTTGTAATAACAGAATTGGCACCATTGACTGAATAATAAGCCTTTCCAATGAGCTGTACTTTAACAGCGCTTTTAAATTTAAGCAATAGTAAATTAATTTTGTTAACTGGTAGTTATACAGGTATTAAAAAACGTATACCGAGTGCCGCAAATGTATTGCGAACTTTATGTTAACGGTGATATGGGCTATTCTTATTATATAAGTGAATATTATGTATAATAAACATAATGTTATCAAATATATGTACATATACTGCGACGCAACAGTACATTACGTAGGTAACGTATGCCTATTTCTTTAAATCGATCTTTAAGTGAAAATCGTGGGCCTAAATTATAAATACTAACACTGCTGCAGTACTACTACACGCTTTTGAAGAATAAAAAATTTCTCAATATCAGCTTCCCCAAAATAATATACCGTAGGACATGACACTGTGAAAGTAATTGAAATATACTAGTCTCGCAGTATCTACATCAGTAAGCTGTCTTACTTTCCGAATTGCGTATGCGGCTGAGCTAAGTTTTCCTCCAAGAAACGATATATGATCGCCCGGCCCCATTGAACTTTGTGATCTACTTAAAGTTAATATTGTCTATACATTGAAATTAAACAAACTTTATACAGATTTTATCGCGATGTTTATTTTTTATAAAACACTATTATTACATAATTTCGAAATTTTAAACTACTATTATTAAACACTTTTACTAGTTAGGGACAATAAAACATCCACGTTTACAAAGTCTAAGAACAGATGTTTACTTAGAATTGACAAGTTGCAGTAAATATCATATTTGCCATAATTAACCTATTGAGTCGCAGCGGCACACCGGTGGCCAGACACAGTAGATTTTAGTTATCTCATGTATCCTAAGCTTTGACAGATTATACAATATTCTGGCATATTGGATGAAGACATTTTAACGGAACTTTCTTAAGTATACATCTTGTTGAAGGAGACTGTACAAAACGGCGTATAACGTCGGCAAATGCGATACGTTTACGTGTTTATAATATGAACACACCGCCGTTTGTAAAGGAGGTGAGCCGGGTTGATGAGTTTATAAAAGCACGCCTTGCTTACTAAAATAACTCACTAATTACTAATCTAGCTCTAGAATATCTTCAACATGTTTTCGTAAGGTCATGCGCAAAATGCAAGTAAATTTTAGGAAGTAAGAGGAATCAATATAGACTTGACATTTAGAAGATTTTAAGATAAAAAAACATACATACATGCATAGATTCACGCCTGTTTCCCAAAAGAGTAGGCAGAGACTACGGATTTCCATTTGCTACGACCATGACACACTTCCCTGGGTACATTCGCTTTCATCACATTCCTCTTACACGCTCGCCGGTTTAAGGTGCTCTTAACCTGGCCTTTGTCCAGAACGTCTCCGATTTGGTCAAGAAACGTTCGCCTAGTTCTGCCTCTTACGAGTGTTCCATTCACATTAGCCTTATAAACTTTCTTAATCAGTCTTTTCTCGTCCATTCTTTTTACATGCCCAAACCAGCTTAACATACCCTTTTCTATTCTTGTCACTATTTACTTATAAACATATCTTTTGTACAAAATATCAGCTTGTACAAATTGCCGATTATATAGTTTGCTAAGCAAATCGAAAATATAATTTATCCATCATAAAAATACTTATGCATTTTTCATAGAAATCTAGTTGCACTGACATTTTCAATTTGTCATTATGTAGACGTCTATCGCGGTCTAGCATAAAATCTGATGCTTGCTTCAAGCAATAATAGTTATTAGCTATTGAAAAATAAAGTCGATCTTTACGTGAAAGATAGGAATAGGTATAGGAATAGGAATAGGTACCACTTTAACGGTGCAGCCACCGTTGTAGTAGATGTGATGTATCAGAATTGCTCTAAGAGTTAAATTTAAAAAACACGCAATCCCCTGTCGGCTCGTTCTGTGAATAATATTGAACCACGTCTAATAAATATTGTACAACGTCGCGGCTACTGTTTCAAATACCTGCCTATGTTTTTGTAGAGATTTAATTTCCACAGGGTTTGTCCCTAGAACATCATTAAAACTCGAGACTGCGTTCCCAGAATAGTTAATTCCAGTGAATAAGTAGAATTTAATATTCAATAGTCAAATTTATCGGTCTAAAAATTACTTTTCTATAGTTAAATAATTATACCACATTAATAAACTATATTTCTACCAACGTTGCCATCTTCGACGGTTCCGGTTGAAGTGCAGAATAAAAACACAAAGTAATCTTTTCATTTTTATCATTTAAGCCCATTTTGGAATATAGAGCTATACTCCATTTGGTTAAATATTTAACTAAAGGTAAACAATCTTGATGTGTCTTTTTTATCTTTTTATCTAAAAACTCAGTTTAAAAATAAAATGCTGCTAAAGATCAATGTAAATACAACAATAATGATTACTAAATCAATTGAACCGTTAGGTTAAACAGTAGTTTATTTGTTTAATATGTGTTAGTGTAAAAAGTTACATCAAGATTGTTTAAATTTAGTTAACTATCTAACCAAATGGAGTATAAGTATTTTAAATAGATACATCAGTTACAGAAGATATTAAATTATTAGTACGTAATAAGTATAAATTCTGTACCGTTGTGATTATTTGTAACGCACTATGAGACCGAGCGTGATCTCACTCGCGGAGTAGAGCATGTTCATTAGTCCTGCTCGGTACAACCTTTTATTTTATAAGTGTGTTTCTCTTAGCGCCATAGACTTAGCATTGCTGATGACTACTACATTGTCAGCATACTACTATATTAGCAGCGATAGCCTAGTGGGAAACCATTGGACCGCTACTACTAAATACTAACTACTGCTACTAAATTGTTATTTATCGCTGGGTATACGGTGAAGAAAAGCATTGTGAGAAAATCTGTATGTCTGAGAGTTCTACATAATGTTCTCGAAGATATGTGAAGTCTTCCAAACCGCACTAGGCGAGCGTAGTGAACTATGGCTTAACCCTTCTCACACTGAAAAGAGGCCCGAGCCTGGGAGACAGTTTAATACAGGGCTGATGTTATTTTTTATTATTATTATATACTATATTGTCAACAGCGAGTTATACACGTAGAGTTGATACTGTTACCTACCGCTTACGAAATATAATAGAAGTACCTAGTTGTGCTGATTAAACACACATGCAAAACACTAAAACCCAAAGAGTTTGTTTATTATATTATTAAAAGAGCTATATTTAAAAAGTAGGGATATACTAAGAGCCTTAAAAATCATCTTTCCTGCTTTTAATAGTCTTAATTAAGGGCATTGTGCCAGCCTTCTACCGGTTCAGCTATTCCATTTTGCATTTCACACGTCATAAAGAAACCATTACCTGACGCTGTGGTTTAAATACTAGCAATATTGTGTGATATATCAACAAAAGGCAAGCTTAATGTGGGTTTTTTATTGCGGGTCGGCCAAATCGTGCGGAGACAGTTTTCTTGGCCGTTGGTAGCATAGAGCTACATTTAAACAATTACATTTTGCGAATATAAACTGTAATAGATCTTAATTACAATTGTAAAGTTAATAAATCAATAAAAAAAAGTTCAATCCCCTAACGCACATTTGCTTAAAACAGCCAGGTAAACTTATAGTAATAGATTGTTGGGGCAGCGGTATTCTATACGACCGCTGTTCACGAGATCTCCAGTTCAATTGCCGAGTCAAACAGTGCGATTAGGTTATTCAGTCAAGAAATTTTCTTTTCTAGTCTGGTATTGTACCTATTAGACGGAAATAAGTTTGCCCTCTGATACGTGTGACCATAGCTTGTAAAATGTGAATGTAATTCATTGTTGCCTTTTCGGCGATATATGCGCGTGACCTAAGTAGAGGGGCAAAATATTGGACCAGAGTAAAGTGGGGATTTATAAAGGAATAATAATAATATTAGAATCAATAAAGGATCGTTGGATAGGAGAAGCGAGTGGAGAAGAAGATCAATACAGCGTATAGTACATAGTGCATCGGTATCCACGGCTTAATAAATAGGGATATTATTATATTATATTATATTCCAAAGTAATGCTGCCAATATACGCTGATATTATCTATCAAGTAATCTTCATCCCTCTTTGCATCCCGCTTTCTTCTTCTTTTCGATGTTTTTCAAGAAACTTCTTTTAGGATTGCCTCTTTTTCTATATACTGCTATTTCGAATCGATGTTTGTATATTTATAGTTGAGCCACTAATGTATAGTACCGCCTGATTGCCGCGATACAAGCCTTGAGAGAGTAGTAAGGAAGCCATTACTGATCTATATAATAAAAAAGGTAAAATGCTACTATACATAAATATTTCCTTCCAGTAAAATCTTAAAGAATTTATTGTATCGTATTAATGAGATTTTACTTCCTATTTTCTATGGTTCGTACTAACTGTTTCTACTCATTCACTAGTTTTTAATTCTTCCTCGTTTGTTTTCAAAACAGATTAACTTATTCTCTTTCAAACTTGCTACTCTTCAACAATTTAGAACTTCCAACATTTTCTATCTTTTTGTGTTAGCGTACATATTTCACAGACATAATTATAGTACGATGCTTAAAAAGTAGTTCTTAATGAATTGCTGTCAGAAGTGTATGATTATAAATATTACCTTTCGCGTATATGCTAGAATATGCTAAGCAGAGATGTATAACACCCACAATTCACCAGCTGTGGTTTCAGGTCCCACGTAATAAGGAGAGAGACTACTGCCACTTACGAGGCACAGTGCCAGACTCAGTGCTGCTATTATTAATTTGCTGACAGAAATGGCCTGACCCCCGTGTCGCAAGCACAGCAGTGCAGTGAGATATCGGGTTCGTTTCTCGAATCAAACCCGAGACTTTATGCACAATAATCCCATTTACAACCGCTTTACCACTGGTGCATTCTTATAAACCTTTATAGAAAATGAGACAAGTAGCTTTTGCCCACAAGTGGCCTATAAACCCACGTATTATCTAATAAACTGGGGCTTAAACAACACATTCTTATTGACAAGCTCCGTAGAATACTTTAAACGTTTATTTCGTACAAAAAGAAAGATTAACTTAAAGATTAATTAAAATATAAATAATGATACGCTGTTCCTCGGATCGCTAAACGTTTCGCGATACAAATTAAACTGGAGCTATTTTATACTTTAGTATGAGTTATGGAGGTTTTTATACATTTTCATAATAAGGTGTACTTTTGCTTTATTTATTATTGTTTACAATATTCGACAGAACAGACAATCTATTTTACGTATATTTTTATAAATCTTTCCAGAATAAAATGTGATAGAGGTCACGCGTTGGGTTAAAGAATGGACGCATGCTCGACAATGGCCAAATTTTGTATTCGTTTCTTAGGCTTAATAAGTGCTTTTATAGACTTGACCTAAATATCACTATAGGGACTATAAGTGCACTTCACCTCTTCCTAACTTATCTCTACTATACAACCGTATTACATACATATATACACAGTGTAGTGCATTGTTTGCGATGACGCCCAAAATTGACAAACTAATAATTAATTAATTTCATATATGTCATCTTATAGATAGTACAGTTTCTATGCAATAAATATCTTTATGTCTATTATTTTATATCTGACTAGATTTTGTCCGTAGCTACGTTTGCATAAATGTAGGTAACTTATGTCAATTTTGTATTCCTTGGGAACAGTGTTTTTTCTGGTTTAAAGGTACTTATGTCCATTAGCGATTACTTACATACAGTGAATGTCTAGTCGACGACGATGCTGACGTATATAAAACGTCTAATTCAATTCATGTACTTGAGTTCTGCACCATATTTTAAACCGTTGAGTGCCAAGGGTTTTACTTAAATAGCGAAGGCATTCTATTCCTAAATTTATAATAAGTTATCATATATACATAAATGTATGGCTCGAGTAATATATAAGACTTTCGGGCTTATATAAAGAAGAAAGGCTTCAAGGCTGGCTTCACGAAAGATTACAGTTAAATATAGATCAATTTTCTGATGGAGAGAAAACAAGAAAGCTTTCAGAAGATCCGAATCCCCCGACACTAAATAGAATATATATATGTATACATACACAAGTTTTCTGCCCAACTTTATAGCATCTGTCCTGTAAGTTACACGTAGTCTGAGTGAAAATATTTCAATATGAGAATTCGTTTCGACACTATAGTACTCCAAATAGAACATTGATATTGGACTCAGAAAGTATTACAGTAAACTTCATGTATCGTCAGGGGTAAACTAGTGGTTCTCGGAGCTCTCAACTTTCAATATTTATGACTATTTAATAACAAAGAAATGTAGTTTGAACTACTTATTTAAAAAAATGTGTTTACTAAATACATGAAAAAATTTCATTATATTAATTACAAAAAAAAATTCGGCCTGCATCTTATTTCTTATTAAAAGACCACTCTCGCACTAGGAATAATTCCTGTATGGCTTTACAAATAATCAAACAACGAATTGAAATAACAAATTATTTTATATCTTATTTATTACAGTACGATTGCCGTAATAGTAAAAATCTTCTTCAATCTTATAATATAGATACGGCTACACAAGAACATAGTTTGTACTACGGAAATCACATCATCAATCACAATTTTATTTTAATAAGTTTATAACTTGTGATCTTATAATTTCAAGTGCTACTAAGTTAGCCCGGATAATTTTAGTATCAGTATATAAGTAGAGTATTAAATTGTGTTTCAGATATATTATAATAGATTTCTTTGTGATATCAAGACACGTCGAGAAAGGGCGAAAGGATGCCTTAGAGACAAGATAAGGCTTATTGTGCCGGCCTTGTTGTTAAAGCCGCCCGGATTTAGAAGCTAATACCAGGCGTACGTAATATAGCTCTCAGAACGGTATATAATCCAACTGACATGACAAATGCGAAACTGGTGATCGAGGTTCCGAAAATTTGTTCAACTGCAGACTGACAACTGAATGGCATAGTAATTGAAGTGGGAGCCTGCCACTGCACTGCGAGTGTTGTGGGTGGGAACCATTTGTAGATCACACGGGACGATGACTTGTCTGATCCATATATGGTTGTACCAAATCTAGTTGTTCTTCGTGTCCATTGTTTCAATATTTGTAAAGTTGCCCGCGACACAGGAATAGTACTAGTTTGCGCGTTAACATATTATAAAGCAAAATAAATTTGTTACTAGACCTCAACCGTCGTTACACAAGAAATAAAAAAATATTTGGAGAAACGTGGATGTAATATAGTTCTGCAAATCCCTTCAGGCGTAAATATAGTATAGTGATACCACATTATTTTGTAAATTAACTTGACTAGCGATTATAATCTTAGACCCAATAATATTAAGGTTACAAATCACTACGTACGCCACGCCGCCTCAGTAACCAAGCAATGATCGAGCCAGCTTCGACTCCTGTGTGCATCACTAAAAAACGTATATGTATGCGAGTGGCGACCAAGCTTATCTATGTCAGCACACACCCATTTTTGGTCATTACAAAAATTTTCTAATTCTCTTTCAAACAACTCCCCAGGATGGGCATTATATGACTGCACAGATGGTATAGTAATTTAAGTCGTCGCCTCGCCGCTACAGCTGTTGCGCCAATTTTTGTGGATTTGAAAAATTTGTTTGGTCCACAAATGGCTGGTCCGATTCTGGCTGTTGTTTGCATCCATTGCTTAAATGTTAAGCAATGGATGCAAACAACAGTGTTTATAAAAGCCCAATACAGGAACTATTTCCAGACTGAAATTTCTAAAAAAAATACTTCCGAACCTTAACAGTCTATTTGGTTTTAATCTACATAGAACGTAGTATTAGAGTGAATAAATATTAAAGTTTCATTAGTTCTGAAGTAACTTACACAGGAATAGCATTGACATTATTCACCAACATTAAGGCTAAGGAAAAAGGTTTATTCAATTTATGTGAATTTTTATTACAATGAATAGACCGGCAACCTCTTTTGGGCGGAATTCGAAATTAACCCTTGAGGTAAAATATGTGATTTACCATAGAAACTTTAGTCGTTTATGTCGTTGCTCACGTTTAGTAAAGGTAATGAAATGTTCATGAAATCACACACTTAAGTGAGTTTCACGTCCCTCCATCTGGCTAATAAAACATACCTAATATCTTATCAAATCATTACGTACGTGGTCTGTTGTTGTTATGTGTCCGCCCAGAGTAGGGCACATAGCGCGCCGTGCTGAGCTAACATGTGCATGTAGTCTGTGTATAGCTGATTGTGGTTTATATTCTTTATATGAATATTTGTTATTAGATTTTGCCGGTCGCTTGACTTGCGTAAATGTAGGTTATGTTATGCTAAAAACAGCCCTTTTTCTGGATAAAATGTACCCTATGCCCTTTTCTTTTCCCCTGGCAAGGTGTATGCGAAATTTTATGATGATTGATCGAATAGTTAAGGGCGTGAAAGAGTTACAAACAAACTCACATTTACATCTATAATATTAGCTAGGATGAGTTTCCCTGGGACGAGCGTCTTTGTAGAAACTTATACATTATTAGCTACGCCGTAGATGCGCGTAGCAAGAGCGTAGAACCACACTATAAAAGATATCGTTGTAGATGGCTTACGCCTACATGATGATTGGTCAGATACAGACAGAACGCATGTTTACATACATATCCTTATAGCTCAGCAGGGGTAGGCAGAAGAGTATTACCCCCGCATTTCGCCAGCTAAAGTTTTAGGTCGCACGTAATAGGTAACGAGTCTATTAACGACACTAGGTTTAGTTACAAACTACGTGCAGGATTTCCAGGAAAATACAATTAAACTTTGCCTGACCAGGGAATCGAACTAGAGAACTTACGCACAGCAGTCACATGTGAAAATATACCTATATTACTGCTGTACAATAGGTCTCTAGGCAAAGTGTATAAACTGCCTCGCAGACTCAGCGGTAGTCCGTTGCCTCATCGAGGCAGTTTCTGTCTAATAGATAGATCTTAAAAGTCTTCATAAACTAGCTTATTTGTTTTTTTATTTTTAAAACTAATTTCTGTGTGTTGCCTACAAAATGTAGAATACAGGGATACAGTACTAGAGAATTTACTAATAATATTATTCGTGACTAGTGACGGATGAACAGGCAGCAGTACGACAATAGTTTTATGCCTACGTAGCTGTTATTGCTGACACTGAGGTTGTATAGAATATGAAAAGTAAGGGCATATATTACTATATATACCCGCTTATCGCAGAGATAGCTCAGTGGGGAAACCAACAGACTGCAATGCAGAGGATCTCGGGTTTGAACCCACGTCGCGCACCTCTGACTTTCGGAAGTTATATGACTTTTCGAAATTATGTGCGTATTGAATGACAATTATCGCCTGCTCCGTGCCTCGGAAAGTACGTTAAGCCGTCGGTCCCGAATGCCATAAACATCTATGGCAGTCGTTATTGGGAAAGTCAATACAAATTTTTAGGCATTCCCTAAACACAAATTTCTTTTTGAATAAAATAATGGTTTTTATATTATGTCTTGTTAATAACAGAAACTTTAATACTTGTGTGTCAATATTATTAAATAAATGTAGATTGCAACTACTCTCCAATCAGAAATATTCATAAATCAACAATTGCATTGGCTATGTAGAGATTTGTTCCTACTAAATAAACCTTACAACTTTATCCAACCTAAGATCCAACCACATGTTTCTGCACAGAAACTAAAATTAAAATCCTTGTTTTAATCCATGCACCAAAGCGCTACAAAATGGCTGGCTCGGTCGGACGCCAGAAATAGATAAATACGTACTTATTGCAGTTTAGAAATAGTTCTATAATTTAAAATTTCAAATAGTTTATCGCGAATGTAGGTTATATACAGGTATACAGTTGGTGTTTACATCGTATTGTCAGTTATGAAACAAATATATGTATAGTGCAGCTGTATTCCGCCATTTTGGCATGCAATATTCATCAGATTACACATTTATATACTTTTATATTAAATTATTTAAACATGCTCTAGTTATAATTGAAGTTCACATGATACATAATCAAAAATAATATAAATATTAATTAATTTAATGAAATCCATGATATTGTTTTAATTATACAAGTCATGTATCGTCATCGTATGGCGTGCCACAAGGCAGTACCCTGGGTCCGACGCTGTTTTTGGCTTATGTCAATGACCTGTGTAAATATAAAATTCAGGGTGCTGAGATACAAATGTTTGCCGATGACACTGTGGTATTTTTTCATAGTAACACATGGGAAAATGTACGGCAGTTAGCTGAAAAAGGCATGTCTCATATTACCGCATGGCTTGAAGATAGTTTATTATCACTTAATGTGGATAAAACTAAATACGTCTGTTTTAGTAAAACTATGGCTTCATCTCCAAAAACGTTCAATCTAAGATTGCACTCTTATCCTTGTAACCGATCGAACATTGAGTTTTCTGCACGTTGTAATTGTCCTCAGTTATCAAGAACAAATGAAATTAAATATCTAGGCGTAAATATAGATGATAAACTAAATTGGAAAAAGCATATAACCACGGTTAGTGGTAGGTTAAGGAAACTTATTTACATTTTTAAGGACTTGAGACTTATACCTGACACTAAATTGTTGATACAAACATACAAAGCGCTAGCTGAATGCTTAATCACCTACTGTGTATGTTCATGGGGTTCAGCGGCCATAAAACATTTGATTGAGGTTGAAAGAGCACAACGGGCTTTACTTAAAGTACTTCTCTACTTACCGTTTCGCCACCCTACACATTTAGTGTATGAGAAAGCAGAAGTACTAAGTGTGCGGAAGTTGTTTGTCTATCAATGTATTCGAAAATACCATAAGAATACAGTACCTTATCTACAACCCTCGGGTAAAAGGATAGACAAATGTCCAGTCCCAAGTGTCAAAAGCAAATTTGCCCAACAACACTATGGTAATATTGCACCTAGACTGTACAATAAACTATATCTAACGCACAGAACCAAGTCTTTAACAAATTACAAAATCAAAAACATTATTAAACTTTGGCTTAAGAATTTTGACTACAAGGATGTGGAAAACTTATTACAAATCGTAACATAAGCACACACACACACATACAAACACACTCACACACTCACTCACACACGCACACACACACACACACACACACACACACACACACACACACATACACACACACGCACACACGTAAACTAACAAAAAAGTTACTTATTTTTAATTTTGTTTTACTTTTTTGAGTCAGCTCTATTCTATGTATCTTGCTTATATATTATTATTGTAACAATATTGTATAATTTGTTTTGGGGAAGGACTGTTTCCCAACATACAGCTCACGCTAGTTTGGGAATCAGGGCTGACACTGTAAATGTATAAAACTTTTGTTGCAATAAAGAAAGAAAGAAAGAAAGAATTTAGATAATATTATATAGGTCAAGTCAACTTAATCATGAACTTATTTGGGCACGCCACAATCGTGGCGGTAAGTCCCGTTTTCGAGGAGTGGCTGGAGAGGCGGCATGGCGCCCTCACCTTCCGGCTGACACAGGTTCTGACTGGCCACGGTTGTTTTGGCCGGTTCCTGTGTCGTATACGCCGGCAAGAGACGCCCGGTTGTCACCACTGCGGCGACTGCCGCGACGTTGTAGAGGACACGGCGCTGCACACTTTGGCGGTTTGCCCGGCCTGGGCATCGCAGCGCCGTGAGTTGATCGCGGCAGTCGGATCGGTTGCCCTCTCGCTCCTGGCCGTAGTTCAGTCTATGGTCCGGAGTGAGAGGTCGTGGAACGCCGTCGCCTCCTTCTGTGAGGAAGTAATTTCCATCAAGGAGGCGGCGGAGCGGGAGAGGGAGCGTTTAAACCCTCTCCCCAACCGCAGAGCCGGGCGCCGGAGGGCGCGAGATGACCTCCAGCCACCCTGAGGTTTGACCTGGGGGTGGCGGGCTTTGTGGGCCTGCCCGCCATCCGTTCAGCACCAGGTCCGAGAGGCGACGTGCGTGTTCCCACGCGCGCCTCTGTGTCGTGTCCGTCTCCCCTTTAGGGGGGACAGTAGGGCTTTATTTAAACAATATAGGCTTACAGTTTATGTACCAAGACGCTTACATGTTATGTCAAAAAAGAAAATGATTTTAAATATCCTTGTACAAAAAATAAGAAATAAAATAAAATTCAATAAGTAAATAATGAATGAATAATTTGAAAATGAATATGTCAACAGAGTAAGATAATAAATTACAAATTATTTAAATACTATCAATAAAATGTCATGATACATCGATAAATGTCACCATAAGAAATAAAATTATTCAAAACAATTTAAGTATGTCATTACATAATTACTAAATAGACTAGTCTTATCAAAAAATATGTCAACATTTGGATTAGTTTTAAAAAAATCATTAATTAAGTTGATAGCTGTAACGGTGGGACTATTACTCGTTTTTGTAATATGCCAGGACGATGGATACGCAAGAAGTTGATGTTGTCTACGACCACAACCTCGCACGTAGTTTTCTGGCACGGACAGATGAATAGACTCACGCACCGATGGATTGTCCACTTTATTATTAAATAGCAGATAGTAATGCATTATAAGCATATACTTTCGTCTGAGCTCAAGAATATCCAAACCTACCATTCCAGAAACAAATATTGATGGATATAGAAAGGGATAATATCCATATGCACGTTTATATAAATACCTAGTAAATTTACGCTGGACTTTTTCAACTATCAGTATGTATAATTTTTCTTGTGGAGCCCAAATAATCGTGTTGTACTCTAATTTACTACGTACGTATGCACTATATAGTAGTTTCATTACGTCCACATTATTAAAATTGGAGGAAGTTCGAATTATAAACCCTAAACATTTGCTAGCTTCCTTGCTGATTTTTTTAATATGTTCATGGAAGTTCAGTTTGCTGTCAAGGGTTAACCCAAGATCACGTATTGTTGTGACACGCTCGAGAGGAGCACCGGATACTTCGTAAGTCGTTGTAATCGGAGACCGAGACCGGGTAAAGGTAATAACTTTACATTTTTGTGTGTTAAATAGCAATTTGTTTTCTTTGCTCCATTCAACCACTGCATTAATGTCGCGCTGCAGTGCGACACAATCGTTACTATCTGTGATTTTTAGGTACAACTTGAGATCATCAGCAAAAAGAAGACATTGCGCCCTAGAGAGAACGCTTGGTAAATCATTGATCATGATCAGAAATAGGGTGGGTCCTAAGGTACTGCCCTGGCTTACCCCCGATCGTGTATAATATTCGGGTGACTTATAGTTTTCCACCTTAACAAATTGCTTACGATCTCTAAGATAGTCAGCCATAAACTTAAGAAGCCTAGAACAGAACCCCAGTGTGGCAAACTTCATTAGGAGTAAATCATTATCCACTAGATCAAATGCTTTCCGAAAATCGAAGAATGCAGCGTCAACTTGACAGCCACTCTTAACCCGCGTACTTATGTAATCAACGAAATTGATCTGGTTACTTAACGTAGAGCGCGCAGTACGAAACCCATGCTGACAACTGTTCAAAAGACCATTAATCTGTTGGAAAATGCATTGATTGATGATAGACTCGAAGAGCTTTCCAAAGACAGACAATACAGCAATCGGTCTATTACTAATATCTGCCAACGATCCCCCCCTTAGGCACGGGTGTTATCCTCGAGATTTTCCATCTACTGGGATAGATTCCTTGTTGAAGTGATAGGTTGTACAAATACAAAAGAGGCTCCTCTAAGACTGACGAGCAGTCTTTGACTATATGACTTATGAGTCAAGTAGTAATAAAATCAATCATGCTACTAATTATTGGATTTCATATTTGTTTTCGAGATATTCTTTCACACTGTAGTATGCCTTATTAACAAGAAATTGCTACAATAGCGTTTTAAACTTATCCATGTTGGAGCATCTCAATATGTATATTGGTAAATAGTTATAAATTCGAGGAGCCATACAAAATATCCTGTTGCTGAATTGCACTGTTTTGTTTGATGGAAAACATACTTTGTGATTATTACGTTTCCTCTGTATGCACTCAAATAAAGAAGTATGTGTAATAACAAAGTCGGTTACCTCATATATATAAAGGCATGGAAGCGTTAACAGTTTCAGACTAATAAAAAATGGTTTACAGCTATCCGTCTGTTTTAACTTCACACTGGCCATTACACGTCTCTTTTGGGATCTAAATATCATTGTATACAGAGTAACTCCAAAAGTATAGTCCACAGCATAAATCGATACACATTTGCTAAATCCGACTTATAGGAATGGAAT
This sequence comes from Catocala nupta, assembly GCA_963675205.1. Taxonomy (NCBI): domain Eukaryota; kingdom Metazoa; phylum Arthropoda; class Insecta; order Lepidoptera; family Erebidae; genus Catocala; species Catocala nupta. The sequence continues at coordinate 7,812,417 of OY776090.1, read as the reverse complement.
ATGGCACTCAGAAATCGGCAGTATTAAAAAAGAAATAATGCCATCAGGCTAACATGGCTGTCTTTATCGCTTATATAATGAAATCTTACACATTAAAAACGTAAGCTTGTGTGATGTCGTGACAATCTGTCTTCACATTTCCCAAATTGTAAAAGATTGGAGGGAGATTAGCACCCGGCTTCAGAAAGGCATATCAACGAAGGGTCAAAATCGAAGACACGTCAAGTTATTTGACTGATTGATGCCAATTTAGACTGCCAATCCCAGTTATCAATTTTTTTGTTAACTCAAAGTTTTATAAATATATGTATTATTTTTTAATGTGCCAGCTTTCCTTTGTTAAGTTCTATATATGAAAGTTGTTAAGCATATTCAAATGTTTGTTACTCAATCACGCATACACTGTTGCACGAATTAAGATAAAACATTGCATGACATAGACAATGTAATTTTATTTTATGTATAGGTGGGTCATACCTCTCCTCAGGAAAAGGTTAGCGGGGAGGTTAAGTCAGGCCCACCCGTGAAAAGATGGAAAGTCCTAAGTACTACCGACTAAACCTACCACGGTTTGCCAACTCGCTGCTCTGAATGGTCAGTGAATCGATGGAACTAAAACTACATCAGCGACCCATCCAGCAGTGCCTAACGCAGACAAAAATAAGTAAGTACTGGCGTGCATAAAATGTAAGTTCATAGCCAGTACGGTTATAAACTTACTTTTTAAATTACTTTATACATAATAACGTATGAAGTTATTTAAAATGTAAGTTTGCGTTCCATACCTGGATTTCTTTAGCTGCTAATGGTCTTGGCGGTGACTTTAATAAATATGGTAATGTATGGCGATTTAAAAAGAGTGGGTTGTAAGTTAGTTGCCATGCCACCGTTAGTTTGCATTGAAGAATTTATTAATCAGACACTGATTGTAATTTCTTTAAACTGTTAACGTAAGCTTGTGTGATATCGTGTCAACCCATGTACACATTTTCTTTCTCTTATAAGTAGTTAGGTTTGTTAATATTTATTAAACTATTAAGTATTTAGTGTAGTTGGTATTAGATGACGTTTTACGTAGCAGGGCGTGAGCCTATTGAAATCCAGCGTGCTCGTTTCCTAAACATTTCCTCATTTAAAAATCCAATAACACCTTTACCGACCGGGAACTCGCGATCGCACACAAATACATGTGAAAATTGCCAAGCGGCATCAGCTAGATTTGTCAAAATAATGTGATGATTTTATTTAATAAGCAAATATGACATTCTGGTAGTTTAAAGCAATACACATAGACCCATAATATCTATGTATCGTCTTTCTGTTTAGTCATCTCTATTTATGAAAGAACGAATGTATTCTGAAAGCGTAAATAAGTGGTCTTAAAATGAATTTGTATGTTTACCAAATAAGAAACAATCGTCTAAATATGTAATTTTTATTTAATACAAGTAAAGCTATTGTCCTACATATTATGTATACAGAAACTTTGGTATATATCATATTTACTAATGTTGATATTCTTAGAATATTCTTACAAGTTTCGAGTCATCATCTACAACAAATTACTTCAGATGTTGCCATGTCTGAATCACGTTTGATAACTTTGTGCGTGTTTATTGCTGTGTATGCATGTTGTGGTAAGTATACTGTCCAGGTGTGTATATAGGTCTTTAGCACCAAACTCGCATCAAATAAAACAGAGTTTACGATAATACAAATGTCTTTTAATCCACACAACTAGGCGTGACTAAGTTACAGAGGCGACTGCCCGTGGGGGGAAACGCGGTGCAGTCGTTCCTACATTTAGCTTACGCTAGCATTGTCGTTACAACTTCATTAAGTGCTCCTAAGCGCGAGTTTGTAAATGTATCCTAATAAATCCTAAACCTTCATGAACTAAATACAAACGACGGCTAGTTATGTAAGTGTATTTGTGTACTTTTTCAAGAGATAGATGAATAATTTTTAGGCACGTCTTCAACGTTAACATAACATCCAGTTTCTTTAAAATAAACCAACTCTCGCACCAGCATTAAATCTTGTATGATTTCAAGCAACGGACACAAAGAACACAAATTTTCGGAACAAGTATTTGTGGATGTCACAATGTTTTGTCCCGTGTGTAGATCGAAACGACAATACACAACATTAAGACTCTGTTTAAAAAAATGTCCTCATATACCAGCCCTAAGGCTCTGGACACTGAGCTCGATAATAATAAATATAAAGCAGACACGCTAATGTCTGCTTAAAATATTTAATCTTTAACTTAAAATTAACTCGAGATTTAACTTTGAGATTTAACTTATCTAAGTTAATTGTAAACGTGGAATTATGTAGCCAGTGTACCAGTAACGGACTTCGGGCTGTTACTAAGAATTTAATAACAATTTGTCCTTACATTAGGTAATCACTGCCGCACTCTGACAAACTGAATCTGAACTCGTGACAAGGCTGGTAGAATTATATTACAGGCAAATTAAATAACGCTTTGTCTTCATCGGGAACACACGTGGTTAGTAAAAATACAATGTAATTATATATAATTATTTCACTGTATTTAGTATAAAGCTTTAGATTCCATAAATACCTAGTAGTAGGTTTTAGTTTAGGAATTACAATTGATTGTATAATTTTCAATATTCTTCTTCTCCCTAGCCTTTATTATTCCCGAGTCACTTGGGGTCGGCTTTCTGGTCTAACCGGATTTGACTGGATATTAGTTTACACGGTACGGCTGCCACCTGACCTCCGCAACCCGAAGGCTAACGATACCCTAAGGCTAGACCAGTGTCAGGATATTAAAGGGCACTGACTTCTCAATAACGACTGCTATAGATGTTCATGGCAGCCGTTACGACGTCTTAACGTGCTCTCCGAGGTACGGAGAAGGCGATAAATGTCAATCAATACGCACATAATTTCGAAAAGTCATATAACTGCCGAAAGTCATAGGTGCGCGACGTGGGTTCAAACCCGAGACTCTCTGCATTGCAGTCTGTTGGTCTCCCCACTAAGCTATTACTAATTTTCTACTGTATAATTTTCAATATTAATTTATATAAATCATCTTGGAGACAGACTAATTGCCAAAATCTATGATTAATCTAATAAAAATGCGACATTACCATTTTATTGCCCTTTATACAGTATAATAAAAACAAATTAAAATATTTGTACAATATTTCAGTTATACAATATTTTTCAAATATTAATGAATTCATTATTACAAGTAACCTTCATCTTTGTAACTGTTTGACCTACTACGTATCATTATAATATAATTTCTGAGGCAGCAAACTCGTTCCAAAATTCTAAGCATTGAATTAGTTATCATAATGGGTCTTTACCTATAAAATCACCTATTTAAATTAATAAAATATTTGTTTTTAAAACAAACTATTTCAACTTTTTCATATTTTGGCTTATTTTATTAAAATTTTCAATCTTCTTTTATAAAAAACGGCAGTCGTCATGTTATTACATCACAGTTAAAGCAACGAACCCGGAAAGGTATAAATCTCAAAATATAAATTAATTTTCAAAATATGTCACATACAACATTTAAGTTTGTATTCTGTTTAATAATATCAGCCCTGTAAAATATCATGAAAATGGATGTAAAAAAACACGGCAATTTAATAGGTAATAGCCTAATATTTCAAATTAGGAGACTGTGTTGACTCAATATCTCTCATGGGTACGTTACCGTATTACATTCATGTTTACTAAGGAGGGATTGTGTGTTTAACCCCCGTTAAACAGGTGCGTGTTGTATCTCTAACCTTTTTTTATAAAGAATAGGCTTTTAATCGGCGCGCGTGCTTCACTATCACTCTCTCCAATGGAACTAAATTTAATATTATTATTTACCTAACTAGCTGTCCCCAGCGGCTTCACCTACGTTTATGATTACTTCTTAATTAGAAACAAACAAATCTTTTCCTTTTATAATATTAGAGTAGATAAGACAACTATCTAATAAAAGAACAAGTTTTATAAAACATAGCATATTCTGTCTACATTTACTTACCAATATTGTGCACGGATGACACAGCACGTAAGCGATCTTTCTGCCACTACCGCACTGAATGCTGTGGGTCCCAATCCGGTACGTGACGATTATTTCTTTAGTCTTTAGGTGTACTTTGGGTCTGTTATTAACATGTTTGTTGAGGCCGTGCCAAAGCGGGCCCATTGAGTCTTGGGGCGGGCGGTGTTTGTAAAATAAAAGACAATAGCACTAAAGATTGTTTATGTTTTAACGCGCTAATCTAAAACTACTTTATCATCTTTTGCTTCATATTTCTTCTGGACTAAGCAACGGATTTTAATACGGTTTACTACTAATCATATAATAAACATCAAACTACTTACTTATCATGTTAACAATACTGGCTATATTTACAATTTAAATATAGTCCTAAGGTAAGATTTTTTTTTCCAATTCATTCAATTTCCTTTTGAACAATAATACGATATTATACTCATATTTTATTAGCAGTTAAACCAATGAATTGTTTTCGGCGGTTTTAGTAAAATCTTATTATACGTCACCACCATGATGCGCTTTACCACAATATCAAAATTATGCATTCTCACGTCGAACCATTTCTTTGTCTGGCTATATTAAAAAAAGTTAATAGAGTTTAAAAGCCAGACAAGATGAACAATATTAATTTTCAATTTCAATTATATGAAAATCTTTTTATTTGCGGCTTGCAAGCGCTTGTTGAACAACAACGTCAACAATTCTTGTTGAACAACAACGTCAACAATTTAATGAGTTAGCAATCTTATAACGGTTCTATTTATCCCATTTAAGTGTCTAGACTTCTCTCCTACCACGTACTGACAAAACAAAGCAGATTTCGTCTTATACAATACCACAATGTGCCGTCGCAAGAAATGACTGACGTTATAACACAAGTAAGTTTATAAGGCTCACGCATAGTAGATACAAAAGTTAAGTCAAGACAGTTTAGAGTTCCAATTCTGCTTTGTTGTTTATTCTTTGAAATGTATATTATCCCTTCGAAAGTCACCAACTAAAAATATTCAGATGATTTTGTTCAAAGCTCTATGTTCTAACTAAGTAGGTACTAGCTGGGTCGCAAAATTTTGTTCGTGTTCCTTGAGGTGGGCACCTGCCTAGTCAAGTTACTTAAATAGATATAAGGTTAATAACGAAACTAATAATGCTCTTAAGTATAATTATTAATATTATCGCGTGTACGTATACAGGACGATACACCATATAATCGTGGTCGACCTGTACTTTAAATACAACCATTTACACCCTACTGTCATTGTTCAATCGAGTGATAAAGTTGACATTCCGCTCGGTAGATGGCGATGTGCCGTCCGGCTGAATCGCGGTGTTAAGATTCTCCGACGCACGTATATAAGGGCCCGAACAAAATAAATTTTTGTCTCGCATCAAACGGTTGTTTCATTCTAATTGATTCATTAGTTAAGTAAACCGAACCGTGCAGCTAAAAGCTCTAACATTTTTTGGTCCTTCGGAGCCGGACGGGTTTATTGTAACAATAAACCTCGTAGTTGATTGATCCGTTGGCTGTCTGTGTATACTATTGCGCCGTTAACAATAGTGTATGGTTCAGAGTTCGATTCCGGACTGAGTGAAATTCAATTTTGTGTACTCAAGTGTTCAGTGTTGTTGGGCGCTGGCGACTGGCGCGTTAGACGACAACGATTCGCGAACGTTAAGTTGGCCGCACTGCTCACTGCTTTTTAAAGTAATATTGAAAATGAACTCAATGCGTAAGGACATAAAGACTAATATTCAAACATACATGTCAACATTAGGATTAAGCTACTAGCTTACGAGTTGTTTGTTTACGTAATAATATTTATAGTAAAAAGATTTTTATTTTAGTTGCATAAACTTTCGTTTAAACGATTTATTTTTTCTTCGATGCAGTGTTAGTATGCATTTCGCTTTTTTTTATAACTTATATTTTTTTAGGAGTAGGTAATAAATAATTAATAACACTAATAACCTAATAATAAATTGTCAAATAAATTTTATTTCAGACAGTCCTAAGCCTGATAAAGTACGAAGGAAAATTGATTGGTAGCATTATAAATTATAATATATAATTTATGATCTTATCTTATCGTATCTTGTGTGGGGGCCAGTCAGTACAGACCGCCGACACTTAGACCCAGTGGGATCTTTTGTATCGACTTCCCCAATAACGACTGCCATAGATGTTCATGGCAGCCGGGACCGACGGCTTAACGTGCTCTCCGAGGCACGGAGCAGGCGATAATTGTCAATCAATACGCACATAATTTCGAAAAGTCATATAACTTCATATAATTTATGATACACCATCTTGTTGCATTGTCGTAAATGTGTAAGCCAATTTACTAACGTTTAATACAGCTTTAATAAAACGATTTGACAAGCGAGCAGCGGCAGCATTAATGTCCGCTTTCACAACGAAATACAAAAAGCGTTTTAAGTGAAAAGCTTTTTCAAAAGCACGCTTTTCAATATAAACACAACGTTGTAAGCGTTGTCGAAATTAAGCCGTTTATCGCACCACTAACTGTAAGTAGTGAACAATTATTAACTTTGATTTTGGAAGAACATCAGTGCTAAAACTTAGAAAATTACATTAGTATAGTGAAGTAGAAGCATTTGGGACTTGTAATAATTTAAAATTAATTAGTTGTAGTTTGTAAAGTAGTTTTAGACTTTGTTTGAATTAAGCAAATTTGGTTCATACGGAGAATCCATGCCCGATTTCACCCTGGTGTACAAAGTTGTTTAAACACTTGTAAATTTTACTTGTCTTTTTAGATTTTACTTGGATTTATATTTTTATCAAGCTTGTTGTTATTCTCATATCTTTAACGTTCATTATTGTAGCTTGTGGAGTCATTTGTAACTTAGAAATTTTAGATCAGTATTGTACTTTAGTGAATTTATAGTATTTAATTTATAGTGAATTTATTATTTACTTTAGTTTAAACTTGTGTATCATATTTATCATATACTTAGTCACAATAAAATCATTAATTAAATTACAATTGAACAACAAAACCATAATTGAAAAGGCTAGAATTAATTTTAAAAAGTCACCAAAAGATCGTATAACACAAACATACCTATTTGCAAACAAGATTAGAATCATTAGAAGAGCAGTGGAAACAATTTGTAAAAACACATAGAAATATTATAGAGAAAGCGACAGATTTAGATTTAAATAATGAGTATTTTTCAACTGAAGTATACGATAATACCGAGGAGTTCTACATATTGTATAAATCAGAACTTAAGGAACAAATGTTAAATTCTACTATTAATATTAATTCAAAGGAGCAAGAAAGAACATCGTCAAATATTAGATTGCCAAAGATTAGTCTACCTACCTTCTCAGGTATTTATACTGAGTGGACTAGTTTCAGAGATTTATTTCTGTCCCTTATACACAACAACGGGTCGTTAGACGATGTACAACGACTTCACTATTTGAAATCTCATTTGTCGGGAGAAGCAGAACAGCTACTGCGACATACACCAGTAACTGCAGCTAATTATAGTGAATCTTGGTCTATTTTATGTAAACGATATGACAACAAGAAATTTTTTTCTAACTGTATGTTAAAGCGCCTTGTCAAACAATCAGTAATTGTTAAAGAGTAACTTCCATTAAAAATCTATTGGATACCACAGTCGATTGTTTACATGGCTTATGTACCTTAGGCATTAATGTGGACGCTTGGGATACAATTGTGATATTTCTAATTAGCGAAAAATTTGATAACGTATCTCGAAAATTGTGGGGTCTAAAATTAGTATTGACGATAATTTACCTACATTTGCCGAGTTCAAAATTTTTTTGGAATCAAGATTTCGTGCGTTAGAATATTTAAGTCCTAAGTCCATTACCCAAACCAAGAATAATAGTCTAAATACTAATGTAAAAACCTTTCATGTTGCTTCTTTAACTTGTATTTTGTGTTCTGGAGACCATAAATTGTGTCACTGCAAGCAGTTTGCAAAGCAGGATTGTGATGCACGTCGCGATTTTGTTCGAGCCAATAAGTTATGCTTTAATTGTTTAGGTAAAAACCACGCCGTGTATTCATGCCGTCAGCCTACCAAGTGCCATCTTTGCAAAAGGAGACACCACACACTCTTTCATTCTAAAACAACCGTCGATGCCACTGAACCGGTAGAAGGTTCAGCGGACAAGAATGTTGTGGTTGCCACGGCAGCCGCTTCTTCCAATTAATGCGAGACCATAAACACCATTTGTTGTTTCGCAGATGTACACAACCAAGGTCTGCTCGCTACAGCCTTGGTCGATATTGAGTCAACAACTGGTACTGCTATTGTTTTGAGAGCTATCAAGTCTCCTTTATCACGGAGGCCGCAGTACAGTTACTCGGTTTAAAGAAAACACCTGCTTACACCGACATATTGCGACTAGGCCATGATGAGGGGGCTTTGATGCCTTCTAAGTGGGTAGTTAGTTTTAAAATGCAGTCACGCCTAGATCCTACATTTTATTTATATGTCAATGCGTATGTATTGAACAGACTCACATCACGTCTTCCTGAAAGGAAGATCGTCAATGTTCTGCCGTCAATCTCATCCTTAGACCTTGCAGACCCGTCTTTTGCTACCCCGGGTAAAATAGATATCCTGTTAGGTACTCGCGTGGTCGGTGAAGTTCTAATGGATGGTTTGGTCAAGGGCCCACCTGGTACACCAGTTGCCCAAAGAACCAAGTTAGGATGGATCCTATCTGGCGAGATTCACACATCGCTCAGGACTCAACCAGTATGTTGCAATGCAAGCGTAGATATTAACAGCCTCCTAAGGAAATTTTGGGAGTTGGAGTCTGAGTCTTCTCCTTATAGAGTGATCTTCACTGAGGAAGAGCAAAGGTGTGAGGACCTATACTCTAACACAACCAAAAGAGATGCAACAGGACGATACATAGTCAAGCTGCCATTCAAAAAATTGTCCTAGCTGCGTTTATGGAAGATCGGAGGATATCGCTCGTAAACGTTTTAACATGCTGGAAAGAAAATTATCAGGCAATCCTGAGCTAAGACAGCAGTATTCAGAAGTTATCCAGGAGTATGTTCGATTGGGACACGTTGAAGTAGTTCCTCAAGCAAAATTGAGAAACGATGCCTTTTATTTACCGCATCACGCCGTAGTACGCGAGGATAAAAGTACTACCAAGGTTAGGGTTGTCTTCGACGCCTCTTGTTCTGGATGCAACGGGGTCTCGTTGAATGACGATTTGATGGTTGGCCCAACCTTGCAACCTGATTTACCTCAAATTATTATGAGATGGCGCTGTCATCCCATAACATTAGTAGCGGACATCATTAAGATGTCCCGGCAGATTAAGGTTTCTGACGATGACGTAGACTATCAACGTTTTTTATGGCGTGACAACTCAAATTCGGAGTTGCAACATCTACGTTTGTTACGTGTCACCTTTGGTGTATCTTCGGCTCCATACTTGGCGGTGCGTAGTTTACAACAACTGGCTCATGATGAAGGCAAGGATTATCCTCTAGTTGCAGACCGAATCGTTAAGGATTTTTACGTTGACGACCTTTTGTCAGGTTGTGAATCTGTAGCTGAAGGAAAACAGATCTATCACGAGATAAATGAGTTATTAGCACGTGGAGTTTTCAAACTTCAGAAGTGGTCCAGCAATAATAACGAATTATTGAATAAAATACAAACCGGAACAGAGGCAACCCATGATATAGTAAATTTCAAAATTGATAAGATCATGAAAATTGTAGGTTAAACTTGGAATAGAGATACGGATGAATTTCAATACACTGTCCATCTTCCTCCGCTGGAAACACCCTTGACTAAGCGAAGAGTGATATCTGACATTGCCCGTTTCTTCGACCCACTGGGTTGGCTCGCGCCAGCAATAATAACAGCTAAGGTGTTCATTCAACGCCTGTGGCTTTCGGGTATAGATTGGGATGATGCATTGCCAGATCACCTAGCAACGGATTGGCTTAGTTACAGGAGAGAACTTAACAGTTTAGTCGGTTTCCATCTGCCTAGATGGATTCACACAAGCAGACACGACCATCATCTTGAACTGCAAGGCTTTTGTGATGCTTCTAATGAAGCGTATGCTGCAGTAGTCTATACACGGTCCATTGATTCTAACGGCTAAGTTTTCGTCAGTCTAGTGGCATCAAAAACCAAGGTGGCCCCCGTCAGACAGGTAACCATACCTCGTCTGGAATTATGTGGCGCGGTGCTGCTATCAAAACTTCTTCGTGAAGTTTCGGACACCTTGGGGATTAAAAGGGATAATGCACATGCCTGGACTGACTCATCAGTGGTTCTTGCCTGGTTGGCGAGCCACCCCAGTCGTTGGAAAACCTTTGTCGGCAACCGAGTTGCCGAAATTCTCACCGTTATGGACAGCAATCAATGGTCGCACGTCCAATCAAAAGACAATCCCACTGATTGTGCCTCCCGTGGAGTAAAGCCTTCCATGTGTGCAGATCTTGAGTTGTGGCTAAGAGGACCTAGCTGGCTTAGGAACGACACAATTGATTATAGTATAAGGAAATTTAATCAAACTAACATAGAGGAAAGGAAATTAAACATAGTATGCAACGTAATAATCAACAATAAGGAAGAGAATAATATTATAATAAAATTTTCATCTTTGAAAAAGTTAACTAGAGTAATTGCGTATTGTAGAAGGTTACTGAAATCAAAAAATAAAATTATTAATCAAACTAAATCACAAAATAATTGTTTAACATTTGCCGAAATTGATCAAGGTCTACTTACATGTTTAAAAATGTGTCAGAATGAATATTTTTGTAATGAAATAGATAGCATAAAGAAAACTGGTAAAGTTGAGAAAAGAGGAAAACTTATTCAACTCAATCCAGGATCAGGTTATGAGAGTTGGCGGAAGGTTACATAGAGCTGACATTGAGGAAACCATGAAGCATCCTGTAATATTGCCTCACAAGTCACACTTAACGAACCTCATAGTTGCCGATGCTCATGAGCGCACTCTGCATGGCGGACCACAATTGGTCCTTAATTATTTAAGATCCAAGTACTGGATCAGCAATGCGAAGAGTGTGGTTAGACAATATGTGCGCAAGTGTGTGACTTGTCTACGTTATTCAGCTCGAGTTGTACCGCCCTTAATGGGACAATTACCATCAGCCAGAGTCAATGCTGGCCGACCTTTCTCTAAAAGCGGGGTGGACTATGCAGGTCCTATTAGTGTGAGGCCCACAAGAGGGCGCGGATATCACTGCACAAAGGGCTACATTTGTCTATTTGTCTGCATGGCTACCCGTGCTATTCATTTGGAGATTGTAAGTGATATGACTGCGACAGCATTCATAGCAGCCTTCAAACGCTTTACAGCCAGACGGGGCCATTGCGAGGAGATGTGGAGTGATAACGGCACCAACTTCGTCGGAGCTAATAAAGAGTTGAAGGCTTTGTTCATCCAAGAAAGGTCAAGCGTAGCATTAGACATTGCGGACTGGTTGGCAACCAACGGGACTAGTTGGCACTTCATTCCACCCCACTCTCCTAATTTTGGAGGGCTTTGAAAAGCTGGAGTGAAGTCCACCAAGCATCACCTCAGAAGAATCGTAGGGATCAGCACTCTTACCTTTGAGGAACTAACAACAGTGCTCGCTCAAATAGAGGCGTGTCTGAACTGAAGGCCGATCTCTACGATTAGCGGTAGTCCCGACGACCCATATCCCTTGACACCGGGTCACTTTTTAATTAGAGAACCGTTGCTGCTTCCGCCTGAGTCAAACTTCGAAAGTTCAAACGTAAGTACACTAAAGCGGTGGCATTTAACTCATCGTCTAGTCCTAGATATTTGGCGTCGATGGTCCCACGAATACCTTGTCCAGTTCCATCATCGGTACAAATGGTCTCATCAGACTGTAGAACCTAATAAAGGGGATGTGGTTTTAGTTATGGAGGATGACTTGCCTCCTGCAAGATGGCTCTACGGCCTTATAATCGAGAAACACACTGGCTCAGATAAAGTCACGAGGGTTGTGTCATTGCGTTGCAAGGAGTCAATAATTAAAAAACCCGTTTCTAAACTAATAGTGTTGCCTATTACTACTTAATTGTTCAAATTTTATAATTAAGATTTGTATTGAGATTTTTTGTTCCTGTAGAATTAGCATTCTTTTTGTTGAGTTCGGTTAAACCCTTCGTTTGTGAATCGAAATTGTAATATTGTAGCACCCCATGACTAGGTAATTATTTTAGTCGCTAATTATACAGTCCACTATTGTTTGTAATGCCTCAAATACATTTTTTTTTTAATTTCCTTTTATTACCGACGTCATGGTGGGCGGTTTTATGTTTATTTATTGCTGTTGCTTGTTTTAATTTTAGTTATGAACATTTCGTCCATGATGGGCGGAATGTTCAATCGAGTGATAAAGTTGACATTCCGCTCGGTAGATGGCGATGTGCCGTCCGGCTGAGTCGCGGTGTTAAGATTCTCCGACGCACGTATATAAGGGCCCGAGCAAAATAAATTTTTGTCTTGCATCAAACGGTTGTTTCATTCTAATTGATTCATTAGTTAAGTAAACCGAACCGTGCAGCTAAAAGCTCTAACAGTCATGAAATATTATTATTTTAATAGTAACGTAGATCAAGTTAAAGACTCAGGCAAACAATACCAATTTATATTACAAAATAGACTCCCGGTGTTATATTGAATTATTTCAATTTACTTCGCAAACTTGTGTTCTGTGCCGCATTTTTATATTTGCAATGATTTTACCAGATACCAGCCCCAAAGGTAAATAATGTTTTACATACTCGTACGAGTCTGTCACAAATATACCTTAATAACGTGGAACCTTATAATTTCAAAACCATGAACTTATCGTAAATTGCCTCTGAATCAACTATAAAGGAATCAACTAGGTATGGTATGTTTTGTCTTCTGGAAATGATAGATCATGCCGCTGTAGTAAGATCGATGTTGCAATATATGTATAGAGTGAATGTGTGTGTTAATTATGTTTAAATATTTCCTTTATTTTATTGTTTATCTAGTGTGATGATGATGATTTGTTGTTTAAATTCGCCACAATTACATGATGATTGACGTTTTTGTTAATTTAAGACAAACCATAGTGGCCTAAATATGAATATATACATATATGAATTTGCCATTCAAAAAATTATATAAAATAGTTTGTATGGAAAACCCACAACGTTACCGTTTTTCTATATACGCGACAACTTTATTTTTAAACTTCATTATTTACAAGCTACGTTTAAAAAAGTGGTGTATTTCGACAGATAGTTTAATAAAAATGACAGACTAAATAATTTGCAAAGACATTAAAAATATTATGAGTATTTCTATTTCGCTGAGTAGTCTACGATACCTTATGATATTTACTATGTAAATAACTAGCCTTGGTTATGTTCTCTTTGTAGTTATTTATTCTACAAAGAGAACACAACCTGTAATTCTAAATAAAACTCACAAACGAACATTTAAATGAATAACCAAAAACAAAAACAAATTTAATATAAAAAGTAATTTTGACATTTTAAACAGAAAAAGAAGGATGTTTTATTTGAATGTCCATACATACATAATTTTAAAACATATAATAATAAATACAATTGAACACAAGGCGGTACATGGAGATCATATTAGGCAACTGCGTCAGCTATTGTTGCAGTATAGACTACAACGCTGGTATTCCCGCAGCCCTATGAATAATAATTTATTACAAATACACAAGAAAATAAAACATACATAAATGGGATAAAATACATATAAATTTATAATCTTATAATCCATTAATTGATCATTATTACTTTAAAACTTTTTAGACACAAAATATAATATCTTTAAAAGCGGAACATTTTACGGAACGTTTCTTTTTGCACATAATTAGATTTGACATATTTCGCCTCTAACCCTTTCATAAGTATCAATTTCTCTAATGCCTAACAGTGACATCATAATGGATGAAAATAATAATATTAAAAGAGCTTTTTAAACATTATAAGTAAATTAAAAATGTAAGAATTTTGTCAACGCTCCCGTAATTATGTGGCTATTATTTTTCTTATTTTTAGACGACAACTCTCGCACTAAAAATACAGCCTGTGTCACAGGGGACTGTACAAACATTCAGATAACGAACACAAATAACACCCAGACTCGGAATAACCATTTGTGAATCACACAAATTTTTGTCCCGCGTGGGATTCGAACCCACAACACTTAGCGCAATGGCAGTGGTGATGTGACCAGTTAAACCAGTACGCCATCTGTGCAGTCACTGCTACGTTAACGTAATGAAAAATAATATATTAGTACAGCGGTAGATGATATTATGTAACTTTTATCACACATACATCCATATTTTTCTTCTATGTATGGGGATTTAAGTATCTAATAGTTTTATAGGAATGTTGAAACTTTTATACACTTACTAAACAATATATATTTATGTTTTAATAAAGCAAAAATTAAGAATTACTCAAAATGTTTCATGCGGTTACTCAATGGGGAAGCTAACTACTTCAGAAGTCATCAATCTATTCTCTTTGATGGCACTTTTTACGTGAACAAAACTGTAATCTCCGCAACTCAACGTAATATCACGGCTCTTGACGACTGATCCTTTATTGGGATTCACGTGAAACATTTCTTTTATTTATCTTAAGAAATATATTATATATCTATACTATTATTACAACGAAAAAAGAGGAAAGGTTTCATATTTTTGTTTGTATTTTTGTAACGATTTAAATCAAAAGTACTCATCCTATTTCAAAAGTTATTTTACCGTTAGATAGCTATCACCGAGTAACATAGGCAATATTTTATTTTAAGAACGGTACTGTTACCAACGTATTCTTAAACTTTTAAGCGAGCGAAGCCGCGGGCAAAATGAAGTACTTAATACAAAAGTATGACAGACGTGAAATTATCTTGGATTATAATTATATTATATTAAATAACTTTGAGTATAATTATTTAGTTACGGTTTACAGTATAAAAAAAATTTACTTGCCTAGTTTGATTAAAATCCCTTCAGTAGGTTTTGATCTATGCGTGCACATACAGACAGACATACAAAAAATTTACTGATTGCATTTGTGGCATCAGTATCGATTACCAAGCACCCCCAATAGATATTTTGTAAATATATTAAATGTACAGAATTGACCTCTCTACAATTTTAGTTTATGTATAGATGATTGATTTCAATGTTTCAAATTCGATTTCGCCGGGAGGCACTTTAGTATTTCTTAGACCGGAGAGTCTAAAAGTTGGTTCAGGCATGTTATTTTAGATGTCTCTATTAAAGAAATTTATTTTATTACTATATACCTACTCCATTTTCTTACCCGAATATAACTGTCTTAACCATTCTGCAAATACACATATAAAAGTACATGCACTTTTATGTATCAGATTGTGTGGTAAAATATGCTATTTTTATGAGTGGCAAAGGTCATCGTTTTTGGAAATAAACGGAGTATAAACTATATATGTATAACTATTTAGAGACAACATAAATGAGCTGGCCCACCCGATGCAGTGCCACCCTCTTAAAGCCAAACGGCTTGACAGTAACTGGTTATATCATTGTTAAAACGCCCTCTTTTCGCCCAGAGAGTAAGGGTTCTGGAGAAGACTAGCATTTATATTATTTCATTATTTGTTTTTACCTTTTCTTAGTATCGGCCGTATATAAGACTATCCTACTAACTAACTAGTAAAAAGTATTGCACGTAATCATAGCCTACGGATACCGCTTGTTAACAATAATTTAGTTATCGTTTACGCGAATGTTATGAACATTTTATCATGTTCTTTATTTTTCTAAGTGTAAAATTAAATTTAAATCGTTTTAATTATTTAAATCACTTAAATAGAAGTAAACAGTTTACTCATAAAAGTGTTTGATAACAGTAGTTTAAAAATTCAAAATACCGTAATAAGAGTTACAAAAAAAAACGTGATAAAATCCGTGTATAGTTGTTTAATTTCAAAATATGTTAGTTGAATAAAAAAGGTTGTTATCATATTTTACCTTCAATAGATCTTCGGTATCATAATTATTCATCTAAATGGATATCTATGTATTAAACTTCGAAATATTTGTTAAGAGTGGCTGCGTTCGTAAAATTAATAACTTTGAATACATATTTAAAGTTGTGGAAAAGATGTAGAATATTGGATTGCCTTGATGCGTATTAAATTGTCTTAAACAGGTTTTTGCTTTAGATAAAGTTAATGTACTGTAAATAAGTATTCTAAAATATTAATTGCTTTCCTTATCGACAGATTGAGTATGAAAACAACAAGAAAAAGTGAAGTATTTACAGCTACGGTAAAAATCAACCAACTGTAAATTCATTATTATTCATTGAATCGATTCTATAGAAATTAGCTTTCAAACGCATATACAGAGTTAACCAATCTGTATTTTGGGCGTATTGTGGCTTAGCAGACTTCTAGGAGGAACATTCGAAAGCGCTCCAATAGCAATCATATATTTTTTGTTACAGAAGCGCTGTGCTTTCAGTAGAAAGAATATTGATCTTTATCCTTCTAGGCCTCTATATGGCGAGAGTTATACAGCAAGTTAGTAAAATACAAAAGATGACTGTTTATTTTATTTGTAGTACACTTTTTAACCCTCTTCGAAAAAAGAGTCTTTTACAATGCATATGTTTAGTTATGTATTTGTTAATGTCATTTTAGGTTTATATCATTGCTCAACAGCTAACATGCATTTATTATTCATGCATTTCACCCTAACAGGTGGCACTCTAAGAATATATTTTGTTCAAATTTGATCCATTCTGATCCCGTGATAATCGTTTTATCGTAAAACACATCAAAAATGGCAGTACTTTTCTATTTTGAAGTCTAAATAAAACAAGTCACAATTCATTTTAATGTAGATATATTCATACATATTCTTACGTCTATCACTCAGAAGGATGTAGAGATTATATATATTTATGTATAGATATACACATAAACTTCACAAGCGATGGTTTTAGGTCCACAGTAATATGGAGCAGGCTTATTGCCGTATATTGTGCACAGTTGCAGACCCCATAGTGCAGCTGAGATTTTCTTGGCACAATACCTTAATAATATTTTGGCTGATGATGAAATCGACCCTGCACAGCAGTTATTCACTACCATTACATCACGGAGCCAATCAAGAAACATTGTTTTTAATATTCTTTGTTGATGTCCGTAATTATTCAGAAAAATGTGCAAAAAATATTTAACTGATACGTATAATAATGTTGAACGATTAATCTGTGGAGATTAAAACTTTGAGAACAGAATTGAGTATCGTTAAACCTGGCGTGAACTAATTAAATATTATATTATGTCTAATCCTTGAAATATTTTATAACAATATACATTCTTTTCATTGTTAATTATCTACATATATCACAAAGTTTGGTAATTTGTTGTTATCGCAACAAAATAATCCAAACAAGTAGTAGAGCTGGCTACTTATATTTTATATTTTATTTCAGCAGCTAGTTACAGCGGAATATGACAGCTACATTAGCTATAGTTTTAAATTCTGTATTGGCCCCATACCTATTGACATCTATTGGGCACAGTTTAAGTCCACATTACACCAGCCATGGTTTTTGGGCTCCATGTTTGTCTTATGCCTTGTGTTGTCTATTGGGTATAGTTTCAGCTTCAGTGACAATTTGTTGGCTGTAAAAGCTAGTAAAGGCCAACAATACTATGTTCGATCCTTGAATTAAACACGAGCATCTCGTGCACAGCAGTTGTATTCACTACGGCTCCACCGACGATTCTTACATAAATCTAATATTATAAATGCGAGTGTGAATTTGTTTCTTTGTTATGCTTTCACACCTTTACTTCTCAACCGATCATCATGACGTATACACGTCGTCTGGGGATCAGAAAAGGACATTAAGGTTACCTTTTATCCAGAGAAAGTACTGTAACTAATCTAACCTAACTTACATTTACGCGGGCGAAGATGCGAGCAGGATCTAGTAATAAATATGCTTTAGAGACAGACGTCTCGTAAATGTTGCCATCACACCCGTTCTTTAAATATGTTTATCTACATCAATAAAAGTGTCTATATAATAATATGTGAAGCAATAACGTTGTAACTCTTTTTATGAAAATTGCGCGGGCGGAGGAGTATGAAATTTGGCATAGTTAAAGTTTATATGGAGAAGGAGGGGCGAATCCTAATATTTTTATAAAATATGCTTTAGAAGCACTACAAGCAGATAACCATACATTTGACACACGTAGTAGAATCGCATTCGTAGTATTTCGGCATTGTTCGTCTGACGTCGTACAATTATTTGTAACTATGGTAATCTATACCTTATTTATATATGTAATAGAGAAACACAGAAAACAAAGTAGCAAGCTTTTTGATTGAAAGAATTTTGATCGAATTTTGACCACTAGGCGACCGCTAGTTAATATATAATTTATGTACCTACTGTCACGCTTCAAATTATATTCATTGCATATTACTTAACTTTATGACTTGCAGTTTATCGCATCGATACAAGTTGTAGGCGTCACATTAAGTCGTACCGTAAATTCATACCACTTTAAATATATATGCGAGGTATACGGCAATTAGCTCGCCTCTTACTACATGAGACCTAAAACCATAGTTGGCAAAATTGGCGTGTTATACATCTCTGCTTACCCCTTTTTTGATATAGGCGTAAGGCTAAATATGTATGTAATGCTAGATTTTGCCCGCGGTTTTACTCGCGTAAATGCAGACTAAATTACCTAATTTAGTATTACTATACTATTACAGTTTTTTTTCAGAATGCAAGGTACTTTATGTTCTTTTCTGTTTCACTGACAACGTATATACGAAATTTCATAATGATCGACCGAGTAGTTAAGGCAATAAAGTTTAACAAACAAACAAACATACTCATATTCGCATTTATAATATTTATAAGGATTTAGGATTTTCCACTACTTCCATATATTATGGACATCTAAAACACCGAGGGCAAGTATCACTTGCACGTTGATGCCAAGATATAAACTTTTCTATGGCCTTCTTGAATAATTTATCGTGAACTTTGAAGAAAATGTGTCATACCACAACTGAAGCATCTTTAAGAGAAATTGCTTCTAAACAGTATTGGCATTCAATAATTTTGGTTTTATAGTATGAGGGAAGGCAGTGCTATCAAAATAGTTATATTCATAATATGGACATAAGTTTACGCGAATGTTATACATTTAATTTAAAATACCTTTTTCTTTAATAAAAGACTACTCCCCGCACTAGGAATAATTCCTGTCTCGCAGGTGACTTTACAAACATTCAAATAACGGACACAAAGAACATCCAGACTCATGTCGATCCGTGAAGTCTAATCAGTATATAGCTTCTTACAAGCAAGTTGGTAAAGATATTTCAAACCTACTTCTTTAATCCACAATTCTTAGAAAAGTTCTTTTAGATATAAGATTTTATGAGTTTGTAAGTCGCTCGGGAGAGTAAAGCGGACAAAGTCACGGAAAATAACTTGTGTGATAAGTCAGTATTAGCTATTATAAAAACTCCGGCTAGAAAATCATCTCATTTTGTTCGCGTAAACGTCTTTCTGCTTCAATTTTCATTCATTTTGGTGTGAAAGGAACTAAAGTGGTAGCATATTGTTAAACATAAATTGGCATGCGAGAAAATATAAATATTGTATCGCGCTTAATGTTATATTAAGGAATATACTATATGTAAGTTGTTGAAAATAAACCTTTAGAAATCGTTAAGTAAGAACGTGACGTCTGCTATGTTCGGCAAATAAGCACAGAGCCCAGCTGATGATAAATTGCTTTTCTGGTTAAAGAGTATATTTCTTATAAAGAAATTTACATTGTATTTAGATGAGACTACACTTTTACACTTACTAGTAATTAAACTTGGTCATTCAAACATTAAATTCTAGCTTAGTCATATAACAATATAAACAAAAGATATAATCTTGTTAAAATTATTTTTGTATCAACAAATCACAACTAGCAACACTACGACAGTAAGAAATATTACTATACGCCATATGACGATAAAAAGTGCGATCCCAAGTAAATGACCCAGTAATCAAGTAGTAGCTTTTCTACTTTATTTATGTTTTAAAGTTTTGTTTAAGTGAAATATTTTGAGGTGCGTGTTCTTTATTTCACTTTTTTAAATATTAAATAAAAGCAGAGTGTACTTTTATTTTGTAGGCTATATACGCCTGTAAGTCCAGAAGCAACACTATTCAAAAAAGACATTGCTATGCTACTCATGTAAAGGGAAACGCTCAATTGCTCCCGCTAACAACACAGCGCTTCCTTTAAAAGTCTTTCACTACCAAACATGCTATGCCTTGTGTTATTTGGCTGCGATTTTCTATAGTGCTTATTATTAATTAACGCATTTCCAAGCTGTTCAAGTTTGAGACGTTTCCTACTTATGACTGCCTTCTATGTCATACGAGGCGTCTTTGAAAACCTGACAACGGTCGAGAGGTCGTATGAACATGCATTAAAGCATTGTTATAGTATTTGCGAGAAAATATGAAGGCATAGACTCTGCTAAAGCTTACTGCGATAGTAGTTGTTCCTTACATTATATTAGTGCACGACAACACATTAGCGATAAGAAGTAACAGCAACTAGGTGAAATATTACGAGTAAAATAAGATTTCATTTTAATGTAAGTAATTAGCAGCGGCGCTGTATTACAGTAAACACATTGTTCAGTATACTGAACTGAGCCGTTCTATGCCAGGCCCCGAATAGACGGGGTTACGTGGTTGCGGTCAAAAATGCAAATAAGATTGAAGAGTAAACGTAAAACCATTCGTATGCCGTACTAACACTGTCGCACATAAAACTAGTCTCGTTGACACTAAATAATAATGACGTCACTGTATCTGTGTATAGCTTTATACTAATTGTCACACCACAATTGTTAGAAGGTTTTTTAATTCAAGAATGTTCTTCAATTCGTCAAAGATTAAAACTGCATTGTATTACAGGAGAGTAAGAACAAAGGAGAGACGGGCGATGAGACAAGATATTTCACAAAGGAATACCTGCACAAACGACTTGTTGGATAACTTGAAGTTACTTTTTATTTTCTACTTCACATTGTACTGAAGCGTAAGTATAATAATTATTGTTGTAAGAAGTTCTGGACATAGATATACAGGTAACAAAAACATCGGGTCACATTCAAGGATAAACACAATTATGATGAACAGTTACGTTAGATGGAAAATTAGCATATGTTTTTAAAGTGGTTCATTCACATGTTATCTATTAAAAACTTATGTATTCTATACACGACACGCGTAGTAGGTATGCGTACTCTAACCTGAAACGCTTGCGCGAGTTATGTATCGTGTAATAAATGACAGGTGCAAGACACCCGCGCAAGTACCCTTAATACGACCCGCGGGCGTATCTTGCGCATGCAGATCACGCCAGTTGCTTGCGTCGTGTATAACCACGTTTACATGTAATCGTTATTCCTAATGACACTCTAAACATTATTATTAATATGCAAAAAATAACTTTATATCCTTTTGTGCGCATGAAGGAGTTTAAAATTTGGTATATTTAAAGATCAATTTAAGAAGGAGTGCCAAAGCTTAATACAAAAAATAACTAATTAATAAACTACGGTCTAATTTTGACAACTGGGCGAGCTGTAGTTTCTATTAATATTTTTGTTCATCACATTCCTCGCTGCTTATTACACACATGTCAGTCATATCAGTTATTCTTTCTTGATATGCATAA